>OX235279.1:43620702-44820702 GCA_944472155.2 Trichobilharzia szidati
TACGTAAGTTATGCCTTTGATAGACAAACTAGTAGTGTTGTCAATTAATCGTTTACGGCGGACGTCTACGAGTAAATCATGATGATTAAGTAGGTCCGTGCCAATGATGGGCATTGTGACGTCAGCGATCAGAAAAATCCACCGAATAGGTTTGCGTAAACCTACGTTCAGATAGACGTATTTCCGACCATAGGTTGCAATTGGTTTTCCATTTGCAGCCTGTAGGTTGAAGTTAGGATCCTTCTGTCGATCTGCTGCTGTAGCAGGAAGGACGCTGACTTCGGCGCCTGTGTCGACTAGATATCTAGTCTGGCTAATTACATCATGGATGTAAAGTAAGCGGCTAGTGCCACCGGCGACGGTTGCCGCTAACGCGTGCCGGCGGGATAGTTTCCCACAGACTTGGAGGCTTTGCCGAAATCACAAGGTTTTCGACAACATTTCGCTTCCTTGCCATAGGTGTTGTGATACCAACACCAGTCAGGATTTTTGAGAGAACGTGTGTTGGACTTAGATCGTCCACGTGCGTTTTGCCGTTGAGGGGATCTAGAACGACGGTTTGAAGAATCGCTAGGCTTGTTTGACCTAAGCATCTGCTGGACGGAGTTGATTAACTCTATCATTGCAGAATCCTTCTTCGAAGTCTGTTCGGTAACTGAGTATACTTCGGTGACTGGCCGTTTCGTTATCTCTAGAATTCTATCTGCAGAGACAGCTAAATCATCTATGAGAACACCCTGAAGTGTCACAAGTACAGTGTGAACTGACTGTGGCAGTTTGGATAAAAATAGTTCTCTGAAGAGTCCTTCATCGAACTGACTTTGGCCAATGATCTCTTTCATTCTTGCCAGCATGCTCACGGCTGACTGATCTCCCAACTCGATGTTACGAAATAACTCATCCAGACGTTGCCGATCTGTGAAAACGTTTCTCTTGAGGATGGATGCTTTTAACAACTCGTACGAGTTACTTACCGACATCTGCAGAGTTACGCACTTGCTGAATTCCCGCGGTAGGGCGTGAATAACTGCAAGGAACTGTGAACGTTGATCAGTTATGCCATGTTCACAAAAATCGTACTCAGCAATCTGAAACCACGTTTCAGCATTATCTGGCCAAAATGGTACTAGCTGAATTGTTTTGGCGGTTGAGCGAATCTGAATAACCTTGGGGCTAGGATCACTCATGACGAAAAGTATGCCGATAACAATATAGTACAAGAATAAACACAAAAAGGAACGAACTCACCGGGTTTATCTGCGTGTGAAGATGTAGTTCGTGGTTGGGCTCACCAGTTTAGGTATTGACGGTATCGACGTTCGCGAGTTGTACGGATTATACTAACGCAAGATCTTATACCAACAACCACTATAGTGTTCGTTCTTCGAGTACCAAATGGTAAAGCAAAAGACCAGATTTTGTCGTCCAAATACGATATATATTTTGGGACCAAATCGCGGGTAGGAATGAATGCTTAGCTAGCTAGTAATCGTGCACGCACGTGACACGACGAAGAGCACCAAATGGCGGGGATGCTTGACCGTAAGCCTTCAGCTAAACAAGTCGACTTAAACAGTGACGGTCAGCATCCAATGTTGAGTGATGATTGCTGTGGTTAATAATTTTGGGGAATTATTTACCGCTACACTATGGTAGGAAAGCACATGGATCACCTGTGGACCAGGAGACGAGGTAATGCTACTAAACGAGGCGTCACTTAAAAAGAAGACTCTCAAATTCCATAAACGCTGGGAAGGACATTTTGCTGTAGGGGAGATGCTTAGTGGCTGCACCTGTATGATCGAGGAAACCCATTCCGCTCATAATCTAGTCATATATTTCAACAGATTGAAACCTTTCCGGCGAAACGCCTTAGTTCAGGCAAGTCCTGCGGACACAGTCACCTAGCACTGCGGGCAGTGCATCTATGGGAGACCGGGTAGTGCAAGGCATGGTAAGTTCGGAGGTTTTCCAATGGTTAAACTATGCTTGTCTAGTTTCAGGTTGGCTACGTAGCGTGCAGGGATTGGTCGCCCAAGACGATGCAACGCGTGACCAATGGGAAGAGCCTTCCTCTCTCACACAACTGTATTATGATTGGTTGCAAATATACAAACCTTGGCCTTGAGTCTTCGTTCTCACTAGCACACGGTACCTGTGTGATCACCCTGTCAACGTGGGCTTCGCTCTCTGTTTCAGACGCTTGCTTGACGACCGGGCTTACAATAAGGAACGTTTGACGAAGAGGGTGTCCGTCGTGTTCAAAGATGTGATGAATCATGATTTCTTGGAAATATGCATATTTCAATAAATTTAAGCTACTATAAGTACACCAATATTGGAATACTTAAAATATGGTGGGAATGAAGTGAATGTGATGTCGAATCATTTGTTTGTTTTTTTAAACCGAAACCGCAAGGATAGCCTCAGAATCCGCCAGTAAACTATCTGTGGTGAACTGCTCACGTGGTTGTGGTAAGTTGTCCAACTATTTCTGCTGGAGTACATTTGTTAGGATTTTAATGATAGCTTTATGGCTATCATTAAAATCCTACATACTAGTATGTATAACTGCATAGAAAATTTTCGTTTAGGTAAAGATATATGAAACAGGTACCTGTTTAGTGGACGGATCGAAGAACAGAATACTGAATATTGATTGGAGAACCAGAATGAGATTTATGATCATCTCAGTGAATACATTTACGAGAGCGTTGCGTTGTTGCGTTCTAGTCTTGCAGCCAATTGTATCTTCAATTGTTTCCCAAAGAATCCCATATTATGTTCAGGGTACATAGAAATCTGTACGAAAATCTTTTAGATGTATTAACTTATCCGTGTTTTCCCTCCATAAGTTGAGTGTGATTATGCCTGACTAAACAGTTTCACCAACACACTTATGTTTTTGGTAGTCTTGCTGTTGTGATTGAGTGCTTTTGATTATCTCCTTATAGACTGCTTGTGACCGATGGATCCCTTTAAAAGCAGAGACAAAATCCCACGAACTCCACCTGGACAGTCGTTTGTGAACAGGTCTTTGGTTACGGGTACAGAAGCCGGTCTTAAGTGTTTCACATACGAGTTAGATAGTCGCAGTTTTGCTGACTGGACTCCTGAAAAACATACCTTGACTCTTAGAAATTCTGGCACTGCTTGGTAAGTCCTGTTTTGTAGCATGTGCGCTGGTGAATTTTCTGTGATCCTAATGTAATGAGATGAATGTATCTGCTGGCAATATTCTCACACACTGATTCAACTTTGAATACTTTTCCACTTTGCGCCATGTAGGTGGTGACAAAAGGAGTCCGAGATGCAAATGACGATGAAAAGCGGCACCATAGTGAAAAAATAAAAATAAAGCAAGTTAAGTAAGACCATGTGGGATTAAAGTTCGAATAACCATTACAAGGTTGAAGTGCATCTCAGACAGTGGGATTGACTCTGTTCTGTATCAGCTGAAGTCACAGAGATTAGGATACTACTGTCAGTTGGACTCTGATTTGTATCTCGGAACTGCACGATTTATGCAACAAACCCTTGTATTCGCCTAAGGTGATTATAGGTAGATATGTCACAGATTATTTGAGTTGAGTACACACACGAAATACACACAGAAGTTCTAAATTTCAAGTGAGCGATGATTCCCTATTCACTGAGAAGAAGAATTGTATTTAGCTACATTTTACTGTTCTGAGGCAAACTGGTAGTCAAACTATAGTCATCTGCGGTTGTGGAAACAAGTAATTATTACTCCTTATGAAGACGGAAGGGTTTCAAGTAATTTTCATTAAGGATAATTTTTTTCCAATAAAAGTGCTCATTAAGATATAGAAGCATGCTCCTGACTATCCTTTTGTCTTTGGAATGGCTGACTTTTGCATACCGAGTGTCTCGTTTCAAGCTGTGCTTTCCACTTGGAACCCCCAGGGAAATGATAACAATGATAAATGTTTTTTTTGTCCTAATAAGTATGTCGTGCTTTATAAAGTTGTTTATAAGTAAAACTGTTTCGAATCTCTTTCTTTCTTTTTCTCTCTGTCTCTCTCTGTGTGTCTCTACTAGTATAAGGGAGCAAGATGAGCATACGAGTGTTCCGGAATTTAGGAAGTTACGAAGCAACGTGATAAGTCGAACACCTTCTCCTCCTCCTACGGTGATTCGGAGGCCGCGAGCATGCAAAAAGCGTCGCGAGGTGGAGTACGGGTCATTTATCTGTCTGGAACCGGATATGGTATCTACTCCGGGTCCAGACGATTCATCTGGTCGCAAGGTATGTTGTTGTTGTTGCTTGGTTTTGATTTTCCTTATGATAATGGATGTGCACCTGTTGTTTTTAAGTAAAATTGTATTCATACTCGAATTCCGATGTATAAATTTGAACAGAGGAAGAGCGTCGTTGCAGAATAACATCGAATGATTGTGAAATAAAGCACACGAATGATAAGTTGTTCAAACGTTGCTATATATACATATATATATATATATATATATATATGCATGCTGCAGTTTCTGTATCAGGTTTGTTTACAGGGTGGGGTTGCTGGCCTCACGCCTGAGTTTGGTCTTTGGGTACCTGAAATAGAAGAAAGGTTAGTGGTGCGTGACCGCAGAGCCCAGGGGACATCTGCTTGAGGCCGGTCACACACGGCCTGGTGTGTCTCAGTAGTGTACTTATCACTTCTGCCCTGTGACACGACAGCAGAGAGCGCGGTCGTTGTTAATCCGGGCCACGGCCGATCCGGTATGATATTTTTTGAGTTCGTTTGGTTCATCGGGATGGATTGATGACGACTAAGTCCAGCCCCCACTGATACCGTCGCCAATGTATCAGTAGGTTGTGAGGTTTGACAAATTTGGTTGATGCCCATTGCTACTATCAACGGAGCTACGCCAGGAACGGTGTGACGACCCAAGTTATCTCCTATTGATACCGTCGCCACAGTCATATCAGTAGAAGTCCGGTTAAGCTGCCGGTCAGCCTCGGTTTCCTTATGAGCTCCCCACTGCCGATAACATCGTGGATGAAATGAAAGAGCATGTTCACCCTAAGAAACGCTAAAATAGGAGGATAAATCCCGAAATTAAAGAAGCCATAGCTGAAAAACTTCGACCAGAACAAGCTGGATTCAGGAGAAACAAGTCATGTATCGATCAAATCGCCACACTACGGATCATCATTGAACAAAGTTTGGAATGGCAGTCACCTCTCTATCTCAACTTCATCGACTTTGAAAAGGCCTTCGACAGCGTCGATCGAGAGGTGATTTGGCAACTACTTCGCTACTACGGGGTGCCACCGACAATAATACATCTCATCCAACAGTTGTATGACAACGCTGCATGCCAAGTAATCCACAACGGGAAGCTCACGGAATCCTTCGAAGTGAAGACAGGAGTAAGACAGGGTTGCCTACTATCGCCAATGATTTTCCTGATTGCGGTAGATTGGATAATGCGACAAACAGCGGGCAATGAGGAAACAGGCATAAAATGGACTCACACAAAGAACTTGGAGGATCTGGACTTCGCCGATGATATATGCCTGATTTCCCACAAACTGGAAGATATGCAAGTGAAAAGTAACAAGTTGGCAGAAGAAGCATCAAAGATAGGACTCCAGGTGAACATAGAGAAAACGGAGGTGATGAAGATCCCTGGCCAACACCACCACCAACAACAACAGACAGCAATCAGCATAAATGGAAAGAACCTGAAAGAAACTACCTCCTTTACCTACTTGGGAAGCATTGTTTCAACTACAGGCGGAACTGACGAGGATATCAAAGCAAGGATCGGGAAAGCAAGGCAAGCTTTCATTACTCTCAAGTCTGTGTGGAGATCAACATCATTCAGCGTCAAAAATAAAATCGGGATTTTCAACTCCAATGTGAAGTCAGTACTACTATACGGATCAGAGACTTGGCGTGTCACAAAAAGCACCTCAAACAAGCTACAGACCTTCATTAACAGATGTCTTCGCTCAATACTCAAGATCAGATGGCCGGAAAGGATCAGCAACAAAGATCTCTGGGAGCGAACCAACCAGGAACCGATTGTGAAACAAATAGGCATGAAGAAATGGAGATGGATTGGCCACACTCTGAGGAAACCAGCAAGTGACATCACTAGACAAGCCCTCGAGTGGAACCCGAAAGGGAAGCGACGAGTTGGTCGTCCAAGGGTGACCTGGAGGAGATCATGTGAAGAGGAGATGAAAGCATGTGGGCAGACCTGGAGCCAAGTGAAAACTCTAGCAGAGAACCGAACGCAATGGAGACGCATGGCTGAAGCCCTATGTTCCTCTAGGAACTAAAGGAAATAATAATAATATATATGCATATATGTATTGAATATGTCTGCTGTTAGAGATGCTAATGTTAAAAGGTATCCTCAGTGTAGTGTTTTCGATAGACTTTTGTTTCTACGATTTATTGGGCTTACCGAACATGCTGAGATTTTTGTTCAAGTTATTTGGAACACTGTGACTGTCTTGTTACCTATCTGTGTTCTGAAGGTGTTAAGTTTTTGGTTTGAATGAAAATATATGTGAGAACTAGTGTTACATTTGTTCTGCAGTATCAATTCTGTATTGTTATTATAATTGTTGTGTTTTAGGAAAGGATCGCTTCGAATACGTAAGTTTTTTGAATTGTTGATTTTGAGTGATATGCTGATTTATGTGTTATGCGTTACGATAGTTTATTTTATAGTTTCGACTTCCTTGTGCTTTAATTAAGTGTCTTTCAGAAGTGAGAAGTAAGTGAGTAGGAGTCAGCTACCCATTGTTTGCACAGAGGTAGTGTAGTTACCCCTCCACATAACAGATGAAAGACTTTCCTTTAGTTAATTATAAATAGTGATTGCAATAACTAACTGTTGTCTTCTTATACTGACCTAATCTGATATTCATTCTAGGTGAATGTAAAGTTCCAGTTAAAGTCGACTAGGCATTTGTCACTGAACGCATCGATATCTACTGGAAAGCTTTTACTATCTTGCTAGAATACAAATATGGGTGAAACACTGACGAGCATATGTATATATATATATATATGTATATATATCTATATATATATAAATATGTCATATAACTGTTTCCTCAAAATAGTGAATACTGGTAAATTCAAAGAGTAAATAGGCAATAAGTGTAGGAAGACAATGGCGCAGGTACTCCATATGTATATATGTATGTATATATGGAGGGTAGCGAATTGGAACTGCTGTATGGTTTTCGGAAAGTTTCCGGTTGAGAATCAGTTTGGTGTGTGCAACCAGCAGGCAGGTTGTAACCACTCACACACTTTCATAAGGATATGAATCATCAACATCATCATCGTCCATCTTCATCTTGTTTTCCTGTTACTATCGATAGCACTGAGCAGTTAGGTGTTCCACCTTCTCTTAACTCTGTCATCATTATTAACAGTCTGAGCTGAAGAAAACCACGTCTCACACTTCTCTCATGATAACCGCAATCTAGATGTTCGGAAATAACGCGGAGAATCCAATGCTTCTGAAGCAAACCTAGACACACAGTAGAAATGAAAGTTAAATTAGTCATTGTTACAGATGGGAATAGCCGATAGAATTAGGATACTGTAGCACATGCAGTATTTATCTCTACCCTTGATTAAAGGGCGTTGAAGAAAGTAGTAGTAGACTCAATAATTCATAAATATACAGTGTGAAGAAATTACGTTCATGAAAGAAAGTTTGAAGAAGTGTAAGAATGTTGAACAGGTTCCGTGATTTGAGATGCCTCGAGAATAACTGCCATTCCCAAATAGGAATGTGCGTATCCATAGAAATGACTACAACTTACGTCCAGCAGCTAGGGTTACGAGATGAGATTTATAGCTGCTAGGGTTAGGATTTGGTTCTAGGCATTTTCCCGGATTGAATATGCTCCATAGATCTTGAACAGCATTAGTTATTAGTAAGAAGCTCAATTTCTCCATTATGACCTCATCATAACTGGTGGCAATATTCTCACACACTGATTCAACTTTGAATACTTTTCCACTTTGCGCCATGTAGGTGGTGACAAAAGGAGTCCGAGATGCAAATGACGATGAAAAGCGGCACTATAGTGAAAAAATAAAAGTAAAGCAAGTTAAGTAAGACCATGTGGGATTAAAGTTCGAATAACCATTACAAGGTTGAAGTGCATCTCAGACAGTGGGATTGACTCTGTTCTGTATCAGCTGAAGTCACAGAGATTAGGATACTACTGTCAGTTGGACTCTGATTTGTATCTCGGAACTGCACGATTTATGCAACAAACCCTTGTATTCGCCTAAGGTGATTATAGGTAGATATGTCACAGATTATTTGAGTTGAGTACACACACGAAATACACACAGAAGTTCTAAATTTCAAGTGAGCGATGATTCCCTATTCACTGAGAAGAAGAATTGTATTTAGCTACATTTTACTGTTCTGAGGCAAACTGGTAGTCAAACTATAGTCATCTGCGGTTGTGGAAACAAGTAATTATTACTCCTTATGAAGACGGAAGGGTTTCAAGTAATTTTCATTAAGGATAATTTTTTTCCAATAAAAGTGCTCATTAAGATATAGAAGCATGCTCCTGACTATCCTTTTGTCTTTGGAATGGCTGACTTTTGCATACCGAGTGTCTCGTTTCAAGCTGTGCTTTCCACTTGGAACCCCCAGGGAAATGATAACAATGATAAATGTTTTTTTTGTCCTAATAAGTATGTCGTGCTTTATAAAGTTGTTTATAAGTAAAACTGTTTCGAATCTCTTTCTTTCTTTTTCTCTCTGTCTCTCTCTGTGTGTCTCTACTAGTATAAGGGAGCAAGATGAGCATACGAGTGTTCCGGAATTTAGGAAGTTACGAAGCAACGTGATAAGTCGAACACCTTCTCCTCCTCCTACGGTGATTCGGAGGCCGCGAGCATGCAAAAAGCGTCGCGAGGTGGAGTACGGGTCATTTATCTGTCTGGAACCGGATATGGTATCTACTCCGGGTCCAGACGATTCATCTGGTCGCAAGGTATGTTGTTGTTGTTGCTTGGTTTTGATTTTCCTTATGATAATGGATGTGCACCTGTTGTTTTTAAGTAAAATTGTATTCATACTCGAATTCCGATGTATAAATTTGAACAGAGGAAGAGCGTCGTTGCAGAATAACATCGAATGATTGTGAAATAAAGCACACGAATGATAAGTTGTTCAAACGTTGCTATATATACATATATATATATATATGCATGCTGCAGTTTCTGTATCAGGTTTGTTTACAGGGTGGGGTTGCTGGCCTCACGCCTGAGTTTGGTCTTTGGGTACCTGAAATAGAAGAAAGGTTAGTGGTGCGTGACCGCAGAGCCCAGGGGACATCTGCTTGAGGCCGGTCACACACGGCCTGGTGTGTTTCAGTAGTGTACTTATCACTTCTGCCCTGTGACACGACAGCAGAGAGCGCGGTCGTTGTTAATCCGGGCCACGGCCGATCCGGTATGATATTTTTTGAGTTCGTTTGGTTCATCGGGATGGATTGATGACGACTAAGTCCAGCCCCCACTGATACCGTCGCCAATGTATCAGTAGGTTGTGAGGTTTGACAAATTTGGTTGATGCCCATTGCTACTATCAACGGAGCTACGCCAGGAACGGTGTGACGACCCAAGTTATCTCCTATTGATACCGTCGCCACAGTCATATCAGTAGAAGTCCGGTTAAGCTGCCGGTCAGCCTCGGTTTCCTTATGAGCTCCCCACTGCCGATAACATCGTGGATGAAATGAAAGAGCATGTTCACCCTAAGAAACGCTAAAATAGGAGGATAAATCCCGAAATTAAAGAAGCCATAGCTGAAAAACTTCGACCAGAACAAGCTGGATTCAGGAGAAACAAGTCATGTATCGATCAAATCGCCACACTACGGATCATCATTGAACAAAGTTTGGAATGGCAGTCACCTCTCTATCTCAACTTCATCGACTTTGAAAAGGCCTTCGACAGCGTCGATCGAGAGGTGATTTGGCAACTACTTCGCTACTACGGGGTGCCACCGACAATAATACATCTCATCCAACAGTTGTATGACAACGCTGCATGCCAAGTAATCCACAACGGGAAGCTCACGGAATCCTTCGAAGTGAAGACAGGAGTAAGACAGGGTTGCCTACTATCGCCAATGATTTTCCTGATTGCGGTAGATTGGATAATGCGACAAACAGCGGGCAATGAGGAAACAGGCATAAAATGGACTCACACAAAGAACTTGGAGGATCTGGACTTCGCCGATGATATATGCCTGATTTCCCACAAACTGGAAGATATGCAAGTGAAAAGTAACAAGTTGGCAGAAGAAGCATCAAAGATAGGACTCCAGGTGAACATAGAGAAAACGGAGGTGATGAAGATCCCTGGCCAACACCACCACCAACAACAACAGACAGCAATCAGCATAAATGGAAAGAACCTGAAAGAAACTACCTCCTTTACCTACTTGGGAAGCATTGTTTCAACTACAGGCGGAACTGACGAGGATATCAAAGCAAGGATCGGGAAAGCAAGGCAAGCTTTCATTACTCTCAAGTCTGTGTGGAGATCAACATCATTCAGCGTCAAAAATAAAATCGGGATTTTCAACTCCAATGTGAAGTCAGTACTACTATACGGATCAGAGACTTGGCGTGTCACAAAAAGCACCTCAAACAAGCTACAGACCTTCATTAACAGATGTCTTCGCTCAATACTCAAGATCAGATGGCCGGAAAGGATCAGCAACAAAGATCTCTGGGAGCGAACCAACCAGGAACCGATTGTGAAACAAATAGGCATGAAGAAATGGAGATGGATTGGCCACACTCTGAGGAAACCAGCAAGTGACATCACTAGACAAGCCCTCGAGTGGAACCCGAAAGGGAAGCGACGAGTTGGTCGTCCAAGGGTGACCTGGAGGAGATCATGTGAAGAGGAGATGAAAGCATGTGGGCAGACCTGGAGCCAAGTGAAAACTCTAGCAGAGAACCGAACGCAATGGAGACGCATGGCTGAAGCCCTATGTTCCTCTAGGAACTAAAGGAAATAATAATAATATATATGCATATATGTATTGAATATGTCTGCTGTTAGAGATGCTAATGTTAAAAGGTATCCTCAGTGTAGTGTTTTCGATAGACTTTTGTTTCTACGATTTATTGGGCTTACCGAACATGCTGAGATTTTTGTTCAAGTTATTTGGAACACTGTGACTGTCTTGTTACCTATCTGTGTTCTGAAGGTGTTAAGTTTTTGGTTTGAATGAAAATATATGTGAGAACTAGTGTTACATTTGTTCTGCAGTATCAATTCTGTATTGTTATTATAATTGTTGTGTTTTAGGAAAGGATCGCTTCGAATACGTAAGTTTTTTGAATTGTTGATTTTGAGTGATATGCTGATTTATGTGTTATGCGTTACGATATTTTATTTTATAGTTTCGACTTCCTTGTGCTTTAATTAAGTGTCTTTCAGAAGTGAGAAGTAAGTGAGTAGGAGTCAGCTACCCATTGTTTGCACAGAGGTAGTGTAGTTACCCCTCCACATAACAGATGAAAGACTTTCCTTTAGTTAATTATAAATAGTGATTGCAATAACTAACTGTTGTCTTCTTATACTGACCTAATCTGATATTCATTCTAGGTGAATGTAAAGTTCCAGTTAAAGTCGACTAGGCATTTGTCACTGAACGCATCGATATCTACTGGAAAGCTTTTACTATCTTGCTAGAATACAAATATGGGTGAAACACTGACGAGCATATGTATATATATATATATATGTATATATATCTATATATATATAAATATGTCATATAACTGTTTCCTCAAAATAGTGAATACTGGTAAATTCAAAGAGTAAATAGGCAATAAGTGTAGGAAGACAATGGCGCAGGTACTCCATATGTATATATGTATGTATATATGGAGGGTAGCGAATTGGAACTGCTGTATGGTTTTCGGAAAGTTTCCGGTTGAGAATCAGTTTGGTGTGTGCAACCAGCAGGCAGGTTGTAACCACTCACACACTTTCATAAGGATATGAATCATCAACATCATCATCGTCCATCTTCATCTTGTTTTCCTGTTACTATCGATAGCACTGAGCAGTTAGGTGTTCCACCTTCTCTTAACTCTGTCATCATTATTAACAGTCTGAGCTGAAGAAAACCACGTCTCACACTTCTCTCATGATAACCGCAATCTAGATGTTCGGAAATAACGCGGAGAATCCAATGCTTCTGAAGCAAACCTAGACACACAGTAGAAATGAAAGTTAAATTAGTCATTGTTACAGATGGGAATAGCCGATAGAATTAGGATACTGTAGCACATGCAGTATTTATCTCTACCCTTGATTAAAGGGCGTTGAAGAAAGTAGTAGTAGACTCAATAATTCATAAATATACAGTGTGAAGAAATTACGTTCATGAAAGAAAGTTTGAAGAAGTGTAAGAATGTTGAACAGGTTCCGTGATTTGAGATGCCTCGAGAATAACTGCCATTCCCAAATAGGAATGTGCGTATCCATAGAAATGACTACAACTTACGTCCAGCAGCTAGGGTTACGAGATGAGATTTATAGCTGCTAGGGTTAGGATTTGGTTCTAGGCATTTTCCCGGATTGAATATGCTCCATAGATCTTGAACAGCATTAGTTATTAGTAAGAAGCTCAATTTCTCCATTATGACCTCATCATAACTGGTGGCAATATTCTCACACACTGATTCAACTTTGAATACTTTTCCACTTTGCGCCATGTAGGTGGTGACAAAAGGAGTCCGAGATGCAAATGACGATGAAAAGCGGCACTATAGTGAAAAAATAAAAGTAAAGCAAGTTAAGTAAGACCATGTGGGATTAAAGTTCGAATAACCATTACAAGGTTGAAGTGCATCTCAGACAGTGGGATTGACTCTGTTCTGTATCAGCTGAAGTCACAGAGATTAGGATACTACTGTCAGTTGGACTCTGATTTGTATCTCGGAACTGCACGATTTATGCAACAAACCCTTGTATTCGCCTAAGGTGATTATAGGTAGATATGTCACAGATTATTTGAGTTGAGTACACACACGAAATACACACAGAAGTTCTAAATTTCAAGTGAGCGATGATTCCCTATTCACTGAGAAGAAGAATTGTATTTAGCTACATTTTACTGTTCTGAGGCAAACTGGTAGTCAAACTATAGTCATCTGCGGTTGTGGAAACAAGTAATTATTACTCCTTATGAAGACGGAAGGGTTTCAAGTAATTTTCATTAAGGATAATTTTTTTCCAATAAAAGTGCTCATTAAGATATAGAAGCATGCTCCTGACTATCCTTTTGTCTTTGGAATGGCTGACTTTTGCATACCGAGTGTCTCGTTTCAAGCTGTGCTTTCCACTTGGAACCCCCAGGGAAATGATAACAATGATAAATGTTTTTTTTGTCCTAATAAGTATGTCGTGCTTTATAAAGTTGTTTATAAGTAAAACTGTTTCGAATCTCTTTCTTTCTTTTTCTCTCTGTCTCTCTCTGTGTGTCTCTACTAGTATAAGGGAGCAAGATGAGCATACGAGTGTTCCGGAATTTAGGAAGTTACGAAGCAACGTGATAAGTCGAACACCTTCTCCTCCTCCTACGGTGATTCGGAGGCCGCGAGCATGCAAAAAGCGTCGCGAGGTGGAGTACGGGTCATTTATCTGTCTGGAACCGGATATGGTATCTACTCCGGGTCCAGACGATTCATCTGGTCGCAAGGTATGTTGTTGTTGTTGCTTGGTTTTGATTTTCCTTATGATAATGGATGTGCACCTGTTGTTTTTAAGTAAAATTGTATTCATACTCGAATTCCGATGTATAAATTTGAACAGAGGAAGAGCGTCGTTGCAGAATAACATCGAATGATTGTGAAATAAAGCACACGAATGATAAGTTGTTCAAACGTTGCTATATATACATATATATATATATATATATATGCATGCTGCAGTTTCTGTATCAGGTTTGTTTACAGGGTGGGGTTGCTGGCCTCACGCCTGAGTTTGGTCTTTGGGTACCTGAAATAGAAGAAAGGTTAGTGGTGCGTGACCGCAGAGCCCAGGGGACATCTGCTTGAGGCCGGTCACACACGGCCTGGTGTGTTTCAGTAGTGTACTTATCACTTCTGCCCTGTGACACGGCAGCAGAGAGCGCGGTCGTTGTTAATCCGGGCCACGGCCGATCCGGTATGATATTTTTTGAGTTCGTTTGGTTCATCGGGATGGATTGATGACGACTAAGTCCAGCCCCCACTGATACCGTCGCCAATGTATCAGTAGGTTGTGAGGTTTGACAAATTTGGTTGATGCCCATTGCTACTATCAACGGAGCTACGCCAGGAACGGTGTGACGACCCAAGTTATCTCCTATTGATACCGTCGCCACAGTCATATCAGTAGAAGTCCGGTTAAGCTGCCGGTCAGCCTCGGTTTCCTTATGAGCTCCCCACTGCCGATAACATCGTGGATGAAATGAAAGAGCATGTTCACCCTAAGAAACGCTAAAATAGGAGGATAAATCCCGAAATTAAAGAAGCCATAGCTGAAAAACTTCGACCAGAACAAGCTGGATTCAGGAGAAACAAGTCATGTATCGATCAAATCGCCACACTACGGATCATCATTGAACAAAGTTTGGAATGGCAGTCACCTCTCTATCTCAACTTCATCGACTTTGAAAAGGCCTTCGACAGCGTCGATCGAGAGGTGATTTGGCAACTACTTCGCTACTACGGGGTGCCACCGACAATAATACATCTCATCCAACAGTTGTATGACAACGCTGCATGCCAAGTAATCCACAACGGGAAGCTCACGGAATCCTTCGAAGTGAAGACAGGAGTAAGACAGGGTTGCCTACTATCGCCAATGATTTTCCTGATTGCGGTAGATTGGATAATGCGACAAACAGCGGGCAATGAGGAAACAGGCATAAAATGGACTCACACAAAGAACTTGGAGGATCTGGACTTCGCCGATGATATATGCCTGATTTCCCACAAACTGGAAGATATGCAAGTGAAAAGTAACAAGTTGGCAGAAGAAGCATCAAAGATAGGACTCCAGGTGAACATAGAGAAAACGGAGGTGATGAAGATCCCTGGCCAACACCACCACCAACAACAACAGACAGCAATCAGCATAAATGGAAAGAACCTGAAAGAAACTACCTCCTTTACCTACTTGGGAAGCATTGTTTCAACTACAGGCGGAACTGACGAGGATATCAAAGCAAGGATCGGGAAAGCAAGGCAAGCTTTCATTACTCTCAAGTCTGTGTGGAGATCAACATCATTCAGCGTCAAAAATAAAATCGGGATTTTCAACTCCAATGTGAAGTCAGTACTACTATACGGATCAGAGACTTGGCGTGTCACAAAAAGCACCTCAAACAAGCTACAGACCTTCATTAACAGATGTCTTCGCTCAATACTCAAGATCAGATGGCCGGAAAGGATCAGCAACAAAGATCTCTGGGAGCGAACCAACCAGGAACCGATTGTGAAACAAATAGGCATGAAGAAATGGAGATGGATTGGCCACACTCTGAGGAAACCAGCAAGTGACATCACTAGACAAGCCCTCGAGTGGAACCCGAAAGGGAAGCGACGAGTTGGTCGTCCAAGGGTGACCTGGAGGAGATCATGTGAAGAGGAGATGAAAGCATGTGGGCAGACCTGGAGCCAAGTGAAAACTCTAGCAGAGAACCGAACGCAATGGAGACGCATGGCTGAAGCCCTATATTCCTCTAGGAACTAAAGGAAATAATAATAATATATATGCATATATGTATTGAATATGTCTGCTGTTAGAGATGCTAATGTTAAAAGGTATCCTCAGTGTAGTGTTTTCGATAGACTTTTGTTTCTACGATTTATTGGGCTTACCGAACATGCTGAGATTTTTGTTCAAGTTATTTGGAACACTGTGACTGTCTTGTTACCTATCTGTGTTCTGAAGGTGTTAAGTTTTTGGTTTGAATGAAAATATATGTGAGAACTAGTGTTACATTTGTTCTGCAGTATCAATTCTGTATTGTTATTATAATTGTTGTGTTTTAGGAAAGGATCGCTTCGAATACGTAAGTTTTTTGAATTGTTGATTTTGAGTGATATGCTGATTTATGTGTTATGCGTTACGATAGTTTATTTTATAGTTTCGACTTCCTTGTGCTTTAATTAAGTGTCTTTCAGAAGTGAGAAGTAAGTGAGTAGGAGTCAGCTACCCATTGTTTGCACAGAGGTAGTGTAGTTACCCCTCCACATAACAGATGAAAGACTTTCCTTTAGTTAATTATAAATAGTGATTGCAATAACTAACTGTTGTCTTCTTATACTGACCTAATCTGATATTCATTCTAGGTGAATGTAAAGTTCCAGTTAAAGTCGACTAGGCATTTGTCACTGAACGCATCGATATCTACTGGAAAGCTTTTACTATCTTGCTAGAATACAAATATGGGTGAAACACTGACGAGCATATGTATATATATATATATATGTATATATATCTATATATATATAAATATGTCATATAACTGTTTCCTCAAAATAGTGAATACTGGTAAATTCAAAGAGTAAATAGGCAATAAGTGTAGGAAGACAATGGCGCAGATACTCCATATGTATATATGTATGTATATATGGAGGGTAGCGAATTGGAACTGCTGTATGGTTTTCGGAAAGTTTCCGGTTGAGAATCAGTTTGGTGTGTGCAACCAGCAGGCAGGTTGTAACCACTCACACACTTTCATAAGGATATGAATCATCAACATCATCATCGTCCATCTTCATCTTGTTTTCCTGTTACTATCGATAGCACTGAGCAGTTAGGTGTTCCACCTTCTCTTAACTCTGTCATCATTATTAACAGTCTGAGCTGAAGAAAACCACGTCTCACACTTCTCTCATGATAACCGCAATCTAGATGTTCGGAAATAACGCGGAGAATCCAATGCTTCTGAAGCAAACCTAGACACACAGTAGAAATGAAAGTTAAATTAGTCATTGTTACAGATGGGAATAGCCGATAGAATTAGGATACTGTAGCACATGCAGTATTTATCTCTACCCTTGATTAAAGGGCGTTGAAGAAAGTAGTAGTAGACTCAATAATTCATAAATATACAGTGTGAAGAAATTACGTTCATGAAAGAAAGTTTGAAGAAGTGTAAGAATGTTGAACAGGTTCCGTGATTTGAGATGCCTCGAGAATAACTGCCATTCCCAAATAGGAATGTGCGTATCCATAGAAATGACTACAACTTACGTCCAGCAGCTAGGGTTACGAGATGAGATTTATAGCTGCTAGGGTTAGGATTTGGTTCTAGGCATTTTCCCGGATTGAATATGCTCCATAGATCTTGAACAGCATTAGTTATTAGTAAGAAGCTCAATTTCTCCATTATGACCTCATCATAACTGGTGGCAATATTCTCACACACTGATTCAACTTTGAATACTTTTCCACTTTGCGCCATGTAGGTGGTGACAAAAGGAGTCCGAGATGCAAATGACGATGAAAAGCGGCACTATAGTGAAAAAATAAAAGTAAAGCAAGTTAAGTAAGACCATGTGGGATTAAAGTTCGAATAACCATTACAAGGTTGAAGTGCATCTCAGACAGTGGGATTGACTCTGTTCTGTATCAGCTGAAGTCACAGAGATTAGGATACTACTGTCAGTTGGACTCTGATTTGTATCTCGGAACTGCACGATTTATGCAACAAACCCTTGTATTCGCCTAAGGTGATTATAGGTAGATATGTCACAGATTATTTGAGTTGAGTACACACACGAAATACACACAGAAGTTCTAAATTTCAAGTGAGCGATGATTCCCTATTCACTGAGAAGAAGAATTGTATTTAGCTACATTTTACTGTTCTGAGGCAAACTGGTAGTCAAACTATAGTCATCTGCGGTTGTGGAAACAAGTAATTATTACTCCTTATGAAGACGGAAGGGTTTCAAGTAATTTTCATTAAGGATAATTTTTTTCCAATAAAAGTGCTCATTAAGATATAGAAGCATGCTCCTGACTATCCTTTTGTCTTTGGAATGGCTGACTTTTGCATACCGAGTGTCTCGTTTCAAGCTGTGCTTTCCACTTGGAACCCCCAGGGAAATGATAACAATGATAAATGTTTTTTTTGTCCTAATAAGTATGTCGTGCTTTATAAAGTTGTTTATAAGTAAAACTGTTTCGAATCTCTTTCTTTCTTTTTCTCTCTGTCTCTCTCTGTGTGTCTCTACTAGTATAAGGGAGCAAGATGAGCATACGAGTGTTCCGGAATTTAGGAAGTTACGAAGCAACGTGATAAGTCGAACACCTTCTCCTCCTCCTACGGTGATTCGGAGGCCGCGAGCATGCAAAAAGCGTCGCGAGGTGGAGTACGGGTCATTTATCTGTCTGGAACCGGATATGGTATCTACTCCGGGTCCAGACGATTCATCTGGTCGCAAGGTATGTTGTTGTTGTTGCTTGGTTTTGATTTTCCTTATGATAATGGATGTGCACCTGTTGTTTTTAAGTAAAATTGTATTCATACTCGAATTCCGATGTATAAATTTGAACAGAGGAAGAGCGTCGTTGCAGAATAACATCGAATGATTGTGAAATAAAGCACACGAATGATAAGTTGTTCAAACGTTGCTATATATACATATATATATATATATATATATATATATATATATATATATATGCATGCTGCAGTTTCTGTATCAGGTTTGTTTACAGGGTGGGGTTGCTGGCCTCACGCCTGAGTTTGGTCTTTGGGTACCTGAAATAGAAGAAAGGTTAGTGGTGCGTGACCGCAGAGCCCAGGGGACATCTGCTTGAGGCCGGTCACACACGGCCTGGTGTGTTTCAGTAGTGTACTTATCACTTCTGCCCTGTGACACGGCAGCAGAGAGCGCGGTCGTTGTTAATCCGGGCCACGGCCGATCCGGTATGATATTTTTTGAGTTCGTTTGGTTCATCGGGATGGATTGATGACGACTAAGTCCAGCCCCCACTGATACCGTCGCCAATGTATCAGTAGGTTGTGAGGTTTGACAAATTTGGTTGATGCCCATTGCTACTATCAACGGAGCTACGCCAGGAACGGTGTGACGACCCAAGTTATCTCCTATTGATACCGTCGCCACAGTCATATCAGTAGAAGTCCGGTTAAGCTGCCGGTCAGCCTCGGTTTCCTTATGAGCTCCCCACTGCCGATAACATCGTGGATGAAATGAAAGAGCATGTTCACCCTAAGAAACGCTAAAATAGGAGGATAAATCCCGAAATTAAAGAAGCCATAGCTGAAAAACTTCGACCAGAACAAGCTGGATTCAGGAGAAACAAGTCATGTATCGATCAAATCGCCACACTACGGATCATCATTGAACAAAGTTTGGAATGGCAGTCACCTCTCTATCTCAACTTCATCGACTTTGAAAAGGCCTTCGACAGCGTCGATCGAGAGGTGATTTGGCAACTACTTCGCTACTACGGGGTGCCACCGACAATAATACATCTCATCCAACAGTTGTATGACAACGCTGCATGCCAAGTAATCCACAACGGGAAGCTCACGGAATCCTTCGAAGTGAAGACAGGAGTAAGACAGGGTTGCCTACTATCGCCAATGATTTTCCTGATTGCGGTAGATTGGATAATGCGACAAACAGCGGGCAATGAGGAAACAGGCATAAAATGGACTCACACAAAGAACTTGGAGGATCTGGACTTCGCCGATGATATATGCCTGATTTCCCACAAACTGGAAGATATGCAAGTGAAAAGTAACAAGTTGGCAGAAGAAGCATCAAAGATAGGACTCCAGGTGAACATAGAGAAAACGGAGGTGATGAAGATCCCTGGCCAACACCACCACCAACAACAACAGACAGCAATCAGCATAAATGGAAAGAACCTGAAAGAAACTACCTCCTTTACCTACTTGGGAAGCATTGTTTCAACTACAGGCGGAACTGACGAGGATATCAAAGCAAGGATCGGGAAAGCAAGGCAAGCTTTCATTACTCTCAAGTCTGTGTGGAGATCAACATCATTCAGCGTCAAAAATAAAATCGGGATTTTCAACTCCAATGTGAAGTCAGTACTACTATACGGATCAGAGACTTGGCGTGTCACAAAAAGCACCTCAAACAAGCTACAGACCTTCATTAACAGATGTCTTCGCTCAATACTCAAGATCAGATGGCCGGAAAGGATCAGCAACAAAGATCTCTGGGAGCGAACCAACCAGGAACCGATTGTGAAACAAATAGGCATGAAGAAATGGAGATGGATTGGCCACACTCTGAGGAAACCAGCAAGTGACATCACTAGACAAGCCCTCGAGTGGAACCCGAAAGGGAAGCGACGAGTTGGTCGTCCAAGGGTGACCTGGAGGAGATCATGTGAAGAGGAGATGAAAGCATGTGGGCAGACCTGGAGCCAAGTGAAAACTCTAGCAGAGAACCGAACGCAATGGAGACGCATGGCTGAAGCCCTATGTTCCTCTAGGAACTAAAGGAAATAATAATAATATATATGCATATATGTATTGAATATGTCTGCTGTTAGAGATGCTAATGTTAAAAGGTATCCTCAGTGTAGTGTTTTCGATAGACTTTTGTTTCTACGATTTATTGGGCTTACCGAACATGCTGAGATTTTTGTTCAAGTTATTTGGAACACTGTGACTGTCTTGTTACCTATCTGTGTTCTGAAGGTGTTAAGTTTTTGGTTTGAATGAAAATATATGTGAGAACTAGTGTTACATTTGTTCTGCAGTATCAATTCTGTATTGTTATTATAATTGTTGTGTTTTAGGAAAGGATCGCTTCGAATACGTAAGTTTTTTGAATTGTTGATTTTGAGTGATATGCTGATTTATGTGTTATGCGTTACGATAGTTTATTTTATAGTTTCGACTTCCTTGTGCTTTAATTAAGTGTCTTTCAGAAGTGAGAAGTAAGTGAGTAGGAGTCAGCTACCCATTGTTTGCACAGAGGTAGTGTAGTTACCCCTCCACATAACAGATGAAAGACTTTCCTTTAGTTAATTATAAATAGTGATTGCAATAACTAACTGTTGTCTTCTTATACTGACCTAATCTGATATTCATTCTAGGTGAATGTAAAGTTCCAGTTAAAGTCGACTAGGCATTTGTCACTGAACGCATCGATATCTACTGGAAAGCTTTTACTATCTTGCTAGAATACAAATATGGGTGAAACACTGACGAGCATATGTATATATATATATATGTATATATATCTATATATATATAAATATGTCATATAACTGTTTCCTCAAAATAGTGAATACTGGTAAATTCAAAGAGTAAATAGGCAATAAGTGTAGGAAGACAATGGCGCAGGTACTCCATATGTATATATGTATGTATATATGGAGGGTAGCGAATTGGAACTGCTGTATGGTTTTCGGAAAGTTTCCGGTTGAGAATCAGTTTGGTGTGTGCAACCAGCAGGCAGGTTGTAACCACTCACACACTTTCATAAGGATATGAATCATCAACATCATCATCGTCCATCTTCATCTTGTTTTCCTGTTACTATCGATAGCACTGAGCAGTTAGGTGTTCCACCTTCTCTTAACTCTGTCATCATTATTAACAGTCTGAGCTGAAGAAAACCACGTCTCACACTTCTCTCATGATAACCGCAATCTAGATGTTCGGAAATAACGCGGAGAATCCAATGCTTCTGAAGCAAACCTAGACACACAGTAGAAATGAAAGTTAAATTAGTCATTGTTACAGATGGGAATAGCCGATAGAATTAGGATACTGTAGCACATGCAGTATTTATCTCTACCCTTGATTAAAGGGCGTTGAAGAAAGTAGTAGTAGACTCAATAATTCATAAATATACAGTGTGAAGAAATTACGTTCATGAAAGAAAGTTTGAAGAAGTGTAAGAATGTTGAACAGGTTCCGTGATTTGAGATGCCTCGAGAATAACTGCCATTCCCAAATAGGAATGTGCGTATCCATAGAAATGACTACAACTTACGTCCAGCAGCTAGGGTTACGAGATGAGATTTATAGCTGCTAGGGTTAGGATTTGGTTCTAGGCATTTTCCCGGATTGAATATGCTCCATAGATCTTGAACAGCATTAGTTATTAGTAAGAAGCTCAATTTCTCCATTATGACCTCATCATAACTCACGCAAACTCTGATTGGGCGCCTCAAATTCATTGAGTCGCTTATGGATGGTATGGATCAATAATCTTTACCATTGCCTGTATTTGATGTACGCGTGGATAATTTAGTTGTGTTAGTTTTAGTTGCTGTGGCGCATGTCTCGACTCTAAGATCAGCTAGTTGTTTTTGGTGTGACTGCCGTTGCAAGGAAATCGAACGAAGCCTCGATGTGGGGAATATGACGAGAGCTGTGTGTTCCCACAGGATGGGGGATGAAGTAGATGTGTATGTGGAATTCGGATGGGAATTAACGTTGGACGCATCGTTTATTATTCAGCCTACTGTTGAAACGGTGATAAGTGTTGCTGCTTCTTGTGACATGATCTGGGCATTAGGCTTGTTGGTGGTCTTCTCTGGACATGATGGTGAGTGAAAGGTGCTTTACCTCGAACTGCTGGGATGTATACGCCAGGACTTTGAGCAGTCGTGGGCATCAAAACTGTCGAGATTCAAACTGCATCTGGTGTTCTGCAACAGCAAACAAGTATTTGGTGTGTAAGAGCTGTGGTGATTAGTAACTGCTGTCTGGGTTCACTGAGATGTTCGGTGAAACCTCAGATGCAGAGATAGTTCCGTTGAACTGGTGTAAATCAATGACTTTCCAAGTGTATAGGAATTGGGAAAAGTCTCCCTGTGATAATCGTGTGGGAATCAGTTTGGCTAATATTGTATCTAAAGTTCTAGGTTCAATAATCATGCCCAAAAAAGACAGACGAAATCGTGTCGATCATATAATCAGCCTCTGATGGATTTTGGAACACAGGGGTACTTACTGACGTCGAATCTTCTCTATATTGTTATCCCGACATCGGAATGTGACGCCGTCGAGTGAGAAGTGCTGCGACGATGTTTGGTCATGAAGAAAGTGACTGACTGGTTTCAGCGTTTGACTTTGCATAGAGGTGCATCAATTCGAGTTGGCACACTTCATGTAGCACAGAAAGCAAGAGAAGAGAGATTCAAAAAAGAAAATCAACAGAAATATGAGGCAAAAGAAAAGTAATATGGAAGAACAATAGAATTTGATTGGATATGATAAATCACAATGAGTGGATGCAACTGCACCATTGCCATAAGGAAAGTGTCGAGAAAGTATATGACACTAATCAAAGTGCCCTACTGGGACTAATGCAGCGGTTTAAGAGCTGTGCGTTGGTGGCACAGCGGTTAGGACTCTCGCCGACC
The DNA here is from genome assembly GCA_944472155.2 of Trichobilharzia szidati. Lineage (NCBI taxonomy): Eukaryota > Metazoa > Platyhelminthes > Trematoda > Strigeidida > Schistosomatidae > Trichobilharzia > Trichobilharzia szidati. The sequence continues at coordinate 43,644,150 of OX235279.1, forward strand.
GTGCAAATGGTCCGGGGTTCGATCCCCTGCCGTCGCACATCCGATATCAATGGTCAGCCTGCAGAACTTGGGCTACCGATACTATATGCTAAAAATCCCATACTTGTACCAAAAAAGTTCGATGTGGAAACAAAAAAATCTGCCAATGTTCGTCATGCGATTCACTCCTGTTAAGCATAAGATAATGCCGCAGGACTGATCTTCACCGAGTTCTAGTTTAAAGGTAAGAAGTGAAGTTGGAAGTTGCATCAGCCCCAGTGGACCTATTGGTGATGGGAACTTAGCGTAGATACAAATGGCTCATATGGCATTTGCCAATTTACTACATCTCCGGCTTAGTATTTATATCCGGCTATGGAACGTGTGTACTGCGCAGCAGTTGGCTCTGTATTCCCTTATGGCTGGCTGTGAGACATTGCTATCGAAAGTGGGAGATATGAAAAGGCTAGCTTTCTTTAACCAGAGATGTTCGCGTCCTATTCTCTGTGTTAAGTGGTATAATATGTTGAGTAATATTGAGGTTAGGTGTAGAGTATTACGGAGGGAGGGAAGGTCAACGGGTGATGCTGTGAAGCTACATCGATTGGGATAGAGATGGCTAGGAGACGTGTTGCTCATGCGAAGCCATCACCCTCCTCGACGAGCAAGTTGGCCGACATTGGATTAGGTTTGAGAAAACTTTTGAAGCCATTAAGTGTGGTGGTGGTGCAAATCAGTGCTTGGAGTTCCATATACTAAGAAGTAGATTAGTGTGTCGGGTAACAAGAAGCCTCCATATACTAGGGTGAAATATGGAGAATTTTTCTATTCTGGGACTAACCGAGCACTCTGGAATTATTGTCATGTGTGATTTGTCGGTTGGTGACGATGTATCAGGAACCAGTCAAACTTGAAAATCCGCCCATTGAGTTTTCATTTAATGATCTATGAACTCTGTTATTTTTTCTGACGAAGTTCTAGAATTTATTGTGGTGAGCTGAAGGCTGGCGTTAATCCTTTGCTGGTTATCTTATTTTCACGCCATTGATTTTTGTCTGTTTGACAGAGTTAGTTTTCATACTTCCAACTAATGTTCACTCTCTGTAATACATATTTGTATTCTAGTGAAGACAAACCAATCGCTGCACGTTTACGGTCACGTAAGAAATTATCTCAACAGCCGATGAATAATTGAATGTGGCTCATGCTTTGTAAGTGAATTAATCTAACTTTGTCAATATTCTTGTTTTGATTGTATAGATGTAGCAAAATCATTTAGTGAGGAGATATTTGCTTTTCATTTATGGGGGGGGGGGGTGGTGGTTGTGGTAGTGAACAGACAACGTACCTCACCTGCATTGAAAGCTCTTTAACTGCATTCTTCCAGCATGGTGTTTATATCTTGTTGATGCTATCACTGAGGAATTGCAGTTTTATGAATAATGGTTTTTTGGAGCTTCTGCCCCAGTGACTTGTTTTGTTGCTAAATTCACATTATTCTCAATGAACTTATCTAGATGACCACTTTTACTAAGTAATTAATTCTCTAGTAGTCTTAAGCTCCTCATTGAGGGAGTCGTTTGAACAGATTATCCTAGCTGTATTAACCAGACACTTTGCCAAGTTACGTTTGCATTTCAAAGGTGCAAAACAGGAAAAATGAGTGTACTGATCTGTTGTTGTAGGTTTCCTATGTGTGTGTGTGCCTATTGTTTTAAGAGCTAGAAAAATCATTAGATTATCTTACGGTCTAAGTTTTGGCTTTGATATTAATTATGGGTGAACATTGTCAAGGTGTGTCTCGAAATGTCGCTAATAAATTTTTCTGTTTAAGCAGAAAAAATGAACATCCTTGTAAGATTCAGACTAGTTGGAGTATTTTCCCCCCTTCTTTTTGAAAGCAATGATAGACACAGGTACCTATCACTTGCTTTTCAGACTCAATAGCCCTTTGGTTACTTAAGAGTAGGTTTCCTGGATCGAGATATACTTGACAGTTAGTTATTTGAACTACCGATTTTTTATTATTTATTGTAAATTGTCCTCTGAGTGCTTTAATCACCTTCCAGGTAAATCTATCCGCGTATGGTATCGAAGCGTCGGTGGCACAGCGGTGGAATGCTTGCCAACCTCGCATGCGGTTTGGGGTTCGATCCTCGGCCGACGCGATCCTTTGCCTCCTTGCCTCTAACTTCAAAGCCTGTTCCACTGAGAAGGTAAAGGAATAAAAAAAGTGTTATCCAATTTGCTTGAATGTTGTTTCGAAAAGACCCCTATTAGGTTGCAGTTGGTTGAAAGAAAGAAGTCTGTTCTCTTTCACAAATAAAGTCTTGAAAACTATCCTTATGAAAGTAGCACATTGAATAAGGAAAACCCCACAGTCTAACCAGTCAACTGGTTAGGATTCGATTATCAAGAAACCACAGTTTTCACATGGCCATGGCTGTTTATGTATTTACGTGTGTTTATTTATTACTGTGAATAATTATTCTGAGAACTTAGTGACCGACTACTGACCATTTATGCTGATGAACACTAACATTTTTTTTCGTCTGTATTTATTTTCAGGTATTAAAGTTAAACTGACAACCTTCTGGTACATGTATCTGTAAATGATTGAGAAAACATGACATGTATTGGGGTACGTATTTTTGTGACTGGAACGTCGAATTCTACTATTTGCGTGATTATGTATTATGTTTTCGAAGTGATATAAATAGAAAAGTTAATGTTAGCGCGACATGTGCCACTGGCAAGAATTCGTAAGTGTCATATTGGTAACAGTTACTGCGAGAATGTTGAAAGTGGAGGGGTGGGAGTGAGTTGCGAAAAGGCGAAAATAACATCATTGTGAAATAATATAGGAAACGTGAAATGAAAACAAAAGAAGCTGAACTCTAATAGCTTTTACAAAGTGAATAAGTTTCAGTGTAGGTTTTCTATAGTTGGCCAACATGAGGATACAGTGACGTCTCGTTTAAGTATGAAATTTAATCAGATTGTGTTCAATCCTTTTGCTTTCTAAATGGGGATTCTCTCTGTATTATAACCTTCGGAGCAACAGTTCGCGTTAAAGGTGCTCGATGAGTATGTGAAGTACAGTGAAGCGAGAACTTCTTAGGATTTCATTATCGAGTGCATTGAAACAAAGCTGTATCCCAAGTTCTATTGTTTACTTGTGTTTACTTCTCAGGAGAGTTCGACCGAATGAGAAAACACTCAAGCACCACACACTGAATCAGATTGAATAATCCTCAATCCTTTTGCTTTCTAAATCTGAGTTTTGCCATTCTAATTAAGTATCGCATTTTCATTCAGCCGTTTATGCATGTGAGTAAACTGTTTATGATAGTACCAATTACGCTTAAATATTAGGAGGGACGTTCTCTTGGAGCGTATACTTACCATAATTTATTTCATACTCAGTGGAAAGGCATGTAAAATTAGTCTGAAACAGTTGTATGAGCTAATTGAAAGGACATATCTGTATTTGACTAATCGTCGTTTACAGCTTAGGTGAATCAGTTATTAAAAGAGGCATCAAAGAAATTTTTTGGTATGGTTGTTTCACCAGTACTTCGCTCACACTAAAGTGTACAATTGTAAATATATGATTGCTAAGAAAACTTACTCCGGGAGGAAAGTAAAACAGCGGTTCTGAGTAGTAACAATAATAATAATAATAATAATGTAAATCGAGACAAAATATTTGTGACAACAAGAGTTAATTTTGAATTCAAAGTAGAATATTTGGTTGAAAACTATCCCCGTCACCTATGCAAATAAGATGCATGTCAACTAAGAGTACCAAACTAGGATGAAACAAGTACTCAGTGTCGCTTGGTGTCAAGAGGTTGCCACTAGTGTCTGATATGTCCTTGTGAGAAAATCAGTTTATATAAGGAATTGTAAGAAAAGTTTTAGAATATGAACGGTCATTACTAGCCCATACTATTTAACCCACTTACTACCATGAATATTAATTCAAGAAAGCAGGAACGTGCACACTGCAGATTGATATGAGTAAATGCAAGGCAATGACGTCAACCAGCAGTACCTGTTAATTTTTTATATACATTTTAACTCTATTATAACTAGATCGCAGCGTTTAAAAGTAACCATATGGTTGATTTCGCTCTCACCTAAAATCGTCATCATAAATATAATAAATCTGCTCATCTCAATGCGTTCATCTTAAAGGTCATCATTAAAACAGAAAATAGCCATTTACTCAACTACCACCTCCCACCCGAATGATTTGAAAGCCTTGTTTCTTTTAGTTTTCAACATCAGATTAGAGTGCATGTGGAAATTGTGTTCGTAATCCGGTAGGCTGAGCATGCGAGATATTTCTATCCTGCTATCTATGACACTACCCTATGGATTCTGTTTCCTGATCGAGCCATCAGAAAGGACAATGTGGAATGTGTAGTCTAAGTTAGATATGTTAGCATAGATATTGGTTACATAACCCGCTTGGTATCCTTGTTCTTACTACCACAAATAAGGCTAGTGATAGCCTGACGATTTCCACTGCTGCAACTTCCCAGTCTAATCTAATTACTATCTGCCACGTATCGAGTATAAACACAGATCACATTCGTCGATATGCATGCATCATTAGGGCTAAACAAACAAGGTATTTAGCATGTGTATTTTTTATTCTTCAATCTTTGACATGCATGTTTACTTTCACTCACTCGCTCACTCACTCTCTATCTCTTTCTCCCACGCGCGGCTTTATCGTCTACATACACGCACGTACACAAACACACCCATGAACGCTTGCATGCATCATTCTCATTCTTCAGACGAATACAGAAATGAGAATTGATTCTTTCTCGGTCAAGTTAGATAAACAAATAGTATACGCTTATGCAAACTGATTCCACTCGAGATAAGTGAGGTTAAATTGCATTGATATTGCTAAGGCACATTCATTTTATCTTATGGATGATGAAATGACCACAATGGATTCTAGATTACTTGATGATGTTGATTCGCATGGTGTAAGTGACTACGAAATGTTTCAGTCAATCTAGGGAGAGAGAGAGAGGATGAAAATGCCTTTTCATTATTTGAAGTTGTTTGAGGGAATTACTCACCTTATCGTAACCACTGACTGACTGAGAGAATATTCGAAGACAAGCCTCAGGAAAAGTTGACAGTGATTAGAATGACGAATAAATGTCAGGTGATGTAGAACAAGGAACGAGTATTGGATAGGAGTCAGTCATAGCACTGACCACTGAAGATTTCTCACCTGGACTTTTGGAATTTCCAGCCTGTTTGGTGGAATTCGCAGAGAGAATTATAAACAAATATTATCTTCAACCGCGAATGAATTATGCTTATTTGAATATGATACGCTACCACAACATCAACAATCCCACTACTACCACTACGACTATTACCACCACTATTAATAATAGTGGTGATAATGAAAATAATTAACAAAAAATAGGAGTGCTCAAAACTGTACCGTTGATAATAATAATCATGGTGATAATAATAATAATAATGGTAGTAGGAATACTGGTATTATTATGACTATGATTACTGTCACCACTACCATTAAACTGGTCATCGCGTCATGAGAATATTGTTCAAAAGAAGAGGGTACACCTGTCCTTATATCCCCAGTCCATTGATTCTATCAACAATCAACTCACCTCATGCACACACTTGATTGCGTTTTGTTCAAGCTGCATCATTACTGTATATGACTCCTACTGTTCATTTATTCCCAGATATCCTCAGATAGAATTGGCCTACATTCTGTTTGATGGTAATACGAAATGAATCAAATTAAGTCACTTATTTTCTCCCAGAACAAGCATGTCTGTTGTCGTTCCATCTGTGATGCATTCGAAAACAGCGAATGCGACTATACACGGAAACGATGGTTTCTCGTTGAAATTCAAGCGAATACAGATACTGAGGTTTCAAATCTGCTAAATTAAATTATTTTATCTACTTTATAATTCTACTTCACTACTCACCCTTACTCTCATGAATTCTCTACCAAAATATGTATAAATTAACTCTGTTGTTCTATCTTGTATTCCGCCTCTAGTGCATCCTTGTGTCCAAGAGAAATCAGAACTACACCCCTTGGTCTAATTACTATGCAAATAGTTACTCTCTTAACACTAAGTAATTGTCTGCTTACATCAACTGTGAAATTTTATTGCCTATGCTTCCTATCTATGACAAGAAATCATTGTAAAAAGTGTGTTCAGATACCATTTTGTAACATATTTTTTTTTTATCCTTCACGTTCCCCAGTGGAACATAGGGCTTCAAGCTAGAGGCTTGAAGTTTCTGTGGCAGTGTTTATTTTACAGGATGGGGTTGCTAGCCTCATGCCCAACCTTCCCTCTTCACCAGCATTATTTTTGGCCTGGCTAGGTGAAGGAGTGCGTCGGCCGGGGTTCGAACCCCGGACCATGTGCGTGGTCGGCGAGCGTCCTAACTGCTATGCCACCGACGCACATTTGTAACATATAATTGATTCATTTAGGATGTATGCAGTTGAGGAGAATCCACGAAATAAAGCGAGCTCGTCGTATTAGCCTGCAACTATGTTCGTTCTTTCTTTATTCAAACTAATAAAGGGAACCGGCTGTATGAAAATAAAATATGCTGCCTTCATCCTAGAACTATCTTCCCTCCAGCTTTGTTTAAAATGCTCTGGGAAAATGAATGTAATAATTAAATGTTTCAGTCATTTCACGCGTTTCATTGGTGAATCAATAAAGGAATTAGAATACTGATATGATTTATTTGAAAATATAGCAAGAGATTTTAAAGATATACATAGGTTGAACAAGCTAATCTGCTAATCACAGAATCAGAGGCTTAATGAGACTGGTGTGTGTGCTGTTTTACTGGGGGAAACTTACCATTAGTGAACCGCCAAGTATACTGAAATACATTCGTAAAGATTGCGCAAATATCTGTCTCTGCATTCACAAATAATTAACTAATCTATTGTTGTGAGTAGACTTGTTCCGAAACGCACCGATTTTCATAGCTGCTAACTTCTGCAACAACAAAAAAGTTGTCTACCAACTTCCTACTCGTTCGCCTGAACGGGGCTAATTAGTGAAGTTGGTTGTCTATTCATCCAGAATTTTAGAAGCGAATTATCGAAGCCGAAAATAAAATATAATACATTCCACTGAGGTCTAGAATAGATAATTTCGGTGCGTTGTCGGACGCTTAGTCATAAGTTCTGAATAGTTACTAAGCGTAATTCTACTCCCACTTAATTCTAACACTGTTCGTCAAGGAATGCATGTAACTCAGAATATGTGAAATATTACCTAGAGAAGGTGGAGGCATGAGTGCATACGTCCTGATTGGTCTTTCAGCCATACGTAGGAGAGAGTAATGACCTCTGCACGGACAAAACTCCACCTTCAAACAGACTACACGTGATCAACCTCAAAAAGTTAACCCCAAAGAGAACCGTTTTTCCCTTACAGATGCTTACAACGAAAGGTAAAAATCTACATTGTGGTCAGTCGGGGCGAGGCAATCAGCCGAAACACACAACTCTTCTGTCTACCACACACACCCCCACATACATACACACACCTTATTATTATTCTTACATTCCCCCTCATTGCCAGTATTGTTCCTGAGACAATTTATTTATTTTTATATTAACTCTCTGATCCCAGTCAATGACTAAAGCCAAAGAAACATCGTTCCTAGTCTCCTACAACCACTCCGAAAGTTTGTAATATAGCTTTCAACGTCGGTATCTCAAGTGTAGATGAACAGTAAGTTTTATTAGTCAAAACCTAGACAACTCAGGCTTTGAATGCAGGCTGAATGTTTGAGATATGCATAAAGGTCAGCTGACGAGTGTCAGAAGATTCTTTAGTAGTAGTGATACCACTTTGAATAATCTCCGCTTACACGCCCACTTACTGCAGAGTATGGTTGAGATGAAAGATGAGTTTTATAATATGTAGTCTAATTAATGTATGTGTAAAACTTGGTCACTGTGGTAGTTTGCAGTTCCGTATTAATTTGTTCATTAGATATATCACAGTGAAACAGTAGTATTTACTGGATGACCTTTCGAACAAAATTTATTCTTCATAATCAGACCATGAATTACGATCACACGACTTCGAAACTTGAGTTTTGTTTATTCTTCCCCATTTGTCGTAGGGGTGGTAGTCAAATTTTCTAGATATCTGGTGCAGGTGTCGAATCATTCCTATTACACGTGTTTGCAGTCAATACGATAAATAAAGCTTCCGTTATCAATCTCTCCCTCCACCCAGCTGTTACATTAGATTTCAAAACTGTCATCTTATCCATGACGTTAGGTACTACTGACTGGCATGAGTATTTGAAGACCGCTGGCATCAACCCGTATTACTTACCGGTCAGATCTTGAAACCTCATGATGGTGATATTATTATTATGGCGGATGGGATGATATGTCTGGATGAGAGTGTGTTGATCATATCCTGACCCCTCTGTATTTTTTTGAACACAGTGAGAAGTTCTTGGAGTGCTGGCTTAAACTAACTGTTATCATGGATTTTCTGAACTGATGAAGCCAGTCATCTTTTGGTTTGACCACCAGCACTACCACCACCATAACGTGCTGGCTAGCATTTGCCAATCTGAACACTCCATCCATTCATCCATCCTATGTCAGCTGAGGTGAGATTGTCCGTCGGTGAGGGAAGGTGATGGATGGATGAATCAATGGGTAGACGGGCAGGCGTGCATACATGCATGCATGTGTAAGACATGTCCTAACCATGTCACTCAGTCGATGTAACTGCTTCACAACCTCCTCGTCGATTGATGAATCTCCCTCCTTCTTACCTAGCTGCTCGACCGTTGCCAAATCAACTGAATATTACTCACCCTATTACACGTGCCACGTAACCTGACATAGCATAGGATGTAGATAGAGGGCAGACACCTGTTATGAACGACAGCTAGTCGGCCGACCTCTTCATGCCTGGCACATTCAGTGGCCGTGTCTTACAGCCGGCAGTAAACGAGAGCAGAGCGAACTACTCAGCCGTACACACGCCTTTCGGTTGACAGCTAGATATCACGTCTACTAGGCTAGAGATGGCGTAGATTGGTTGGCAAATGCCAACGTTCTTATTTCGTTAATACTATGCATATTTTTTTTGATTTACAGCTTGATTTCACACCGTATTTTCAGTACAAGTATGGAATTTTCAGCATGGATATCGGTAGTCCAAATTCAGGCCGACCATAGATATCGGGTGTGCGCCGGCAGGGGATCGAACCCCGGACCACGTGCATGGTCGGCGAGAGTCCTAACCAATGTGCCACCGACGCACAGCTGTCTCTAGTTTGGAAGAGAAGCCTCGAGATGAAATTTGCACATTTTCGCCAAGAATGCTTTGTATTTTGCTTGCTTCAATGACGATGCATTATTGAGCGAATTTCTGTATGTTTATGAGGTAGTCAATAAGTCACACTGCAATGTGGAAGCAATATATTGGATAATTAGAATTTTTACAACGCTATAGAGTCGAGTGTGAACGTTATTCACCTGTTATAATATTCAGTACACCCTAATGGTACAAGTTAAAACAAAGCTGAAATGTTTGAAAATAGAGGGAAATGAAATCCTTAAAGCCGATATTAGGTAAGATATTTTATTTATTCCGGCGGTGAGACGTTACTAACTACGCTGTATCCCAAATGCTAATTATTTTTTTTGTTATATCTATTCGTACAGAGTGGATTTCAATACCCACACCGTGCTATTTGAATGATGCGTAGTAAACATAATAATGATTTCAAATAACTACTACTACTACTAAATTGCGTATGTATGGGGCAGAACTACCTACCTTTGTGTGGCTTCAAAATTATCGCTGAACACCTAGGAAAAATGCTGGCCGATTATCAATCAAACAATCAATCTGCAGATCTTAGAAAACCCGATTTCACCAATACTTTTAGTTTTTGGTGACAGGGATTTCTAAGGAGTAGGAGTAGTCCACTCATTCCAGCATTGGTTCGCACTTTTAAAGATGGACCCCTGCTACCGCACTGTCAGCGTAGCTAAGCTTATCTGTTGCTGAGCAACTGATTATTATTATTTTAGATATGATTAATCATTATTATTAGTATTATTATTATCATTAGTAGTAGAAGTGTTTCACGACATCCTTTCCAAATGAATCCTCAGAAACTGATCGCAATATATAATAAAGGTTAAACCATACGGACATTATTTTATAAAATAAAATACTGTCTGATATTTTTTTAAAAGGAATATACACAATCATAACAGTGTTAATTTGATAAAAACAGTCTAAGCATTACTAATATGTTCACTATGCACAACTTTTCCATTGAGCGGTTGGAGCATCCGTTCATGATGCTGAAGTTGGCCAGATATCACTGGTATATGCACTTGTGAATTATTGACTTGTGGACTATTTGAAATATGCGATGAAACTAAGTACTGTTGATACATGATAGGATTTCCAACAGTAGATATTGTAGTAGATCCAACTACCACAGGTACGGGATGGTGCATTGAAGAGTTAACTGTAATCTGATGCGGTTGTGCTACAGATTGCTGAGAAATTTCCGGTGTTGCATTGACCACATGCTGTGCGGCGTAATTGGGAGCGGAGCCTTGAATTTGATGATTGGGCTGAGGTAACCCAGTAGGAGGTGGGTGAGGAGTGCCCGCAGGTTGGACTGTTGTACGATCAGCTATTGTTGCCAGATAGATAAGATTACGGTGCAAAACACGTTCTAATTCTGCTGCTTCTTTTGTTGCACCCATTCTCTGGTGTGCTATAAGACTGTGGATAAGTCGGACATTTTCATCTAACATCTGTATAAAGTGGAAAAAAAATAAATTCGATGCAACATGAAACATCATGATCAGTTACTCCTCACTAATATACACTTTTCAACATTATTATTACTATCATCATTCATTTACGAATTCAAACAGACGCAAAATAGAAATTCAAGTGTTGGTTTTCAACGATTTGTTTGGTTACAGGATTATATCATCAGCCGACATCGGTTAGAGAATCATTGTAAAGCCAGTCGGGAATACTACCAGACAGTTGCTTCGTCGGCCTAGTGCTTGAGACTCCACTTCAGCAGTACGCAGCCACTTACTGCCAGGGTTTGATCTCAGGACCTTTCCGTTACAAGGCGTGCGAGCTCGTAGATAATTAAGCCACTGGCAACCTACCAATGGCCAGCCAGTGAATCCCAACTTCTGCCAATTCATGATATAGCGCGACCACCCGCTTATGTCATCTTTGGCGAGTACTTGTCTTCACAACCGACCTGTTTTAGCCCACTGGTCACGACCTCCTATTAGAACCAACCCAGATAACTACTTACCTGAATACAGGCAGTCGCTGGTGAGCATCAGATCCATATTCAGGTGATGGCTTTTAGGTATTTGATTGGTTACAGGAATTCATCACGAGCTGACATCGGTTAGAGAACCATTGGAAAATCTGGAAGTACTGGACAGCTGTTTGCGACTCTTTGGCAGAAATTCTGGTGGTATTGGAAAAGACTCTTTTATTACGAACAAATTTATGTTGAAACTTAAAACGAACAAATATATAAACTAGCGAAACTGTAAGCTTGATGGTATTTGCCTACTTCTTTGCTTTGACTTCTAAATAACATACACATACATCAAAGTACCATCGAATCTTGATTAGAAATGTTTTTGTTCAGTCCATGATAGTTTTTGATTACCGATTTTAATTCGTTCATGATATTGTGATATGGAGGTAAGTAATAGAAGTTAACCACAACTCGAATTAGTTCAAAACCAATCTAAAATACTGAACACAAACATACGAACCCGAAATCTATGTCAAGTAGTCACTTACAAGACCTATAACTTTATATCCACATTGATGTTTAGTCACTTTTTATATTATTATTGTTTCCTGAGGTTCCGAGTGGAACGTTGGGTTTCAGCAACACATCTCCACTTCGGCCTATTTTCTGTTATCGTCCTTAGCTGAGTCCACGATTGCCCATAATCTCTAATCTCCTCCTCCCGAAACGACCTCCTCCATGTCACCCTTGCACTGACGACCCACTCGTCGTTTCCCATTCGGGTTCCACTCGAGTGAGGACCTGCCTTGAGCGCGAAGTCATCCAACGGTCTCTTCAGATGCGTGTGCACAAATGCATCTTCATCAGCTTCTGCATATTTGTTGAGCAATTGCTTGTTGGTTGATTCTCTCCTACAGATGTTTGTTTCTAATTCTTTCTGGCCATTTGATCTTCAATATGAAGGTGGCGAAGGCAGCTGTTGATAAAGGTCTGCAGTAGTCTGTTGGAAATGTTTTTCATGAAGCTCGTGCCAAGTTTTTCTGACCTATACAAAACTGACTTAACATTTGTGTGGAATAATCTGAATCTTGTTGTTTATATTTAGTGCAAAATATTTCCAAACTGATTTCAGATTGATGGTGTGCTACCTTGTATTGCCAACCTTGTCTGTATGGCTTCGACATCTTCATCCATTCTGACTGCCTGTGGTTGAGACGATGCTTCCTAGCTAGATATGTGAAGGCAGGAAGTAACCTCTTTTAGATTCCTCCCATTGACGGTGATTGCAGCTGGTTTTTGTTGCTGTTGGTGCATATCTTCATCACCTCCGTCTTCGCTGTGTCCACCTGGAATCCTGTTTCCTCTGCCTGTTTCTTCAGACAGTCTGTTGGTTTTCACCAGTAAATACTAGAGTTTGTAAGACATTAAGCACAAATAAATGGTGGGATGATTAATGGAAGCCATGATACATTAAACTGAGAGCTTTCCACTCACCAGCTAATATTGATGGTAACGGGGATAAACAGCATGATAACTCCCAACATTCAAATATCACTTCTGTCCATCAATAATGACTGTCATGTAACAATTAGGGATAACTACGTGTGTGTTTATTAGTTGAGTTTCCTTAAACACACAACATAAATGCAGAATGCCCGCTAACCAACCACGCACGTGGTCCGAGATTCGACCGCCGGCTGACGAACTCCTAAACCAGCAGTAAACAACTCGGTATGGAGAGGGGGTTGGGCGTGTGACCAGCAATCCCAGAATAAAACCTCTGCTACCGAAACTTCAAAGCTTAAAGCCTTATGTTCCATAGGGAACGTAAAGTAATAAAAAAAAGCTCAAACTTAGCGGCGTTATCTGTACTGACTGAAACGGTTAAGACATCTGTAGGGCAATTATATCGCCCAGAAAACAAGAAGTAGGCTTTTGGATTTCGTTGTGCTTTCTGATAAGTGACTGGTTGTAGATTTAATTGCAAAGCGCTTCCGTTGTCTCCCATCTAGGAAACACCCCTTTTCAGCACAGGCTTCAGAATGAAATGAACTTACTTGAATTCTCTCTTCATGAATGATGGTATAATAGTGTCTCCTGACAGACGATATTTGTCGTGATTCGTTCTTTCTTAATTTACATCTGCTTCTATTGATCATTTTTATTATTGACTTGGAATTCTAACTTTCTTGTTTCCACGATTAGTTAGTAAATTCGGTCCCTAGTCACTAGTATGTTCGTTAATCACTAATATTCCTCTGGATACAAAGCAGGCTTCTAGAAATTTCCTGACTGCATTTTTCGTGTTTTCTCTACCTAACATTTCTACATTATCTCAATCACAAAGTTCGTGTCCATAATTATAGGCATGCATCGATATGAGATAATACATATCATGCCTCTTCACAGCTGATTTATGTTCTTGGATTCGGACAGGAAGTGGATGCCCAGTTTGACCAATGTAATGTTTACAGCAGTTTATTGAATTTATTTTGTAAATGTTACTAATCTTCTTTTTCCCTTTGATCTTTTGGTTTGCACAATATCGAATGAAGTGATTATGTAAGGTTAGCTTGTGTGCTATGTTTATTTCAAATGGTCTTAGTATTCTAGTCGTCATTTCAGAGATATTCTTTATATATGGTGGAATGAACTCGTGATCTTCGTTGATGGTTTCTTCTTGGTATTATGACTTGATTTCAAACACTTTATGATGAAATTGTGTATGTGTGGGTATTCATTCTTTTTGAAGACGGTGAATAGATTATATATGTCGAAACCAAGTCCACAGTTTCAAAAAATCTAGGCATTGGGTATATGATATTCATTATAATAAAGGGTTTTTTGTATTTACCAATAAATGAAAAACAAAACGATATTGTTTTTACTGACGTTTCGCTATTTGATGCTGATAGCTTAGTTAGTAGACACTTTTCTCTCATTCTCTTCAGCATCGGAGAGCTACAGGTGTTGTCTAGATTGACAACGAGAGCCCATCAATTACATCAACCAGCTCAGAGAACACAACTATATCAAAATCATCCACCTGATATACAAATCTCCATTATTTTAAATAGTTTTTTCATATTTTCAGTTATTTAGACAATTGAAGAACACAAATTACATGACACGGATAACAGTTTTCGTGAGTCAGTTGGAAACAGAATTCTTGAGGGTCCTAAAGTTACTACTGAGGGTCAAGAAAGCAGTGGAACCATATGAAATTCCTTCAAAAGCACCTATGAACTACAGTGAACACGCTCACGCCACTTGTGCTGGTGTGCAAGGAAGAGAGGTGGTCCCTGTCAAATGGAAGGGAGACTTCTTTGTGCAATTACCAAAAGCAGCAACTTACACCTTTCATCATGAACTAACGCAGAATCATATTACCGTCCACTCCAAACAAAATATTATGCTCTATCATCCTGGAAAGATTAAAATGTGGTATGGATGGAAGACACCGCGCAGAACAAACTGGACTCGTGAAAAACAAGCCATGAGCAGAATAAATTTAAAAGTTACGCGTCAACTATCGCACACAGATCGTAAAATGAATAGCAGTCAATCCACATTCAATTTCACAAACGTTGGAATCGCCTGAAACCCTATCAACTGTGAAGTAATTTGGAAATAACTTCAACATTACCGGATGTTGTGCTCCAAACGTTTAAAAACCTCATTCGACAACCGAGTAATTACACGCATTTTACTACATTATTTTTTTTTTTATTCAATAATGCTAACCTGAAATTCAGTAATCTTAATAGACTTTCAAATCACAGATATTGAACCCAACAGAAAACATCTTTTGAGAGTTTATGTCATAATTTACAGGTGCATTGTTTAAAAAAAAAAACTGAGTGAAGTACTAATCATTTTCAGACACTGAAAAATTACCTTTTGAATTGACGATGGTTGTATCGGGGGCGGGTCACGTCGCAGCTGTCCAGACTGCATTGAAATAGTTGAATGAATTTGAGACAGAAATGTATCTAAAGAACAAAAACACATCAATATATGCATTTCAAACTTGTAATGTGTTAGAAAAATGCATCACACTAGAACCTCAAATTTGGTTACTTGACATACCACTAACTCACATTCTAACTGTGAATGCTTCTAACATCTAACGACATATGATATATATATATATATATATATATATATATATATATAATCAATTAGTTACTGCACCTCATTTCAACCTTTACTAGTCCCAGTTTCCCAGAATGCAAAGGCAACTTATTTCTCACAATGATTATTCGACGAAAACACCGTACTGTAGTCACACAATTATCAACTAGAAGCAGGACTTTAGCCTGGAAATAGGTTTAGAATAGCCTCAGATATAACTGACCCTACAACAATTAAGAGACTAAATGGGTTTATTCGAGTCGGAAAAGTGGGTTATTTTATGTGAATCACTAGCCAGACTAAACATCTTTGTATACCGAAGTTTGCACAGTCTGATTTAAAGCTAACCCGTTGATTCAACTTTATTATATTTTCAGTCTGCGGTTATCCTAAGGCATCCACTTAGGCTTCTTTGATAAAGTTTGTTGTGGAAGAGACGTTCTGACGTAAAAGGGTCTTGAGGGAAACACATTAACTGACAGGCTTTCAGTAGAAACAAATAATAACCATAGGTTGGTTAATAAAATCTTGGAGTGGTTGGCATGCGGTCAGGCCATGCCAAGTTCGAGAGGATACTATTCGACTGGTCTCCACCAAATTTTAGTTTCAAGATACGAAGTGAAATGGTTCAGCATGTTGACCACTTTGCCTGTTTGCGAAGTCGTAACAGCTTTAATAAACTGATTGTTGACAAAATCGCAGCTTAGATACATGTCTTGCGTGTTAATAGACGACTTATATCATCTTTGGCGCAAGCGAGATTTCCGCCCATCGATCAAATAAAGTGTGTACTGGGTAACAGTTCTCCCTGTTCTCCTTTACTGCTGTCAGTTGTGGCAATTGCAGGTGGAACATATGGAAAGGCTATCTGTCTTTGACACAATTTGTTTACGTTCTGTCTTTTCTATCAAGTTGTAGGATATGGTGAGTAATATCGAGGTTAGATATACTGCCAGGGAAGCTACATCTATTGAAACAGCCACCAAACATTGAGGATAATAGGTCGTCGCCTCCCTCAACTGGCAATTTCAGACTGTCTGTTTTCGACATAGAACTTTGCACATATGTGCGGCAGTTCAAGTCGCCACACTTCTTGTAGCACACAAAGGAAGAGAAGAAAGTAGGAGAAATGCATAATATAGAGAGTAAACAGAGGTGTGAGACAAAGGAATAGTAATAACGAAGAACAAAACAGTTTAATTAGAAATCATAAGTCACAAGGAGTGGATGCATCTGCACCAGCCATTGAGAACGATTTTGAGCCATGTCACTAATTGTTTCCAACCATTGGTTTTTACCGTCCCGAGGACCCCAACCAGTCAAGAAGTCTACACCTTCCTACGTGGCTTAGACTAACCGTTGTAGATTTCACTGACTGGTGCCATGTTTTCGTTTGACCGCCGCTACCTCTTTTCCCGCCTGACCATATATTAGCTAACATTGCCCGTCGAGGAAGGCGATGACTAGGCATACGTAACACATGTCCTAACCAGCTCAGTCGATGTAATTTCACAGTCTCGTCGACTGATTTCGCCTCCTTACCTAGCACTCGACGCCCAACCTCAATATTGCCCACCTTATTATACCACTTCACGTGGGAGATAGAACGTAGACACCTATAATCAAAGACAGCTAGTCTTTTCATGTCCTCCGCCCTCAATGGTCAGGTCTCACAGCCATAAAGGAGGACAGAGCGGACCGCTGAGCAGTTCACACGCCATTTGGTCGATAATCGGATATCACGTCTACGCCAGAGACGGTGTAGTATTGGATTTTTTTTGTCTAACCGCTATCCAAACAACCTTTCTGGCATGGTAGGACCTACAGGAACATAAGTTCCAGCCAGTGTAGCTCGTTGGGTCATTGCGATATGCAAGCCCGACCACCACGTCAAGGTAGCAGCTATCGGTAGGTCAGACTACATACAATTGGGTTGGAAGAGAGTTAAGGGTTGTCATATCGAAACTTGATATCAATCTATGAAGTCATTGACTGTTAATTTGAGCTGCGTATGGAGGTGTACATCGTCTCGACAGCATCCTTAGCAAACGACTGGGGACTACTGGCAATATGGTTTGAAATCGTCCTCGATGGCGCAGATGCATGCACTCTTTTTGGTCGCCCACATCCACTAAACTCTCGTGTTTTTCTACGCTCCTGTTCTTTCCGCAGAGCAATCTTGTTTATTATAGTTCCTCTAAATCTCTTTTTTCTACCTTTCTGTTCTACAAGCAGCGTGGCGACTTAAAACGGTGCATTCCTGTGTAAAGTTCTGTAGTGAAACTCAGTCAGTTATATCATTTTCTCTTATCACCAAAGACAGGATTAAATGGCTAGACAATCAAGCGATAACACTAAGTTTGAACAAAGAAGCAAAACATAGAAGGGACCCCAGTAGCAACTAAAAATTCCAGAATTTAATAAAAGGTTCATGAAATTTATAGAGAAGGAAGTAGTAATGAATGTAAACCCTTGACGGTTTAGATCTAAAGTGTTACCACATAACGAAGGAATATCCGAAACCTTATGCAAGGTACGTAACATAGTGGTAGCCAGAGAGCTATAGAAAACCTAAGCACTCACAAAGGAACAAATTCGGAATACTAAAAGAGAATATTGACAATAAGGGACAAAACAAAAACGTACCGAATACCAACTAATGTAAAGTTATTTCGCTGGGTCAAACCAGTATTATCATAAGCAGTAAATTGTGCTCAAAACACCATCAGCAAACAAATGTTATTGTATGGTATGGCCTATTAAATGAAATCACTCAACCAAGAAGTTATACACCACCAGCATTTAGGTTTATATATACATATTTGTGTGTAACTTAAACAGCTTATACTGACATGAGTCTCACAAATAGTTGTGGACGACCGGACTGCCACTTTCCGGTGGAGGATGAGATGCAGTGTGATAACTGCAACCTATGGTTCCATAAAGTTTACACTGGATTATAACCATCAGCCTATAGGAGATGCAGCAAGCCATCATCTCCGTGGATGTGCAAATTTTGTACAAACCCGTTGGATGTCCTCATCCAAAAGGCTGTAGGACTGCTCATGTCCAAGAAGTTACCAAAAACCACCGATGAGGGGAAAAATGCAGCATCTAGTACAGATGTTATAAGCGAGAATTCTGGCCTTAGTCATAAGACTGAGACAGAACCATATCCCCTAGCTTCGAAAGAAGCAACAGAGGTAAAGTGTGCCCATCAGTCTGCGACAGCACACAAAAAGCCCCGAAAACCTAGGACGGCAAACAGTGCCAGCATTGTAAGACAGCAGGGTGATACCACAACTATGAAGCGTTGCGTGTCTAGTGAACGCACGGCTCCCAACTGCGGCGAGAGTAAAGTGGAACCATCTGATTCCACCTGGCTAGTGCCGAAGAATAGGAAGCTCAAGAATCACAGGAAAGAGAAAAGGGATAAGGTCTCAACGGCCGTAAACACTGATAAGATTAAACCTTCGGACTCAAATGACAGTATAGTAATTTGGAACTTGGAGGAATCGAAGAAGGTAGATCCAGCTGCTCGACATGCTGACGATCTCGAAATAGTTAGCTCCATCATCCGTGAAATACTTCCAGAAAAAACAAATGGTGTTCACATAAGGAAACTCATCAGAATCGGTAAACGAATCGCCGATGTAACGGAAAGTTTCCCACAACTGCTGAAGGTAGTACTGGGGAACGAGATGGAGAAAACTATTATTCTCAACAACGCATTCAAGATCAAGAATAAAAAGATGAAAATTAGGCCAGACTTGCCTTTGGAAGATAGAATTAGGAGAAGAGAACCAGTGGCTGAATTAAAGGCCCGATTAGAAAAAGGTGAAAAAGACCTCAAACTGTTGGGTTTTCGGGTAGTGAGGTCTCGGAAACCTATGTTGCCCAGACCTCTGTTCATAAGTCGAGTGAATACATAGGTCTCTCAGTATGCTGCACGAACGCTTGTAGTCTTAGGAATAAGCTTCTCGAACTAGGAGTGTTGACTGAGGAACTACAGCCGGATGTGCTTGCTATCACCGAAACATGGTTGTTAATGGGTACAGACTTAACTCCATTCATACCTGGGTACATCTGCAATAGAGCAAACAGAGTAAGTAGTCGGAAAGGTGGGGCTCGCTCTATACATCCGAGATAACAAAGGAGTTAGGTCGACGTTGTCGGAAGCTGATGACAGTGGCACCTGTGAAGCCGCAGGTTGTCATTAACTTGAACAAAGGCACTGTAACGATAGGGGTTATTTATAGAAGTCCTACCAGACAAGCTGACAATTTCGTTATAAATCACCTCAGGACGTGGAATAGAAAGAATAGGTGTCTAATAGTAGGTGATTTTAATGCCCGGCATATTAATTGGGAGGAATTAACATCAGCTACTTCGTACAATTGTTTCAACAGGGAACTAGTGCTGGCAGTACTTGAATGCGCAGCATATGGATGCACCAACACGATACCATCCTGAACATGATCCGTCCACTCTATACTTTGTGCTAACACACCAGAAGGAGGATGTCAGTAACATTAGGTCCCTGGCGCCGCTAGGCAGTAGTGACCACACAGTTACTACTTTTATGTTCAGGATCCAGGCCGTCATACATAGGTTAACAGCCGCTCACCCAAACGTTTGGAAAGCGAATATACCTGCAATCCGAAATGCAGCAACCCAAGCTGACTGGTCTGTTAACACACACCAGACTGTCGAGGAGGCTTGCATGGGACTTAGGAATACACTAGAGTGCGTCACGGCACCTTTTGTACCTTGGTCTACGCCTCGAAAATTATCTCATAAACCACCTTGGATTAGCAATGAAATAAGGAGGTTACTAAGAAAACGAAAGAACTTATGGGACCAGTTTGCTGTGACTGGGAGGGATGAGTTTCGGATGGAATATCGCAAAGTTCGAAACCTTTGTAAGTATGAGATTGACAAAAGTCGTATAGAGTGTGAGAGACAGTTAGTACTGGATTGTGTGCAGTATCCAAAAAGACTGTACTCATATATCAAACGCAGGACTAAAACTAGTAGTGGCATAACGTCCCTCATTAGCAACACAGGAGAGGCTGCCGAGTCAGACGAAACAAAAGCTGAGGAGCTCTCCGAATACTTCTGTGATGCTTTCTCGCCTAATCGTACCACCCAGGGGTGTAGCGAGGTAACTGGTGTAGCCCCTAAAATGCCCCCCATTTGAAAGATGATGCAGTGGTTCTGAAGCCAGGTAAATCACCTGGACCAGACGGACTTCACTCTAGATTGCTAATCTCCCTGGCGGATATAATATACATTCCACTTACGGAGATTTCTCAGATGTCTCTGACCCAGGCTAGGCTACCCAGGGACCGGAAAGTTGCTATTATAAACCCCATCTTCAAAGATGGGAAGAGGCAGTTAGTATCTAACTACCGGCCTGTAAGTCTGACCTGCATTATAGCAAAGGTGTTAAAAAAACTCATAAATTTAAATTTTTTTAAGATTTTGATTAAATTTTTTTGATTACAGCTTGATGCCACACCGTATTTTCAGTACAAGTATGGAATTTTCAGCATGGATATCGGTAGCCCAAATTTTGCAGGCCGACCATAAATATCGGGTGTGCGTCGGTAGGGGATCGAACCCCGGACCATTCGATTCAACTTCATGAACTAACATTTTCTAATGATCACAGTCTGATTCCCATATGTTTACTTACAAATTATTCAAAGGCATTATTAAGGGACCAGCTCTTAGCTCATACGGAAAAACATGGCTTACTGGCAGTTGAACAGCATGGATTCCGACCAGGACGATCCTGTTTGACAAACTTACTGTTAGCTAGGCAAGATTGGGTCGAGACCATGGGTAAAAACCATCTATTGGACCTTGTATTATCGATCTTAGTAAAGCATTCGATAAGGTATCCCATTTAGGTCTTCTTAGTGAACTTAAACATTTTGGATTAGACCAACGCTTATGTGAGTGGTTTAGTGACTCCCTGATGGATAGGAGGCAGAAGGTAAGGGTTAATGGTGTACTGTCAGGGTGGAGAGCAGTATTAAGTGGAGAACCTCAGGGAACTGTACTTGGCCCCCTGCTATTCTTATTATACGTAAATGAAGTGCCAAAAATTCTCACCTCATCTTCCTTATTATTTGCGGACGATATTAAGATATGGAAAACCGTAAATAGTAGCGATGATAGGTTGGTACTACAAAACGACCTAGACAAATTAGCCGAATGGGCTAACCTTTGGAGTCTGGAAATTAATTAAATTAATGCACCTAGGTCAGAAGTCTAACACGTACTCCATGGGGGGACAGAACTGCCAGATATTAGGGAACAAAACGACTTAGGAATTATTGTTAGCCATGACTTAAAAACAACGGCAAACTGTAATCGAGCTGCAGCTAAGACTTTTCGAATGCTATGGGCACTTCGAAGGGCTTTCAAACGATTAGACGAGGGTATGTTCCAAGTACTCTATGCAACATATGTCAGGCCTGCATACAAGCGGCGAGTCCATGCTTCAAAAAGGAGGCACATACCCTGGAAAGAGTACAGAGGGTAGGAACGAAATTAGTTAGTGGTATCACACCTCTTCCCATTATCATGCCGAAGGAGGAGAGGCGACTTAATTTTGGCTTACCGTATATTCAAGGGTGATTTAGGGACTGACCTTGCAAACCTTTTCTCTCCCTCTAGGATACATTTACGGGGTCATCAGAAGAAAGTGCTCAAACCGAGGTCGAATAAAATAGATTCTCTCACAGAGTGGTCAACGACTGGAACTCCTTACCTGATTCAGTAGTAACAGCTCCATCGGTGAACGCTTTCAAAGAGAAACTGGATCTCTGCAGAGATATATATCGCGAGGATTAGCATAGGCAGCAAGAGCCTTCTATCCTTATAATCTGATTCTGAATCAATGCTGAAATTCTGTTACCATATTAACATTCTGTCTTCACAGAAAAATCTTGACTTTCAATGTCTAGCAAAATGTGTACTTGGGTTTTATTAACTTAACATGAACCGAAGTTATATTTATTTCCTCCTGAGATTATTTGTCGTAATGAAGCGTCGGTGAATTTCCGGACTCGGGTTTCTTTGAGTTATAAATGTCTGTGATTTGAGAATTTTACACATATATACAGAGGACAGCTTGGCTACTTAAGAGGTAAGTTGATTCGTATCGGACAGTGTTGCAAAACAGCCACCACGAGAGAAAAACGCATCGATGACATGCAAGGATTAACTGCATGAATTTAGCTATAGCTACTATTATAATAATAAATTGAGCGAAGGGAGATAAAGCAGTCGAGTGGCGGGGTTTACTACGCATAAGTTCACCGAAGATCTGGAACCTCTACCTTACAATCAAGAAGCGAGCTCAAAGAAATCACTGGTTTATACTAACTCGTAATCAGGATATTGGAAGTGAGGCTATGCTCCAACAACAGAAGTTTAGGCTGGCACCAAAGACGTATATGACGAATTGGGAGACATTCTCAAACGTCGATAAAACGTAAAACCGTTCCTAGTACTCACTTTCTGTATAGCTTCTCGACGGACGTAGCGAAGACTTACAAATAATGCGCCTTTGCCAAGGACAAATCTCATTAGTTGTTGTTCAGGATCCAATATCCAATGTCCTGATTACCAGCGGCTGAAATTATCCCGCATGCTCAAGGTCATTGATGGAGTGAAACGCTCAAAAGTCATTTTCATCCATAATAGTCATTCACGTTGGATTGCAGTTCCGTAGCCGTTCGTTTACACATTGGGTTAACGTTTATCCTG
This sequence comes from Trichobilharzia szidati, assembly GCA_944472155.2. NCBI lineage: Eukaryota > Metazoa > Platyhelminthes > Trematoda > Strigeidida > Schistosomatidae > Trichobilharzia > Trichobilharzia szidati. Next base: position 43,667,403 of record OX235279.1, read on the forward strand.
CAGTTATTCACAAATTATCTTGATGCATATTGTTCAACTCATTTTTGTCTCCGTTGCTGTTTAAATTAGTTATTTCATTGGTTTTGAAAGTTTTTACCACCATGTCAGTGTATTCATTTCATTATAATTGTTTCATACCTTGCATTCATGCGTGGTTTCAGTGTTTTAGTCGTTTTCCAGCTACTAATGAAATAGTGCTGTGTAGAAGTTTCGGAAAATATGCACGTGAACATGTTTAGCTGACAAAAGCTGTTGTTTTTAGTTCATTTGCTGGTCGCCGTTATTGTTTCTGGCACAGTTGGTTACTTAGAATGTAGAAATCTCGAAAAAAAAAACAATGTTTTCCACATTCATGTTTACAACATGCAGTAATCTACGAGACAATCTGATGAGGAGAATACGATCAGGGTTGATATTGGCAATTTTTCGAAGGGCACATTAAACCTGGAGATTTCAGAACGTGTTTTGAAGTTGAAAAAGCTTTGAAGCTTTTCGAGAAGCTGAGTATACCATCAGTTAAAAAACCAGATACATTGTGAGTGAATCCAAATCAAACAAGGTGTGCCACATTAGATGTGTGAATCAGTTGTACGTAGTTTTGTAACTAAAAGAAACTTGAAGGCAATCAGAAACCCTTAAATGGTAAGTGTTACCTAGGTTTAATAATGCCCAATGTACTAGATTTAAATACATGAACTGGAACCGCCTGTAGCAAAGCCAGTGTTAACAGCCATTCAGTGTGTTGCAAAACGACTTAATAAAGCGGATAACATGGTGATATGGTGAGTGTACGAACTATCCCAGTTAAAGGTAAAACTTTAATTAGCATGAATATTGTATCGGGTTGTAGTTACAAGCTGATTATTATTCTTGGTGAAAATACTGGCTGAATACAGATTGCTTGTTTCATATCAAATAATGAAATTCCTAATTTTTGGATGTTTGTGATTTCTCCGTGGCTATAAATACGGATGACCATGATCTTTAAATAAATTTTCCTAAAACCATTGGTTTTCTTTTCCTTGGCGAAACATCTGTTAATACGATAAGAAGACTAGGTACCAAAGTAGGATGTTCTGTGATTGAGAATCGTAGTCGTCGTGTTTTGGATTAATATCGCGCTTCTAACTGTTATAATTGTATGGATACAGGTTTCTCCTCATGGTAAATTGTGATATCTGCAAATTATAAGCACACTCTCTTCGGTAAATTTATTCTTACTTTTTAAGTAACTGCAAATAGTGAGACATTTGAGGTGATGGGATGAATACCCCTAAACGCTTTCGTGGAGATTAGGATATATACATTTTTTCGACTAGGATACGATCTTTTTACCAAGAAGGTTCTCAGGATGTTCGCTTTTATTCTGAAATTCAAAGATAACGTTAAGTTGCTGACTAAGGTAGTAGTTATGGGAGATTACCTTCAGCGGAAACTACTTTAAGGTAACTACGTAGCTTTAGGTAATACGTCATAGAAGTAAGCAGAGTAGGTTAATTGTGTCTAAATATATTAAACGTTGTATAACTGGTCAAATCGTAGTTCTTACATGCTAGTTAGTCTTCTAATTAATGAATGCACCGTTTACTTTGATTTGCATACCTTGCTCATAAGCATTATACCTGCATGCGGCATACATTTAAGGCTTGTACGCTGTGTGATGAGTTCTGCGAAACACGGTACTATCATGATTAAAGCAAGAAGAACAGGTCAGGTATATGTAAGATGCACGAACTGACAAACTGTAGGAGGAGGGGATAAGTTATGCTTGAGTGCCTTAGCTTCTTAATGTGAACAGTCAGAGGAAATATTATTTTAGAAATCGCCAAGACATGGTCAGAAGAAAGAATTTATCCAAGATACTTAACGTCAGACTTGATTTCTATATCACTATCATCAATTATGTAACGGTAATGGGAATTAACAGCCTCATTTAACTTTCTTTTACATCTAAAACTGAAATGTTCTGCCTGACATTTGGAAGGAATTGGTTTAAGACTGTTGCTGCTCTATTTAGACTGAACTAGCGTATACACATATCCTAATACTTCCTCGCGTTTACAATTGTGCCCTAACGTTGCGATTACTCGACATCCGCAACGTAATTCAAAAGGCACTTGCGAAGGAATACGATAGTGTATTGTTGCAGCAATCAACAATTCAAAATTCGAGCGAGTACAAAAGGTATCAATTGTTAACATGCAAGATTTAGAGTAATAACAAATCAAAGTACAATTACATAGTGAAAGTATACTGAGATGATGAGTAGTAAAACGGGTCACTACAATAGCCCCTCCGTAGAATGCAGGTAAATGAAGTTTACCTGTATTCGGAATGATATTGTAAATTACAAGAACAAAAAATATATGAAAACCGAATTGAGGCTTTTAAGTTTTCTGAGGTTCGATTATAACTGTATATATTCGATAATGTTAACAACTTTGAAACGAACTAAAATGTTTAGTAAGTTGTGCAAAATGTAGCAATAAAAGCAGAAAAATTATTAGAATAATAATGAGGTTGTTATTGTAAAGAGTTACAGAATAGATTTATATCTTAACATACAGTTAATAGTATAGTAATAAAGAAGTATGGGAATGACTTGGGTAAACATTCAGTTACCTCTATTTCCATGAAAGCTGGTTGTACAAGTGGAATTGTACAAGAAGAGATGGCTGTGCCAGAGAAGAGTGCATCAGTAGCTGCTGATGATACGGTTGAAAGTGAACGTCCGTCAGCATGTTGTTGTTGTTGCTGGGGTGTTGTTACTCGGCGTTGAGGAGTACTTGAATTGATGTTTGCTGAGGTTGGAGAGTAGCAATTGGTTGATTGATAGCCATTCCAACAAGAGCAGTTGGCACAAGCTGTGGTAAACCAGTGGTTTGAATCAATTGACCGTTAGGAACAACAGTCATGACTTTTAATGGAGCTCCTGGTGCCAGAATGATAAACTGGGGAGTAGCATAGGAGCGTGCAGCTACAGTATCAGGTTGACCACTGACAGGGACGTCAGTTGCCATCATTGTTGCTTGTTGCTGATGTTGTTGGATATAAGTTTGCTGTTGAGCTGGTTGTAACTGATGAGCTTGTGCTTGAATCTGTTGTTGTTGAGGTGATTGGGTAAACTGTTGTAATTGAACAGTTGCAGGACCGGCTTGAGTAAATGGAGTTGCAGACCATTGTAAGAGTGTTTGCACACCTGTAGACAATGCTGAAGCTTGAGGACAGAGAACTGGAATTGAGGTGTTGCATAACAGCCAGCTGCTACAGTTGCTTGAGTATCAGAGTGAACTGGGATAGCAGTTGCTGTGCCGCCAGGTCCGGAGGTACTTTTAGCAGAAACATCAGTAATTATACATCCAAATGTTATGAAGTTATAAAAGTTAATGCGATGGCAAAGATGATTTATTCCACTGTGTATACTTCGAAATAATGTAGTCCATCAATCAGCTATGTCGGGCTCGCCAATTTGTTGCTGCTCTATTTAGACTGAACTAGCGTATACACATATCCTAATACTTCCTCGCGTTTACAATTGTGCCCTAACGTTGCGATTACTCGACATCCGCAACGTAATTCAAAAGGCACTTGCGAAGGAATACGATAGTGTATTGTTGCAGCAATCAACAATTCAAAAATCGAGCGAGTACAAAAGGTATCAATTGTTAACATGCAAGATTTAGAGTAATAACAAATCAAAGTACAATTACATAGTGAAAGTATACTGAGATGATGAGTAGTAAAACGGGTCACTACAAGACCATTAGACGAAGACCATTTACTAATTCCTGATAGAAAGTTGTTCATTTTAATACTGTCTAGTTGGGAGTCGACAGACATTGACATAGTTAGATCATCGGCATACTTAACAAAGTAGATATTCAAACACTGCAGTTGTTGATCATAGAAATGCTGGATATCAGATAACATCACATGATTCAACAGCATATCAGAAATAAATAAAAATTGTTTCTTAGCTCGTCGCCAAGTAGACAGTCTATTCGATGATGCCACTGCGTATTAACTGATTAGTAAATTAGCTATCAACCCTAATTTACTACATTTACTTGTGCTACATACTTAGCGTTTAGCAGTATGCAGACTTGCAACTGGCTAAATAAGGCGACTTTAGCGTAACGAACATTACAGAATTATTATTCAACTTGCTAAATCCTACTTAGCTTTTACAATGTGCTATTGTATAGAAACAGACGCGAAATCCTATGAATGATTAAAGTAACAGTCTCATAATACTGTAGTAAATCTCCATTCCACTAAGCTTAACATGCATTAATCAGAATTCACATATTACGAAAGCTCATAGTATAGCGACGCACTGAAGACGTTCAGAAGAAGTAGAAATGAAGATTATATTAAACATTTTCTTAGTTTACAAGAGAGAATTCTGATGAACGGTATTAGCGTTAGTTTGACAGATTGACATTTCCACTGATTTCACATTCCACAACCTCCATATTCCTAAAATATGAAGCACAACATGAAGTTATGAAAGATAACTTTATATATTAGTATACACTGATTCTATTAATACTAAGTAAAGTTCTCATACAATTAAAAGTATTTGTAGTCCACAGCTGGTCTTTATATTGACGCCGTATGCATAAGTAGATCTCATAAGTTGTCCAGCATTAGAGGATTACACGCAAATTTCAAGATAAACTCTGAAACACCCATCCTGTTGAGACGTCATTCTCTCGTCAATTTCACACTAAATACGTCTGCGTTAAATGAGGTATTGCAAATATGTAGCTTAGAAATTGATCCACAATCTCAGTAATGTCTAGTGAGCATAGTTTTCTGAATCCTACAGAAATTACATTCTCATATTTAGGAATCTGTAATCATCACATATAAGCTGAACATGCCTCAACTCTAAGCAACTATGCACAGTGTTAACAACATAGAGAAACACTTAAAATATTGTAAGATAAGCAGACCTGTTGTGTTGATGAGGATAACAATGACATATAATGCAACCTAGACATTCAATCGTGACACTGCATCTGCAATTTTTCAGGTAAATGGAAATTTCCACTATTGGTGATCAAAAACATTGCAGTATTAAGTTTACAGTGTCAGACGGTAGATTAATAATAATGGAGCTAACTAGATTCAATTCTCGTAATCAACACAAACCATGTGTATATTATTACTATTCACTGAATGATTGCACTAAGTGAAACAGTGAAGTAAGTTAAACGAGTAATCCCCTTCTGAAATGCACTGCACTTGCAACAATCACGAGAACCACCTACATTTGTTAGCCTAGCAGTCAGCTAAGCAAACAATGGCACAATATTAATAGAGGTTTCTTTTATACAATGAATTCACATAACCCATAATATATTGCGTCAATCAGTGTAAATATATATTAAATCCACTTAGAGATAACCTTTCAACTTACCATAATTCCTGTCCAAACACATGCAGTGAAAGACACGGCTACATGATAACTTTTGTTCCCACAGAAGGTTCTGTTAGCATTTATAGGTGATTTCCATGTACTGATAGCATTCTTTTGTCAGATAGTACTGTTCTTCTCACGAAAATAGCCGCACTTTTACGTGGTCTTCATTGAATGACATTATGTCGAAAGCTGCAGCTTCTACAAGAAGTAAACTACTTGTGTAGATGACATTACCCTCCAACTACCCCATCTTCTTCATTATAGCGATGTTTTGACTCATTTCGCATGAAACATCAATCATTACAACCAATATGCTTAGAGTGTGTCGCAGTCAGATTACATGACGCGGACACCAACATAACTAGCCAGGAAATGAGAATTCTTCTCAATTCAGAAAACATATAACACATTTTTATTGAAAATTATTGACAAAAACATTTTACCGAGCGAAATTTCAACCAACATGCCGGATGAGTCGACCCATGCGAGCTAGTATAAACCAGTGATTTCTTTGAGCTTGCTTCTTGATTGTAAGGTAGAGGTCCCAGATCTTCGGTGAACTTATGCGTAGTAAATCCCGCCACTCGACTGCTTTAACTCTGGTGGACTCCAAGATGAGTGGTGCGAGGATTGGTCAAGATGTGCTTTGTAGTGTGCAGTATGTTAGGACTCATTTAAGATCTTATAGACGGTGATGAGGTCTCCCCTGTGACTATGCTAACTAAGTGTGAAAAGACTTAATTTCTTCAGTCTTTCCTCAAATGATTTGTTGCGGAGGCCGATCACCCATTTTTTCGCTCGTCTCTGGACACCTTCTAGAATGTTAGCATCCGCTTTGAGTAGCGGAGGAGCAATGATAAAATGCACCTCAAGGAGTGTCCACAGGTATGTCGTATACAACCTTAAGAATAGTTCGGGAGTAAGAGCTCCCAGCCGCCTATGCATAAAGTGTAAGTGGCGTAAGCTTTGTCGACGTCCCTCGTGTAATTTACACTGGTGTCTAGCTTTTCTGTTAAAATAAGACCTAGGTCGCGTTCTGATGGCACACAACTCAAGTTCTGGCCACCAAGGGTGTAATTTACACTCTGTGACCTGTAGGAATGAAGTTGCACTACTTCGCACTTCTTTGGGTTGAAAGGCGTTCCGCTAGCCAGAGCCCAGTCTCCCAGAGTTTGCAGGTCAGCCCGCAATCTGTCGGGGTCTTCCGATGAGTTTATTGCTCTCCAAATCTTTACGTCGTCAGCATAAAGAAGCGCAGAGCAGTTCAGTTGACAGGGCAGGTCGTTGATAAAAATCAAAAACATCAACGGCCCTAAGATAGAACCCTGAGGAACCCCTGATGCCGACGTGTGCCAGGATGATCGGATGCGGTTGAATTTGGTGAAGAATTCTCTCTCGCCTAAGTATTCTTTCAACCATGCGAGAAGTGTTCCAGAAACCCCCGTGTAGGATTATTTTTGTCCTACAGATTTAGTCCTTCCTCAATACTGACGACACAGAGTCTGGGCTTAACTATAGTTAAAACAGAATGACTTGACTTTAACTTTATCTGTTTCTAAAACATAAAATAAATCATACAATTACACCAAGAAAAATGTACAAATCCACTGTCATTACAAAAACAGGACAAAAACGTACCGAACAGTATTGAGGGTACGGACAAAATGAGCAGTCAGTTAATTACATGTATACACAAATAGAGTGACAGACAAAAAAGAACATTCAAGGTCAACATCACGTGGTGAGAGTTACAATAAATTGACCAATAATCGCGACAGGAAGGTCACATAATATTGATTGACTGTCTATCATATAGTCTATCTATCTGTCGCGATTAACAACCCGCCTTGCTTATTTTGTGAAGGAGCAGACCATGGTGAACTGTGTCGAATGCTTTCGCAAAGTCGAGAAAGATCACATGGACTGGTACCTTTACATCCCAGGATAGTGTCCAATCGTTCCAAGCTAGTAGAAGATTCGTCACACAGGATCTTTCCCTCCTGAAACCGTGCTGTGCTTCATGGAGTAGGTTAGTCCCGTCGAAGTATTTTCTCAGGTGGTCGTCAATGGGACTTCCCAATATCTTCGATATCACTGGGAGTAGCGCAACCGGTCTGTAACTGGTGGCGTTCTGCCGGTCACCACCCTTGAAGATAGGGGATAGGATGGCTCGTTTCCATTCACATGGAAGTTTCCCTACATCAAAGGAGTGTTGAAACAGATCACTTAGGGTTTGGCAGAGACTTTCTGAACACTGCTTCAGGACGGATGGTCTTATGGCATCGCAACCAACAGACTTTCCCGAAGCCAACTTTCCAAATTTTACGAGTACCATAGCCGGGGTAATTTGAAATGTACCCAGCAGGTTTTCGCACGTTGGTCTTGCACTGTAATCTTGATGTTTTGTGGGGGTAAAATCCTCATTACTGTTCAGTTGCCTGTGAAAGGCTAGACTGAATATCTCTGCCATTTCAAGACTAGTAAGAGATTTCCCATCAGAACCCACTAGATTGCAAGCTCCCTGGTTGGTCGGTTTTCTTTCAGACATAAACCTGTATAGGCTTTTGGGGTTCACGAGAAGCTCATTGGCGAGGTTTCTCTGAAATGTCCTTCTATCACTCCGGACTCGTATGTTACATCGATTCCTGAGTTCAAGGTACACTTCATTTTCGGGTTGACTCTTCGATACTCGCCACGCGAACCAGGCTTTTCGCTTCGCCTGCAGAAGGCGTTGTGTCCCCCTTTTTAGCCATGAACGTTGCTTTCTAGCTTTAGGGGTGACTAAAGGAACAGTGTCTGAGACGGCCTGATGAATGATCTCCTTTACCACTTCCCAGTGTCCTTCTACTGTAAGCTCTGTCCAATTTTTTGGCCGATTTGCTTCAGACAAAAGTCTTCGCATTTTGGTGTAATTGGCTTCGTTATAACACCGATAGGGCTGTGTATTGTCCCACTGTAAACACTCGCGGAGGACTATGTCGAATGTTATGACCGCGTGGTCACTACTACCTATGGGAGTCGTGATTTGAACGTTTTCCACTAGTAGCCGGTCACTAGTGAGCACATAATCCAGTGTGGAAGACTTCCCATCTGGGCCCCATCTAGTATCCATTCTGACATTTTCAGTGAATCCGGCCTCCCTGATGGTATGCAGCAGATTTCGATCAAATCTGTCCTGGGCACATCCCGTCATCAAGTTAAGAGATGGGGCATTGAAGTCTCCAGCTATGACAATTTGATAATAACCCATGTCTTGTGTCGCTGAAATTGCATTCAGCAGTACCTGGCTGTAGTCTGCTCCGCATGAAGGTGATCTGTAAATGCTGCCCACTAGATACTTACAGTACCCAACGGTGAAATGGCACCATATGGAGTCAGGGAGCTCAATGAGGGGAGGGTCGATTGCATGGACACATCTGAGCTGTTTGTCGACGTATATGGCGACTCCACCTCCTTCTTTCGGATCCCTATCTCGCCTGACTAGGACCATATCATTTATACTGACTTCGCTGTCTGCCACCGTAGGGGTTAGCCAGGTTTCCGTCAGTATTATGATTTTGGAGTTCAGCTGTGATTGTAGGTATCTAAGTTCGGCTATTTTGCCTCTTAGACCTCTCACATTACTATACAGGCAACTGGTAGTCAGTCTCACCACGTCCCCGTATTGGGGGGTGGTTGACGTGATGTGAGCTGTCGGTTGAGGAGTTATCCTACGAACTAGTTGGCCGATTCCCCGGGAACCGGCCTGTTGGCGTTTTTTCTTCTGGTTCAATCGGAACACTTGGATGACACTGGCTATCATCGTCCATGCTGCACCGCTGTATTGTGACTAGGGGTTGGGGATGTTCTATGACAACGTTTTGTTCTCTCCTTTGGATACGAGGCCGGCTCTCGCAGCAGCGAATGTGTCTGCTGACCTTGTCCTTGGTCTCGTACCATCTCTGGAGAGCAGTAGTCAAGTGGTCTCGGGAGCAAACAACAGGTCGTTATGTTGACTTTAACGTGAAATTTCGATGCATAGAGAATTTTGCAGACCGACCATTGATATCGGGTGTGCGTCGGCAGGGGTCGAACCCCGGACCATATGCATGGTCGGCGAGTGTCCTAACCGCTGTGCCACCGAGTAATCATACTAGTGTTTCGTTGATTTGGCCCCATACTTTACTCTAACCAGGCAAAGCATAAAGAAATGCACCCTATTCAATATGCTTGAGCTTTCTTAGATATTATAGTAAAAATATTTTGATTATTTGAACTTAGTGAATTGGGTAGTTTGACTAACATCATCAAACCACTATCTTGAGTAGTGCACTAAATTACACATGTGAAAAGTGTTTTGTGCACACAAATGCCGAGTAGTATGTAAATTAAGAATTACGGCAGTCCACCCCTATGTCATCGTCCAACGGTGAGTGCTGTTGTCAACTGATTTAGTAATCTAATCTAGATGCTTCATTGACATAAGAATGGAACTTGTAGAGTGTGGTACAGTATAATTCCATTGTAGGATAAATGTATCTGACAAAATCACTCAGTGATGCAGTATTATTTACTGAAGATGCTTCCAGCATAGTTTATTTCTCATACCTATATGCAAGCACACATATATCTTCGAAAAGCCACCAAAATGATTCCGTTGTCTGTTATACCTTGATTTTATTGGTAATAATATTTTCCGCCCCGTTACTCTTACTGCGCGTGTTACGTGTAAACTTGCTTTAGAGCGACATAGTAGTAAGGTTACTCTCCGTCAAACAGTATTGTTCTTTGGAAATGTACCTCAGCCTCACTCTATCACATGATGCACGCCAAGTGACTGCCAAGTTTTCTATAGATTACTCATCTTCGCTTCATTCCTGCAGTTTGACAGTCTGACTACCCTCGATATATTCACAAAGTTAGTTCCCTATATTAAGTCTGAATAACCTAATAACGAAAATTTCGCAGAATAAGTTGAATTTATTTCATTTCACAGGATATTCGGCAGTTGCAGTCTTCCCTGACACATGTCTTCACTTAGAAGGCTTCGCCGAGTTTCTCGCTGTGAATGATAATCCTAACTGAAACCTGGTGAATCCCCGAGATAGCGGACAACGGAATCAGTATAAATGATATGGTCCTGTTCAGGCGAGACAGAGACAACAAGGAAGGGGGTAGTTGCAACATACTTTGGTAAGCAACTTAAATGCGTACATGCAACAGACCCACGCCTACTGAATTCTCAGACTCTATAAGGTGTCATTTCATCGTAGGCCCTACCAAGCATTAACTTGTTGGCACCTACCGATCACCCACCTGTAAAACAGAGCACAAACAGCTGCTTCCCAGCACCATCTTAAGGATACGGGACTCGGGCTACGACCAAAGCACTATACCAGGACATTTTAATACCCCATCCTTTAACTTTATCTAGGAGTATGCTCAGAGAAGATTCGATCAAAATCTGCTGCAAACCATTTGAAAAACAGGACTGACCGAGAATGCTGGAGACGACACTAAGCTGGGCCCTAGTGTTAGGTCATAGAAACTGGATTATATTCTAACTGGCAACCAACTACTAGCCAAAAATCTCCATATCATTATCCTCGTAGGAAATAGTGACCACGCAGTCAAAGGGTCTGATCTTTTTCTCCGTGAGCGCTTACAGTGTGACGCTACGCAGCTATATCTGCACTATAAACAAGCTGACTATGAGGAAATGCAACTCAGAGTGGCGCATAGAATGGGCTGAGTTATCCGTGGGAGAATACTGGAGTGTGTCAAAAGAGAGTTTTTACACAGCAATCTCAGATGCCGTCCCTCTGGTCAAAACACAGCCGAAGAAGAGATCCTCATGGCTGAAGAGATGTACGGAACATATTCAGCAAACAAAGCAGAAGGCCTGGTTAACGTGGCGAGTACCTAAGAGTCAGACCGACCACAACGCTCTCCTGGAACTCAGTAACCGGTGCAGTGTGCGAGTCAGAGTGACTGGAGGTCGTTTCATGCCTACCTTGACAGAGAAACGCCGGACGAACCCTGAAAGCCTGTACCGATTCATGTCGAGGAGAAAACCCACCAACTAGTGACATGCAACTTAAATACGTCCAGACAGTCAATATCTCATTGGATTGGAAATGGCTGAAACATTCAGTTTAGCCTTCGACAAACACCTAACCAGCCATGTGTGTACTACCGGTACGGACCAAAATGGCGACATTACTATTTGACCGAAGGAAGACCTACTGGCTACTCCCGAAAAAAAAACCGTCAATAGTACTAGGGAAGCTACAGCGACTCACACCTGGGAAGTCCCCAGGCTGTGACAACATCAGGCCATCTGTTCTGAAACAGTGCGCCGAAGCTCTGTGTAGGCCCTTATGCGACTTGTTCCAACACTCAGTGGATTCGGGGAAACTGCCTAAGGAGTGGAAAAGAGCCGATTTTCAAGGGTGGGGACAGGCTAAATGCATCCAGTTATGGACCAGTAGCGTTACTCCCAGAGGTATCAAAATACTGGAAAGTCGAATCGATAATCATATCAAGGAGTACATTGATAGGACTAATAAACTTCATGGAGCACAACATGGTTTCACGAAAGGCAGATTCTGTGTGGCGAACTTACTATCCGCTAGAGACGATTGGACATCATGCTGGGATATGAATATTCCAGTTCATGTGATCTCCCTGCATTTTGAGAAGGCATTTGACATAGTTCACCATGACCTTCTCTTACACAAAATAAGTCAGGCAGGTATAGGTAGGCCGTTTCTGTCATGGTTGGAGGACTCCTTAGATAAAAGGAAATTCCGTACTAAGGTCAATCGTGTCAGGTCATCCTGGCACAGGTCGTCACCAGTAGTGTCACAAAGGCTCTGTCCTCGGACCATTGGTGTTTTTGATTTTTCTCACTTTGTTACCACGCCGTCTAAGCTGAGCGACTCTTCTTTACGCTGACGACGCAAAGATCTGGAGAGCAATAAAGTGTTCGGAAGACTCAAATAGGCTGCAGACAAACCTAGAACTTCTAGAGGACTGGGCGGCGGTCAATGGTATGACTTTCAACCCGAAAAAATGCATAGTATTGTGACCACTCAGAAAGTAAGTTACTCCCTGTGCAACGAAAGCTTGTCCTGCACAACGTCGAAAAGTCTAGTTCTAACGGAAAAAATGGACACAAGCGTAAATTACACGGTGGATGTGGAGAGGGTGTATGTGGCCATACACTTTACATATAGACAGGTGCTTTTGCTAACGTTGTACAAAACATACGTCAGACCGCACACTGCAGTGCACAATATGATGACTCCTCCTTACTTAGAGGACACGGTAATCTTTAGAAAAATGTCCAAAAACCGGCGACAATAGGGGTGATGTTTCTCCATAACAAACATTTTGATGGACGGCTAAAGATATTAGGTCTTTTCACACTAAGCTACCGTCGGCTTGGGGGAGGACTTAATTGATGCATATAGGAATACCAATTACCGGAATAACCAGAACAAAAATATCCTTTTATTAAGTATGTATTTGTATATATCAATGTCGAATTTCACTAGCTGACTGCTTTTACGTTTTCTTTCTTTTTCTTTTTAAGTCTGCATAACCTACACTAATTATATCCGTTATTATCTCTTTTTTCAATGACAGAAGAACAACTCCATTCACAGTAGCAACACGGTCTTAACACACCCAAGCTACCATTTTCTTTTGGCGCATTACAGACAATTATCTGCAGTCTGCCCCAAATGTTTCTGCAGTGCGCCCGAAGTTAGCGCTAGCTGGAACCGCATACTACTAACTCCATTTAATTAATTCCAGAAGCACTCATTTTGGTGTCAACCAAAACTACCACAGTTGGGTGGCGGGGCGAACTACGTCAAATTTTACTGAAGACCAAGAATCTTTATCTCACAATCAAGAAGCGAGTACAAAGAAATCAAATCGGCCTAAACTAGCCCGCATAAAACGATATTGGATATTGGAAATGGTCTTAGGCTAGCTCAGTCCGTCCAAATATCAGATTGTTAATTTCACTTTCAGACACGAGCGTGATTTACATGAACTGGTTTGTTCCCATGATTCTTGTATCATGGGAGACACTGAAATTGAAGCTACACCGAATGTTGACTACTTTGGATTATTTATTTCCTCTAATCTTGTCTCTTCACACCATGTTCATTACCAGAAAGATATTTCAAGTGACTTTCTATGTGGGGAAGTTGATACAGACTGGTATCACCTTGATATGATTATGAGCAATAAATTGTGCTCGAAACGTCATCAGTAAACATTACTGTATAACACTGTGAGACTTTATCAAAACAAAATTTACCCATAATGTACTTTTCCAGTTTGCTAATCTTGTGTTGTGGCTGTTCTTCTCTTATCCCTCCCCCCTAATCTTCCCTCGGCTACTTAAGAAGGATTTTGTTAAACTGCGAAGGACACTTCAAGCTATCGCTAGGACAAATGGAGTATCTCTAGACCAATTTATTAGCACTATTGCGAACCAGTTACTTAAAATTTATACAAGAGATTGAAAAATATCATCTTGTCCGACTCTGAGCAGCCTCTTTATACATGAATCTTTCCTTGCATCTCATCAGGTAAAACTGAAAGCATTTATGAAGACTTTGCTCTCAGACGACTTAGTAGAAGAACTGTACGATATCTTATTTGATACGCATTCTATGTATTGAGGAAACTGTAAGACTTGAAAGTACTAGCTTACTGCAAAACTCTTAGCGAACGGACCTTTTTTATTCTTTCTGTTATTGGTGTACCGTTGTCACTATTTGCAACTAATTTTAACTTTACATTCATATTCTTACTGACATTATCATCAGTGTGAATTCCCTCTAAATTATCTTACCTGTGTACTATGTATTGTAAGGAGAAAATTTGACGCTATACAATATTACATGCTGAAAACTCCATATTGTATCAAACTTATTGTCTGACTTAAAGCCATTATTATTATTGTTGTTATTATTATTAAAAACTACTAACACCACACCGGTGGCTGCCGAATGTGACGTTCTAGAAGATGGAGGACTGGCTCATTCGATTCCGCGCATAAGGAGTGGGACAATGCCTTCCTTTTCAGCAGGAGACAGCTGTATATCTATGAAACAAATACGTATATAATCGCATTTATGAGAAAATTTTTATCACGAAAAAGGGCAGTAAAAATGTAATGAGTTTTCATTATTAGATATGTTAACATTAGTCATCGGATAAGAGGGGCGGACCAAGTACACTAAAAACATGTAATAAGATGAACAATTTAATCAGGAAGTTGTATTCAGGATGCATGTGAAGACGGAGGAAAATGCGAACATTTTGAAGAACCAGAAAGAAGTGCATGAGAAATGAAGAGTTAAAAAAGATAAACATAAATCAAATTGGTAGAAATCAACAAGGTGGTTACCATGATAGCGGAAGCTGTTGAATGATATTCTTTTCTGTGTGTAGCTCCAGTCTTTCTAAATGAATGCTTAAAGCTTCAGCGATGCAAAGGAGATAAAAGCGTATTGCCTTTGTCGCTCTTGACGATGCAGATTATTTGCAAGGAGTCATTTGTTGAGATGGAATGACCGTTGTTGACTGGAACTCGGTTTATCTCGCTTCTTGTACAGCCACTATTGCCTAAGTGCAATCATATGTGACAGTGTTCTTAAACACTTTTATACAGGACACGTGTAGTGGACCTTAGACTTAGATAGCTTAATATCCCGGATTCGAATATCAATAAAAAAAATACAAAATCCATACAGTTACTGGAAGGATATATATTGAAATTTGTTACTTGGGTTATTACAAGGTCCAAAATCCACAATTAACTTAACAGACTCCAGAGTATTGTAAGAAGACTGCTCCAATCTTAATTCTCCAATGTGGATATTGCCAGAGGTCGACCAAGGTAACGTAGGGAGAAATTACGGCGTCCCTGCGAAAGTTTGCAATAGAAGATAGGTAATTAGAATTGGCCGATGGCAGTTGAGGTGGTGGAGAAGACGGAGAGTTGTAGGCAGAACTATATTTTCATTCAAAACACGAGATTAAGTACAAAGTACAGAGATTCTGGTTAAAACAAAGTAATGTACAATATGTTCATTTCTCACATAATAGTAAAAGTTGGATAAGTTTATTTTTGAGGACTCCACACGGCTCCCCCTCTTAGAGGTCCGGAGGACCATCAGTACTGTCATCGTGAATGATTACATGAATATAGGCAGTATAAATAATTGATAATGTTAACAGTAATGAGCATCCCGTTGCACTGAAGGCACTCAACGAGTATCTGAAGTATAGTGCAAAGCTCGCTGAAGCAAAAAATAATAGTAACAATAATGAGGATACAAAGTAACATCAAAATGTATAGGATGCATCCGTGTCAAAGAAAGATTAGCACATGCAAGCATAATTCAGGAATAATAGGAAATCAAAACTTGTTATAATTTTAAATAAAAATTTATGCACATAATAAACAATGATGTGGTCGTTAGCCTCTGAGAAATTCATATATAAGGAGATATATATATCCTTGGAGAATTCATATGCTTGCAGTACAGTTAATAAACAACAAACAATTGGTGATAATAATATTAATAAATGTTTATGTTTATAGTGGAATGAATGTCAACAACAATAATACTGAGAAGAATGTCTAAATAAGGTTAACGTACTCGTTATGTCAGTCAATGAAATGAACATAGCGGGTAGGTTTACAGATCTGCCAACCACTGAGTATCTGAATAGGGGGAAGTGTGAAGAGAGGAAGAGTTGGAGTTGCATTGGCTTTCTCATTGTTTATTGGTGCAGGCGTTGCTAGTGTTTCATATTCGCTGTCAGTGTACGCTGGTTTAAGACGATCAATAGAAACAGTCTCCGGTTTACCATGTTTGTTCAGCGTGAAGTATTTATCGGTGCGTTTGAGTACTAGAAAAGGGCCTTCATATGGATGTTGTGAACCTTTTCTAATGGCATCGACGCGAACAAACACAAATTTGCAAGTGAGTATACTCTTGTTAACTTGAGCTTTCTGAAGTGATTGGCGAGGGGCTACTGGTCGAAGCTGGAGCATTTGCTGGGTAAGGCGGTTGGTGAAATCGGAGATATTTACATCGATTGAATCATTAGATGGAACTAACTGACCAGGCAATGTGAGGGTAGTACCATACACGAATTGAGCTGGTGTACATCCCAAATCTTCTTCGACAGTTGATCGGATACTGAGAAGAACTAATGGTAGGTGTTCACTCCACTCAGATGAGTCAGCTTGGGCCATTAAAGAGCTTTTCAGTTGTCGATGGAAACGTTCCACCAGACCATTCGCTGCAGGATGATAAGCTGTAGTGGAGATATGGTTCACTTCAAGGAGTCTCGTATACTCTCGAAACAGAGTTGATTGAAATTGAGCTCCTCGGTCTGTGGTAATCGTTGTTGGTACTCTATAGTTTGACACCCAACGATCTAGGAAAACCAAAGCGGTATTTTCTGCAGATATGTCGTTGAGTGGAAAAGCAATAACCCATCGAGTAAATCGATCGATAGCTGTTAGGATATGTGTAAAACCTCTGGATGGTGGTAATGGTCCAACAATATTTATATGAACATGTTGAAATCGTTTATCTGGTAAGTTGAACTGCTTTGGAGTTGTGACGGTGTGATGATGTACCTTGGATCTTTGACATTGCAAGCATTGGCGTGCCCATCTCCGAATATCGGAGTTCATTTTTGGCCAAACGAAATGCTCACTGATTAACTTAACCGTAGTACGTACTCCAGGATGAGACAAAGAATGTAGATGTTCAAATAAAGGTTTTCGACAACTTTGTGGAACAAAAGGTCTATGAACGCCGGTAGAAACGTCGCAGATGATAGTTGTATCAGACAGAGGAATAGGTATATCCTGCAACTGTAGGGAGGACTTTCGTCTACAATTATGAAGTTCGGCGTCATTTTTCTGCAACTTGGCGATATTGTCTAAGCTAATGTCTATCGAAGATAGAAGCTGATTAACATCACATCGAGACAAAGAATCGGCTACAATATTGGAATCTCCTTTGATGAACTGGATGTCTGTCGAGAAATGTGATATGTAATCCAGTTGTCTGGCTTCTCTCGGGGAGTGTTTGTCCAACGAAGTGGTAAAAGCATAACAAAGAGGCTTATGGTCGGTTATGATAGTAAAATGTCGACCCTGTAATAAGAAGCTGAAATGTTTCACTGCTAGATAGATAGCTAACAGTTCTCTGCCAAAGGTACTGTAACGAGTTTGCGCAGGTTCCAACTTCTTGGAGAAGAAAGCAAGTGGAGTGATGTCATTGTTGAACTTTTGTTGTAGAACTGCTCCAACTGCTACCTGCGATGCATCTGTACATGGAGTGAGTGAGGCTTCTCGATTGATGTGAGACAACATTACGACGTTGGAGAAGGCATCTTTTGCATTACTAAATGCTGCTTTTGCTACTTCAGATTACTGAAATTTCTTCGGATTGCATCTAAGTAGGTCGGTCAGTGGCTGAACTATGGAGGCACATGATGGAATAAAACGTCGGTAGAAGTTGAACATCCCGAGAAAACGTCTAAGTTTCTTTAAGGAATCTGGTTCGGGAAAGTTCTTAATAGTTTCTATCTTACCTTCGGTAGGCCTAATACTTTCAGCCGTTATTCGATGTCTTAAAAATTCAATGGAAGAGGAACCAAAAATACATTTCTTGGGATTGATAAATACTCCAAATTGTTCAAACCTTTGAAATAACAAGCCTAAGTGTTCCATATGTTCTTCCATCGATGAGCTGGCAATTAAGACATCGTCGATATATACAAAGACAAAATCAAGACCTTGGGTAACTTGGTCCATAAACCTCTGAAATGTTTGAGCAGCATTCCTTAGTCCAAAAGGCATCCTCAAAAATTCGAATAACCCAAAAGGCGTGATGATTGCTGTTTTTGCAATGTCTTCTGGAGCGACTGGTATTTGATGATATGCCCTGACCAAGTCAACTTTAGTAAAAATGGTCTTTCTATGTAACGTCAAGGAGAAGTCGTGGAGATGAGGTATAGGATACCGGTCTGGGACCGTAGCATTATTCAAAGTGCGATAATCTCCACATGGTCGCCAGTCGTGATCAGCTTTGGGTACCATATGCAAAGGTGAAGACCATGGACTGTTAGATGGTCGTATGATGTCTAGCTGCATCATATGTTCGAATTCCGACTTAGCTGCTGCTAGTTTATCGGGTGGTAACCGTCGTGGACGTGCCTTCACAGGTTGTCCTGTTGTGATGATCTTATGCGTAACTGTATGAGATATATCTTCGACGTTGTATGACGGTTTAAGGATTTTAGGAAATCGTTGCAATAAAGTAGAGAACATTTCACTCTCCGGCTTTACTATGCAAATACTATGAACAGAGTAGTCACATGTAATACCGTGGATCTTGAGTTGGGTGCTATTGTCAATCAGTTTTTTCTTGCTGATATCAACTAACAGATTGAAATGACTTAGGAAGTCCGCACCTAGTATAGCGTGACGTACGTCAGCTACTATGAAGATCCATGTGAAACGTCGGCGTAGTCCTAAGTTTAAAATCATTGACTGTTCGCCATACGTCTGTATGTTGGTTTGGTTGGCAGCACGGAGTGAAAGTTTCCCAGGTATTTTGGCTGATCGCCTGGATAGTGAGGGAGGAATAACACTGACTTCGGCGCCTGTAACTACCAGGAATAATGTGCCGGTAGTCAAATCCCTCACATAGAAAAGGCGACTGGGGTGATTGCCAGTAACAGCCGTCGCCACTACTGTCTGGCTGGGGAGTTTCCCAGAGCTGAGTTATCATTGTTGTATATGCACGGTTTAACACACTTCAGGGCATTATGCCCATACCTCCTGTGATACCAAGAAATAATACGGCTTTGAGAAGGTGTTCTATAACGTCGTCTAGATCTTGATCGCCGTTGTTTGGATACCGTATGTGACTCGTTTCGTTGTGCTCGTAGCTTAAGTCTTAAGTCTTGCATTTGTGATGATAACTGAGAAAAGAACCAAAACGTTGGTATGTCCTTCATAGATGTGGAAGAAACTGGTGGTACTCCCTGTGTAGACACACTATTTATGCCAGTATTTGATAATACATCCAAGATATCATCTGCCATCTTTGCTAGTTCTGACAGGTCAGTAGTCCTAGAAGGTATCGTTAGGATTTGTTGAACATTTTGTGGTAAACGTTGCAAAAACATTTGACGTAGGATTAGCTCATCTACTTTGCATGATCCGATCAACTGAATCATGTGTCTAAGTAGTTGAGATGGCTTTTTTGTACCTAACTCACACGCACTAAGTAGTTGTTGTATACGTTTCTCATCGGAAACGGTGGTTCGCTGGATAAGTACAGCTTTTAGTTTATCATATTGTTAATTTGTAGGTTCACTGTCTCTGACGTCGATAACTTCTCGAAGTACTTCTGTCTCTCTGTCTGTCTGGATTCAACATGGAACTTGGCACCGAAGTGCAGCGGTTCGAGTTGCCACTTTCCAAATAGCACACAAAGGTAGACAAGAAAATGAGTGAAGTGAATCAAAAGAGTTTTGACAAGTACAAGAGTGAAACAGAATGAGTAATGGTAGAAAGGAGTATGAAGGTTAAAGAGACTGAATACATCTGCGTAAGCCATTGACAACGATTTTGAGCCATGTCACCTAGTGTCTCCAGCCATTGATTCTTAGAGTCCCGAGGGCCCCAACCCGGAAGTCTGCATCTCCCTACCTGACTCAGTTTAACCGTCAAGGATTTCATGGATTGATGCCATGTTTTTGTTTGGCCACCACTTACTCTTTTCCAACCTGCACCTATATCAGCTAGAAATGCCCGTCGGGAGAGACGATGGTTAGGCATGCGCAGCACGTGGCCTAACCATCTCAATCTATGCAACTTTATAGCCTCGTCGATTGATTTTCCCTCTTTGCCCAACACTCTACGCCTAACGTCAACATTACTTCAGTGGGTATTGCTGCTAGTAAACAACCATACTTGGCAATCTGTGATGTTATACCCCGTGCTACAAATAACTGTTCGATGACTGTGAACCAGACACGTGGTTCGGCCAGATCAAATTGAGGTAATCTTAAATAAGGCAAGGTGTTAACAGAAGTGATTTGTATCTCTTCTCCTTTCTTATGTTCTGCCGGGATAGTCGTAGGCGTCGGTGGAGCCATTGTCAAAAATATTTAAGAATAGAGATATACACAAATAACAAAAATGTATGATAACAAAAATGAGAGTAATGCGAGTATAAAGGGCCAGAATAGCAAAAAAATGTTCAAAACAAGTAAACTATCGGGAAAAATAGTTCAAGACGGGCTCACCAATTATTGTGGTGGACCTTAGACTTAGATAGCTTAATATCCCGGATTCGAATATAAATAAAAAAAATACAAAATCCGTACAGTTACTGGAAGGATATATATTGAAATTTGTTACTTGGGTTATTACAAGGTCCAAAATCCACAATTAACTTAACAGACTCCAGAGTATTGTAAGAAGACTGCTCCAATCTTAATTCTCCAATGTGGATATTGCCAGAGGTCGACCAAGGTAACGTAGGGAGAAATTACGGCGTCCCTGCGAAAGTTTGCAATAGAAGATAGGTAATTAGAATTGGCCGATGGCAGTTGAGGTGGTGGAGAAGACGGAGAGTTGTAGGCAGAACTATATTTTCATTCAAAACACGAGATTAAGTACAAAGTACAGAGATTCTGGTTAAAACAAAGTAATGTACAATATGTTCATTTCTCACATAATAGTAAAAGTTGGATAAGTTTATTTTTGAGGACTCCACACACGCGTCGAAAGAACAATATAGCTGAAATCACAGGAACAGATGATTTATGCGTACAGAAGTGGTCAGATGCGGAATTATGTGCTTAAGGTCTCCGTAGATTACTGAAGAACAGTACTGTAAGCGTAGCTGCAAAGAATATTTTTGTGCAGATAATATCGCACTTTGAGTCTTTCTTGAAATCAAGGTTCGTGCGAGGTTACTTTTTGGGGCAAAAAAGTCTCATTTCTCTAAACTTCCAGTTTTGATATTCTTGTCGATGAGTGTTGGTGGGTATCCATTTTGAATAAAGATTTCTCTTAGAAGGTCTCGTTCTTCTTCTACAGATTACAGATGCGTTGTATGCGAGTTGCAAGAGATTTAACTACATTTCGTTTTCGTTCAATAGGCACTCGAATATGCTAAATAGGTGTTGAATCATTCTTATTACAGGTATTTTCTGTTTTTCAAACTTGTGCATAAATAAATCTGTCACAGTTGTTGGTGTCGATGATCTCAACTAAACTCCCACAGTTTGATCGTATAATTCCTCTTTAAATTGAAAGAATTTAGAAGCCAGGTATACCTGTACTCATAAGATGATCAGTTCCATAGTTACCTTCGTTGTAAATCTGAGATTTGAGTTATAATTAGGTTGGTTTCCAATATTTTGTAGAAGCATGTTTGTTGATACATGTATACTAACGAGGGATATGAAAAACAACCATCTTTCTTTCACTAGGCTTAAATTATTCAATATGTACTTCATTTCGCCACTATTAAGTCTTACAGGATGTGTTTTCAGATCTCTCTGTCAGAAAAATCAGAGTATCAACTTTAATCTGCAATACTAAAACATTTGAAATTTTTGAGACTTACTGGTAAATAATTTGGGAGTTCAAAATGTCAGCATATATATGTATATATATGTATTGAAATATGAAACTGTATTTAGTTCAGGATTAAGAGATTTGTTACTCTTGATTCACCTGTACGGAAATGGTTCTTGGTGTAGCTAGATGTTGTATTTTTCGTTGGCAATCGTTCAGCAGTCCTGTTAAATATACTTCCAGGAATGTCTTTACCTATATCCGAATTTTAAACTCCACTGGCCAAAATATTATTCATTAGCTGTTATCAGTTAACGAACTATGTTTCCCTACGCCACCTGGAAGCACTGTCATTCAGCTTTCACCATCTCTTGAGGATACAACTGCACCGGAAGTATTTCTCTACTTGCTATTGCAGTTACTGTTGCCCTCATTAAAGCTCATCTTTGTTAATGGTTATTCCGGTATTTCGAAGGTTTTCTGATATCCCTCAAACAAAGCTATGTGACTATAATTCATTAGCCTTCACAATATACGCGAGTCTTATTTGATACAAGAGAAATTGGTTAAAGTTAATGAGTTTTAACAACCCCTACGACATATGTTGCTGTCTACGAAGTCAAACTGAACATGCACTTTTTAAGTCAGACTTTTTGCTATGGTATAAGGATAATGATACATAAAATAAAAAGGTATGTGCAACTTATCACTAAAATAAAAAGGCCACTCTCCACCATCCCCCCACCCCCACTAATTACCTTATCATTAATATTCCACCTGTGGTCCTCTGGTTAGTTTTCTTCAGTTCAACTAAAAAGACAAATACCTTTATTATTTATTGTTAATTTTACCACCTCTGTTTCATTTTATTTGCCTACTGAATTCTGTCTCCATTTTTGAATCCACTCCCTGCGATAACACTGACTACAATTTAATATATTTATGGAAGATCGTTAGCAGACGAACTAAGAAGTTCAATCCCAAAAATAGATCTTCTGGCTTTCAATGAAGTGTGCCATGTGAATACTTAGTCTCTGACTTACTTACCTCTATTTTCTTAAAGACCCTCTTCTGAAGCTAGTTCCAACGTAGAACTAAGAAGCATTTCTTGTAAGACAGCTCCAAGTGATTGCTAGGAAGAATTCCTTGATTAATCCATACATATTAGTCAACAGGTAGTGAGAAGACTGCTACTGACCGCTACTTGTCAGTTTTATTCCATTGCAACTATGGCTGATCATTATAATAGCACCACTACCAGCCAGCGAGTCGCTGGTTCGAAACCCGTTCTACACAGCCAGGTAGTATCATCAGCCCTGACACAGTAGGTGTGGCTCATTGCCAATAACGTATTTCAAAGTATTTAAGAGTGAATGAATGAATGATGTAAAATGTAATCTTTTACAAACGTCATCTTTCGTCTCACATGATTTCATTCCTGTCTTATCTTTTAGCCTGCAAAAGTTGCAAACCACCTCTCATTGTTATCTGATACCGATAATCTGACATTCAGTTAACCAATGAGTAGCAAGCATTCTTCTGGGAATGTAGTAGTCCCTGAAATCACTCCAGAAGATATGCAATCACTCTCAGTGTGATAAATATCTGTCGGATTTTCGTCAGTCCCTTAGCTGTGTAATTCTTCATCTCGTCTGTCTGTAATTTACTGAAAAGCATTTCCATATCCTACAGAGAGCACACTGTGGTCAGACCTTCTGTAAAGTAAGTTAAGAGTCAAACATTTGAATATCACTTTAATTGACGACATATATCCGTTCATTCATGAATATGAAAATAATGAATTTCCCGACATAGGTTCTAGTGGGAAGTGGTGAACAGTGGGGTACAGCAGGTCGGCTGTAAGGACAAATACTCGCCACCGATGACGTTGGCTAGTGCCAGTTACTCTATTTTATTTATTACTTCCTTAGGTTTCAGGTGGAACATAGGGTTTCAACAACACATCTGCACTTTGTTCTATTATCTGATGTCCTCTCCAAATGGTCCCATGATTGCCCATTATCTCTCAATTCCTCCTCGCACGATCTCCTCCACGTCACCCCAGGTACCTTTCTTTCTTTCCAAATCTTGGGCAACAATGACGTGAGCACACCTGTAGCAGTCTCTGGTTGTATTTTTAGTGCTTCGGTTGGGATGAGGGGGATTCTATCTGATCCTGCTGCCTTCCCTGTCTTCAGCAGCTTGATCGTATTCAGGATTTAGGCTTTTGTTGGAAGATCGGTGTCCACTGGCTGGCAGATCTGTGCGTGCTGTCGATGTTATTTCTGGGCGAGTAGCAGGTGATGGTCGATTTAATAGTTCTTTAAAGTGATCATCCCATTGTTTTATTTGTTTCACCTCCTTGGTAATCAGGTTTCATTGAACATATTTGATTGGTTTCATCATCTGGGTTGATCGCTTCCCGGATGGAGACCTGATTATCTGATATAGTGATCTGAGGACTCTTTTAATTGCAGCCAGGCTGTTCTGCCTCATTTGCCAACCAGTGTGTCGTAGAATTGTCTTTTGTCTTTCCTGCCATTCTTCTTTACTTCTTCGTTCAGTGCAGTGTTCATTGAACTCAGCTTCTTCCTCTGTTGTTCATCTTTGCATTGAGTCATCTTCTCTTTCACCATTCCCCTCTCCTTCCTTTTGCCTTCCAGGTAGGCGTCCGTTGAGAGCCATTCCTCGTCTTGTCTCTTCCTTCTTCCTAGGTCAGTTGTACACGTTTCATTAAACATCACATTTAGAGAATACGAATGTTCTTTCACGCATGTCTCAGTGATACCACGTGGTGTCTCCGACTTTGCTCTGATCTGATCTGTAGTGAAGGTATCGATTGTAGTTTTATCCTTCAGTTTCTGAGTGTTGAACTACAAATGTGGTTCGTTCTAGTTGTTCTGAAGGATTTCAGTTTCACCTTGAAGGTTCCTTGAAATAGATGACGGACCGAATCCACTTCTGTTCCCCTTCTCCACTTAGGGTTCAGCAAGTTGTGTTCACTTTCTTGAGCGACAGTTAGATGAAGTCTATCTGGTGTGCGGTTCGTCCGTAAGGCGAAGTATAATGTAGTGGAACTCCCTAGCTCCAAACCCAACCCTCTCTCTTTACCCAGGCTTAGAACCGGCTAGAAAACTAGCAAGCCCGTAAACTAGGCGAGTTTTTAGTCACACTATATCGTACATCGGTTGGGAGAAGTTAAAATTCATGGGCTGACAGGCAGTCGGATTGGCAAGTCCAAGTGGTTTAATGGTCGGTCTGCAAGCTCGCTTGTTTTGTGACCGGAAAGTCGTTGTTTCGAACCCTGGTTGGATGGGTGCGTGGTGCTGAGGCGGAGTTTCAGACTAGAAAGACGAAACGGCTGTATGGAATTACTTCCAGGTGCTTCTCTAACTGACGTCAGCTCATGATGAAATCCTGTCACCAGTCAAATCAAATCCTTGAAAACCAACACCTAAATAGAGAATAATAATTCTGTGTTGTTGTTATTATTCAATATAGTGACTATTAAGGTGGTTTAGTTAATGTGTGTATTAGTAATGGTGCAATTAAGACAAGTGTTACGGTGGCATGAAATCTCTGAAGTGGATAAACTACGAGAACGAGATGAAAGTTGTTAATAACTAGAAGCTTAAAATCCTGACTGTCTGTAGGTTGTTTACAAACCCGCTAGAATCATGCTAACTTCATTCTCCGCTTCACCGTCCCACCCAAAGAAACAAATGAATAATGTTGGGCAGCGCGTTCTCATAGAACTTGCTTTCTCTGGGAATAATTTCGTGATATTTTATGGGGCTTAGTTCGCAAGGAGCATTTTTTCATAAAATTAATAAATGTAGTGAAAAACTAGCATAGAATAATTTGAAATCTGCTTTATGAAGTGTTGGCAACAATTGCTAGCAGTATTGTTGGCACGCTTCAAAATATGAAAGGATCAGACATATTCTAACCACCTCATAACGTCAACGGAAATATACTACTATAGCATTGCAATTCGCCAGGTACGAAACTGGCTGAGCCATATGCACTTGTTTCCTAAAAATGTCTGTTGTGAAAATCGAATGTGTTTTCCTGAAAGTGTGGTAGTCTACTTTCAGCTTTGACTGAAGTCTTCAGTTGCATGCTGTTGAAAGCAGCAGCCTGCCATCGTTAACCAAATGCTCTCTTAGAACACTCTTACCAGCAGGTGGATGATCCAGTATTACCCTGTAACACTGCATATTAGACTGAGTCATTAGAGTTAGTCCTCCTCGGCACCATGAACACTTGGAAGGTCGCTACAGGGTGTACACATGCTGAGCCGGTGTATGGCACAACACTAAGACCACCAGGTGAATCTGTCCCACCCTCCAGTTCTCAATCAGCTTTAGATCACTGATCATATATCATCAGGTCCATACTTGATATGCTGTACACCAGTCCCATTCTACAGACAGTTTTCTTTATTCGTCACCTGTCTGAGCACTGACTGTCAGAACCTCCGAACTATGGAGTTTATAAAGTCATTACACACTCGAAAAAATGTAGCGATTCTGTCAAGAACTGTGGCAAAGATTACATTAATATCGACCCTTAAAACCAGCTCACTAAGAGGGAAATCCCATGACCCCGGACTGAATCGTGTCGCATGGGACGCTATCAATATACACGTATGGTGCTCGAAAAAATAGCCTGTACCGCACAGGCATCAGACGCCTTTAACAAGATAGGAGCGGTGAGGTCCCTAGTGAACCTTAATATTTATCTTAAAGATAAGACGAACATGCCTCAATTCTTTGTAAACTGTTATGCTTATGGAACATTTTTCTCCTTACGGAGGGATTAATTTTCCTCCGTATAACATGTCGTAAGTGACTTTGCATGTACTGTATCTAGTGCCTTACGAAATTATTGTTTTTCCGGTTGTTCCTCTTTTTTCGCATTGTGCATATATGTCCCATTTCAAGCATATTATTTAGAAATTTTCCTACAAAGTGCCCAGCATTTTTGTTTTCGTTTCTAGATGCAACGGGCACTGGACAAGAAGCCAATAAAGCACGAGAACCAGTGGACACTACATTAAACATACATCTTATTAGCACAGATACACGATCTCAGAGTCAGTCGCGGTCAAGTTGTCGATACGTGTACTCTGTTTTCTGGAATGATTGAAGAAGACTCTAAGTTACAATATTAGAACCTGACTGACTGAATAATTAGTGTATCAGAAGATATTGCTTCATTCAGGACTTTTAATATGATTGGAAAGTGTGGTTTCTGGAACAGACGTATAAACCTCTCCACTACTGAGGTTAAAGTCACTTATTTTACTTTTTGTATGTTATATGAAGGTGTGAAGTGGCTATGATTCCGTATATATTTGAGTCAGATTCATATTACTTAAATATAACGTTGCATACGCAGCATTGTCTTCGTTTTATCGACGTTGGGTACGCGAAGTTTAGCTGGCCGAGTGTGAACTGAAGAGTTCAGATTTCGAGCTTATAACAATTTCATCCTGATTGTGCTGGAAAATTTCCATCTACAATACTTAGTTCATACTTTCGTAATACAAAGCGGAAGAGCTGCTATGGTATGCTCACTTAGATACAGTTACGGTAGGTTAATGTTACTTTATTGTCTACACAGTACGCATACACCCATGGTAGGACCACGTTTTTACTCAAATATCCCAAGTCTGAGAAAAAAATCCTCCGACTGGGTACATATGTGTACATTAATTGATGTTATGTGTTAAGCAAAGTACTATTGTTCCCTCTTTTGATGTAAATACTGTTATCAAGTCCTATTTCATAAGCTCTCCTGTGACTTTATCACGCCTAATTTTACAGTTCACGAAGATAATACCTTCCATATTTTTAATACCCTTGATGTTCTCAAATGTCTCAAATCCAACAGCGCACCTGCTGTTGTTCTCAGATGTGCGGATATTTTGTGTTAATATCCTACAAACATTTTCAAAGCTTATTTCCTCAGCATTATTGTTGAAATGAATGGAAAAACACGTTTACTCAACTCTGACCCTTGCCTGAAAAGTTTTAATAACTCCAAACAGTTTGCGTACAAACAGGACAGAAGTACTTTAGATGCTACGGTTGTCTCACATCATAATATTGTTTCCTCTTTAGACAAAAGAGCCAAATATATCTGATTTGCCTTCCTGGACTACACTTCCGCATTTGACTCTGTAGCCAGACGTCTTCTATTAAATTAGCTCTCCTTGACATAAACCGAGTCCTAGGCTTTTAACTAGTTGCATTCTTATTTCTTTAACAGAATGCAGTATACTGTTTGCAGTAAAGGCAAATGTTACTCCACCTTGCTTACTGAAGCTGCTGTTCCACCCTCGCTTCTTTTGTCTCTCCTCTTTCATGACTTGCCTTTCCCGGTAGAAATTCATTCTGTTAAGTACTCTGATGATCTGACTGTCTCGTTGCCAGTTAAGTCCCGATCTGGCTATTCCTAACGGAATAGCTTCTTGTAGCATATAAGCTAGTGGTCTAAACTAAATGATCTTACATAGAATCCCTCCAAATATCAGACAGTTAGTGCAACCTTCACGAATAAACGTGATCTTAACGAACTCATTACTTCACACGATGCTTGTAGTTTGTAGTGTACTGATACAGAGAATAAGTATAAAATACCCTGGTATGGTACTATCCTCTCATCGTTCTTGGTCAACTCATATTTTGTTAATTTCTAAGAAAATGCCCCGTCCAACCACCTTATACATTAAGAAGTTAAGGCAATCTGGAATTACTCAACCTCTACTTTTACAATTTGTTAACTCTGGCATATTACCTATTACTTTTTAACGCTCCACTCAACCCCACTTCAGCCTTTCCTGGGCTACTAAAAAAGGACTATGTCAGATTGCGAAGGGTATTCAAGGTTCTCAGTAGGGTAAATTGTGCGCCACCACTTAGTCAGATTTTTACTCTACAATAGTTGGTAGACACCTAAACTCATGTGTGAAATGGTCTAAATCGATATTGCCTGATCACCCTTAACACCCTTCCTATTCACAACACCGCCTCTACCCCTTGCATCTCATCTGATAGGACTAGAGTTCATTATAAAAGATTATATGCTCATTCGCACAACCAGGTATAAAAAACTCAACCATACCTTATTTGGCCCGCCTGCATTCTATATGATAGAGAAAGTGTTAAGCGTGATACCTAAAACTTATAATGTAATCAGCAAAATTAATGGATCTTATCTTCTCTTGTCTGTAATTTATAATGGCACTATTTGAATTATCTCATCATATTAATCATTAATATAATTATTATCATTTTATGCTTTTTGTATATTTTCGACTTTAGGGTTACTGCCAATACAGAAAAGTTGTTATTATCAATTTCCGTTACCTATACCCTGTAACGACTTGTGTTGTTGAGTAAATTTGATGCAATGGTGTGCCAAATACTAAGAATTCCATTCTGAATCATAATTACTGTTTTGAAAGATAAAGTAAATCCTCACTATTAAAATAATTGATTAATCACTCATGATTACCGCCTTGCCAGGAAGACTATTATAGCGATAAATCATTCCTCAAAATTATTAGCTGCCTACAGCTTTCAGCATTCAACACTGACAGCTGGCCTTCACTACTACCACTACCTAAGTCGACTGGTCAAGCTGAAGGCACGCAGTTAAGCATCCGCTCAGTCTGAGCCCATTATTGTGTTACCTTTGATTATTCGTGCATTCAGTCTGGATAGTTACGCGAATAACACCTTTTTCTCTCTCCAAAATTCTGAACACTAAAAATTTTTCTTATTTCGGGCGATCAATTTTCTGTTTCGTTTGGTTTCCGAACAGTTGTTTGGTCTATCAGGGACAAGTACATTGAGAGTTGGATGATTTTTTTTATTCCTTCACGTTCCCAGTGGAACATAAGGCTCCAAGCTGGTGGCTTGAAGTTTCTTTAGCAGTGTTTATTTTTACAGGATGAGGTTGCTAGCCTCATGCCCAACCTTTCCCCTGTACTAGCTTTTTATTTCTGGCTGAACGAGGTAAAGGAGTGCGTCGGCCGGGGATCGAACCCCAGACCATGTGCATGGTCGGCGAGCATCCTAACCACTATGCCACCGACGCACGAGTTGGATGATATACACTTACATTTCCATATTGCCGTATCTTGCGTTCCTGGTGAATGCCTTCACCTTCTAAACTGGTAAGTATAAAAGGTTATTCAGATGTTTGCTTGAACATATTAGACAAAAATAGATACCAATCCTCCGACAAAAGCAGAAATCTTAGTTGTAATCAAGTTACTGAAGTCCTGAAAGGCAGTAGGAACAGATTGAATTCCTACTGAAGCACTGAGGGATAATTCAGAGACTGCGGTGGATGTGCTGACGCGCAGAATAGTGCTTTTGTCCACTTCAAGTAGGATACTAAGTTGCGTCATCCTAAAGAGAATAAAAGTTGTGCTGGAAACAGAACTCCGCTCCACGGAACAAGTTGGATTCAGAAAAGGCAAACTGTCATGTGCTGATCAAATTGCAACTCTACTCATCATCGTCAAACAAAGCTTAGAATGTTAGCCGAACCTCTTGATTTCATCAACTTCGAAAAGGCCTTCAACAGACAGTACTGAACGAGAAGTAATTTGGAAACTACTTCAACAGCACTGCGTGCAGTACCACAAATCATCATCAACCTCATTAAACCAGAGTTGTATGACAACGCCACGTATCAGGCGATTCACAGAAGCCTTTGAAGTGTAGACATGTGTCAGGCAAGACTGCCAACCTATTATCACCAACGATATTCCGAACTTTGGTGGACTGGATTATGCCTCACACAGAGAGTAGGAAGCGAGAAGATAGAAATCCACCGAACCGATGAAAAGACTCTAGAATATCTGGAACTCGCGGATGATTAATGTATGACGTCACACAAAATCAAGGAATTACAGACGACGATCAACAAACTGGTTGAATAAACAGGCAGTGAAGACGGTACTCCAGGCGAACAAAGAAAAGACGGAGGGGGTAAAGATATGTAACAACAGCAACAACAACCAGTACTAATCACTACCGATGAGATTTGAAAGAGGCTATTTCCTGCCTTCAGTCATCCAGTTAGGAAGCATCGTTTCAACTACAGCAGGTCGGAAAGCATGCAGATGTCAAAGCCAGCCAGATAGCATTGGAAATGGAAAGGCAGAACACCTTCATCAATCTCAAATCGGTTTGAAAATATTCTGCACTCAGCAGCACAAACAAAAACACTCGGATTTTCAACACAAATGTTAAGTCAGTCACTTCTTCCACCATAGGGGTGAGGAACGTGACGTGCTCGTCATGGAAAGCATCTCCAACAGACTACTAAAATCTTTGATCAGCAGCTGCTGCCTTCGCTGTCTCCATACTTAACATCGAATGATTAACCAAAAAGGACTGTGCGAGTGAACCACCCAACAACCTATTATTCAACAAATATGCAGAAGAAAATGGAGGTGGATTGGGCACACGCCATTGAGGAGACCGTCGAATGACATCAGGCGCCAGCCTGGCCAACTTATCGAATGGAACTAGAATGGGAAATGACGACTGATGCATGTTTCCGAGGGTGACATGAAGGAGATGAGAGACTACGGACAATCGTGGAGCCAGGCAGCTAAACAGGAATATGCTGGAAAGTATGACGAAGTCGAGATATGCCGCTGTTGAAGAAATATGTTCCACTCAGAATACAAAGAAACAACGATAATAATACTAGAAATAATGAATTTGACAAGTATATCTCACGCGGATGCGAACAGAACACTAAATTTCTTCCGTTGGTAAAAGCCCCAATCGCCGCAGAACATACGTAGAGTCTTAAAAATGTCTGCTTGTTCCCCCAAGGCACACATGGAACAGAGTTTACTGTCAAATTGGTTAACAGAAGCGATTAAATCACTTCACTGATCTGTTGGCGTCTGATAACACCTTTCGGTATGTTGGCTTGCAGCTGAACTTTGACCTTCACGAGATTAGTTAAGACCAGTCTTGGGTAGAATTGCAGCGTTAAAAATCAGTCAGATCTTCCTCGTCGTCATTTATGATGTAAGAAAAACACCTTGTAGCTTTAATGAATTGTCTTCGGATTTATTACCAGTTCTGTTAGTAAATGCAGTTTTGTTTGGTTAGCTGTCCT
Organism: Trichobilharzia szidati; assembly: GCA_944472155.2. NCBI lineage: Eukaryota > Metazoa > Platyhelminthes > Trematoda > Strigeidida > Schistosomatidae > Trichobilharzia > Trichobilharzia szidati. The sequence goes on from OX235279.1 coordinate 43,699,628, forward strand.
AATTCTAAATACATCACCTAGACTCCATACCGAAGTGATAGTTGGCCACAAAATAAAATTTTATCCATAATGGAGTTATACTCTACCACAGTGCCCAAGTTTAATTCTTACATCATAATGAATGCTTCCAATTATACATGTACCCATAACTAGTCGAGTTTGCCGGTATATAAGAACATCTCTCTTTAATGTTACCAAATGGACTGGACAGCATATCAGTTGCAATCTATCCTGTACACTACTGAATAAAGTGGCGTGTTCCACTTATTTGTTCGGAAACTACTGAATCGCATTAGGTCTTACAGAAGCGCCAGACAAAAGTGTTCCACATATACCATCATGTGTTACGGATAGGATGTTTGTATAACTTTACCGTTCAAGGGCGGTCATCAAAGTCAGATCATCAAGCATCCACGGAAACAATTTTGTAGAACTTACTATTTTGTTCAGGTCATTTTGATACAGAGAACGAAATCTGTGTTATCCTGTAAACTCTGACTTCATTTGAAGGACGCTGAAACACCTCGATGTGCCTACAAATTTTAACGACTAATCAACATCTCGAATCCAGGACTACAGAACACATCACTAAAACCGCTCCAATACCAGATGAGATCACCTAACTCACCTGTCCCCGGAACTAGATGGTTTTCATCATGTGACACAAACATACCGTTAAAAAGATGGGCTATGAAGTCTATTTTCCCAGTGCGTTGTAAAACGGGCTTCGGTCAAATTCTTAAATTACTTAACGCTTTACTGGTAGGAGAAGAATTACACCTGTCTCACTTGTTCAACCAGCATTTCTTGTTACGTTGAATCTACCTTGGTAATCCAGCTCTGAAACTAAAGGTTTTGTTGCAGGATGATATTTTCAGCCGTAATGCATCTTACTATTTCGCACTCTATCAGTGACTCTGATTCATTTCGATGCAATCTTGACACTTCATACTCTGTTAACTGTCAAACAACGATTCACGACAAGTTTGTATGTGATCAGAATGTTCGAAGTGGGTTGATCAAACACATTACACGTTTCAGATTAAAAACATTATGCCTTCTTATTGTTTTGTCAACATTTAGGAATACCTGAAAGCGATTGAAAGTGAGATTTGAGTCTCTACACCAGTGGTATTTATGTATTGATTTCTCAGCTTCAACTACTCGACGAATATCCAGATATCGAAGTGATTGGCAGAAAATGGGAGTACTAAACACGGAAACCGATCGATATTTCCCACAGAGCACAACGAAGTATAATGAAATGAAAAAAATATGCTTTGTTGAATACAGTATCTAAAACGGGATTATTTGTCCAAACAGTTTAAATGCAGAAGAATGAGACTCCTTTGTCACGTAAATCTTTCTCAGTAAGTTTACACAGCAATCGATTGTTATGGCTCATTTCCGGTTCAGTGATATCTATTCGGTCATGTAATGTCAATCCATACAAATCACCAATGCACATGTGAGAAACCTACACAACTGTATGAATTTAAGAGAAATGAGAACATGACTAAATGTTCTATCATATAGTTCACGGGATAAAAAGGTTCTTTGGAGGCTGACGGTATCGACGTTCGCTAATTGTACGGAGTATACTAACGCAAGATCTTATACCAACAACTTCTAAAGTATTCGTTTCTCGTTTACCAAATACAAAGCAAAAGACCAGATTTAGTAGTCCAAAATACGAGATATATTTCGGGACCAAATAGTGAGCCGTGTTGAGTGCTTAGCTGGCTATTGATCGTGCACGCACGTGACACGACGGAGTACCAAATGGCGTGGATGCTTGACTGGAAGCCTTCAGCTAAACAAGTCGACTTAAACAGTGAGGGTCAGCAATCGATGTTCAGTGATGATTGCTGTGGGGGAATTATTTACCGCTACAGTTCTGACTAGCAATGCTTGGGATAGAAAATGACTTTAATGTTCATTAAGACGGAAGCAAACACAGATTAGTTGAAGTGGATAGTAAATATATGGTGAAAATCCGGAAGAAAAACAGGTATAAAATGGTGATATATGAAAACAGACACTGTGAAATGCATCTCTAGAGTGCGTTCCAGAGAATTTCGATTATCAGGCGTAGATATGTCGTCGGAGATCAGATGCATATTTTGAGATTCTGATTCTTGAAAACGGGCTAGTGTTAACATGGTCATAGATCTCATAATCAGAACCTGAGACTGCACGGTTGCAGATTTATTGGGTGGAAATTCATGCTCAGTACACTTTTCAAATTTCTTTTTAACAGTGATGGTGTAGACAGCCACCATATGGAACTATCTCATTCGCGTGCATTTAGCGTCAATGAGAACTACAACCAAAACGCACCAGTATTTTCTACGATGAGGACGAGCATAAGGGAAGCTTTGATATTTCATTTTTTTATTGCCGGAGAGTATTCTAGTGGTGTGAAGTAAAGCGCTCGAATTAACCTATGGCATTTCTAGAGTTGACTGCCTTGTGCTATTAAAACGATATTATGCAAATCGGAAACAGGTATCTGGCGCAGTTCATCTCCAGTAATGCACTGTATATTTCAAACTACATTTTGTACAAATGTAGAGAGTATGTTGCTAACGAGAAATCATATACTCACAAACTGGTGGTACTAAATAATTACCACAATAATCCATTAAGAATAATTGTCACTTTATTCTGGAAAATGTGATTATGCACAATTTATCATTTTCAGCAAGTTTCTTATCGCAAGGAATTTCGCTCGTTGTGCGTAATCTTCAATATACTTAATAAACGACAATGTATAAACTGGAGAGAACTTATTTTATCTGAGGCATGCTCCCATAATCAATACTGTCCCCACTCCATATTCATTAGAAACTTCGTTACCATAGGTCAAAAGCGCTGTGAAAATGTACCCGAGTTTACATTGTTATTCCAAGGATTAACTGTAAGAATAAAAACACGAATTGGAGTGAACACCACGCATTAAGCTAAAAAGGAAATTTAGGCAGGCCACCAGAAACAGAATATCAAAAAAAGCAAAACCAAGAGAAAGGGATGTCTTAACGGAACTATTAACTACAACATTATTAAGAAACAATTTAAAGTATCTTAAGTTTTATCACATGGTAAAGAGACATCTGAAACCCTACGTGGTATTTCAATGAAGCAATTATTAGAATGCGTTTGAACATAGAAACTCACTCTTCAGGACCCCATAAACCAAATGAAACAATTTAATATAATCTACAAAGACCTCGCGATGGTTGTGAGGGTTACCAGTTCGACCAGTAGATCAATGGGTTTAGAGGCTATCGATAGTTCGAAGTATACTAATGATAGATCTAATACCCACAACTTCCATAGTATTCGTTCCGCGTAGACCAAAGGCAAAGTAAAACAGCAGAATTGACCGTCCAAATTACGAATTATATATCGGGACCAAATCGGAGTGCGAGATGACTGCTTAACTAGCTAGGGATCGTACACGAACGAACGCACGTAACACGACGGCGTCTACATAAATAGCAGTTTCTTCGGCACCGTCTGGGTTCTTTCAGGCTTTTGCTTAAAGTCCATGTTTTTCTCGACAAGTCTTGGAGGATATCCATTCTCTATGAGGACTTGTCTGAGTCACCCCAGTTCCCCTGGAACACCCCTGGAACATAATCTTCTTATTCTTGAGGATAAGGAGTGGATCAGGTTTCGCTTTCTTCTCAAAGGGACCCAATTATGAAAATTCGTGTACTGACCATTTCATGTTGGTTTCCTGTAGATCGATCTTCCAAGAGAAACTGCTATTTGTGAGTGTTGAATTTAAAGGTGATACCGCAGGTGAGATCCTAAAGAATCGCTTATGCAAGTCACTGAGGAAAGCCTTCTTTATGACTAAGCTACGTATCAATTTCTACAGGCAACAAATGATCAATGGATGTGTGAAGGATAAACTGCCACTTTGGACGGGCAACTTCAATGTGTGTTTATAAATTCACTTGCTCGTGTGGAGCTAGTTATATTGGCCGTACAAAGGGCACACTTTCCAAACGCATCTTTGAACATTATGCGGCATGGTTAGCAAAAGAACAATGCAAGACGATTACTAGCTCAAGTCTCGAGCATTTGGTGAACTCGAGCCACGTAGCTCCACCAGAATCGTCTTTCAAGATCATCTACAAAGTGAAGCCAAATGGTTCAAAGGGCGTCAGGTTTCGGCTTTTGTGTATGGCGGAGGAGCTGGCAGTTCGTCAATACAACCCCGAACTCTGTATACAGAGAAAGTTTATCCAGTCTCTTATTCTACTTTGGTCTTAACCTCTTTACTAGTCGTTCCCTATTAAAAATTTTAATTTCTTTCTTTTAATTTTCAGTTTGCTTTTACTTTAGTGATTAATTCACTATTATCACTATCATATGCTCCTTTTGTACATTTTCACACTCGTCAGATTGACACTCAACTACCTTTATTCTCACTCAATTGCAATTTTAACCTTATCAAATTTCTAACTTTGTGCCGTTGAGTACCACGTAATTTACAACTTTTATTTTTTTTACTTCTAAAGCCACTTCCGAGTAATTATATCAGTTATGTCACCCCTTATTAATCAATAATAGACTACTATACATTTTTAGTAGATATAAACAAGACCGTTGATAAAGAAAATTTTCTTCGCTGAATTTATCTTTTAATTTTTCTGAATAACCTCATATTCTGTGTGGTAGGCCCATTTGGATTGATTTATTATATTAATGTTCCCTTGGGTTCCGAGTGGAACATAGGACTTCAACAGCGAATCTCCACTTTTTCCTCTCTAGCTAACCTCACGATTAGCCCCTCATCCGCTCCTCGCACGGTCTTCTCCATGTAACCCTCGGGAGCCAAACTCGTCGTTACCCATTTAGGTTCCACTGAAGTGATGGTCTACATTGCGCGCAGTGTCATTCGACGGTCTCCTCGATGTATGTCCGATCCATCTCCATTTCTTTTCGAGTTATTTGTTGAGCAACAGATTCTCGTTGCTAATTCTTTCAGACTGGCCTTTTGATTTTCAGTATGAAGACAGCTGTTGATGAAAGCCTACATATACCTGTAGGAAATGCTTTTTGTGACGCGCTGGTCAAGTTTCGGACCCCTATAGAAAAAACTACCGACTTGACATTTATGTTGACCTCACCTAGTCAGTTCACTAGCTAGCTAGTCTTATAGCAAGTTCCCAAGCGCGGAAAAAAGAGAAAGAGTTGAACGTGGAGCTGGCGACACTATCTGAGAAAATCAATCCAGTCGCTGGAGAAACTTCAACGCACAAAAAGAAACCCTGGATGTAGATGCTCATCAAGAAGTATTCACTTATGATAAGACAAACAGCATGCATATTTCTTCCTTAAAAATCCGTACACACAAAATTCTCCTGATCAACGTATCTTATATTTCCGAAAACGTTTGCTCACTGAAAAGGTACAATGCGTTTACCGTACATTTTGAATGAGAATGTTAGAATAACACGTATGAATTGAATTGTGCACCTATCAAATGCTATATGACACTGTACTTGTCTTAATGTATCAATGTATATTTTAATAATGAGTAAAATGGCAGATAATTTGATTTTGTTGAGTATTTGCATTAACTCTCATAAACTATTTGCAGATGAACTTTCTGAACAACTGTTGTGGACCAACACTATTTCTCCGACAGATATAGAGTGCACTAGGGTAACAGTGAATAAGTACAGCTACTACTATATATAAACAGAGTTCGCATTATAAGATGATTTTTATCGACCATCAGAATTTTACATATGTACTCATTATTCAGCTGCATAGTCGAAAGATTGGATAATAAAAACTACCATTATTCACATGCAATAACGGTTAATTTAAAAGTTACATATATACATATTTGACTAAAGTTGCTTTTTCAAGTGCTGATTTGCAAGGATTTGATTGATTACAGGATTTCACCATGAACTGACGTCAGTTAGACAGCCCTTGGAAAACCAACTGGTGTACTGCCAGACAGCCGTTTCGTTCTAGTGCTTGCGACTCTTCATGAGTGTGCACCTCCTGCCAGTTCGTGTTCGAACCCAGGGCCTTCTGGTTACAAAGCGAGCGACCTAGTAGACCATTAAGCCACTGGGACCCGATCCAAAAACCCGAGAATTCCAGCTTCTGGTCGCGCTATGTCGTGAATTGGCAGAAGTTGGAATTCATGGACTGACTGGCCATTGGAAATATGGGGCTTAGTGGTTTAAGGGTTTACGAGCTCGCTCGCCTTCTAACGGGAAGGTCGAAGGTTTTAACCCTGGTAGGGTCGATGTGTACTACTGGAGACTTCCAAACTAGACAGACGAAATAGCTGTCTGGGAGTACTCCCAGTTAGTTTTCCAACGATTTTCTAACCGATATCAGTTCATGGTGAACACCTGTAAGGTTGCTTTGTTGGCATCCTATCCCTTGGGTACTTCTTCGTGAGTTTTTGCATTAGTGAATTAATAAGCTGAAGACGCAAAATAATAATTCTGTATGGAGTTAGTTATATAAGGTGATTGGAAGCATTCGACAGGAAGCCTTGCTCGACCTGGGTTTCGTGCTTATTGGTATTTGTCAGTAAGGTTTATCTGCAATACTGTAGGAGCTCATTTCTCCTCTACCTGCACCTGTGGCTGATGCGGCTCCCATTCTCAGAGGAAACATGGCTTCCTTAAAGACTGCAGATACGCCATGTTGTCTGTTGGGTGCCGACTACCACGAAACCTAGGTCCAGAGCTTCTTACTTCCAACCATCTAATATCAATTCAGAGGGCACCGTGATGACGAGCCACCTAGCTTGATGATCACATTCCATATATGACCGATGGGATTATGTCTGCACCAAACAAGGGACTAGACACATGATATTAGTTACTTATTATTAACTCATCAAAGTTACCTTTTGATACTGCAAACTAAGAAGACCAGGTTACATCATATTATGATTGTTCCCTTAGGCTCTGAATGGGAGACACGGCTTCAGTAGCACATTGCCGAATCAGTCTGCTTTAACTGGTCTTACGATTGACCGCAACATCGCCCAGAAACAGAGTGCAGGCCGGATGTGGGTCAAACGAAACCCCAAAATATCAATCTAATCGCAAAAAGGACATTCAATACACAAATTAAACCTATCCCTCGCTGAAATAATAGACGAAATGATGCCGGCTGGTGAAAGCATTCAGAAAGCCAGTCAACCAACGTGTCTCCTTCCTATAAAAGCGAAAAAAACATGGGGAATTGGAATGTCCACACAATGTACGGGACTGGGAAGCCTGCTCAGTTAGTCATAAAACGAGACGATATGGCATAGAAGTGCTTGGAATCTATGAGAGCAGGTGGAATGGAAGCGGACTCAGTGAATTGTCAACCGGAGAGTCAATAATACACTCGAGTCATCCAAGGACAATCAGGAGCACACCAATGGATTGGCTATCATGACATTACCAACAGCACTCAAGGCTCTTATGAAGTGGGAAGCAATCTCTGACCAGGGTAATGCCAGCAAGATCCAAATGAAAGGGAATGAAAGCTACAATTTCTCAATGCTACACGCCTACAAACAACTCAGCACAAGAGAAGGAGGACTTCGACAGACAATTGAAAACAGTAGAAGAAAAGATTTAAAAAACTAAGACATCAAAAGACTAATGGGTGATATGAATACCAGCCAAACTGGGAGCAGGGAACACAGGAGGAGAACACCCACCATGTGTCGAGAGGTGGTCGATGAAATGTATGGAAAAGGAGAACTGTTTGCAGACTCCGGTATATTTGATGAATCTGGCAATTGCAGGTAGCGTGTAAAAGCAAAAGACATACCCAAGGTGACATGTGTTACACCTGAAAGTCATAGCAAAATTAGATGAACTTCATCGCAATTTCAAGAAAGTAAAGATGCAGCCTGATGGACAGGAAATCGAAAAGAGGAGCAGATGTAAGCTCGCACTATTATATACGGCAACGAAACCTCCCTGTTAAGTTTAAAAACTTCGAAAAAGCCAGAGATAGATCACAATTCAATTTCAATATTCAGAAAGTGAGGGGTGAAAATACAAGAGACACCAGCACTGCAGACATTAGAGGGAAGTCGAAGATATTATGTAGTATTACGGAGGAAACCTGTGTGGAAGGACATTGGAAGTTTGTGAAAGTGATGTTAAGGGAAACCTGTGCAACTTTCTTAAGAAGAAGAGGCAAGACAAAAAAAGGCTCTCTATGGACACCTGGCAGCTTATAGAGGAGGGAGGGATAGTAAAACAGAAGATGAACCATTGCTTAGATGAACAACGAAAGGAGAGGCTAAGATCAATGTACGACACACTGAACAGAGAAGTGAAAAAAGACAATTCTACGATATACTGTCGTCCAGAAATACCACCAACAGCCACCACAGAACTGCCAGTGACCACCAATCCTCTGACAAAAGCAGAAGGTTTGAATAGCATAAAATTACTGAAAGCTGCGAGGCGACAGGATAAAACGGAATACCTTAGGAAGCATTGAAAGCTGATACAGAGACCTCATGTCACTATTGCAGAACGTCTGAAGGGAGCGATAGGACCTACTGACTGTAAGAAGAAACACTGTGTCAAACCACCTAAGAGAAGGGAGACTAAAGCCTCTGTGAAAAGTAGCTTGGAGACACGCTGCTATCTACGGAAAGTGAAATATTACGTCGCGTCATCCTAGATAGACTACAAGTTACTCTGGATGCAAAATTCCACATGGAACAAGCTGGATTCAGGGAAAGCGAATCATGTGAAAATCAAATTACAGTGCTAAGCATCCTAATCGAGCAGAACGCAGAATGGTAGTCAACCCACTACCCCAACTTCACCGATTCTGATGAGTCCTTCGACAGCGAAGTCACGTGGAAACTGCTTCAACACCCCAGAATGATATGCCCCAAAATTTCATACACCTTATTCAACATGTATATGATGCTCCTGAAAGTCAAGTGATTCACAGAAGACAGAAAACTCTAAGTCATTCTGTGTCTCCGATTTCAGAGCAGAATAAGTTCATTTCTTTGTATTTTTTCGTGTCCTGACAAATTCAGGTTTCTTTTTCACATTTTCCTGTCTTTATATGCTATAACACGGCAGGCTAATTTCTAACAGACTATTTGTAAGTCATATTTTGATAACATTTGTGTGTTCCTACCTAGTGTAGAATGTCTAGTCCTTTCTTTGCTGCAGACTGTGGCCATCATTCTAATGGTAACGTCTCTGATTACAGCACTCACTGGGTGACGCGGGTTCAAATCACAGTTCTTCCAAGGTTTCAGATACGCCTTGCTAGCACGATCCAAGGATGCCTGTGGCCGGTTGCCTCCAACCATCCAATATCCTATTTAGTTTGCCAGAAGAAATTTCACTAGGGAAATGGTAACGATGCCCACTTTAAACTGTTGCATTTACTTTGTCCACATAATTCAATTTATTCCCAAAGTGATGCGCAGACTGTGCTGGCTACAGAAATTGCCTTGAAAATACAACAAAAATTATAACTGACAACATTATATATTCAGCAATGGTTTAACAACAGCCTAAAATATTACACCAATCATATGCATGAAATACAGTCAAAATTATTCTCTCCTGTCACAAATACATGATAGTAATTTTTACATGAAGAGTTAGAGTTAAACCTTCGCAATTTAGAGACATGTAATATTGGGAACATCGATGAACAATTTACAAAGATGCAAAATCGAAAATTTCTTCACACACACTCAAAATAGCTCTTACATTCCACCTAATAAATCGTCTACCAAAAAAACAAACAAAAAACAAAACAAACACTAGTGCATTACCTACACTGTCTTTTTGATAAACCTCGAGTGTCAAAGAAGCAAAGACTGATATTTCAGTTTAGTGAATGACACTGTTATGCAACCTCACCGGTAACCGTTAAAACTCCCTTTTTTTTATCAGTTCTCACTGAATCCTTTCCAATAACTGTAGTTACTGCTTATTACACTAAGCTAACTATATACACATATTGAAACGCTTGCAATCTCATCTTGTTATATATATATATATATATATATATATATATATATCGTTGAGAAAGGTGATTGATAAGTGTCAGGAAGAGTTAAAACTAATTCATATTACCGTATGTAATGTGACTATGCAGCTTAATGTTCAGTGCAGTGATTGGATTCTATGATAAAAAGTTGTATACGCCATCTAGAACAGATAATCTGCGTAGTACGCAGTCAAAAGACAGACAGACAGATACAGAGAGAGGGAGAGAGAGAAAGGGACAGTGATATTGACAAATCTATAAGGACAGCAGTAGTCACAGTATAATAACAAGAAGACAAATGAATACCTCTTTAAGGAGCACCTAACAAAATACAATTATACAATTGATGGTTGATTTAATGAACTCTTTTGGAAACACACACACACAGAGTGAACCAGTCAATAATAGTGAATCTATATATATTCATTATCGCCACCTCTCTTGCCTAATAAGTGAAATAATTACTTGTTATGATAAAGGGAAGATAGTATAGAAAACAAAAACAAAAAGTGATACAAAATATGTACCAGTTTTATATTACGATGATTGTGTTGAATCTGACATGGATAAACACACATCCAAAGATGGACCTTTCGGACCATATGGATCTTCTGGAAGCAGGAATGTATTACCTGACATAACATAAGGAAGCAGTCTGAAAGGGACAAAAAAACCAACAGTATTAAGATAAATTCCATGTAATTGAACAAACAACACAATGCAGTTGGCTGATTTAACAGGGGGTGGGGAAGTATTTGGAAAGACCAGTGCTACAACCTATTGATTGGCAAGCATTAGGCGGCCTACTTAAAACTTGGGCTACCAACAACAACCTCTATCAATATATTGCATACGGTTTCCCTTATTCACTTTGTTTGAATCTAGTAGAGCATGATCTCTAATAGTATTGTTTACTCTGGCGAGTATTTAAAACGCTAAAAAACCTACTCATCCACAAGTTTCTACTGAACAGATTATCCTCGGTGGATGGCAGCTTATCCCAATACAGGAGGTGACCGTTCCACAAAGTGCATCCAACAAAATATCATCGTGTATTTCTCGAAGGAGAAAAAGAAGAGATATCACATAATGGACTGGTTTGCGCTTCAGGTCATGTATAACTGTGTCACACAATCTGCTGTCAGTCAATTTGAAGATCCTGGACAAACAGGAAATGGTATGCAATAAACTCCTATGAAAATTCTGTATATTATATAAATATTGTTTCAGGATAAAGCTATTACTATTATTATTTTTGATTCAGCACAGTGAGCCGGAGTCGTGAACAAGTTTCCAATGTTAGAAACATTTGAATTAAACAGTGGATAAGATTTCAAAGTCATGAAAACCTCCTGCTTCGGTGGCACAGAAGTAGAATACTAACCAGCCACTCACGTGGTCCGGGAGTTGATTCCCAACCAACAAACTCCTAAACCTTGCCTAGATGGTAATAAGTCCAGCAAAGATGGAAGACTAGCAATCCCAACCTGTGAAAATATAACCACTGCTACTGAAACTTTAAAGCTCTAGCTTGAAGCCTATGTTCCAGTGGGAACGAAAAGGAATTTTTAAAAAATACGGGAATTTCTTAGTGGTTACGTTATCTCTTCACAAGCACCACTATTTTACTTTCGAGAGATAAGGGCAAATTACGTGCTTTCACCTCTATTTGTATATGTCAGTTTGACTGCAGCTGCATAGCCATCTAGAGTACAATTTTAGGTAGGTTCATTATCGTGTTTCCCTGCATCATCCTGCATGGTTAAGCAAGAGACAAACAAGATCTATTCGTAGCTGTGTTTTACTACACCTTATAGATAGTGAGCATAAAGTTGATGCTAATACAGTATTCAAAGTTATTGATCTCATTCCTCCTAATCTTAATTTTGCTTCACCAATTGGTCTTCTACATACAGCTAAAGCCATAGGAATCAACTTGAAGAAGCTAAACCTGTGTGTTCAGAAGAAATTCGTGCAGCCACTTTCCTTACTTTGGCCATCGTTACATGAATGTAGTATAAGCTGGACTAATTCAACCACACACACTGAGCCTTTTAAAATTACTTTATTATTTATTCTGATCACTTCATCTCTAATTATCCATTATGTAATCAACTTGAACACTGACTTATGCCTTAATTACTCTTCATTTTTCCAAAATTATGCATTGCGCAATCCATTTGTCGTAACCATTTCGACCCTTTTATTGTGTGTGTGCGTGTGTTAATTTTTTTCGTTAATTATCAACCCCATGAAAGGTTGATACTGGCTAATTATTGTTAACAAACACCAATACCACCTGATTGGGTAAAACGTTGGTTGTTTTAGTAAAAAAAATCTGTGTATATTAGAGTAGAGTCACAAAATGAGGATCTCATTAAAAAGTAAATATTTCTTCGGTCAATCCTTTTGCATTCCAAATGTCTAAATAAGGATTAATGAGTTAGGCGTTTAGTACACTACATGTTCAATGATTGAAATATTTGAGGTATCCAGGTATTTTCAAATGTGAGAAATTAACTTCAGTATCCAACAGTCATAATGGTGTAGGAACAGCTAAATTAATCAGTATAAAGAAGTGTAAATGGGTCTCTTCTTTCACAGTCACTCTCAATATCTCTGAGCATTGATGTGTATGCCATTGACACGTACATAAATCCGGAGATGTATTTTTTCTTGTTTAGCTACCCTATTTCGTTGCCATGAAATGTGAAAATAATAGACTGACTACTTACGGGATCTCATCGGGAACTGAAATCGGTTAGAGAACCATTGGAAGACCAGTTGGGGGTACTTTCAGAAAGCTGTTTCGTCTACCTAGCTTGGGACTCTTCATCAGCACACATCCACACACAGGGTCGGAACCCAAGGACCTTTTGGCTCTGTCGTGAATTGACAGAAGTTGGAATTCACGGGTTGACTCCAGCAGCACACCTTCAACTCACTCTACTCTCTGGTGTCACTTTCAGCTAGCTTCATAGATGAAAATAAGCTTTCACTTACGCCTGACACGATCTCCTCCACGTTACTCTCGGCCGCTCAAACTGTCAGCTTCCACCCGACGGTCGGTCTGGCGTGTGAAGTTACATGGAGGTCTCCGCACAAAGTTTTCCCAACCCATCTCTATTTCCTTCTGACTATGTGCCAGGAATTGGGGTCTTGCCTGGTTCACTGAACGATTGGGTTTCTTGTTTCTTATTGTCTCTGGCCTTCTCCGCCTGATTCTTAGTATCAGGCGAGAAAATCACTGGTCAGTGATTGACTGCAGTGGGCTATTTGGTATGCTTTTGTCGACAGAGGCGTTAAGTTTCTGAACTACATAGAAGCGCTAACTGGACACTGGAATGGAGGAGGTTTCAAATTCTTTTCGTTGTGCAAAGTGCGACATCACACTACTTAGATTCCAACCTTTATCCATTCTTATAGAAGAGAATTACAGTTAAACTTGTGGTAAGAGCTGGTTGCAAGCTAAAATTGTAGACAACAATTTAGGTCAGTGTTACGTCCCGAATCGGGGTCATGGGAAAAACAATAACAAAGCTTAACCTTGAGGAACTCATCAACCAATCACAGCAGAATTAACATGTACAAATTCGATTTGCATGTAAATCGCTTGACTTACTAAGAAACAGTCACAAGCAGTACGGAATATCTTTCAGCAAGAAAACAACCAATCAGAACACTTTGCTTCTCCGCTGACAATAATGTACATGAAAATCTATGAATATCTCTTGATTTTCTCAATAAACGATCTGTTGCCTGGCTCTTGTCTTCTGTCGTTACAAACTAAGTGATACGGTGCTGTTATGCATTCTAACATGTTCAATACTCGGAAGGTTGGGATTCCTTAGGAGACTAAACAGTGGCGTATTGTTGAATGTCCAATGACTTAATAATGTCATTGATTCATTGAAGAACAAAAACATAAATACAATAAACTCTTATAATTAAAAAAAAATACTAACCTTGTTTCAATGAGTTCTTTAAATTTAGCATTTTCAGACATCAGGTCACGATACTGATCATTGGATATGATGACCGCATCTTTGTCAGCTGCAAGTTGCAATATAATACTAAACGTGTAGAAATAGACAGTTTGGAAAAAAGAAGATAATAATAATCCAATTTACTCAAAATATAAATAAAATTAACCACAGAAAGTTTTACACAACTTACGGTGGGAAACAATGTCAAAAATACGCAAAGTATAGCATGAGAATAATAACGCGAATAATAATAACAATAATGGTAATGAAAACAGTACGCTTCCTTCAAACGGTATTGTTCATACAGTATGAAGGTCTTGGCATGTTACAAAATATTGAATATAATGTTCTCTCCACACAAAATGGGGAGGGGAAAATTAAAAAATAACATTTATTACAGAGCTTATGTTATTTTTATTATTATTCCCTTGCGTTCCGAGTGGAACATAGGGCTTCAACAACATCTCCACTTTGTTCTGTTTTCTGCAGTCCTCTTCGGCTGAGTCCACGATTGACCAAACTCTCTCATCTCTTCCTCACACTATCTCCTTCATGTCACCCTCTCACTGACAACACACTCGCTTCCCAACGGGATTCCACTCGAGAGTCTGGCTTGCGATATCATTCGGTGGCCTCCTCATTGTGTGCCCAATCCATGTCAACTTTCTCCTACATATTTGTTGACCGATCAACTCTCGCTTGTTGATTTGTTCCTATAGTTTCTTGTTGCTTGTTCTTTCTGGCAATTTGATCTTCAGTTTGGAACGAGAGAAGGCAGCCGTTGATGACAATCTGCAACCTGTTGGAAATGCTTTCCGTGACACGCCAAGTATCTGACCTGTATAGAAGAATCGACTTGACATTGGTGTTGAAAATGCGAATCTAGTTTCTTATGCTGAGTGTGGAAAATTTCCAAACTGGTTTCAGCTTGATAATGGTATACACAATTATGAAAAAAGCAAAAGACGGGAATTAATGCATATAAGAGGGATAATAGCGTTAACACTTTTTGGTGTAAGGGTGGAGAAAATTGTTTCTTTACTAGTGGAACGAAGGTTAGTTACTTCATGCCTGACACTATTTTCACCACATAAAATACGTGCCAAATATGGTATGGTGAAATTTTCATACTAAGACTTACGCAAGTTAGGTCTTTTCATGGGATGACTTCCTGTTCTACCTGGGAAGGAGATGCTAATTGAAATCTGCCGGTGCTACGGTGGGTGCTCAAAATCTGAAAAATCCTTTCCATATATTTTCTGTATGAAATCGAAGGCCTATCGATAACGATGACGTCAATGCCATAGCCGAATCGGATACCACCACTCACCTCATTGACGGTTTTCAGAGTACCAAGAAGTATCACATAGACGTTTTTAGCCAACCCACCAAAAAAATAAAGGTGAAGAATAGACATGGATAGGTAAAACGTAGCGAACAACTTCCTCTTTCATACAGTGTACTGCATTCTGATTTCTCGATCCACATCGCACAAGCTAACAGCCAAAGACCTCATGATTTGGTGTCATATATATATATATTGTCCTGTCCAAAAAGCTTTTCTGTAAAAAGATAGTTCGATTGATCCATTAGACTGTCCATTGACTGGTCAAATATATCTGGCATAGATAAACAATTATCTTTCTCTTCTAAAGACGTATGTGATATGCTATTCTGAACCTCATTTATTCGATTGAAAATTCAGGTGACAGAACAAGACTTGTCCCTTATGAATACAATGTCGTTGGCTTATCTTCCATGAAGCAGTACATTTTTGATTAAATCTTGTGATCAACTCTTAGTGTACAACATATAAATATATCTGCTAAGAGGGGCTGTAACGGACTTGCCATAGCAACATCATCTAGCTGACGGAAGCGTGTGTGTGTGTGTGTGTGTGTGTGTGAATCAAGTGTGAATCTAACATTACTAGTACATGAATAAATCCTTTGAATAAGATAAAGGGAATGGAATTAGAAAATCATATCAAGTGTTTTAACTAAAAGTATATTAGTGAATAAATAGTTCACATGACAAGAATGCATATTTTTATTATTTATAATAATAAATACTATCAGGGTAATTAATCACCCAGCCAGTCCACACCTCCCTATGTGAATGGCTTAAACTAACTTTTATGATAGATGTGATTGTCTGTTGAAGCCAGCCATATTTTGGTGTGACCACCATGATGCGCTAGCAAGCTAGCTAGGTAGCTCTTTTTCAACCTGATCCATCCACCCATCTATCCATCCTATGTCAGTCAAGCTAACATTAACTGTTGGTCAAAGAAGGCGATTTATGGCTAGGTAGGTAGACAGACAGGCATGCATACATGTGTAGCACATATCTTAACTATCTCACTCAATCAATATAACTTGACAACTTTGTCGATTGACTTTCCCTCCTCCACCTCCTTGCCTAGCACTTGACTGATGCCTCACCAATATTGAATATTATTCACCCTATCATACCAGTTGAGCTAACACAGGATGTAGATAGAACGCAGACAGCTATTTTAAAACAAGAAATAAAGGTTAATAAGGCAGGATTTAATGAATTCATCAAATTTCGGTAGAACTCGTCATCTCAATACTCTACATACACGGATATATATACTTTTGAAATTACATTGGGAGATATTATAAGACTGATAAGTAGACAAACTACATTGAATTAGTCATGCAGAAAGACAGGTGCGAATGTCTTCCAGGTCATGTTCAAATAGATAAGGGGAGAGAGAGTATGAGAGATCAAAATTAAAATAAATTGCATTACGCTTCAATTACATCACTCAGATAAACAATTAGACATTACAGAATATAAAAAGAATTGCAAACAGAGTAATATCAATAGTTATAATATAATAATAATAATAATAATAATAATAATAATAATAATAAGAGGTAGAATAATAAGTAAAACGTATTACCATGGTAGATTCAGAGTCACGACCATCTCCTTTTGTACACAGAGATCTGGTTTATAGACTCGAATTGCACAAGCCTCTGCAATTGCAAGCATCTTCTTGTTTCTTTGTCTGCTGACAATAGTGAATGACTTGACCGCGTCGATATCATGTCCGTAATCCACAAGATGTTTTGTTATTGAGGATTTTGGCACTTTTCACTCAGCTGTTTTCAACCATTTTGGCAAATGCTCCATCATGCGAGTAGACAATCGCCTTTCTGTACGACCTATGTATATGCTTCCACAGACACACTCAAATTGATATACGCAGTTTGAAGTGTCGAGGATTGGCGACTGGTCTTTCCCAGATTGTTGAAGCACTCGCTTAGTGGTGTTAAGGAAAACAAGTTTTGCAGCATAATAAATTCTCTTGATGGCTTTGTCGAGTCTTCGTTTGACTACTTCCTGTACATCATCTCCTTTGAACGGCAAACTGATATAGACAGGTTTCTTCGGAACTGTTTGGATTGTTTTGCAGGGGCTATTTTCTTTAGAGTATTTATTAATGAACTTCTCAGGATATCCATTCTTAGATAAAATATCCTTCAGAGATTTTATTTCATGCTCAACAGTACTGTCAGAACAAATTTTTTGTGCTCTATTGAACAGTGTTCTGACTAAGTTCTTTTTATACTGGATTGGAACAAAGCTCTTGAAATGCATGTACTGTCCTGTCCATGAAGACTTTCTAAATATAGATCTTTCGATTGTGCCATCATTCATTTTCGCCAGAAAAACGTCTAGGAATTTAATAGTATCGTTTTCCTCGTGTTCTACTGTGAAATTGAGATTTGGATGGCATGAGTTGAATTTTATCAACATGTCTTCGGCTTTTGATCTGCTTCCACAGACAATAAAAATGTCATCAACATATCTTAGGTATACATCCGTTTCTTGTATATGTTGCTGCAAGGTACCGGTTTCTAGGCGTGACAAGAATAAGTCAGCGAAAAGTGGTCCCAAAGGGCTTCCCATTGCGACACCATCAACTTGACGGAATAGACGCCCGTCGAATTGGAATTGGACATTTTAGTACATAAAAGTAGCAATTTCCTCAATTCCGATGTTGGAATGGGTATGTCTTCAGCTTCTTTACATATGAAGTCGATAGTCTCAACGACTGGCACATTTGTGAAGAGAGAGGTAACATCGAAAGAGACCAAATGTTTATCAGATACATTGAAATCTTTGATTTGTCTCCCTTCTTGAATATTGGTATAATAAGTGACTTACCCCAATCTGATGGAACCGTCTCTGATTCCCAGACGTTACCTAGTACCTTAGTTAAACTATGTACTATGGCCTTGTAGGTCTCAAATGATCTTTACGCAAGGATTTGTAAAATGTACGAGGATGAATATTAGTATTAGGATTTAATGAATTCATCAAATTTCGGTAGAAGTAATGTGTCCAGACTAATATTCATCCTCGTACATTTTACAAATCCTTGCGTAAAGATCATTTGAGACCTACAAGGCCAAATCTTTACCGTCTTGCTGAATCACATTTGTTTTCTGAAAAAGATGAAATCAGTAATTTATGCGTACTATCAAGCAAAGTGATCAGTGTACAAAATGACTTGGACTTCGCATGTTATCTTAAATTCACTAAATATTTGCATGCCACTTCAAAAAAGACAGATGAATCAGAAGAAAAGAAACTGAAGAAGTCACTTCATCCGGAACCGCCAAATGAAATTTTCCCAGTGGATATATCTAATTATGCCCATAATTTACCTGATGTTTCCCTATTAAAAGAACAAGCAGAAATTCTGTTACTCGGATTCAACTTCTATGTTCCCATGAAAAAGGTGAAGCAAATTCACAGCGAATGCCAATTCGAAAATATTTATGACCAACTTAAGGGGCTACATGTTGCGTCCAACGACGGCGAAAGCTGGTTGAAATCAAAGGTGATTGATATTGCTCCCGACTGAAAGCTGCTACCTTGACGTGGTGGTCGGGCTTGAACACCGCAATGACCCAACAAGCTATACTGGCTGGAACTTATGTTCCTGCAGGTCCTACCATGCCAGAAAGCTTGTTTAGATAGCGGTTAGACTAAAAGCAGTTACCCAATCCAATCCTATGACTCCAAATAAATCACAAAATATCATGCCGGATCGGTCGGGGCCCGGATTAACAACGACCGCGCTTTCTGCTGCCATGTCACAGGGCAGAAGTGATAAATACGCTACTGAGACACACCAAATGAAAAACAACAAACGAAAACAGGCCGTGTGTGACCGGCCTCAAGCAGTTGTCCCCTGGGCTCTGCGGTCACGCAACCAACTTCCACGGTGTGGGCAGCCGGGAAGTAACAATCGCCCTCACAATCCGAAGTGCACGCGAAACCTCTCTAATCCTCACTCACCTTTGTCTTCATCTTCATCTCTATTATCTTGCCTTCCTTCTACTAATGCAACTCCTCTACTTAATGGCTCTTCACTTCCTCTTCACTCTGTGTGCACTGAAAACGACGGAAGCCAAAAAACCACCATCGATAGTCTCCTAAAGCTACGCCACCAATTTCATATAGGGGCATTTAATGTTAGGATGTGTGTAAATGTCGATGTGTGTATAGTTAACCTCACTTTCATTGCAAGATATGCTGTAGATATTATTTTGTTTAATTTGACCAGTAGCATTCTCTAGCTTACATAGCTTGTCTGTGGGCAGTTAGCTTGTAGGTTTAAACGCCACCCTAATTCCTGCTTTATTGAGTTTTAGATTTCCCTTGCATAGTAAAGCTGTAGATGCCTTAAATTATTTTTTATTCATGTTACCTTTACTAGTTTCACTACCATTTTCCCTTTTTTCGCAAACTTTTTTAATCTTAGTGAATTTTTATCGGTTAGCTATATGGCATAAAAGGTTTGTCTGTTTCATTCCTTTATTTAGGGTGTTTGCTGTACTCCTTTAGGATTTTCGCTTAGTTTGTTACATTCACTTAACTGAATCTGTCTTTACAGATAACAGATGAGAAGACCATGAAAGTGTCACCCACCTATCTCTATTAATGCTTTGACGTGGGATTAAATGTATTAAGAGCTGCATTTCCCCTTACTCTCAATGAAGATATCTGCTACGATCGGATGTATTGGTGATTCTAATACTAATCCTTCTGTGTGCCTATACATTTTCTCCTGGAAATTGAAATGAGTAGGGGTGAAGCACAATTGTTTGTTTATGTTTATGTTTACTTCGGCTATCTCCTACGGGAGGATGAGCCGGCTTCATGAACATCTCGAATCATCGCTGCCCAGGCGCGGCGATCTGATGAAGAGAGTTCATGAAGTTTCATGGGAATTTGGTACGAGTGATGTCCCCAGAATCGCTCGGCCTTTTGTTTGAGAGTGCAGCTCTAGCCTTTACACAACCAAGTGTGACCTACAAGGCAGTAGGAGTGGAGTAGGGAGTCCACTATCCATTGGCAGCCGGTGACCGGAGTTCGGTTCATACGCCTTTTTGAATGGGGCCAGACATCCAGGACATCCAACAAGCCCTTTGTCCATACGTCTGCCGGTGAGTTCCAGTGAGCTTCATACGCCAGTCGTTGGAGGTTTGGAATCAGGGTTTAGCCATCTCCCCTAGACTGTCATCCAATGGACAGTCAACCCGGTGAGGAGCGCCGGGCATCCGCTTTCGCCCTCTCACTTTGGTGAAAAACACCTCCGCCACGTGAAGGCAGTGAGTAGGACTTCCTCAGGAGAGGCTATGTAAGACGCCCGGTCATATGGGAGCATTTCAAGAGGTGTGCGGAGGGGTGGCCAACCCGCAGCGCAAGGCACCCACCCCCGACCATCCTGAGGCTTTGGAGGCACAATTGAATTCCTTGAATAATTTCCTCACAATGAGTAGCTTTGTCCTGCGAGTAGTGAGTTCAAGAACTTCATTTGTAACGAGAGATGGGCAAGAGACTTGGTAACGAAATGTTTATTTGGTATTTTCATATACATAGGGGAATTATGTACACCTTATGTGAAAATCATCATTTGCACAGATCTCCTTTTCGTGTCTCCCTTGTTTTGTCGCAATACACTGGTTCATTTCCTCCGTTGTTGACGTCAAATCTATCCGCTATTTGATGTTTTTGTGCTGATGAATGTCTCTTTTCACACTACTGATAAATCTTGTCAGTAGCACACGCTACACCGTTGACTCTTCTTTTAAAAATTTCTTCTAACTCCGATATTGGTTAGTATGTTAGTATAAAGACCAGTTATGTCAAAACTCTTTTTTTATTATTTCCTTTTTGTATGTCATATAACATCAGTAAATAATACTGTATTCAATATAATTATTCTATAATGGAATTATACTCTACCATAGAGGCTAGATTTTATCCTTATTTTAATATCCTTGTGCACAAAGGAACGTGAACAAAACAAGAACGGTAAGCGTACCGGGATAATATAAGCTCGTCTGCTTCGACTAAATGTCTTCAACTCTATCGTTGTTTCTTCTTTCAATGTTCGCTGTGTCTATGTTGAGAATTTACCTATTGACATATATCACTTTGAAGACAACTATTGTCAAGTTATGTGATTTCATCATGAGCTGACATAGGTTCTAGAACCATTGGAAACCCAGCTGAGAGTACTGGACAGCTATTTCGTCCGCCTAGTATGGGACTCTCCATCAGTACGCACCCACCACAAGGGTTCAAACTCACTACCTTTTGGTTACAAGCCGAAGTTGTAGACCATTAAGCCACTGGAAACTAGATCCAATGGCCCACGATCCAGTAATCACAGGTATTCCAGTGGTTCTCTTACCGATACCAGTTCATGATGAAATCCTGTAACCAATCAAATCCCTGCAAACCAACACTTTAATATCCATCAGAAGTGTTAATCAAGGGACCATCGATAGTCTCCTAAAGCCATGCCACCAATTTCATATAGGAGCATATAATGTTAGGACACTTTGCCAAATAGGACAACAAGCATCACTAGCCAAGACTCTGGCATTCCGAGCCATTGATGTATGTTGTGTTTCAGAAACACGCATACAAGACCCAAGTGTGGTTATTCACCTAACCCCACCTGGCCAACAGGATGAATCTGCAAAATTCACCTTGAGGGTGTTAGGAGATGCCACAGCTAGCTCACGAGGATTAGCTGGTGTTGGGATAGCTTTGAGTACTAGGGCAGAAAAGACGTTACTTGACTGGATCCCGGTAGATAGCCGAATGTGTGCTGTCCGTCTGGACGGATCACTGAAAAGGAGAAAGGACTGCACCGATGCCTTTTCGTAATCTCCGCCTACGCCCCCACTAACTGCAGTTCGGATGAAACGAAGGATGAGTTCTACCAAAAGCTGTCTAGTTTGCTACGAAAAAAAACAACAAACCATTATATACGCAAGATGAAAACTGGTTGTTGGATAATAAATAATCAACAAAGTTAGGCGACAAATTCTTTCTCGTTGATTTACTGGACCTATCATAGCCTTCATTTCATATCAGTTCAGCAATATAATTCAAGATAAAAGTATCTAAAATCCAGTCTAGTCACCTTCATCAATAAGCCAATGATAAACTTAAATTAGCAAAGTAGTTCTCCAGCATCTCCTACTTGGGTGCATAATTTCAACTTCAATGCACTCGTTAACGTAATATGCTTTCTTGCCACTTACCTTATGGATAAGTATTGTTACAGTATCCCAACCCTCCGCCATTCGACGGAGTCGAATATTTCTTTTAGGTTAATTAATATGGCATATATTGGATTCTGGCAAGTATTTTTGTATTCCAGAACACCTGTCGCTGACTGAAGCTTTGACAAATGCATATCTGTCAGCTGCAGTTAGTCCCCATATACTTGTAAAACTCATCTTTTGAACTACATTTTTCCACTGGTGGTTACCACAAGAATATTGGACCCCTTACTTGTGAATTGATTCAGTCAGTTATCTACACCAGTATGACGAATTTATCGCCGATTTCCTTGCTAGCTAGTACTTTAGTTATTCTAGTCAATAATCCATCATTACCGTTATTAAACACTTCTGGCTTACTAAGTGTGCGTATATTATTTATTACTCCCAGAGATTTTTCCACTTATCATAGCGTTTCTAGGATCTCTGTCTTCAATAAACTCGAATAATTGGTGCATTTTATTGATGTGCTAGTGAATTCCTTTCTTCAGTCACATCGCATTCTATCATTGCTCATGGTCATTAAAATGAAATTTGGTCATATTATCTGTAAGCAGCTGTCTTTGTTAATCGACTTCGGAGCTGTCCTTCATCAAAGCTGTCTGCATTCTATCGACATCCTGTGTTAGCTCAACTGGTATAATAGGGTGAATAATATTCAGTATTGGTGAGGCATCAGTCGAGTGCTAGGCAAGGAGGTGGAGGAGGGAAAGTCAATCGACAAGGTTGTCAAGTTATATTGATTGAGTGACATAGTTAAGACATGTGTTACACATGCAGGCATGCCTGTCTGTCTACCTACCTAGCCATAAATCGCCTTCTTTGACCAACAGCTAATGTTAGCTTGACTGACATAGGATGGATAGATAGATGGATCAGCTAGTTCGCTTGCTAGTACGTCATGGTGGTCACACCAAAATATGGCCAGCTTCAACAGTCAATCAAATCCATCACAACAGTTAGTTTAAGCCAGCCAGCCACGTAGGGAGGAGCAGACTGCCACCTGACCGGCTGGTTGAAGTCCTCGGAATGGTGGTAAGAACCAATGAAGGCTGGAGACAATCGATGGTGATGTGGCTGGCTCAAAATCATCGTTCTCAATGATAGCGAAGATGCATTCACTCTTTGTGATTTATCATATCCAGTAAAACTCTATTCCTTTTCTTCTTGCATATTACTATTCTTTTCCTCTCACGCACAGTAGTACAACTGGACCTCGTCTTTCCAACTAATATTATTTATAGGTACAACATTTTCTTTCTTTTCCTATTCTCTCTTTTTTTTCCGTTTTGGGCTGCTTCGTTTCTTTCTCTCGCTTACGCCAGTAAATATGACCACCTACTTTTCTAACACCTTCAAACACTTTTCAGCTTTGGCTTTGCTGCCGACATGCCAATATGTTGTTGTCAAAATGAGCTGAGATTTTCTTAATCTATGTAGAATTCTATTTATTGATAATGTACTAACTGGATGCAATACTGTAGTAAAAATGCTGAGAATTCCATTCTGTATCACAAGTACTGTTTTGGAATAAAGCAAATTATTATTATTATTATTATTAAAATTATAAAATACATATAGTGTTTGTTGTCGTCCAGTTAGTTATTCGGCGGATATATTTTTTAACGTAGAAAAACAGATTAGTTATGGGGTGGCAAAATAAATAGTAGTATTTGTGTGAGAAACATCTTTCTAGGCTGAAATCGATTAGAAGATATTGTGAAATGGTTGACAATGGTGGTGATTAGTCATATTAGATTTGTAGAGTGTGGGGTAGGAAAATTGACAAGTAAGTCAGATAAAGGTTTCAAAATGTGTCAGGTGATTGACAAGCTAGTACATAGTTGTGTGTATTAAAGAGGAGATGATAAGACTGCAATGAGAGGCTCACATTATTATTATTATTATTATTATTATTATTATTATTATTATTATTATTATAATATTACTATTCTGTTCCTCTCACGCACACTTCTGTTTATCTTCTCTCTGTGTGTTTTGAATGTCCTTTTCCTCTTTTCTCTTGCTGTGTAGGCTACATGGGGGAGAGTGGCAACTTGAACTGGTGCACATCTGTGCAACGTAGTCCTATGTTGAAATCAATCGGTCAGTTACTTTCGCAGCCCTCTATAACTAGTGGTCTTACATCGAATGGTTTAGATTAGGGCAGATGGTTCCGCTGGTTTCATCTGTTAACCTTTGGCTGTCGGTCATCATTTGTCACAATTCGTCAGTATTCAAATGTCATAGATAAATGCTTTCTACCAAATACAGCGATACCGTGTACGTTTATACACTGACAAGATAAGCACTTTGCAACTGCTTATTTGCTACATTCATTCATTCACAAGCATATATGTGGTTCAAAGCGAAAACCAAAGTTAGAATTCATGGGCCATTGGATCGGGTTCCAGTAGCTTAATGGTATACGAGCTCGCCTTGTAACCAGAAGGTCCTGGGTTCGAATCTCGGTGGGTGCGTACTACCGAAGAGCCCCAAAATAGGACGAAACAGATTTCCAGTACTCCCAAATTTTCCAATGGTTCTCTAACTAATGTCATTTCATGACGAAAATCCTGTAACCAATCAAATCCCTACAAACCAACACTTGAAAACCAAAGACTTCATGAATTCATGCCAAGTCTTTATTTGACCATCTCAAACTCTTTTCTAACCTAATCCTGGTCGAGGAAGGCGGTAGTTCGGAATGCGTAATATGTGTCCCAGTCGCTTCAGTTGATGTAGCTTGATAACCTCACCGATCGATTTCCCTTCATACCCCCTGTCACTCTACGCCCAAGTTCAATATTAATAACCATACATTATACCACGTTACTTGGAGGTTAGAGCGCAAACACATGTGGTCAAAGTCAGCTAGCCCCTTCTATTCTTCCACTTTCAATTACCATGTCTCAATGCCACAGAGAAGGACGGAGCGAACTGCTTCTGCTCAGTGCACACGTCCTTTGATCGATAACTGGATATCACTTTTGAGCCGGAGTTGATGTGCAGGTGGACAAAAACGACACAATCCTTGGACCCCTTACTTGTGAATTGATTCAGTCAGTTATCTACACCAGTATGACGAATTTATCGCCGATTTCCTTGCTAGCTAGTACTTTAGTTATTCTAGTCAATAATCCATCATTACCGTTATTAAACACTTCTGGCTTACTAAGTGTGCGTATATTATTTATTACTCCCAGAGATTTTTCCACTTATCATAGCGTTTCTAGGATCTCTGTCTTCAATAAACTCGAATAATTGGTGCATTTTATTGATGTGCTAGTGAATTCCTTTCTTCAGTCACATCGCATTCTATCATTGCTCATGGTCATTAAAATGAAATTTGGTCATATTATCTGTAAGCAGCTGTCTTTGTTAATCGACTTCGGAGCTGTCCTTCATCATAGCTATCTGCGTTCTATCTACATCCTGTGTCAGCTCAACTGGTATAATAGGGTGAATAATATTCAATATTGGTGAGGCATCAGTCAAGTGCTAGGCAAGGAGGTGGAGGAGGGAAAGTCAATCGACAAGGTTGTCAAGTTATATTGATTGAGTGAGATAGTTAAGATATGTGCTACACATGTATGCATGCCTGTCTGTCTACCTACCTAGCCATAAATCGCCTTCTTTGACCAACAGTTAATGTTAGCTTGACTGACATAGGATGGATAGATGGGTGGATGGATCAGGTTGAAAAAGAGCTACCTAGCTAGCTTGCTAGCACATCATGGTGGTCACACCAAAATATGGCTGGCTTCAACAGACAATCACATCTATCATAAAAGTTAGTTTAAGCCATTCACATAGGGAGGTGTGGACTGGCTGGGTGATTAATTACCCTGATAGTATTTATTATTATAAATAATAAAAATATGCATTCTTGTCATGTGAACTATTTATTCACTAATATACTTTTAGTTAAAACACTTGATATGATTTTCTAATTCCATTCCCTTTATCTTATTCAAAGGATTTATTCATGTACTAGTAATGTTAGATTCACACTTGATTCACACACACACACACACACACACACACGCTTCCGTCAGCTAGATGATGTTGCTATGGCAAGTCCGTTACAGCCCCTCTTAGCAGATATATTTATATGTTGTACACTAAGAGTTGATCACAAGATTTAATCAAAAATGTACTGCTTCATGGAAGATAAGCCAACGACATTGTATTCATAAGGGACAAGTCTTGTTCTGTCACCTGAATTTTCAATCGAATAAATGAGGTTCAGAATAGCATATCACATACGTCTTTAGAAGAGAAAGATAATTGTTTATCTATGCCAGATATATTTGACCAGTCAATGGACAGTCTAATGGATCAATCAAAGGAGCTATTGATAGAAAACCTTTGTGGACAGGATAATATCTTAGTTATCACAGTTTCTGCCGTGTTCACTACAAAAATGGCTTAGTGAGTGAGGTGCCTCCTCACTCCTCCTCTTCAGTAGTAATCTACGTAAATGCACTGAAAACACACTTGATGATGAAGAGAGAGAGAGAGAAGATTGACACGAACTCTAGTTAATAATAATTATTCAGATAAGTTGATAAGACGATATTATACAGTGGTCAGCGGAACACCGAACCCGCTCTGCAACTCTCCACTAGGAAAGACGCATATATCAAGTTACTCTGCAACACATGAGTGATCATAGCAGCTTGAACACTGCGGTTTAAAAGACTTCTTCTGCAGCTGAGTTCAGAATAATTGAGAATGTGAAGCTCATGTATCCATGTAAATTCTTGGAACATGTGAGGAATGGTGTAACAGCCCACTATATCTACCAGTTTGAGTGTGCATGTCGCCGCGCATACACAGATAGGACTCATCGACTCCTGCCAGTAAGTGCTTTAGAACATATTCCAAATGGCTTCAGAAACAAATTGAATCCCTAGAACCCAATAGTGGTGAGAACAGACGACGACGATCTAGCTCCTGTATTGCGCAACATGTTATAGAGACAGGACGATGTTATTCATGTTCCCACACGTCTTTCAAACCCATCTATAAAAGGCGTTTGGGGGAAGGTGTATCCTCAAGTTTGTGGAAGCTCTAGCTGGCAATTATGAAGTTTAAACCACCTTTAAGAGCTCAAAGCAGCAATTCATCATCACACCAAGCCTTCCTTAGTAAACTTTGTTTTGATAAAAGGGTAGATGTGTCTGTTATTTTTATATAAAGATTAACCGACAGAATGTAAACGAAAAAGTTGCCTCCAAATTAAAGCTAATTCATGCAAATCAGATGATAATTGTGAGTTAATAATTCTCAGTGTATTGATTTTGGATTACAGTATTACAACAAAACAAACTCAAAAACATCTACCGCTACATGTTTATCAACAATAATAAAAAGACTTTACCTAAAGAATCTCATCAAATTTAAGTACATACTGAACTGATTGCATCAATCAGTGTGTTAAAAGTAACTTAAACAGGGCATGAAGTGAACAAACAAATATACACCCATTATGAAAGTAATTTTCATTAAACATTCTTCTTTTATAACTCGATTGCGTTTCCTAAATTCCTATAACGTTCAACACAGATTCAACTTCCAGTACAAAGTCTGATAATGATGTGGTAGTTACACTAGCTTATTATTATTTAAAGTGATTATGTTACATGCTCGATTGGTTTTCCGGGGTAGAGTCGCTAGCTTCACGCCTTTGAACCCTGAAGGTGGTGGGTTCGAACCACGGTGAGTGCGTACTACTGAAGCGGAGTCCCAAACTAGGACGACGGAAACATCTGTCTGGCAGTACTCCCATGTGATTTCCCAATTGTTTTCTAATCGATGTCAGCTCATGATTAAATCCTGTAGCCAATCAAATCCCTGCAAACCAACACTTGAATTTTTACCTTATCAAATTCCTAATCCTTTCTTTCTTCGTGCCGTTGCTGAGCATTAGATAATTTATGACTCGTATTTTTGCTACTGAAGCCACCTTTGAGTAATTATACCAGTTATATTATTCCCCCCCTGCTACACAATAATGGACTACTATACACTTTTGGTAAATATAAATGAGACTGTACAGCCTCTAAACGAAATGATTTCGTCGGTAAAGAAAACTTTCTCCATAACTCAATGGGTATATTCGGCAACTTATAATTGTTAATTATTATTATTATTATTACTATATCATTTAAATCGTATCTCAATACGACTCAGTATTAAAAGTTCCATGAGTCGGTGGCACACCGATTAGGATGCTCGCCGACCATGCACATGGTCTGGGGTTCGATCCCCGGCCGGTGCTCTCTTTTACCTCGCTAAGCCAGAAATGAAAGATGCTCGTAAAGAGGAAATGTTGGGCATGAGGTTAGCAACCCCATCCTGTAAAAATAAACACTGTTACAGAAACTTTAAACCTCTAGCTTGAAGCTCTATGTTCCACTGGGAACGTGAAGGAATAAAGAAAAAAAAGTTAAAAGTTCTACATATGGAGACATCTTAACAATGATCCTAATCTTTTTTAATACAAAAAGTGGGACCTACCGATCATCATATACTGTTTGTCTTTCTCTATTCAGTGTTCGTGACGGCGTATACGTTAATTTACCTGAATGCTCAAGTTCATCGAAGTAACGACCACCTTTTCCCTGATAATGTCTAGGTATTACAACAACCACATCCTGATGACCACGTTTATCAAAATAATCCAGTGCTAAACGGATTCCTTTAGCACTGAATTCTTTTTGTTTCCCATGACTAGAAAAAATCAAAAAAAAATAAAATAAAATTGTTAAGACAAACAATAAAATTAATATATTTGCATAATATGGACACTGTGGTGGTAAATAACTCCACATTCGTTTGTTTATTGAATATATATATATATATATATATATATAGGCAGGAAGAAATGGAGGTGGATTGGCGTTACTCTGAGGAAACCATCAAGTGACATCACTAGACAAGCCATTGCTCGAGTGGAACCCGAAAGGGAAGCGGCGAGTTGGTCGTCAGTGCGAGGGTGACTTGGAGGAGGTTATGTGAAAAGGAGATGAAAACGTGTGGGCAGACTTGGAGTCAGGTGAAAACTCTAGCAGAGAACCGAACGCAATGGAGACGCACGGCTGAAGCCCTATGTTCTTCTAGGAATTAAAGGAAACAATAATAATAATAATAGTGAGAGAGAGACAGAAAAATCACAGTGTGCGCCGGTGGTTCAGCGGTAGAACGCTCGTCAGCCACGCATGTGGTCTGGAGTCCAGTCGCCGACCGCCGCACTCCTAAACCTCGTTAAGGCCAGTGCAGTGGTGGGAATGAGTAAGTACCACTGCTACTGAAACTTCAAAGCTCTAGATTGAAAATCAATGTTCCACTGGGAAATTAAGGGAATAAAATAAATTAATAATAAGTCACACAGTGAAACAGTATTATATAACTGCGATAACATTTCGAACACAAATTATTGTTCACAGGCATATCCGTAACTTTGACACTTGATTTCTACGGTACTTGTCCTTCTTTTCCATTTGTGAGATAATGATCTAGAAAAATAATACTGTTTCACTGTGTGAAATATTCAATAAACAAATTAATGCGGCATTATATAACACGATTTAAACAAACAAATCGGTATATCCTCATCGGGCTTACTGCATTTACCTAGTGACGAAATATTAGTCATAGGCACTTGAATCAATATGGTTAGTGAGATATATAGGATCAGAGTTCAGGGATGCTAACCAATGGATAACATTTGAGGGGATCATAATAACAATAATAATAATAATAACAAGGATAAATCCATTCAAGTGTTTATATCATCTAGGCAATGGTAAGTGTATAGCATGGGTAGAATTTGCATACTAGTAGGGGTAGAGGGGGAAGTAACTACTGCCCCATGGCGATTAGATAAGATAATAATAAATTGAGACCGAGATTAGTATGCACGACGTACAACACAGTATGGTATTGATAATACAGTCAGCATTATAAATAAAATAAGAAGAAGATATTTACAGTTATTCGGTATCACCGGGAGAGATAAGTATTTTAGGTGGGTGGTGAAGGCCAAGAGAGGAAGACAGATAGAAGAAACTTCTTCTGAACACAACAGAAATTTGGTTGAAAAGTCCTCATGGCAACTGCCTCAGCTATGCTTAGCAACCGAAGACGTACCAACCTGGGGAGTTGAGGTGGCACCTTGTATAAAATTGTGAAAGCTTAATGTTTTGTTAATCTTGTGCTCCGTATCCACTAGGTGTGCCAGTATCCAACTTCAGATTGGCTTTACGACTCATTTACCTGACTAGTGACGTTGGGTAAATACTCTAGAAGGCGACGGTGAGCTTCCCGAATCGTTCTACCTATGCAAATGTCTACAAATAAACAATTAAATTTGTAAATACACATTGATGAGGTGGCCAGACTCAGTAGCTTATCTTTCACCTGTGCTGGAATTATACAACGACTGGCGAATTTGAAAGAGAATGTTGCAACAGGAGAGAATGTTTTAGCTATTATTTTTAGAAGTTTCGATGCCAGCAATTCAGTTGCTACGTCTCCTTTAAACGGGTGAAGTTATGTATATGCGTTTCTTCTGCACTATTCGCAGGCATTTCTTACCGTCTGTTCTCCCTAATGGAGTCTTTAACAATTTTTTCGAGGTATCCGTTCTCATATAATAAGTTTTCCATTTTCCTTATTTCATTGTCTATAGTATCGCTTGTGCAGATTCTCCAAGCACGGAACGTCAGGGTGCTAACTGATGAGATTTCATTTGTATGCAAGAGGAGGAAGAAAGGATCCGAAATGGATATATTGGCCAACCCATGACTTCTTCTAGAAAATATTCTGCTTTATACTGCCTGCCACCTTGCCTTCGTGTTAGCTAGACATCCAGAAATGATAAGGTGTTGTCTTTCTCCTTTTCATGTGTCAACTCAATATTTTTTGGAGGGGGGCCATACTGTGAACGTTTTGAGAAGGACCTCATCATTGATTTTATTCTTATGCAAGACAAAAAAAGTATAGTCCATACACTTACAGTAGAACGAGAGTTTGTTGGTGACATTTTTCAGTGGACTATTATCTAATTTTGCCATAAAACATATCGGCTAAAAGGAGGACCCACAGGGGGGACCCATTGCTAAGCCCTCCATTTGACGGTAACATTCATTGTTAAACTTAAACTGCACATTCATTGTGCAGCGGAGTAGCAGCTTCCGTAGTCTTTGAGGTAGTATACCTGCATTCATATAATTTTCTATAAAAGATTAACACAGATGAAGTCGATGGTCTCTAGTGGAATTATCAGAAACAAAAGTTACAAAATAGCACATTACCAAAAGAAAAGAAAAGAAAGTCTCAGTAGTCGTCTGAAATTTATTAGGCTTATTATTATTATTTGATTAGACATACGTTTTAAAACTTAAGAGTTTAATTTATACCATAATGCAATTACAAGATTACAAGAATCCAATCAAGCGAAACAACTCTTTCATGTTTAAGGCTGCGAGCCACATATACACCCACGCACACACCCACACACACACTTATTGTGTGACAGCTAATGTCAAGGCTGAAACAGGTGGAACGCAAGGCAAAATTGAAATTCAATGGCTCCGAGTCTAGTCAGTATTCAAGCTAAATGTATTATATCTATACTACTGACTACTCTATTCATCGATACACACAAGTCAAAGTTATCGATCCTATCAAGCAATTTTAATAGTTCTCTTAGGATGTATGCATAATGATACACAAAAAAACTTCCGTAAACGCGGCGTGCTAGTTATTGCCTCCTCATATTTCAAGACCCCAGTGAGATATATGATAAAAAAGTTTGGGAGGCTAGTACAGGTTTCTTGAAGGATCGGTTTTTTTCTTTAAGTATTAATTGATGAAGCGCGTTCGGTACGCATCTTGTTTTTGAAGGACTTTGATTCCTTACTCAATGTATCTTTGGTGCAAATGCGATAGATACTCGTGGCAAGATAGGCAATGAAATTTATTTTTCTGATATATATATATATATATATATATATATATATATATATATAACATTAACTAACAAATTAGACACACTTTTGGTATAATTAACAACAAAAATATTTAGTAATTTACTACTACTTACGCAAAACCCACATTACTCCCATCAATTATGATGGGTCTTAATCGGGTTTCAACAAAGGGAGATTTCTTCGCCGAAGAAGATGAATTGAATGTTATATTATCTACAAATTTGAGAAAATAAAAATTAAGGGATGGTTTATTATTGTCTTTTATCGTTGTTATTACTACTATTACTAGACATTCAGGAGTATGTTTATCAGCCGATAACTGACAGCTGAAATGGTGCTACCTTTCAGTTTAAATTCAACAGGAAAGAATAAAAATTAGTAACATCCTGCTCACGATACTAACCTCGCCTAGCTTACTAGCCAGTTAGTTTTTTAATCTGTCTAAGGCCCGAAGAAAGAGGGTGGTTTAAGCTTAGGGCTAGCGACTCTACCCCGGAAAACCGACCAAACTGCTACAGAAACTTAAACTCAAGAAAATATTAAAAATACAGAAAATATAAAATAACGAACTTGTTTTTGGCTGGAATCGGAGAGGCGAAGTGACACAGCAGGCTGGTGAAAGCCTTTAGGAAGTCAGTCAACCGATGTGCATTCGCTCGATGAAAGCAAAAATAAGAATGGGGACGTGAGATTTTTATACAGTGTAAGAAGCTGGAGAGGTAGTTCAGGTAGCCGAAGAAATGAGAAGACATGGTATAAAAGTGCTCGGAACCTGCGAGAGCAGATGGAATCAACGGGAAGCAGCAAGCATCGTTTGAACCACAAAAAGTAAGGACGGATGAAGATGTCAAAGTCAGATAGCGCACTTTCATCAATCTAAAATCAGTTTGGAAATTTTCTGCACTCAGTCAGTTTAAACAACAATATTCGGCTTTTCAATACAAACGTGAAGTCGGTCCTTCTATATGCGTCAGAAACTTGACATGAGAGTCATGAAAAGCATTTCCAACGGGTTACAGCTTCTGCCTTCGACGGCTGCATATAGAAGATCAGAAAGCATTAGCAACAATAAACTCTGGGAACAAACTAACCGAGAGCTTAATGCTCAACAAATATGCATGAAGAAAGACAGATGGATTGGGCACACGTTGAGGAGATCATCGAATGACATCGCGCGCAATGAAAGTCATCATTCGAGTGGAACCGAATGGGAAACGATGAGTGGGTTATCAGTGCGAGTGTGACATAGAGAAGAACGTTTGGAGAACAGATGAGGGACTATGGGCAATTGTAGACCCAGCTAAAGAGGACAGTAGAAAATAGAACAACGTGGAGATGTGTCGCTGAAACCCTATGTTCCACTCGGAACCCAAGGGAACAATGATGAAACATAATAAGTAACTATTCACTAAGGGAATGTGGAACTCTATCAACTGAATATGTGTATACAGTTAAAGACAAAAACAGTCTGTGAACACAATCTATATATTAGATGGTTGCGGACACGCCTTGCTGACGAGTGACTACAAGCACGAAACCTAGGTTCAAGGCTTCCTGCCGATTGATTTAGGGCAACCATCTAATAACAACAATTCCGAGTGCACCGTGTTGGCCAGCCACCTGGCCTGTCGTTGGCCAGCAGTGCAAACTTGACTGACAGCAGATTTCCGTCTTCACCAAAGAAAGGACTCAACTCATGACACCAGTTAGTGTTCGCTCAGATAATCTATATAGAATCCTTACGGTGGTTGTGGATCATTGTTAGAGTACAACAGGATTGAAGACAAATAGCCTCTAAATTTACATCTACACATCTTATACATTTCTGTCCAGATAATAAACTGTACCTCATCAGTACTAACTTCAACCATGAGGGGATAGACATTATCTATCCCGGACACCATCATTGAATCAACGATGGGCTCAAATAGATCACTTAGCTAAAAGCTATCGAAGGAGAGGGTCGGTATAAGATTGTCACTCCTTCGGGAACACCTGCGTAGACTTCACTCACTTGACTGTGCCTACAAATGAACAGATACAGGCAGATTTGAAAAGCAAATACACCATCAACTCGCCGAGGAAACAATCTTTGTTTAAACGCTTATTCGAGACTGACAAGACTCATCCTGAGAAAGCCTGGCATAATATCCAGTCAACTGCAGAAACAACAGTACAGACTATTGATAACCTAAAACCAAAGGTTATTTGCTTCATCCAAACTGACCGATGCAACAAGACGTTTCCGAGAGGACTCTGAAAGTGATGATGAGAAGCGAAAGCTGCTCAAACATAAACTAACAAAATATCTTCGCAATGACCACGAAAAGTGTAAGATGACAAAAGCGAAAGAGGTGGAATATGCAACGGGCCAAACAGACAACTGTTTTGGATTTTTAGAAAAACAGGTTGTAAAAGACAAATGAGAAGCGAGGCAATCTCCGAGAGAAACAACGCTTTAGTTGCCCCTAAGGATAGACGACTAGAAAGCTGGAGGGAATACTTTGAGGAGTAATATAACTGACATACAACCACACTCAATTTATGAAGCCGAATAATACGGTGTGGTGTCCGTCAGGGGTACCCAATGCCCCCATTTTTGTTTAATTTCATCATAAGTGAATTAACGGAATTGAATCTAATTACTTTAGCGAGTCGGTGACTGGCTTGTTAACAGGAAACAACAGTCTAGCCGACTTCGAGTATACGGATGATATTGTCCTTCTAGGCGAAAACGCTGAGAGAAAGCAGTTTTCTTAATATCTTGAACAGAAATCTTAGTATCGTTGGCATGCGATTCATCCCTTTTAAATGTAAGATGACGCCGCGCAGTTGGACTACAGCCAATTCCAGCTAAAAGATAAGAATTGGAGTGTTGGAGAGTGTTAACCACTTCATTTGTTTTCGGAATTTGCACCAACCTCAGTGCACTGATTGCTAACGAAATCCCAACATGGATACAAAGGATTGTGTGGTTTCTGCCAACCTACACATCAACTCCCGCTCAAAAGTGATATCCGGTTATCGACCAAAGGACGTGTGCACTGAGCAGCAGCAGTACGCTCTTTCCTTTTCTGTGGCAGTGAGACATGGTCATTGAAAGTGGAAGAATAGAAGGGGTTAGCTGTCTTTGACCACATGTGTTTGTGCTCTAACTTCCAAGTTACGTGGTATAATGCATGGTGATTAATATTGAATTTAGACGTAGAAGGCCAAGGCGTATGAAGGGAAATCAATCGGTGCGGTTGTCAGTCTACATCCACTGAAGCGACTGGGATACATATTACGCATTCCCAACTACCGCCTTCCTTGACCAGCAATGTTTGTAGATATAGGATTAGGTTAGAAAAGAGTTTGAGATGGTCAAATAAAGACTTGGCATGAGTTCATGAAGTCTTTGATTATCGCTTTGAACCACATATATGCTTGTGAAGGAATGAATGAATGTAGCAAATAAGCAGTTGCAAAGTGCTTATCTTGTCAGTGTATAAACGTACATGGTATGTCTGTATTTAGTAGAAAGCAATTATCTATGAAAGATTTGGATACTGACGAATTCTGATAAATGATGACCGATAACCGAAGGTTAACAGATGACATCAGTGGAACCATCTACCCTAATCTAAACCATTCGATGTAAGACCACTAGTTATAGAGGGCTGCGAAAGTGACTGACCGATTGATTTCAACATAAAACTACGTTGCACAGATGTGCACCAGTTCAAGTTGCCACTCTCCTCCATGTAGCCTACACAGCAAGAGAAAAGAGGAAAAGGACATTCAAAACACACAGAGAGAAGATAAACAGAAGTGTGCGTGAGAGGAACAGAATAGTAATATAATAATAATAATAATGTGTGCCTCTCATTGCAGTTTTATCATCTCCTCTTTAATATACACAACTATGTACTAGCTTGTCACTCACGTGACACATTTTGGAACCTTTATCTGACTTACTTGTCAATTTTCCTACCCCACACTCTACAAATCTAATGTGACTAATCACCACCATTGTCAACCATTTCACAATATCTTCTAATCGATTTCAGCCTAGAAAGATGTTTCTCACACAAATACTACTATTTATTTTGCCACCCCATAACTAATCTGTTTTTCTACATTAAAAAATTTATCCGGCGAATAACTAACTGGACGACAACAAACACTATACGTATTTTATAATTTTAATAATAATAATAATAATTTGCTTTATTCCAAAACAGTACTTGTGATACAGAATGGAATTCTCAGCATTTTTACTACAGTATTACATCTAGTTAGTACATTATCAATAAATAGAATTCTACATAGATTAAGGAAATCTCAGCTCATTTTGACAACAACATATTGGCATGTCGGCAGCAAAGCCAAAGCTGAAAAGTGTTTGAAGGTGTTACTGGCGTAAGCGAGAGAAAGAAACGAAGCAGCCCAAAACGGAAAAAAAAGAGAGAATAGGAAAAGAAAGAAAATGTTGTACCTATAAATAATATTAGTTGGAAAGACGAGGTCCAGTTGTACTACTGTGCGTGAGAGGAAAAGAATAGTAATATGCAAGAAGAAAAGGAATAGAGTTTTATTGGATATGATAAATCACAAAGAGTGGATGCATCTTCGCTATCATTGAGAACGATGATTTTGAGCCAGCCATATCACCATCGATTGTCTCCAGCCTTCATTGGTTCTTACCACCATTCCGAGGACTTCAACCAGCCGGTCAGGTGGCAGTCTGCCCCTCCCTACGTGGCTGGCTGGCTTAAACTAACTGTTGTGATGGATTCGATTGACTGTTGAAGCTGGCCATATTTTGGTGTGACAACCATGACGTACTAGCAAGCGAACTAGCTGATCCATCTATCTATCCATCCTATGTCAGTCAAGCTAACATTAGCTGTTGGTCAAAGAAGGCGATCTATGGCTAGGCAGGTAGACAGACAGGCATGCCTGCATGTGTAACACATGTCTTAACTATGTCACTCAATCAATATAACTTGACAACCTTGTCGATTGACTTTCCCTCCTCCACCTCCTTGCCTAGCACTCGACTGACGCCTCACCAATTGAATATTACTCACCCTATTATACCAGTTGAGCTAACACAGGATGTAGATAGAACGCAGATAGCTATGATGAAGGACAGCTCCGAAGTCGATTAACAAAGACAGCTGCTTACAGATAATATGACCAAATTTCATTTTAATGACCATGAGCAATGATAGAATGCGATGTGACTGAAGAAAGGAATTCACTAGCACATCAATAAAATGCACCAATTATTCGAGTTTATTGAAGACAGAGATCCTAGAAACGCTATGATAAGTGGAAAAATCTCTGGGAGTAATAAATAATATACGCACACTTAGTAAGCCAGAAGTGTTTAATAACGGTAATGATGGATTATTGACTAGAATAACTAAAGTACTAGCTAGCAAGGAAATCGGCGATAAATTCGTCATACTGGTGTAGATAACTGACTGAATCAATTCACAAGTAAGGGGTCCAATATTCTTGTGGTAACCACCAGTGGAATAATGTAGTTCAAAAGATGAGTTTTACAAGTATATGGGGACTAACTGCAGCTGACAGATATGCATTTGTCAAAGCTTCAGTCAGCGACAGGTGTTCTGGAATACAAAAATACTTGCCAGAATCCAATATATGCCATATTAATTAACCTAAAAGAAATATTCCACTCCGTCGAATGGCGGAGGGTTGGGATACTGTAACAATACCTATCCATAAGGTAAGTGGCAAGAAAGCATATTACGTTAACCAGTGCATTGAAGTTGAAATTATGCACCCAAGTAGGAGATGCTGGAGAACTACTTTGCTAATTTAAGTTTATCATTGGCTTATTGATGAAGGTGACTAGACTGGATTTTAGATATTTTTATCTTGAATTATATTGCTGAACTGATATGAAATGAAGGCTATGATAGGTCCAGTAAATCAACGAGAAAGAATTTGTCGCCTAACTTTGTTGATTATTTATTATCCAACAACCAGTTTTCATCTTGCGTATAAAATGGTTTGTTGTTTTTTTTCGTAGCAAACTAGACAGCTTTTGGTAGAACTCATCCTTCGTTTCATCCGAACTGCAGTTAGTGGGGGCGTAGGCGGAGATTACGAAAAGGCATCGGCGAGTAGTACAGTCCTTTCTCCTTTTCAGTGATCCGTTCAGACGGACAGCACACACTCGGCTATCTACCGGGATCCAGTCAAGTAACGTCTTTTCTGCCCTAGTACTCAAAGCTATCCCAACACCAGCTAATCCTCGTGAGCTAGCTGTGGCATCTCCTAACACCCTCAAGGTGAATTTTGCAGATTCATCCTGTTGGCCAGGTGGGGTTAGGTGAATAACCACACTTGGGTCTTGTATGCGTGTTTCTGAAACACAACATACATCAATGGCTCGGGATGCCAGAGTCTTGGCTAGTGATGCTTGTTGTTCTATTTGGCAAAGTGTCCTAACATTATATGCTCCTATATGAAATTGGTGGCATGGCTTTAGGAGACTATCGATGGTCCCTTGATTAACACTTCTGATGGATATTAAAGTGTTGGTTTGCAGGGATTTGATTGGTTACAGGATTTCATCATGAACTGGTATCGGTAAGAGAACCACTGGAATACCTGTGATTACTGGATCGTGGGCCATTGGATCTAGTTTCCAGTGGCTTAATGGTCTACAACTTCGGCTTGTAACGAAAAGGTAATGAGTTTGAACCCTTGTGGTGGGTGCGTACTGATGGAGAGTCCCATACTAGGCGGACGAAATAGCTGTCCAGTACTCTCAGCTGGGTTTCCAATGGTTCTAGAACCTATGTCAGCTCATGATGAAATCACATAACTTGACAATAGTTGTCTTCAAAGTGATATATGTCAATAGGTAAATTCTCAACATAGACACAGCGAACATTGAAAGAAGAAACAACGATAGAGTTGAAGACATTTAGTCGAAGCAGACGAGCTTATATTATCCCGGTACGCTTACCGTTCTTGTTTTGTTCACGTTCCTTTGTGCACAAGGATATTAAAATAAGGATAAAATCTAGCCTCTATGGTAGAGTATAATTCCATTATAGAATAATTATATTGAATACAGTATTATTTACTGGTGTTATATGACATACAAAAAGGAAATAATAAAAAAAGAGTTTTGACATAACTGGTCTTTATACTAACATACTAACCAATATCGGAGTTAGAAGAAATTTTTAAAAGAAGAGTCAACGGTGTAGCGTGTGCTACTGACAAGATTTATCAGTAGTGTGAAAAGAGACATTCATCAGCACAAAAACATCAAATAGCGGATAGATTTGACGTCAACAACGGAGGAAATGAACCAGTGTATTGCGACAAAACAAGGGAGACACGAAAAGGAGATCTGTGCAAATGATGATTTTCACATAAGGTGTACATAATTCCCCTATGTATATGAAAATACCAAATAAACATTTCGTTACCAAGTCTCTTGCCCATCTCCCTTTACAAATGAAGTTCTTGAACTCACTACTCGCAGGACAAAGCTACTCATTGTGAGGAAATTATTCAAGGAATTCAATTGTGCTTCACCCCTACTCATTTCAATTTCCAGGAGAAAATGTATAGGCACACAGAAGGATTAGTATTAGAATCACCAATACATCCGATCGTAGCAGATATCTTCATTGAGAGTAAGGGGAAATGCAGCTCTTAATACATTTAATCCCACGTCAAAGCATTAATAGAGATAGGTGGGTGACACTTTCATGGTCTTCTCATCTGTTATCTGTAAAGACAGATTCAGTTAAGTGAATGTAACAAACTAAGCGAAAATCCTAAAGGGGTACAACAAACACCCTAAATAAAGGAATGAAACAGACAAACCTTTTATGCCATATAGCTAACACATAAAATTCATTAAAATTAAAAGCGTTTGCAAAAAAGGGAAAATGGTAGTGAAACTAGTAAAGGTAACATGAATAAAAAATAATTTAAGGCATCTACAGCTTTACTATGCAAGGGAAATCTAAAACTCAATAAAGCAGGAATTAGGGTGGCGTTTAAACCTACAAGCTAACTGCCCACAGACAAGCTATGTAAGCTAGAGAATGCTACTGGTCAAATTAAACAAAATAATATCTACAGCATATCTTGCAATGAAAGTGAGGTTAACTATACACACATCGACTCAGTACAGCGTAGTCAGTCAAGTTATCAGAACATGGGAATTTAACTAAGTGTAAGGTGTTTGACTCTAAAATTGTGATTAACCTAGAAAAAACACTCAGCAACTGCACTTACACACAATCGTGCAACAAAGTGGGACGAAGACAATTGATATGATTATGAACAATAAATTTTGTTCGAAACGTCATCCAGTAAATAATACTGTTTCACTGTGTGATATACCTAGTAAACAAACTAATATGAAAGTGGGACGAAACTACAATTCTAAGAAGTGGTGTAGATAGGTGAGAGGAGGGAAGGGTTGATCACCAAGTCCTTTTTCATCAAATTTACAGCTAACACGAGCACCTCGATGGGCAATGTTAGCTTGGTTGACATAGGATAGATGGATCAGGTTGGAAAGGAGCAACCTAGCTAGCTTGCTAGCACATTATGGTGGTCACACCGAAATATGGCCAGCTTCAACAGTCAATCGAATCCATCACAACAGTTAGTTTAAGCCAGCCAGCCACGTAGGGTGGGGCAGACTGCCGCCTGACTGGCTGGTTGGGGTCCTCGGAATGGTGGTAAGAAGCAATGAAGGCTGGAGACAATCGATGGTGATATGGCTGGCTCAAAATCATCGTTCTCAATGATAGCGAAGATGCATTCACTCTTTGTGATTTATCAAATCCAATAAAACTCTATTCCTTTTCTTCTTGCATATTACTATTCTTTTCCTCTCACGCACACTTCTGTTTATCCTCTATCTTTGTGTTTCGAATGTCCTTTTACTCTTTTCTCTTTTTGTGTGTGGGCTACATGGGAGGGGGAGTGGCAACTCGAACTGGTGCACATCTGTGCAACGTAGTTCTATGTCGAAAAAAGTCACTTGATTACACAACAATTTACTGAATTTCGAAGTTTTATAAAATTGCCTCTGGAAGGAGTGATTTTTAATACATGATTCATAAAATTCCAACGTGTTACGTTCGACGATAATTTTACACCTGAGTTTAACAAGTTCATTTAACCACACACTATCAAAAGGTTAAATGAACTTGCATTATCACCTCTGCTATTTAATTTAGTGGTCTTCATTGTTATTTAGACCTTCAATATATCCTTTTAACTTGACCTAAGTCTATTTTCTCACCTCTTAACTCTATTAATTTCATATATACACATTCTTATGACAAGTCCGTGTGTGATCAGATTGTTCGAAATGTGTTGCGCAAATACATTACACAATTCAGACAAATTACGTCTTTTTATTGCTTTATCTAAATTCATAAAGGGAACTAATCATTTTAAAATTCTCTAACTAACATCTACGCTGAAGTAAATACTTTTAT
The DNA here is from genome assembly GCA_944472155.2 of Trichobilharzia szidati. Taxonomy (NCBI): domain Eukaryota; kingdom Metazoa; phylum Platyhelminthes; class Trematoda; order Strigeidida; family Schistosomatidae; genus Trichobilharzia; species Trichobilharzia szidati. Next base: position 43,741,783 of record OX235279.1, read on the forward strand.
TATACTTGATCATGTTAACTTCTGTATTGGCGTGTCGTGAAAACACGTGACAATTAGATAGTTATAAGAACAGCGAAACAAGGCTAAAAAGAATGCCTACATTACTGTTTATTGAGTTATGATCTGTTGCACAACTTTCAACTTTAGGGGGTATAAGTTCAATCTTCTTTACTTTAACCGACTTTCTTGAGAATGCATTTTCAATGTCAATAGTCATCAAATAATTTGATGGAAACTTCTCTACAAGATTTCTGAGTCAGTTGTGAATTGCTTTCAGTGTTTATAAAAGTATGAGAACAGGTTTTTTTGAATTTTCTGCCAAAACAATTTCATGGAAAAACACTACATAGGCAATAACTGAATTAAACGAAACACTTACTTTGATTAATATATGGTTTATTATTGCCTGGATTACGATAAGCTTCCACAAAATGTACTTTTTCAGCTGGAGAATCAACAGAACAACCATTAGTCATCACTTCAGGTTTCTCCAATGAAGTAAAGTAATCCAAAAGAGCAAGTTTCATTGAATCTGAACACTGTAGATCAGCAAATTTCACTGAGTATTTTTCACACAAAGATGTTAAAATCGAAACTTTTAAATTACTCAAATATGTGCATTTGGTTTTTGAAAATGATTCTAATGATTGTATAACCATTGAAAATCGCTTGTTCGCATGTGCACTTCCCTTAACTATCAGTGCGTTATTATTTTTGATAAGTATAATATTATATTTTGATTCGAAATGACGAATTAATGGTAAATTACAACTGAATAGCTCCAAACATTCAGCTGAAGTCAGTATTATTACTAAAACCGATTCTGGACTGATAAACCGAAGCGCATAATCCTAATTTATTTAAAGAAAAAAGGGAAAACATGATAATCACTAAGAAAAAACCACACATACTTGAGCTGCATTCAGTTTGTCCGGAGTTCCACACAGTTTTAGTTTATCTTGCAATAAAGAAACGGAAACGCCAAAATAATTTTCTAACCGCTGACATAACACGTTCATATTCTCGACTAAATTTGGAATGGTGACAAAAATAGACATAATTCTTGCTATTTGTTTGATTCTTTTTGTAAAAGCGTGCTACATTCTGAAGATAGAAGGACAATAATAACAATAACAGCTTATTAGTTATTTTGTTTATATAATCCAAAATACAAGGAGGCAATTAAGATTTTATTTACGTAATCCTTAATCATCTTCTATTTTAGAATAATTTTAACCAATATCAACAAAAGAAACACATATAGACACATTAGACAAGAAATGTTTATTCGCGAAAGATAACCTTATGACTTTATCTTAATCAGTTATTTAGTTTCTTAAACCGACTGAGACATCCTTACCTAAACATTTTGATAAACACCATTGCTGAGATAGATGGACTCTACTGAAAAGAGTCAAAAACTGTTTTTATTTTTTTTTATATATTGAGTTCAACGAATGACACTATTTGACCTCATGATTTGGTCAAATTATGCATAAAATAGTTGTGAAAGGACTGTGGAAAGGTAAGTAGTCAATGAATACAATGTAAATACTCCTAATACCACAGTCATTTTATCAAATAAGCTGTTTCGCAGTTTTGCGAGAGCATCCTAACAGAATCAATCGCTGTACTCATTACACCAAAAAATATCGAAAATAGTCTTAGTAAACATGTTTAACAAAAAATAGTGAATTGTACCAGAAAGATAGCTTAGTAAACCGTGACACTGAGAGCAGCTAATATTTACTGCATACAAACTTGATGCAACGTGAACAGAAATAAATGCCGCACAAAAAAAACAATATGATTATGGAGACAAGAAGATCAAGAAAGGTGTAGCATAATGTTCAGTCAGTCTTATAACATGAAATAAAGTAGACACTGCTTTTGATCAATGCATTGTGTGCTTTTTTGCTCACTCAATTAAGAGATCAACACCGCAATCACTCGCCAGGTTTGAAACTGTTCCAAAAGTGCTTTGGAGAAAACATTAAGAAAGAATGATAACCAATAATTTGCTGACCTTTTCTAGCTACGTATTACATAAAACAGTCGTTATATGTTGTCGACTATTACTTCTTAACGCCGTACGCCTAACATGGTGTGTATTGGTTCGCTGAACTGCATAAAACTAGAATTAACCGAAAACTGAGGGTAATCTTTTTAGCACACTTACTCCTGGTCTAATTTTGCCCCCACTTAGAAATTCTCCTGAAAGCACTTAAAAGAGATTTACATCTATCAGAAATACAAAAACTGTAGCAGAAAATGAAGTTTTGACTTGCGATATACTGACAGTTTTATTGAGATTTGTGAGATGGAACTAAATGCAACTCACTGTATTTTAATAATCGTTTCACATAACAGTAAGAAACAAATGACACGTGAGTCTGAATAAGTACTGTTGAACAGCTTAGATCAATTTTTCTAAATCACGAGGACAAATTGGTCACCATACGTATAGTTATAGTCTCATCACTAGTATTTAGGAGGATTAGGAAGTATTAAATAGGAAACTAAATAAAAACTTATTTTCTGATAGTTAGAAAGTCGTACATCCTGGAGCCGATACAAAAGGAAAATTGTTCTAAGTTCATTATGTGGCTATGACTACGTCTGTAACACACGTTCTCCAGTGTTAGTGACTTCAGGTTCTATTCCAAACTAACATTCTGACGGAATTTAAAACATGCGTCTCGTCACTTCGCTCACCTTGCATAGCGGGTAACCAAGAACTCTAGTGGTCAATATCAAAACAAATATGAGCTCTAAACTCCACTTCATTGTTCCTACATTACTACTGGAATTACAACTGGACGTTTCACCGGTCACAACACAAGTATTTGCACGACGCAAGTAACTGAAGTGGACCTCTATACTTTGAAACAAAAATGTTAATATGAGAATTACCGCGAACTTAGAGGTTTAGTCGCATTAATCGAGTTTCACACAACAACAAAGTGGAGTGTGAAGAGCAAGAATTTCAAAAAAGAAGTCTTTCCGGCGACTTCACTGTCAAAAGCCGTACAATCGCATTTTTGTATATAATTTTATATAGATACAATTGTTATTTGACTCCATATGACTACGAAAGAATGTTAAGCGGATAATAATTTTCAACTTGGTATGAGTTTTAAGATGTGAATATGGATTATAAGAGGATAAAGTTGGGTAGCTGCATTTAAAAAGAGCTCTGATCCTCTCACTTACCCAACGTATCAAAAGGGTTTGCAGTAGTGATTGATTAGAAGAGCTTTCACTTCCCAAAAAAATCCTGGCTCAAAACGTAAAACCAGGACCTTTCGCAGAAAACATGAAACCAAAGCCAAATGAAATGCACTTCAGTACCAAAGAATACACTATATTTGAATTTGAACTTCAAGGGACACTTGGCTGCACATATCCTTACAGGGAAAATATCCGGTTCCCTAGAGAAGACCTTTCGTGCAGCAACTCAGAGTGATATTATCTAGTAGCCCACTGCTCTTAAGCAATCTGAAGGAAAAACCTCCACAGATAAGCAATCCAGTATGCAGATATCAATTTGTCTGCTCCTGTGGAGCTAGTTACATGAATCGTTATACGCGAGTCTTTTCAAAACGCGTTGCGGGGCACTACGCAGCAAGGCTGCAAAGAGGCGACACTAGTTCAACCAGAAGCGCCATAATTGAATACCTCGTCAGCAGTTGTCATGGAGTCTCAAGTGACTCATAAATCAAAGTCATTTAAAAAGTAAACAAAAATCTACCAAAGGCAGTGTGTGTTTACTTCATCGTACTGCAAAAGAGCTAGCAATATGCATCATGACGCCGGGATTATGTTTTCAAAAGAAACCTGTCCATCATCTTCATATTTAGCATGGGCCTGGTTTAGTTTGACTCAACAGTTTCCGTTTTCTGCTATTTCACTCCCATCAATTTTTCCATTCGTTATACACTTTATCTTAAATTGTTTCCACGCTAATCACATTTATACTTGCATTCGTTAAAAAAACCTATTTTCTAACCACATGTAATTTTGTTTACGATCTCCTCGTAACCTAAAGGTTATAAGATGTGGATTTATAAATCCACATCTTAAAACTCTCATAACAAGTTGAAAATTATTATCCTCTATACACTTTTTAGTTGTCATATACAGTTAAATAATAATTCTGTCTATGCAAACTTATGTACAAAAATGCGATCGTACGGTTTCCTTTTCTTCTCACAGAAGTAACTTAATGAAAGTTGTGTTCGTCTTCACTGAAACCAGATGCAACTCATTGAGTTTTGATCTGCCGTAGTTTAATAACACCCTCATTTATTTATACTTACCGAAAAAGGGGAATCACAGTGAATCCCCGCAGCAAAACCACTTCAATTGCCAGTTTGAGCGAAATCAAGCTTTACAGTAACGCACAATGCGAAAATGTGCCATTGACCCAATGTCCAATATCAAAAAACATTCAACAACATATAAAATGCAGTAAGCTTGTAGTCTTGCGGCAGACCTTGTCTTCCTGTCAAATTTTAACTAGTGACGGTAATTGTAAATAAATTATGTCAAACTATTTTTGACTCACGTTTATTGTGAGGTCATAAGTGTGTAATAATTCAGAAATTTCCTGCTTCTTTGATGATATTTTTACTGAATAATCTAAGACTGATGTTAGAAGTTCGTTGATTTCAACGTAGATTATGGTGCGGAAAATGTTAGTGAATGATAAATAAGTATCAATGCATGACGTCAATACGTATAAATTACTCATCGCGTAACAGTGATTTCAAGCAGTAGCAGTTTGTCAATCATAATACATAACTAATGCAAAAAGTGGATTCCAGTCTACAGACATTATAAATATACAGATTTCAGTAGGGAGACATTTACTCAACATGTGTAATGTATTGCTGCCAAACATTTGTGCTCCCAATCGGACCCCAAACAATTGTGGGATGAATCTCACATGCCCTCGTGACTCCTGTGTAGTCATAGTACAAACAATGTGGTCAGAATTCCTGATACCCATGACAGTGATAGATTACATATACAGGATATATGGCATCTTGCTAATTTGTTGATTTTTTTAAAATAAGCGGTCTGTCAACAAATTACAAATATTATCATTGCTTTAAAGTCAGACACAATGGTGAACTACCTGTAAGTTTGAAAAAAGGATCAACTGGTATGATATGCTTCCCAGTTTGAAAAACTCGGCGTCTATTGCAAAAACACGATGGTGAACACTAGAACAGAATGTTTCTGTACGCCAGCTTTTTAATTCAGACTGAACCTCCATAAATCATCTGAAACTGCAAGAAACTAACGAAATTAAAACTAGTAAAGTGGTTTTATAATAAGACATACTGTAGCGATATGGCCAAGCGTCCTGAACAAGTATAAAACAGCGAATGGTTAATTTAACATTATAACACAATTTTCTCGTTTGAAACGCAACTTTTAGGCATTAACACATTATTTATAAATGACCTATCTTTTGATGAAGTCATATTGTAGAGCCCATGTACGCTTATAAAGCCAATTCATGTACGCATGTTATACGCTTACGAAAATTAATTATGCATACGCTTCTAGAATATTTGTCACTGAATTATTGAACATTGATTTTCGTTTGTTACATGTATATTTTACAGGTCATGCACTTCCGTATTTGGCTTGCGCCCATCCAATTTTTCACTTGTGCTTCTCATTACAAAGCTGTTCGTCTTTGTCCATGTACAGCGTCAGCACATATTAGAGCGTGAAAACTTGAGTGTACTATAGTATAATAATCGGAATCATAATAAGTACACTACAACACAAAATTATGTTTCTCGGCTTTAAGCGTAGACTTCTTTTCAGTTACGGAATCACTTCAAAGCTGGACAGCATCAGACGGTTGTTTTGTCCTGGTTCGAAAATCTTTACGAGTGTGTGCAAATGACCCAACAGTAGAAACCGAGGCATTCAGTGCGCAGGAGCAGCTATTTAACCGTTAGGCCACCAGGCTGAAATTCAGTAGCCCGTGAGTCCCAGCTTCTCCCAATTCATGAATTAGCGTTATCACTGGCCAATGGCATCTGCTTCTCACAGCACTGCGAACCTCATCTGACCACCCCAGCAATCTCGATGATGTGTCAGTCAGACACTAAGAATTCTTCTTATTCACAGCGATCTTGAGATTTTCTGGATATATTAAGAGAATCAAGCTTAGTCCTTTGTTGCCTAGCTCCTGTCAGCTGTAGGGCGATTCACTCAAGTCTAAGGTAGACAGAATCGTTGCCCAACTCGATGCAAAAGAAGGCTTATTGGTTGTGAAACTTTTGTGCACACCATCATACTGTACCGGAAAACAATCAGTAGTTCGGTAAAACTTAAACGAATATTGAAAGCATCTGAATTTTTACTGTCACTTCACGGTGAAGCTTATCCAGTCACTTTCCAGATAATGAACTGTTGGGCGGCCTTCCGTTTAGCTGTGAGATCAACCAGACATTTATCCCCGTCAAGGATCACACCGGAAATGAAAATAAAGGATGCAGAAAGTAAGATATGTCCAGACCAAGTTCACTTTAACAGTTTGAAAAATTTGGGTATTGGGCATATGATGTCCATTATTATAAAAGGTTTTGTATTTTCCTGTGTATGAAAAAAAGCGATATTGTTTTTAATGACCTTTCACTATTTGATCCTAATAGCTCTATCTAATTATTATTAAATCTCACTTTGTACATAACCACTTTATTACCATTCACCAACAGGGGGTAATTTTTACATTGTCCTGTCGACCAATCCGTAAAGATAACAAAACCAAGTACAGATTGTTGGATATGATAAATTTGGGATTAGTTATTTTCTCTGAGCTGGTTGGTTTAATTGTGAAACTTCCGTCGTACTTCTGGACATCATCTTCATCTCAAATTTTAGTATAAATTGAACTGATTTAAGTTCTCCATGAATGATAAAATTGTGACTCCTGTCAACCACCTTCATGACTGGTAGTTGATTTACATCCCTTTTGATCATTTTTTACTGACTTCTACTTTGAACTTTTCTGTCGCGTGATTTACTTTTATTAGTTGGTGAATTTGGTCTATAGCAGTATGTCGGTTCAACATTGATTCACTTAGGTACCGGGCTCCTAGGAATTCTCCGGCACTTGTGGTGTTTCCTCTATCTAAAATTTCGGCATTATCCCAATCAACTGGTGTCCATAATTACCTGTATGCATTGATATGAAATGACAAAATCAACGCGAATGTGATAAGTAACTTTATTATATAAACACATGCTGCCTTCTTAATTTTATACACTTATCAAATCCAACAATCTGTACTTGGTTTTGTTATCTTTACGGATTGGCCGACAGGACAATGTAAAAATTACCCCCTGTTGGTGAATGGTGATGAAGTAGTTACATACAAAGTGAGATTTCGTAAGTTCCGGTTTATTAATACTAATACAAATTTGTAACGACAGAAGACAAGGGCTAGGCAACAGATCATTTATTGAAAAAATCAAGAAGAATTTAAAGATTTTTATGTACAACACTATTAGCGTTTTTGTCAACGGAGAAGCAGCCTCCTCTGATTGGTTTTTTCTCGCTGAATGTTATTCTGTTACCTCTTTATGACCGTTTCTCAGAAAATCAAGTCATATATCTGTGAATCCTATTTCCACACTTTAACTCCGCTGCGATTGGCTGATAATTTTCTCAAGGTTAAGCTCTGTTATTATTTTTCTCATGACCCTGACTTGGGACGTAATATTGACGTAAATTGTTACCTACAAATTTGGCTTGCGGACAGCTCTCACCACAAAGCTATTAGGATCAAAAAGTGAAAGTTCATTAAAGGAATATCGGTTTGTTTTTCTTATATTGGGAAATAAAGAGATTTTGTAGTAGTGGATACAGCAACTATGTCAAGGGTTTACTTAGGCGTATTTGCGGTCATTTTAGTCAAATATGAAACAGGTATCAACATTCTCTTTGAATACAGTGTTCAAACAAGGACTGTGTTACGCAGGTCATATTCCTTCTTGATAAAGCACTGCTGAAACATTCTGCTTCGCCTGCACTGGTCACCGATAAGATAAATCTAAAATCAAGTATTTACTTGTGAGTAATATTGCCAGCTATACTTCTCATGACACAGAAGTTCTTAATTCCTCTACTGTACGCCCCTTGTCATTCCTTCTTTTGTGTAAAAATTTGTACTGAATACCTCTAGTCAGTTGTGTGAGTTGTATTTGCCAATTCTTAACAACGTCTTTATTTGCTACTGAAGTTTAGCTCACTCGATATGCTACTAATCGATTACTCGATAATCGACTAATCTTATAGTCGAACATTATTTACTGTATATGCTTAATTCGTTTGCCCATTATTGTTGAACATTTTCATCCGTATCCCTTTATTCTGTTCCTGACATTTGCGCATTCTATGAATAATACATGGATCGCCCTTCACACAGCTCTGCTGTTTTTACCTACTGATCCACATTGACTGCACATTTTGATGGCATTTAGCTGCGGACAACTCACAATTGAAGTTTTTCTATTATACTTCGTATTTTATATTAAATATCGTACCGTACGTTAGATAAATCCTGGGGTTTCGGAATTTACGCGTCACTAACTGTGTGGTTTCAATAATCGAGTGATTATCGCTCCGAATTTCTTTTGGAAGAAATTCATAGTAAATGTGTGACCAAAACTAGAAGTCATCTCCATTTCATCTCATGCCGACGCTGAAATAACAGAGGCAATCTTAGGTCCTACACTGGTGCCATCTCTGCATTCTCCCAGGTAATAGAACCTTCCTCTTCAACCCTGTGAATAATAATAATTTAATAATAATTTAAATTTCGTGTAAACGGGTAAGTTTACACGAAATGCTGAACGCTTAAAGCATGTAGACTTATTTTTCTTCACGAAGGAAGATGATATGTCTTTGCACTTTGACGCTAACGATATCAAAATTTAAAAGCTGAAGGTGGTAGGAAACACATTATACCTTCTTAATAAGACCACAGTAAAATTTTGACAAGTTATCGGTCCTCAAGGACTTCTTGTATGAATCAATATTTATACCATGTTGATACAAATGTGTAAAGCATGTCCGTCTCTTAATATAAACAGTTATTAGTACGATATAATTTTACCCACGCACTTTATGAACGTTTGTGCGAAAGGAATTTGCCTTTATGATAAAAGCCTCAAATGGACGTGTATTTACTCCCTAAACCAATTTATAGATATGGGAATTTCAGATTCTTTTTATCGGGAATTGGACATCCAAACTTCGAAAGCATTTCAAGTGGATTATTTTTATATCCCTGACAATTAACCTTTTCCACGCTAAGTAAAGCTGGACAGTCAGATTCGCAACGGTACCTTCGGGGACAAAGTCAGTCTTCCTGCATTACAGTCAGACGATAACCACAGCATGCTGGAATTTTTGTTTGGATGTCTAGATACTAAAGCAGACACAAAATCTTGACTTTGTTCCCATTTCCTATCCTGAGATATTACGGAACTTATCTTCCTCCAAAAATCACTATTTTTGCACGATTAAAAGCGTCAAGAGTCTCTTCGCGAAACACATAATGGGGTTCGACTAACAATTGAAGTATGCTGACAGGTGCACAACCAAAATTAGAACCCCTTTGGTTAAGCAGAGTGAAGTGTATCTTATTTGTACTCTTCAGAGAAACATTATTGCAGTAACTCATCCGTATCGTGGGTAGCTATAAACTCATGTGAGTTGCTCAACCACAACTAGCTCCTCAAGGTTGCTTCCCACGGAAGAGGTATTAGGGCAATCTTTTCCTCATTAAATATCACACTCTTTGGAACCAATTACGATCTAAAATTTGATCATTTGAAAACATCGATGAGTTCAAACGGAGCCTAGAAGGAGACATTAACATTTTCACACTAGCTCGTGTGAAAGACCACAGATGTTGGTAAAGTGGTAAGCTAAAGACAGCGCAGTTTTCAGCCTTCTCGCTTACATATACTTCGGTTCAGCTACTTATGCTGCAAATGTCTAACCACTTTACTGATTTCCCCTTCCCTATAATCTTCAATAAGTGGGGCCAATGTAACTGCTTCTAAAAACAATTTTATTAGCAACCATACGTGTTAATGTCATACATATATATTCATGTGTAATTATTACACTACACTCTGCTATAATCTGTAGAAATGGCTACCTACGGTGAATAGCTACCCATTTTCATATAGTTTTTTTAAGTATACAGGGTTATTACACGTCGCATTATTTTTTTCAGGGTGTAAGCCTACGATTCTTTTTGCTATGTGTAACGCAAACCGTATAAAAATCGGTTGTGAAAATTTAGTATCACAGGTTCTACTAACCAGTTGTTTTCCTCTGGATCATTCTACATAACTTTGTCATTAGTTGTTCAATTAGAATTGAACGCCATACAATTGTATTTTTACCCTGAGAGCTCTTTTTCCTGCCCACGCATGCAACCTACCTTAATTAATGTACCGTTTCTTATATTTCTTAAGTGGTAGAGGCATGATGTGGAAAGAACACATAACTAAGACGTACTTAAGTAAGAACAATGCTGAGAAATTATGAATGTAAACCAATTTGGCATATCGCGGATACCATGACCTAGTTCGCGAATTTCTCAATCTCTCTGAAATATATCATTGCGGATGTGTGGACTGATCTCTACAGACTAAAAATCTGGAAAGTGACTGCTTTGATTAACCTTCTCTATCCGCAGTAAGCATAAGATTAAAATGGTCTTTTCTGGGCCGAATTGCGGGCAGTTCTGCGGTTGAATCCTCTTCACGCATGCATGAGCGCCTGTTTCGATTCCAGGGCGGCACTCCTTCATTTAACCGACAGAGAGCAAGCTCAGAAATGAGGAGAGGTCGGGCACCAGGCTACAAAACTGGCCCTGCTGAAACTTCAAATTTTAAGACCCGTGTTCAACTCAAAATTCAGACGGAAGGAAGACAACCCGGAAATGTGTTTTAAAATCTTGTCAGCGGGCAAGTGGCACGGGGACGCCTGTTAGACAAGCATAAGCTTAATTATTATTCTTCAAATGTCAGTAAGCAGTGTGACCTCCAACAGAACAGGAATGGTAGGGTCCACACCCATTTAATCACTGTCGTGCTACTGTGTTCTATAACCCCCAAATGCCATTCTATATTCTGTGTCCGAGGGACGAATCCTGCCGAGTTCTCGTCATCTGGATGCCTGTTTCTGAGACTGGGGCCAACGGAAATCTTTCCCGAATTCCAATGGGCGACTGGACTGTTGATTACATTTCCCCGTCTCTAGTCGGAGTCTTCACTCTAATAAAAACTCCATAGATGTATACGGTTTCAAGCTTCTGATGGTGATGAAAGTGGATGGCACAACAAAATCGAAGCATAAAAATTTATTGAGGATCTCTTCAAACTGGCATCGATGACCATGCCAGCAAAGACGAAAACAATTCAATGACACTTTATTTTATATCAGTATCCGTTGTAAGCTATTTTATCGTTATAAGAGCTGATTTTTCCCATCTACCACCTCCAGGTTCCTCTGGATTGATCTTCCTGCAGTAGATGTCCGTGATTAAGACATAAAAGCCTCAGCATTGCTGCCATCTTTGAAGCTCTCGTGCAGTGGGAACCAATCTCCTCCAGGATAATGATAGCCAGGTTCAACTCAAAAGGAAGGAAGGTTACAATCATTCAATGCGCCTACAAACGTCTCAGAACAAGAGAAGAAGGAGGATTTATACAGACAACTACAAACAGTAATGGACAACGTCTCAAAGAGCGATATCAAATTCCTGATGGGTGATATGAATGCGAAACTGGGAGGAGACAATGCAGGAAGAAAACTCACCATGGATCACGAGGCCCTCGGTGAAATGAACGAAAATGGTGAACTCTTCTCAGACTTCTGCACCTTCAATGATTTCGTGATTGGTGGCAGTGTGTTCAAACACAGGATTTCACCAGATGGACACACCAAAAACCAGATAGACTTCATTTCAATCTCAAGGAAGTGGGGACGGAGCCTACTGGACACAAGATCGAGGAGAGGAGCAGATGTAGGTTCAGACCACTATCTAGTACAGGGGACTTTCAAGGTGAAGCTGAAAGCCTCGAGGATACCTGGGGATAGGCCTCAATGCAATCTTAACACTCAAAACTGAAGGACACAACAACAAAGGACATTTACACTGCAGTGTTAGACCAAAGCAGGAAACACTACGTGGCACCACTGAGGAACCATACGTGGAAGACTATTGGAACTCTCTGAAGGTGATTTTTAACGAAACCTGTTCAACGGTTTTAGGAAGAAAGAAGAGACAAGACAAGGAATGGCTCTCAACGGACACTCGAAAGCTAATAGAGGAGAGGAGAATGGTGAAAGAGAAAATGATTCAATGCAAAGACGGACAAGAGAAAGAGACGCTGAGCTCAACTCACACAGCACTGGACAAAGAAGTGAAGAAGAGTGCTAGGAAGGACAAAAGACAATTCTACGACAACCTGGCTACTGAAGCTGAGAAGGCAGCAGGCAAAAGGGACCTGAGGACACTATATCAGATAACCAAGTCTCTATACGAGAAGAGATCAGCACAATTGAAACCCGTAAAAGACAGTCAAGGGAACCCAATTACCAAGGAAGAAAGACAGATTAAACAATGGGCGGACCACTTCAAAGGACTCTTCAACAGACCACCACCTACAACCCGTCCAGAAATACCAACAACAGCACGTACACAACTGCAAGTTGACACCAATCCTCCAACGAAAGCTGAAGTCTTGAATGCAATCAAGCTTCTGAAAGCTGGAAAAGCAGCTGGACCAGATGGAATACCCCCGGAAGCACTGGAAGCGGACCCAGAGACGACAGCAGATATGCTGACTCCATTATTGCAAAAGATCTGGAAGGAGGGAAATGTGCCTACTGACTGGAGAAAAGGTTACCTCGTGAAACTACCAAAGAAGGGCGACTTAGGACTCTGCAAGAAGTGTATTTTTATTTATTCCTGTTTATGCAGGAACATACCAATTGTACAGGCATGGATAAGTTATTATATAAATTACACATGTTTCAATGTATGTTGAATTTACAGTTTGCTTGTTCTTTCTGACATTAGAGTCAGTTGGAACAGTCTTCAAAATAGTCTGTCTGTGTAACACATAAAGAGATTTAGAAATATTGTCTTCGCGTTAACAAAAAATCCAGACATCAGATGAATGTAATACAAATATTTGGGAAAAATAAAGCTTGAATTCAATTCTCCTATATAACTTTGTTGTGAACAGCATCCTTGACTTAAAATTTATTGATGTATTACTTTGAGGTCAGTGATGTATTTATTCCATTTTTACCAGCAGCCTAATCGTATTTTTATAATAGGAAAGAAATTTGATAGTGGATACGAAAACTAGATAAGGTCATGTTAGATTGTTTTACTGCATCATATGGGGCCGAGGTCGATTCCAGAGCTATCCATTGGCGCCATTTGTGGCAGCATGGCAGACTGTACATGTAAGTTGAGTTATTCATTGAAAACTGTTTGAAAACCAGTTGCTTCTTTATTTCAGATCAAGAATACTCCTTGCACAGAATGTTGGCCAGCGTCTTCAAATGGTAGCATGGGATCGTTCATGGAATTTGAGTTTGAATTTACTTAAATGGTCATTTCAGTTAAAACGTTGGGTTGTTCGACCTCGACCAGGAGGTATATAGAAGTGCAGACTCATCAATAGAAGCTCAGAAAGAGAAAGTATGTGAATATGGAAAGAAGATTAATATTTTGTGTATATATAAATGTTTATAAATGCATATCATTGTATAGTAAACATTACCTATAATCTAGTTGATTTTTCATGCATTTTTGCGATGTCTTAGAGTTTATTTAGTGTCATAATATTTAGTAATGGGTTTAGGCGATATAGTGTTCTAATAGCTGATGCGTTTTGGAAATAAGTGGTGCCGTCTGGTTGGCATAGTCATTGGGATGAAACAGTTTATATAGCAGGCGTTTGAAGGTTATAATAGAGTGACAGGTCCTTATTTCTAGGGGTAAACTGTTCCAGATCTTAGAGTACATGACTATGAAGAAGTTTGCACGGAGTGCTGTCTTACAGTTTTTCCTAGATACTGTGCACGCTTGGTTACGCAGGTTGTAGGAGCCTTCCGGTGAGAACTGTATCTCCCTACTGTCTGAGAATGATATTTTATGCAAGATTTTAAAGAAGAATGTTAGGTTAATGCTCAGTTGTCTCATCCAGAGTGGGTCGATACCTAGAGTTATACACCTTGATGTGTAGTCCTTTTCGCAGTCAAATCCTAGAAGTTTAGACGTGAAGTATCGTTGGACACTTTCTATTTTAAGTTTGTCACTTACGCGAGTGCTGCTGAGAATAAGTGGACAATATTCAAGTAGTGGTCTGACACAAGTTTTATATAATAATATTATCGCTTCGTAGTTGTGGAAATTCCTGAGTATGCATCCTAAGAGCATCCTCGATTTACGCGTCTGTGTCGCCACTTGCTCAGAAAATGTCAGATCACTAGCGAGGAATCATGCTCCTGTCGACGCCAAGTAAAATCCTGAGTCGCATCATCCGGGAGAGAATAAAGGACGCACTGGATACAGAACTCCGACCAGAACAAGCTGGATTCAGGAAAGGCAAATCATGTTCTGACCAAATCGCAAGTCTACGCATCATCATCACAGAAAAAAGCATGGAATGACAATCAAACCTCTACCTCAACTTTATAGACTTTGAGAAGGCCTTCGACAGCGTTGACCGCGAAGCAATTTGGAAACTACTCGAGTACTACGGCGTACCTCTAATATTCATCAGCCTTATTCGACAGCTGTACGACAACGGCACATGTCAAATGATCCACAACGGAAAACTCAGCGAAGCGTTTGGAGTAAACACAGGAGTCAGACAAGGGTGCTTATTACCACCACTGATATTCCTAATTGTGGTGGACTGGATTATGCGTCAGACAGTGGGAAACGAGAAGACAGGGATATCCTGGGCCGACGTGAAGAATCTAGAAGACCTGGATTTTGCGGATGATTTATGTTTGATGTCACACAAAATCAAAGACTTACAAGCGAAAATCGACAAATTGGCCGAAAAGCAGCAAAGACAGGACTCCAGGTGAACATAGACAAGACGGAGGTTATGAAAATAACCAACCAACAACCACAACAACAGCAGCAACATCCAGCACCAATCACCATCAACGGGAGGGATTTGAAAGAGGTTACTTTATTTACTTATCTAGGGAGCATTGTCTCGACTACAGGAGCAACGGACGAGGATGTCAAATCGAGAATCGGGAAGGTGAGAAACACATTCATCAACCTGAAACCAATCTGGAAATCTTCCTCACTCAGCATCAACAACAAAGTTCGGATTTTCAATACAAACGTCAACTCAGAAACTTGGAGGGTCACAAAGAATATTTCCAACAGGTTGCAGACCTTTATCAACAGCTGTCTTTGTTCTATACTGAAGATCAGATGGCCGGAAAGAATTACAAACAAGAAACTATGAGAACAAACAAAACAAGAACCAATCGCTCAATAAGTATGCAGGAGAAATTGGAGATGGATTGGACACTCGCTGAGGAGGCCACTCGCTGGGTGACATCGCGCCTCAGGCCATCGCTCGAGTGGAACCCGAAAGGGAAGCGGCGAGTGGGACGTCCAAGGGTGACATGGAGGAGATCGTGTGAAGAGGAGTTGAAACAGTATGGACTAACATGGATGCAAGTGAAAAGTACAGCAGAAGACAGAAGCAAGTGGAGGCGTGAAGTTGAAGCCCTATGTTCCACTAGGAACCCAAGGTAACAACAATAATAATAGAGTATAATAATGCGTAAATAAAAAGATTATTGTGAGATAGGTAAGTGATATTTAAATGAGGAGTGAATTTTAAAGATCTTGAAAATTAGAACCGGTAGAACAAGCCGGCCTGTAAGATGTCTCACGAATTTGTGTAGGGCCCAGTGGATAGCATTTTGACAAGAAGCTGAACAGGCTTTTAGGTGGTAGGAGCAAAAGCAAAAGAAGACCCATTCCCAGCATTTCGTTTGCAGATGATTTCAAAATAATGCGTTGTTAACGGAAGATCGGCTATGGCTGCAGGTTTCGTGGGTTTTAGACCGTAATTGATTAAGTTCAGTGTAAAGAGAGAAATCAAGTCTAATGTCGTATACACCTCCGTGCTTTAAATGCTGTTCGGAGCATGTGTCACTACAATGTATTAACTCACATATCTAAAAAGCTAGGAAACCTTTTGATTTAAGTTCCTGTACATCACGAGTTATGCTTGAGATCGCCACTTGGATTTTTTCAATTTGATACAACACTTGGGATTAGAATCTTCTCTGGTGACTACTCATGGTGTTGTATGAATCTTGTGACCAGATGCAGAAGCTTCTACACCTAAGAAAATCAAATCTGAAGTTGTGTATATCTAATTTATCAGCTTTCCGCAGTGACTTCACTGCTTGGTGAGTATTGGATACTGAAACAATGCTTGGCTACCTTTGGGCCGTTCTATAGCTCTAATCACAACGGTGGCTAAAAGTGGTAATATCTGCCTACAATTCAGGAGCAGAAGCCAGTATTGCTTGGTCGTGTGATCGTTCATTGGTTGATCGATATACAGATTCTTTGCATCGAAATTTCTGTCTGTACAAGTCACTCATAATACTCTTCTCTTATCTTCCATGTTTTTGCTGTTCCACAAGGACATTTTGCTTCTTCTCCTCGTCACTGGGATTATCCATCTTCTATTCAGTGTTCCTTATGAAGCTGTCACAATAAATACATAACTGACACACATCCCAGCATTCCACACATTACCACTGCCTCTCCACCTCTCTCGATATGTATATCGCAAGGTACGGTTGTGATGTGATAATAGCGTAGATACTCAATGAACACTGGCGAACAGGGGGGAATTTTTGTAGAGCCCTTCGCTCTGAATTATTCTAAATTTGTGAGTACTAGTAGGAAGTCCAGACAACCTGGACAACCATTATACGTGACAACACTGTCTTATATGATAACCCCAGAAATTGCAAGACTTCTGACTGAATGAGTGTGAAAACCCAAACCGTTTATAAAAGTGGAGAAGGAAATTCCCTCGGGCCTCCTGTAGAAATCAACCTATTTTTAAAGCATGTGCACGATACGAACCTGTTGTCTCCGGCAAACATAAGTATATACTTCAAAACAACCTTCAAGTTACAACTGCGGGTACAATGTTTAGTGTGGATTTCCTAAGTTCTGACACCGAGTTTGACGTCTTTTCAATGGTCTCTCTACATTATTCTCATCTTAGATTATTATCTCCGTGAAGCGCTAAACTAAATTTATCAATAGACTTTTCAGCAACTCGTTTATACGAAACGCTGCATAACATAGCACAACCTTTACGAATAAAGAGATCTGTGAAGTTATCATTAATGTTACTTCTTTATTATCAAGTATTGCCTGTCCTAAATTGCTGATTCTCACCAGCTAATTTTGCATTCTCCCGCAGTTCCCTCTCCTCTCTTTCTTTTGTTTTTTAGGCGATACCCTGGATCATGGCGACGGGACTGTAGATTTATTTTCAAAATTAGTTTTACTGAAACAGCTGATTCCAATCCCCCAAACTGAATTTATCTTGTTTTACAGCCACTGAAAATCAAAATAACGTTCGTTAATGAATCTCTCTATCAACAAAAACTGAAATCTGTTTACATATGGTATGAAGAAGACAAACACTGCTAGTTGCTAACACTTCGTAGCTTCTTTTAAATAGCTTTATTACAACCGTGGCTCACAATGAAATAAAACGTTTGACAATTAGTCACATAAAATTGAAGTGTATATTAAGGATCACTCATATTTTATTAGCTCAATTGGTACATGGCATACGAAGATCGATGTACCCAGCCGCTGTTGCACATGGTTTAAGATTAATGCTATGGGTCTGAAGTGCTTCTATCACCTTGAATTAGAGTTATGTGAAATAGGTGAGAAGCAATCATTGATATATATATATATTGATATATACACGTATACCAATGAATATGGCTATAGAGGCAGTCAGAAACGAACCCATTTCTGACCAAGAACTCGAACTTAGGACAAAAGTGCCACTTGAGGACATAATGCTGGGAGTACAGCTATGCCTGACTTCCACAGTATTTAAATTCCAAGGGAATATATACAAACAAATTGAGGGAGTTGCCACGGGATCACAAATATCCCAAGTTGTAGCAGATATATTCACGGATAGGTGGGAAAATATGGTGACTGAAACGTCCACCCCCCACACCAAAAGTATAGTGGAGGCACGCAGATGACACATTCACTGTAATTAGAACTGTAATTAGATACAGATAGATTTTTCGAACACATTAACTCAAAGGTGGAGGCAATTCAATTCACTTATGAATTAGAAAGTCAGGAAGGGGAACTTCCAATGTTAGACTGCAGTGTAAAAAGGAAAGAAGATGGGAAGTTAAACACTAGTGTTTACGGGAAACCCACACATTCAAACAGATATTTGGACTTCCGATCATCCCTTCCTATGTCAATAAAAATAGGATTGGTGAGATGTTTAAGTGACAGAGCACAAAAACTAAGTAGTACCAAGGAAAATATAAGACAGGAAGTGATACACATAAAAGAAGACTTGAAACTTTATAATTATCCTGATAAATCAGTTAGGAAATATGCAAGGAAACGTAAAAATAAAATGAATAATGATAGTAGCGATAGTGATAATGACAATAATAATGATAATAATAATAGTGATGATAATAATAATATTAATGACGATATGCATGTCGAATATGTGCAACACCAACAATAAGGAATCTAAATCATCAGTAGTAATTCCATACAAGGTAGGAACCTCGGAAACCACCTTACGTAGAATTCTTAACAAGGCAGGAATAAAAGTAGCATTCAAACCCACAAACTCAATTAGAAACAAGCTTTGTCGGCTAAAGGATCCTGTGGAGCCTTTAAAACAAAACGATTTAGTTTATCTAATAACCTGCAATGATTGTCAGGTCAAATACATAGGTCAAAGTAGTAGAACAGGGGCAGTCAGACTGGCCGAACATAAAAACCTAGCAAGATGTAGATTGGTTGACCCGAACAGGATAAGAAATCTAAAAAATAGTTCAGCTTTAGCACTACATGCAATTACACACAACCATACAATAGGATACAATAAGATGATAGTTTTAAAATCTAATGTCACAGGGTACAAAACAGAAGCTTTGTTTATCGAATCAACTGCAAATACATGTAATAGGAATGATTCATCACCTGTCCCCGATATCTGGAAAATTCTACTACCCATACGACAAGTAGGAGAAAACAAAGAAAACTATAAAACTCAAGTTTCAAAGTCGTGTGATTACAATTGACATGATTATGAACAATAAATTTTGTCCGAAACTGTCATCCAGTAAATAATACTGTCTCACTGTCTGATATACGTAATAAACAAACTAATATGGAATTACTTACTACCACAGTGCCCAAGTTTTACACATATATTAATAAAGCAATCATTCATATTGATCTTGTGAGAAGGCATGAGTAAATTCTTTGCACTGGATGATCCTGGATTTCTATTCAGAGAACATACATTCGGGTTTTCTATGTAACTTAATAACTATTTGGGAACATGTTATTTCTGATAATATTGGAACTTGTTGCATTTACTGGCTGGCTTCCCGCAACTGCAGGTGGATACACTATGAAGCGCTGTCCGTAGATGTTTGCCCTCTAATCTTAGACAAAGGACCTGACAATGTTCGACACTTGATGAATAGGGATGCGGCATTTAATATTCGCTTGATAGCTGGCCGAAACCACTGACTATAAGTTGCATGATTTGACGGCCGCTGTATGGTACTTTTGTCATCGCGAAATGGTCGCACCATGTCGTGAAATGGCAGAAGTTAGAATTCAAGGACCATTGGATCGGGTCCTATTGGCTCAGTGGTCTACGAGCTCGCCTTGTAATCAGAAGATCCTGGGTTCGAAACCCAATGGGTACGTAATGCCGAAGAGTCCCAAACTAGGACGAAACAGCTGAACAGTACTCCCAGGTTTTCCTGTGGTTCTCTAACTGATTCCAACTCATGATGAAATCCTCCATGCAATCAAGCAAAAATCCTTACAAAACCAATACTTGAAGAATGCATTTGACAAAAGACTGAAAACTGGACCGGTTAATTTCGCTCAGTAGGGCGCATAGTCTTCGTTTAAGCGTTCAGAATGGAGTCTGATTCAAGTTGCAGGAATGTATAGGTCGTTACTGTGATGTCAAAGGTGCGGTTAGTCAGAGAATGAGGATATGCCTCAACCAGTGCTTCACATTATTCACGCCCAGGTGTAAAGCGTTTCATTTAAAATCACCTCATCAGCTAAGATATATCAGCTGGAACAATACTGTACTCAGTAGGCTTAGGAAGGTGGGCACTACAGAAGTTTAGGAACGAGGGAAGATGAAATATCCTTGAGTGGTTATCTGATTGGAATGTTTTCCAATTTAGATGAATTCTAGTTCGCTTTCAAACTTCGCTAAGCAATAGACAATCATTAAGTATTATGACTTCAGCATCGAGATTAGCTCATTGAATTCAGATTTGGAAAATCAGTCGAAAAAATTCGGACATGTTCAGTTCAAAGAAGGATTTGGATGAACTGTGTGAACATTATGATCCCCTTGGTCCGAAAACTGCGTATAAAAAACATGTATTTGCGCAGTTAGCCCAATGACATTACTGGAAGCCACGTGATGTTAGGGAACAAAAATCTCGAGAATCCCCCTCACTCATAAGCGAAGAAGCGAACAGGATGGGATCAAAAGCTATGATAAGGATAGGTTTAAGGTGATTAAGTGTCCAACTTGCTTACTACACAGAGGCACCTGAGGGTTCATTAGGAAGGACATGGGGGTCGGCAAACTGAAGAGAGGTAGAAGGGAAATTTTGGGTTCACAACATTGCGAATTCTCAAGAATAGGAATAAACGTATCTGATAACATCTTACATTAAATAAAGAGTAGGAAGTTGGACACATTAGTATTTTCCACCTTTGTAGATGCTCTTGAGAGTTCACCATGTGATGATCCCTAAGTTGAGGTCGGAGAATTCAGATTTTGATATATGGTATTTGGTCACTGAAATTCGACCTCTGAGTGAACGCTTTCTCGGAGAAGACGGGTCACCAAGAATTTGTGTTGTACGGGGTTTAATCCAACTCACGTCCTACTCACTATCTCAAATCTCTGAAGACTGAGGAGAAGACCAGTTAAATAAATGTAATCTACATATTGACCCAACGCAATACTAACTAAGTGACCGAATCATGAAGTCTACATTCTTGTTCTGACGCCCAAACAACTGACCATTTTATCCCTTGCCCTGTCTCAAAGGGTTGGAGATACGCCCCTCCTTTGGATAACACGAGAGATTCAGACGTAAACACAAATTTTGGAATCGGTTTGCCACGCTTGAGACTTCTGAGACCAGGCAATTATATAACATTGCTAGATATAAAGCTATTGCAGAAATCCGCTAATCAAGGATGAAGTTCGAAGCATACCTGGCTCTGCATTTTGCAGAGGCACAACCTAAGAAAATTTTCCCGTACACGAACTTCAGGAATAAAACATACAATGATACAATTGAAGAAGATCAAGAAAAAGTAGAGGCAATGGCAAACTACTTCTCCCGAGTCTTCACTCAGGAGCCATCACCGCCCAAAGGATCAGCTCTGGCTGTATCAGAAGAACATGGGATGGATTCCGTTGACATCGACCAAGGCATCGTGCTCAACTGCCTAATGAAACTAGATGCAGGGAAATTAATAGGTCCTGATAATCTTCATCCAAGGCTTCTCAAGGAGCTATCAGCTCACATAGTCGGCCCTTTGACAACGATCTTCAAGCTCTCTCTCCTAAATGGAGTGTTACCGCGTGACTGGAAAGACGCCATAGCCACCCATATCCACAAACGAGGATCAAGACAAACCCCCTCGAATTACAGGCCTATCAGTCTCACCAGCACTTTAATCAAGACACTGGAAAGAATCATCAAGAAAAGCATCATGGCATGTCTGGAAACCAACAAAATGTTATCCGGAGAAAAGCACGGCTTCCGAAGAAACCTCTCATGCCTGTCAAATCTCCTCACTACGAGAGAAAGCTAGGTCAAAGCAAGGGACAACAGAAGACCCGTTGAAGTCATCTTCACAGACTTCAGCAAAGCCTTTGATATAGTAACTCACAAAAGACTACTCATGAAGTTGGAAAGTCTTGGTATCGAAGGTAGATTACTAAACTGGCTCAGAAAATTCCTCATAGATAGGAGGTAGAGGGTTGGGATAAACTCGAAACTCTCCTTTTGAACGGCGATGGGTGGCGGAGTGCCACGAGGAACGGTACTTGGACCTCTCATATTTATTTTTTTTATCAATGAAATATCTCTGCTCAGAGATTCACCTATAATCCTATACGCAGATGACTTAAAAATTCGCAATGAGCTGAAAGGCAACAGTGGCACGTCCATGTTCCGAGAGGCCTTCAACAAATTGTCAGAAAGGTACATTTAATGGATGCTCCCAATCGATGTAGCGAAATGTGCAACCATGCACATCGGACACACAAGCATCAGCTCCTACGAACTAGAGGGAATAACACTCCCATCAGTTCAGACTCATTTGGACTTAGATGTCGTAGTTAGTCACGATTTAAAAACTACAGCACACTGTCGCGCCATGGCTGCACGTAGTTTCAGGTGCTTATGGGCAATTCGCAGAGCCTTTACTAGAATCACCAGAGATATGTTTACCTCCTTATATCGTCAGTGGCAAAGAGGTTAGGACGCTTGCCGACCATGCACATGGTCCGGGGTTCGATCCCCGACCGACGCGCACCCGATATCAATTGTCGGCCTGCAAATTTTTGGCTACTGATATCGCAGGCTGAAAATTTTATGCTTGTCTCAAAAGACTGCATGGAGTCAAGCTTTAATAAAACAAAAATAAAAAGTAAATTATATACATCTCTGGTGAGATCAAGACTGGAAAGCAGGCAGTCAGTCCTTGTCCTAAAGGGGACTCACATATCCTAGAAAGGGTTCAAAGGAAGGCGACACGTATGATTCTCGGCATGACTATATCATCATACGAGGAAAGACTAGACAGTTTAATTCTCTTTTCCCTGCCATACCGTAGGCAGAGAGGAGTTTTAATCACGTTTAAGATTTTAAATAATGACTACTGACTTGACCTATTCGCTCTTTTCCTTCCAACCATGTTGGAACAACTTAGGCAACATAGTAGGAGAGTTTAAGTGCCAAGAAGAAATCATATGGCTGTTGAGTACTGGTTCTCACACCAAGTCATAAACTCTTGGAACCGACTGCCAGAAGAAGTGGTGCCTGCGACCTTAGCTTATACATTCAAAAAGGGTTTAGAAAAGCACAGAAATTTATCAGAAAAGGATTAAAACAGGCTCCAAGCCTTCTATCCTCAACCAATAAATCTGGAATCTGACTGAAAGGTTGTTTTAAACATGCATTCTTTTAGGTCATTCTAGTTGTTTAAAATAGCGCTTAATACGCCCTCTTATGGAGTATGAGAAAATTACGAGACTGTTATATCATGAGTGGAATATTTGAAGCCATAGACAATCATATTGTTGCTTTCTTGTCGTTTCCTGCTATCGTGTGTTGTTTGATTCTGGTCAAATTTGTTTGGTAAGTACATCTCTATACTGAAGAGGTTATTATTGTATTTGAAGGGATTACTTTCGGCCTTCTGCACCTGCTAGATCTAGTCTCCTATCGTCAAATGGCGTATTCAGCGGAAGTGCTGCGGATTATGATTGTCCGATTTGTATGGACGCTGCATCTTTTATGGTAGAAACTAACTGTGGTCATCGATTTTGTGGTATGGCCTTTTGTATCAATGTTACTTTTTTGATTTCTTTATGATAGTGAATGCGTTTGTTGATTTTGTGTGTATTTAGGTTTTGTGTGAAAACCAAAGTCACTCCCAGTTGTCATTTTCCAAGAATAAAGTGGAATTTCACGTTATATCCAGTTATAATGCAACCTGTCGCACATCGCACTTAATTTTTCGTGTTTGTCTGTGATGGTTCTGCAAGTGAAAGTTCTAACTATTGGAGGCAACTACTGATGGGTCAGAGTGATGTAGTCAGGTGGTGTCTATTCCATATCATTTTAGTTGGACATCCACCTCCACCCTTCATTCTGTTAACATAAATAAGCTATAATCAGTAATTATACTGTTCAACTTGCGCAGAAGCATAAAGGGTCACAACCAAATATGTGAAAATGAGCCTGATCCATAATCGAAACGATTCTGTTCCTTTTTGTAGAGGTAGCACGAGTCCCCTTTCACTGTCTTACGTGTTCCGGGGAATTCGCTACTTGTATGAAGTTTTCAAGAGGTGGTCTTGGTATCCTTAACATATCCTCATCATTGCATTTAAAAGCCCTTTAAACTGGGCATAGATGTTAGAATGCTGTAGCTGCAGTCGCATTGGAATGTATCGCTGTTTTTGATGTGGTATGTTCTCTGAGCTGGATGATTTTATTGCTAAGCTTGCGTTGTCATTTTATATAACTTCGTCGGCACGTGATTTAGTATAAAGTGAACTTATCTGAAATCTACATGGATGATATAGTTGCATCTTCTGACAGACAACCTTTGTTGGGATTGTCCGTTAATTTGAAACTTTATCGAGCGGTTTTAGTCACTTGGGAATTCGAACTATTTTGTCATGTGGTTGGTTCTTCATTAGTTGGCAGATTACCTAGTTTAGAGAACACAACCAAATCAAAACTATCCACCTGGGCTACAAAATTTTCTGCATAATTTCAGCGTATATCTCTGTCTTCAGGGGAGTGACGAATAAGCGCCTCTGAATGCTTCCATCGTCAGTACAGGGCGATGGTGGTTCACCTGTTAAATAAAGGTGAAAAAGTTTGCCAAGATGTAATAATGTTCCTTTATCGGACTAGACTTTCTGCTTTCTTCATATCCATGTTCTCTTACTGTCTCACTACTGGTTGGAGTGGAAGAACACTAAGGGTAGATTAATTGGTGAAAATGCTTGAAATAATTGGCTTCCATTTTCTCCGTAGCATTACACACACTTGCACTGAAATAAATTGCGGCATACATAAGGTGCTAGAAAAATGAAGTGAATCATTCGATTCATTTACGATATTTCACTTAATGAAGTTTCGTCATCAAGTCATAAACGAGGCTGTAAAGTTACATCGACTGAGATAGTAAGGGTATGTGTTACGCATATCTAGCCATCACCTTCGTCGACGGGCAATGTAGTCTGACATAAGGTCAGGTTGGAAAAGAGCCAGTGGTGGTATGGCATCAGTCAATGAAATCCACAACAATTAGTTTAAGCCACGTAGGAAGGTGCAGACTTCTTGGTCGGGGTCCTCGGGACGGTAAACACCAGTGGCTAGAGACAAATGGTACTGTGACTCAAAATCGTTCTCAATGGTGCAGATGCATCCACTCCTTGTGATTTATAGTACCCAATAAATTTCCATTGTTCTCCTTTATTACCATTCTTTTTGTCTCGTATCTCTGTTTACTGTCTCTATTTTGCATTTCTTTTTACTTCTCTTGCTTTGTGTACTACATGGTGTGCCGACTCGAACTGCTGCACATCGGTGCACAGTTCTATGTTGAAACTAGTTAGTTAGTCAAGTTGTCACTTAAGTTGACATGTGGGTTCAAAGCTTACTAAGACTAACAGTGAAACGACGGTACTAATATTTAAGGGCTCTTATTGACAATCTGGGACATTCGCATATTAGGTTATGTGAAAAACATGCAAATGGCGAAGGAAATTTTCTTTTCGACGATACATTTTCAAATACTTCTGTATAATCGTAACTATATTTAACGAAGAATTCATAAGATCAGTCAATCAGATACTGGGAAAATTTGTCCTGGAAAATACATTACTCAACGCAAGGTGTGGTGTAAAAGGGGATGTCTAGTTGAAAATTCGAAAAAACTAGTAGAAGTTGAGATGACGTAATAGGTACGAAAAAATGACTAATCCATGTAATTGTGTAAGGTGGAAAGACGATAAAGTATTTTTATAATATCTGTATGGAAGTGCTATGCTATTAGTAAGCAATTATAGCGTGATGATGAAACAAGGATGTTAAGAATAATAACAATAGTAAACTTACATAATAAAATGAAGTAAAATTATAGTAAGAACGTTGCTCTGGACACGGTAGAGTGGCGAGCCATTGTATGTAGTGCTTTCGAATGCGAAGGTCTGGTTTCCGATCTCGAATAGCCAATTATTCAGCTATGTATAGATGGCGTATTTGAAGTCTTCTCATGCGATATTGAGGAATTCTGTGAAGCATTGATGCAGAGGTGCTCCATATCCAGAGTTGGTAAGGTGTTCGAGGATAGAGTTACTGGTGTTCTTCTTTTCTCCTCTGGCTGTCTAACCAGGCTAGACAGTGAGTGTTCCACAACACTTTTGCAGACTTGACGTTGCGTACGACCGGTGCACTTTGCTCCACACGAACAAGTAAACTGATGAACGCATACATACTGAGGTGGTCAAAAGCGCTTTGCCGACTGCATTAATTGTCTGCTGGAGAATATGGTGCGTGAAGTGGATACTTGAAATTATATATATGTATATGCATATCGTAATTATATTTATATATTTATACATAAATATAATTACGATCGCACAGCTTATGAAAAATGAATTACCGAAAAAAGAATTTTCTTTACTGTTAACGTTTTTTTCTTATGAATCTGGGACACATAGGGTCTCTTGGTTTGGGTTATCCCCCCTCTGGGAATTCCTGTAGGTGTTTCTGGATGGTGTAGCTTCCGAATGATCGAAAAAGCATTGTGGTATTAGATATTCTGTCTGCTCCTCGTAGTCTCCTAGCGTGGTGTGTCTTCTTATTACGCATTTTTGTTTGTCTGTCTCCCTTAGGTGTGTTGTTGCCTTTTGCTCCAGTTTGCATGTGCAACATGCACAAACAAAATTGTTACGTAGAAGCGATAGTCCCTACTATTGGTAATAGATGTTTACACGGTAATACGGTCTAATTTTGTTTTAGTTCTTTTCTCTGAGGAGGGGCTGCCCTTAAACTTAATTGCGAAGCAATTTCGTTGTCTCCCATCTACACAACATCCACCTTCAGAACAGGTTTCAGTATGAAATGGACTTATTTGAATTCGTCATGAATGATATAACTGACAGACAACTTTTGTCGTGATTCGTTGTTAATTTAAGTCTCCATTGACCATTTTTATTGACTTCGAATTCCAACTCTTCTTGGTGTCATGGTGTGAGTTCGAACACTTCTTGATAAGATTGTGTGTGTTTCTGAGGGGGAAGTATTCATCCTTTTTTTAAACAGTTAGTGGTAGGTATTTTTCTTACATTCTCTTCAGCACCGGAGGGCTATAGTGCTTTTGGACTCTTTTAAACAATGTCCCCATACAGTTTCTTTCATGAGGCTCTCACTGGGTTATTGATATCATAGTTGACTATTTGATCTGTGTTGTGTGTTGATTTTCCACATACTTGTGTTTCTAAATTTCCTGTGTTAGTTCTCTTGATTAAAACCTGGAAGAACGAGACTTTGTTGTCTAATTCTTCTTCTTCTTCTCCTCTCGTACATTAACAACCACTCACCACGACAATCCTTTCCAGGAGGTGGATACAATCATTCATGGAGAGAGAATTCAAATAAGGTCATTGCATGCTGAAACCTGTACTAAAGGGGGGGGATGCTGTGTAGATGGGAGACAATGAAAGCGCTTTGCGATTAAGTCTACAATCAGCCCCTTCTAAGAGAACACAACTAAATCAAAATCATATACATGAACTACAAATCTACATTGTACGCTCGTATTGTTGTTATACGCAACAAGTTATTAAATTATATATATATAATATTGTTTTTGACTAATTTTCACGACTGTATTTCGTGTTTTTTGTTTTTAGCTGAGTGCTTCACAGCACATTGGAAACGAACAATCTACTCACGTGCTATATCTTGCCCAATGTGTCGTGGACAAGTAAGCAGTAACTAGCTAATAGAAAATTTGTAGCAACAGTAAGGAGTCGATATCACAGTCAAATGACCTTGAACCAACCAGTCAGGTCGCTCAGCATTACAAATGGATCCTATTCATAATCTGTGTTAGAAGTTTCCCTCTAACCCAAATCTTCGTTGATTCAGGATGAAACTTGAAACGAAGAATATTTGAAAAGCATCCTTTTGTAATGCTGAGCAGCGATCTGATTGGTTGGTTCAACCGTCATTTGACTGTGATGCCTATTCTTTACTGTTGTCAAATTTATTTTTCTCATTATCACTTGTATACAATTACTAATTTAAATATTTTGATAAATATTTCTTTCCTCCTTGAAAGTTCATATATGACCTACGAAAATATCTTTCAATTTCTCACCTTGTGTTTTGTTTAATAAATTCATCACAACTACAATCAAATCTTATATTACAAATTTAGTTTGTAAAGTCACTCCTAATTATACCTAGTGTAACCACTTTCTATGAAATTCATTTGCACCGTGCATATGTGTATTTCAAAATCTTACTATTACTAAAAATGAGAAGTTATTTTATGAAGTAAAAGTAGATAGATTATTTAGCACAATAGATATAAAAATATGTTCATTGATTATCTAAAATTCATCAATGCCACTTTTATGAACATTAACCACTGCGTTCTAACTAAAAAGAGACGGTTTAGTTAGTCTAGTTACACAAGAGATCAAACAGGGCATAGAATGTTGCAGTCAAAGCTCTACCTCTACTTCATTGACTTTGAAAAGACCTTCAGTGGTGTTGACGACCGCTAAGTAATTTAAAAACTAATTCAACACTATGGCGTGCAGTGCCTCGAATCTTTATCAACTTCATTCAACAAATGGCTGTGTGAAAGTGGCACGTGTCAAGTAATCTACAACAGGGAACTCAGTGAAGCGGACGAAGTGAATACAGGAGTAAGAAAATGCTGCCTATTATCACCAACGATGATATTACTAATTATGGTGGACTGCATTATGCGTCACACCGTGAGTGCGGAGCGACGAGACAGGAATGATTTGGACCGATAAGATGACTCTAGAAGATCTGGATTTCGTGGAGGTATATGTATGTTCAATGACACGAATTCGAGGACTTACAGGCGAAAACCAAGAAACTGGCAGTAGAAGCAGTCAACGAAGAGAGGACTCCAGGTCAACATTAAGGAGACGGAGGTGATGAAGATAACCAACCAACAACAACAACCTCCGCCGGCTGTCTCGATATTGAAAATAAAATGGCCGGCTGGCCAGAAAGAATTAGTGACAAGAAGCTGTGGGAACAAACTAACCAAGAACCCATATATAATTGGTGGATGGTGACTAGCAGTGGAATCCAGGACTCGCATTTCGTACTATTTGGGACTCGTCATCTAGATGTACCTGCATTGCCCAGTTAAGCAATTAAATAATTAATATGACCCGTTGCACAAGAGGTGGCTCTCGTGGTCCAAGTGGTCTAGTGGATAACGCTTTGCCGTTTGAAACTATGGGCACTGGGTTCGAGCCTTGGTGGGAACATCATCACTCACTGGGGAGTGCAGGCACATCCATATAAGTATAAAACTTGGGCACTGTGGTAGAGTATAATTCCATAATGGATAAGAATTTATTTTGATAAATCACACAGTGTAGTACAGTTATATTAACTGATGACGTTTCGAGCACAAACTATTGCTCATAATCATATCAAGTTACTCACACAACTTCTTTCCTTCATTTATATACATGTGTGGAATCGACTAGATATTGGAATAAAATTCAATATGAGATAATGTACATTCAGAAATAATAGTACGAGTGTTATTAATCCATTGCAATTAGATGGGAAATACAACGAGTGTTTTTACAGTCATAATAAGTTGATTGTTAGAATGTTTTGATGTGTTTGAATGGAAATAGAATACAATTTAAGATTATTTATTATCCGCTTCTGATTTGACTGGTGGGAATAATACGAGTGTTATTAATCCATTGCAATTAGATGGGAATTACGACGAGTGTTTTTATAGTCATAATAAGTTGATTGTTAGAATGTTATGATGTGCTTGAATGGAAATAGAATTTTAAGACTATTTATCTTCTTCTGATTTGACTGGCGGTAATAATATCTTCCATATTTCTGGTATTTGCATTGAGTCACTTCTGTTGCATGTGTTGGGTGTAGACCCGATGAATAAGGATTCCGTAATCAACCTCTCTTTCCACTTTTTAGAATTTTAACCCTATCCCACCCTATTGTGTGGTTGTTTGTTATTGCGTGAAGTGCAATAGCTGAGCTTTTTTCTAAATTACTTATCTTCTCTGGGTCAGCCGTTCTTACCTTAGCTAAATTCTTATGTTCTGATAATTTGACTATCCCTGACCTACTAGTTTGACCTATGTAGTTGACTTCACAGTAATTGCAAGGTATTTTATAAATTATATTATTTTGTTTAATGGGGTCCAACGGGTCCTTTAACCTACAAAGTTTGTCTCTGAGTGAGTTTGTTGGTTTGAATGCCACCCTAATTCCTACTTTATTGAGAATCCTACGTAGGGCCTCAGATGTCCCCTCCTTATATGGTATAACAGTAGAAGACTTATATTCTCTCTTATTTATGTTATTACTACTAGTTACACAATTATTTTTATTTTGTTTTTGGCGTTTACTGATCTTCTTAATGAATTTTATAGGATAGTTATTCAACACCAGTGTCTCTTCTATCTGTTTTATTTCGTCATTTAGGTCCTTTTTGTGCTACTTAGTGCTATGGCTCGGTTTGTCAGACACTTAACCAAGCCTGCCTTAACAGTTAACGGATGAGATGAATTAAAGTCTAAATATCTATTAGAATGCGTTGGTTTTCTATAAACACTAGTGTGTAGTTCGCCTTCTTCTATTCGTTTTATCTTACAATCTAACATGGTTAATTCTCCTTGTTCATTTTCTGATTCAAATGTGAATTTTATTCCTTCTACTTGTGAGTTTATATGTGTTAAGAAGCTAGAGATATGTTCTGTTTTTAACACTGTGAATGTGTCATCTACATATCTCCACCATATTTTTGGCCTAGGATTAAATGTATTGAGAGCACTATTTTCCCAGCTGTCCATAAAGATGTCTGCTACAATAGGGGATATTGGTGATCCCATTGCTACACCTTCAGTTTGTCTATATATTTTGCCTTGGAACTTGAAGATAGTAGATGTGAGGCATAGCTGAATCCCTAAAATAATTTCTTCAATGGACAGCTTTGTCCTATGATTGAGTTCAGTATCCGCAGTTAGTTCTTTTTTAACTGCTTCTAAGGCCATATTGACTGGTATATTAGTATAAAGACTGGTTATATCAAAACTGACCATTGTTTCGTCATTCGCTAGTTGAATGTCATTTAGTTTACTTTTCATCTCATATGAATTAGTTAATCTAGAGTTTGAATTATTTCTGATAGGGCATAGTATTGAAGCTAAGTGTTTTGATAATTCATAAGTTGGGGTATTTCTAAAATCTACTATTGGCCTTATTGGGTATCCTGGCTTATGTATTTTAATAGTACCATATAATCTACTAGCATTATTAGTTTTAGGCATTAAGTTAAACCATTTAGACTCACCCAGTGACGGCTTCATTCTGCGTATTAGTTCTGCTGTAGATTTCTTAACCTTGTTCATTATTGTATCTACAGGCTTCTTAATTTCCTCATATGGACCCGTTTGAATATGTTCAATAACTTTTTTGATATAGTCAGATTTATTCAGAACTACGGTGGCGTTTCCTTTATCAGCTTTTGCAATGACAATATTTTTATCCTGTTTTAGACTAATTAAAGCTTCTCTTTCCATTAAATTCTAATTATATACCCAAACATCGTCGAAGCATCTGCACAACAAGCCGAAATACCAAGCTGAGACCGAGCACTTCGGTCCAATCAGTCGACGGGAAAATTCAAAATTCAACTAAAAAAGAACCCATATGTCAAAAAATATGCAGGAGAAAATGAAGATGGATTGGGCACTCGCTGAGGAGACTGTTAAATGATGTCACGCTCAATGCAGGCTATCGGTCGAGTGAACTCAAATGGGAAACGACGAGTTGAGTGTTCCTCCGAGAGTGACATAGAGGAGATAAGTGATCATGGGCAATCGTGGGGCCGGCTAAAGAGGACCGCAGAGAATAGGACAAAGTGGAGATGTTCCACTCGGAACCCAAAGGAACAATAATAATACAGAAGATCTCAAGATTGCTTTATTAAGATGAATCGGCCAAAGATTTGTAATACACTTGTTTCTTATGCAAATAAAAATTGTACTACCAACTTCTAATAACCAATTTCATATTCTTCCAAATGATAAGCCATACCTATGAGATATAGCAAATACTCCTCAGCAGTCTAAACCTCAAAATTTAGTGGGTATTCAAAACTGTGACTGACTCAGTGGACAATAGACAAGTGTCGACACACAAAAAAAAGTTTCAGCTCTATTCATGGATGATAGAAATTATAAGTTACACAGGAATTGACAAGTTAAGTAGGTATAGTAATTTGAAGTAGTATAGAGTATAAGAGTGTTTCTCAAATTCCTCTTCTATAGCTTATCTGTATACCGTCTTCTTCACACATATCTAAGTGCAATCATCCCATTCATGTGCTGTCTTATTAAATAAATACCAAGAGTACTGTTTTAGTCAAATGTTGGTTTGCAGGGATTCGATTGGTTTCAGGATTTCATCATGATCTGACATTGGTTAGACGACTATTGGGAAACCTGAGAGTACTGGACATCTGTTTCGTTCTAGTTTAGGACTCTTCATCGGCACGCACTCACTGCAACTGTTCGAACACAGGGCCGTTAAGCCACTGGAACCTGATCTAATGGTCCATGAATTCCAACTTCTTCCAATTCATGGTATGGTGCGACCACTAGCGAATGTTATCTGCGAGTATTTCTCCTCGCAGCCGACCTGCTGTACCCCACTGGTCATAACTTCTACGTCACGGTCTGATTCTTACAGTCTTTGACTGTCATATAAGAAGAGTTATCTGATAGATTTATCACTTCTTTCCTGAAAAAGCTTTCAGGTTATTCGCTTGAAATGTATGATGGTATCTATATTGCTAATCAGTAAGCAATGTGCGTATAAGGTCATCATATTATCGTTCAGAAAAATGTATACATCAGTGTATCCAAGCAATAAGTTTTTGATTTGATTTGTGTACTATGAGGAGGGGCTGGTTGTAGATTTAATTCCAAAGCTTTTGATGCCCTCCCCCATCTAGACAACATCTCTTCAGCGCAACTCTTTGCATGAAATGAACTTATGTGAATTCGCTCTCCATGAATGATGATATATTTGCGTGTCTCCTGACAGACAACCTTTGTCGTGATTCGTTCTCGGTTAATTTACATCTATCTCTCTTGATCATTTTTATTATTGACTTGGAATTTGAACTTTGTTACTTACGTGATTTATTTTTTGTTTTATTAGCTGGTAAATTTGGTGTATAGTAGTGTTTTTGTTGATCGCTACCTGATTCATTTGAGTAACAGGCTTCTAGAAATCCCCTAACTGCATTGTTGGTGTTACCTCTATTTAAGATTTCTGCATTATCCCAATCAAACTGGTGTCCGCTATTATCTACATGAATCGATTTGAAACGCGAATATATATCCAGCGCTTTGTTTTCACTTTTACTTTCCTTTTACCTTCATCCTGACAGTTTTAGCGACAATAATGTTTCGTAATTTCAAGCCTTCATTCTAGCATACTTTCAACGCTGTCAAATTTTCTATTTATATTATTCTGATTTATTATTCGATGTAGTAGGGATTTTAATTGCCTTCTCGATATTATATAACTCCACTTCTTTCACCTTCACATACTGATCATTTCATGAATGAGCTATTCATCACATCAGGCTGACTATCATCTCCTTTTCAATGGGTGTTATTTTCTACCAGCCAGCCAGTCACTCACCAAACACCTTTCTCAACCTTCTTCAGCTGACTTCTCAGTTTTCATTCTCCACATAGTATAAATCTTTTGCGACTAGGCATGATCATTGTCTTGCATTTACAATCATTTTGTAACTGCGTTTAGCACAGGAAGTTAAAATAGAAAAATTAATTTTTACAGGATCGATAATGACAGTTTTTTTTTAATTTTTGGTAACAGTAAAGTTAAAAATGTACAAAAGGCGTAAAATCATGATGATAATAGTAATGATAATAATAATAATGTTAATAGCTAAAATTGTAAGTTGATTTAAATAGTGCCACCGTATACATAACAAGTAGGAAAGAGAAAGAATAAAAGAGCCGATTATTTTGCTATTAATAACATAGTAAGCTCGTAGGTAGGTTTCTCGCTTAGCTTAACATTGTCTCCATCACCATAGGACGTGGGCGGATCAAATATGGTATCATTGAGTTTCTGTATTTACTTGTAAGTGGATATAATCTTTTACAATGACTAGTCCTACCTGATGAGATGCAACTAGAAAAAGGCAAGTTGAAAATAGAGAGGGTGTTTGACGATGCTCAGACAATATATGGATTTGGACCATTTCTCATATGAGTTCAGATGTCTATCAACTACCGTAGTGAATGACAAGCTAACTAAGTGGTGGTGGTGGTGGTGGTGGTGGTACATCACTTGCTCTACTGACAACTTTTAATACCCTGTGCAATATGACATAGTCCTTTTTGAGTAGCCAAGGGAAGACTAAGGGAGAGCAGTAGAGAACAACAGGTAAGATGCAAGAGTAGTTAAGAGACAGGAGGGGGGTTATAGTTTACTATCCCTCGAATAAAAAATCGACGGATTCGCTAATTTAAAAACATGTGTACGCAACAAAAAACGGAACACTTATTGCTTGTTCTCATTGGCATATGCGATGATATGAAGAGATTGTTTTCAATTTTGCAGACGAAATTACAGTCTGAACTTTTGAGATTTTCAATTTACGAGTTAATTTAATTAATTAATCACAATCTGTGAACTGCTTGATACTATAAATGGCAATCAAGAAAGTGAGCACAAATGCATTATGTTAAATACTACTGACATGAGTATTAGTTGAACACTACTCACATCAACTAGTGGTGATGCTTGCCAGCCAACCAGGTCAAAGTGATCTAAACATTGGACGGTCGTTTCACTCGTTTGACTCTTATTCCATTAAGCTAGTTTTAGCATCATTCAAATATATCTTTTGGTGCATTCCGTATGCGAATTACCCCATATACTGATTTGTGGTGATAAATTTCGAGGTTCCGTGATCTGAATGGTATATATATATATATATATATATCGTTCTTACAACGTATTATATTATTGTTTCCTTTAGTTCCTAGAGGAACATATGGCTTCAGCCGCACGTCTCCATTGAGTTCGGTTCCCTGACAACGTTTTCACCTGGCTCCAAGTCTACCCACACATTTTCATCTCTTCACATGACCTCCTCCAAGTCACCCTTGGACGACCAACTCGTGGCTTCCCTTTCGGGTATTACTCAAGGCCTTGTCTAGTGATGTCACTTGATGGTTTCCTAAGAGAATGGTCAATCCATCTCCATTTCTTTCTGCATATTTGTTTCACATTCGGTTCCTGGTTGGTTTGCTCCCAGAGATCTCTGTTGCTGATCTTTTCTGACCATCTGATCTTGAGTATTGAGCGAAGACGGCTGTTATTGAAGGTCTGTAGTTTGTTTGAGGTGCTCTTTATGACGCGTCAAGTCTCTGATCCGTATAGTAGCACTGACTTCACATTGGAGTTGAAAATCCGGATCTTGTTTTTCATGCTGAGTGCTGCTGGTCTCCACACAGACTTGAGAGAAGTGAAAGCTTGAAATGATAGAGAAGATTTGTAGCTCAGGTGGATGATTTTGATGTGGTTGTGTTCTCTGAGCTGGATAGTTGATTTGCGAAGCTTTCATCACCCTACTAGGTGACATCTTCAGCGCATACTTCAATTTGAAGTATGCGCTGAAGATGTCACCTAGTAGGGTGATGAAAGCTTCGCAAATCAACTATCCAGCTCAGAGAACACAACCACATCAAAAAGTGAAAGCTTGCCTTGCTTTCCCGATCCTCTCTTTATTACCCTCATCAGTTCCGCCTGTAGTTGAAACGTTACCCAGGTGCGTAAAGGAGGCTATTTATTTCACATTTTCTGTTGTTGTTGTTGTTGGCCAGGAATCTTCATCACCCCTGTTTTCTCAATGTTCACCTGAAGGCCTATCTTTAATGCTTCTTCTGCCAACTTGTTGCTTTTCGCTTGCATATCTTCCAGTTTGTGGGAAATCAGACATATATCATCGGCGAAGTCCAGATTCCCGAAGCTTTTTGTGTGAGTCCATTTTATGCCTGTTTCCTCATTGCCCGCTGTCTTTCGCATTACCCAGTCTACCGTAATCAGGAAAATCATTGGAGATAGTAGACAGCCTTGTCTTACTCCTGTCCTCACTTCGAAGGATTCCGTATGTTTCCAGTTGCGGATTACTTGGCATGCAGCATTGTCGTACAGATGTTGGATGAGATGTACAATTGTCGGTGGCACCCCGTAGTAGCGAAGTAGTTTCCAAATCACCTCTCGATCGACGCTGTCGAAGGCCTTTTCAAAGTCGATGAAGTTGAGATAGAGAGGTGACTTCCATTCCAAGCTTTGTTCAATGATGATCCGTAATGTGGCGATCTGATCAATGCATGACTTGTTTCTCCTGAATCCAGCCTGTTCCAGTCGAAGTTTTTCGTCCAGGGCTTGTTTGATTCTCTCCAGGATGATGCGGCTTAGTATTTTGCTTGGGATAGACAGGAGCATAATGCCACCCCATTTCTTGCATTGACCTAAGGACCCTTTCTTTGGCAGTTTGAATAGGTAGCCTTTCTTCTAATCCTCAGATACCTTGCCCTCTTTCCACACCTTCTCCAGTAGTGGTGTCATCAATTCCGCTGATGTCTCTGGGGCGATTTTCAATGCCTCTACTGGGATTCCGTTTGGTCCTGCTGCTTTTCCATTTTTTAACATCTTGATTGCCTTCAGGATTTCTGTTCTCGTCGGAGGGTTAATGTCCACTGGTAGTTCTGCTTCCGCTGTTGGTAGTATTGTATCCGGTTTATTACTTCACTGGATATCGACTATATCTACCACATGATAAATAATAAATCATAATCCATAAAAAATCTCATTTATCTCTTTGTAAAATGAGGATTATCCCCTGACTGAATAGACATAAGAAAGTAGAAACTGACTGACTAGCTGGTTTCAACACAGAACTTTACACAGATGTACACCAGTTCCACTTGCCACTCCCCATGCTGCATGTAGCCCACAAAGTAAGAGTAGAGAGTGAAGAGACACTCAAAAGAGGCAGAAGAAAATAGAAATATGGTGGAAGAACAATCGAGTTTTATCGGATATGACAAATAACAAAGAGAGTGAATGCATCTTCACCATCATTGACAACGACAGTTTTGAGCCACATCACAATCCATGTCTCCAGTCTTCATTGGTTCTTATCATCATCTCGAGGACTCCAATCGGTTAATCAACCAGCCAGTCTACACCTCCCTACGTGGCTGGCTGTTTCAAACTAACAGTTATGGCTTTCATTGACTGATGAAGCTAGCTGCGTTTTCAGTTGACCACCACGATGTGTTAGCTAGCTCTTTTCTAACCTGACTCTACTTATGTCAGCTTTGCCGAGCCGCTCTACCTATCAATATCATGCTGTACTGTAGGTGTACAATTTAATCTCGGTTTCACAATTTATTATTATTATCATTTCCAAGAACTGGTTTGTACGGATTTGTATTAATTTTCAAGTTTGATCAGTTAGAGAACCACTGAAAATCTTGCGGTTCTGGACAGCTGTTTCGTCCTAGTTTAAGGTTGATTGGCAGTATGCACCCATCAGGTTTTGAACTCAGAAAGTTCCAGTTACAAGGCAAGCTCGTAAAACATTCGACCACTGGGACCGGACTCAATAGCCCAAGAATTCTAACTTCTACCAATTCGTGATTTCAGCACGACTACCAGCCAATGTCATCGGCGGGTATTTGTTCTCACTCCCGACAGGAATGGACCCCACTGGTCTAATCGCTATGTGACAATAATTCTTTTTCCCTCTACTCCTACTAGTATACACATTCTACCTATACGCTCACCATTTATCCCTGTTGTTATTATCGTGATGATCACGTAGATTGTTAACCATTTATTCACCTCCCTGAACTCTGACCCCACGTATTTTATTAACGACATTCATTCAAATACCTTTGAATAATATTTCCTTATGTAAATGTAAAGCCTGATAAGAATTTACGGAAAATACCTATTTGCTTACTTAAATCGTGTTGTATCATTATCACCATTATTGGAATACTTGCATTGTCCCTAGCATGTATCATCTTTTGATGTACCTTCTCTATACTTATTTATTTTAGGTGACTACATTAACGAAGTTGTTCACACCAGAAGAATTACAGGATACAAGTAGCAGTGAGAGACGCTCACGAATTGAAGCAGACATAAGACTGTTCAATCGTTGGCATTCTGGAGAGCCTATATCTGTAAGTTTGTTTCTGTTTTTTTTTTTGTTTTTTTTCATTTGTATTTTCTGTGGTATTCTGTAAATTAGGGGGTTAAAACAGGTATTCCAGGTTATTTGAAATAATGAAGGAAGGTTTGTAGCCCAGGTAGATGATTTTTGATTTAGTTGTGTTCTCTTAGAAGGGGCTGATTGTAGACTTAATCGCAAAGCGCTTTCATTGTCTCCCATCTACACAACATCCCTCCCTTTAGTACAGGTTTCAGCATGCAATGACCTTATTTGAATTCTCTCTCCATGAATGATGATATGATTGTATCCATCTCCTGGCAAGGATTGTCGTGGTGAGTGGTTGTTAATGTACGAGAGGAGAAGAAGAAGAAGAAGAAGAATTAGACAACAAAGTCTCGTTCTTCCAGGTCTTAATCAAGAGAACTAACACAGGAAATTTAGAAACACAAGTATGTGGAAAACCAACACACAAACACACAGATCAAATAGTCAACTATGATAGCAATAACCCAGTGAGTGCCTCATGGAAGAAACTGTATGGGGACATTGTTTAAAAGAGTCCATTTTTAATATTAGAACAAGACATATAAGCGAACGATATTGTTTTCAATTAGATCTTCAGGCTTTGCTATAGTTTACATAGATTTATATATAGAAATGTTTAACGAATGACGGTAATATTGTGGATCAAATAATAATAATGTGGTAAATGTTTTGGACTTAGTTAATAACGATGAGTATAATGATAACAAAATATTGATTATATATATACATATATATATAAGGCGAACAACTAGACAGCTTAAGAAACGCATTAATGAGCATATTCCTTCATGGTTCGGAAAAGGTCAAATAAAGTCTATAAGAAGCTTTATATCGGCTGATTTGATTGATAGTGGTCACCAAGTGGACAAAAGTGGTGCCTTTAAAGTTATCTATCGCATTCCATCGAGCCTTTCCAACGGAATTCGAACCCGTCTTTTACACATATCTGAAGTTATGGGAATTGGAGAGAACAATCCTAGTCTTTACATACAAAAGAAGTTTGTTCTACCTCTGTCTCTCCATTGGCCTAGGTGAATTCTATTCAAAACCCTCCCACCCTTTCTTATTTTCCATCTCCTTCGTACTTTTATTATATTTATTTAAACTCTGATTATCTGTCCACCTCACCTTTAGTATTACGTAACTTTTAGGATTTTACCGAATGTCTTTATTGAATTGTCTACACATATTACTACCTTTGTTATTCTTATCGCCACCTGCATAAACCTTATTATCAACATTTTGTTATAATTATAATCATCGTTATTAACTAGGTTCAAAACATTTACCACATTATTATTATTATTATTTGATCCACAAAATCACCGTCATTGGTTAAAAAATTTTTTATATAAATTTATCTACATGAGTAAAGCCTGAAGAAGATCCAATTGAAAACAATATTGTTTGCTTGTATGTCTTGTTCTAAAAGAGTCCAAACAGACTATAGCCTTCCGGTGCTGAAGAAAATGTAGGAAAAATACCTACCACAAACTGTTTAAAAAAAGAATGAATATTTCTCCCTCAGAAACACACACAATCTTATCAAGAAGTGTTTAAACTCACACCGTGACACCAACAATAGTTGGAATTCCAAGTCAATAAAAAATGGCCAACAGAGACTTAAATTAACAACGAATCACGACAAAAGTTGTCTTTCAGGAGATACAGTTATATCATTCATGACGAATTCAAATAAGTCCATTTCATACTGAAACCTGTGTTGAAGGTGGATGTTGTGTAGATGGGAGGCAATGAAAGCGCTTCGCAATTAAGTCTAAGGGCAGCCCCTCCTCAGAGAACTGAACTAAATCAAAATATTGCAAATTATCTGGAAAGATCCCGTTTTTCACTCTAATTCTAATGACTATTTTCTCACAACTTCTTTACCAGTTATCACTTTTAAGTAAAGTGAGAATATATCAGTGATTACAATTGCTTAAAATCCATGTACATAGACATCAATGATTTATGTGCAATGCCTGAGAAACTGAAGTTAACAAAATTTTGTTTACTGTCATCTTACATGTTTGGTTTAAGTCTTGGTTTCAAAATGCAAGGCAGGAAATGTTGTTCAATTTTCCTGCCATCATCGAACAGTTCATTGAGGAGGGGGAGCGTCCACTGACAACGACTCGGAAAGTGTATGGAATGCATCGATGGTTCAGTGGTAGAAGGCTCTGAAGTCAAGCCACACGTGGTCCCTGTCCACTGACGCACTCTTTAAACCCGCTAAATCGATAGTAAGATCGATGAAGAAGAAAGTTTTAGCGGGATGCTAGCAACCTCACGCCGTAAAAATCAACAACACTGTGCTACTGAAGCTTCGAAGCTCTAGCTTGAATCCCTATTTTCCACTTGGAACTTAAAGGAATAAAATAGTAATAATAATAGTAACAAAATTGGACTGTTATAGGGCCTCACGAAATCAAAGTATAATGCATGAAGTATTAGAGAAGATTTGTAACTCAGGTGAGTATTTTTCGCGCAAATGGTTTAAATCAAAGGAAATGGAAACTAAAGAAAGAGTGGGAGATTTATTTCAATTATTATTTACCTAGTCCAAAGGAGAGTGACAAAGGTACAATAAACGTCTTTTGCTTGCAAAGACACTAAAATTCGTTGGTTGGAAGCAATCCTCAGAAAGCCTTAGATCTGGAATTCAGTCTGCACCAAACATAAAGGACCAGACATGCTTTGTTTTCATTAATGCCTGAATGGTGAGATTATTCATGAATAGCATTTTTAACTGACTAGTATTGGTACTGTGTCATTCCTATTGCAAGTTTTTGCTGTGGCTACAGCGAACATAAGCTCAGTAATCAACTTCATCCTCTGCAGAACCATCTTATTTTTGTAGCAATCTAGTTATACCTTCAAAATATTTTGTGTGTTAGTGAATACATTGCGATTGCTGTATCATTGAGTTCCCAGAAATAACATTATAATATGACAGAGTTATACCATTATACCAATTTGCCAAAGTAACAGCTGGGAAGAAAGGCCAACTGTGAGAGGTTGAACCACAGCATGATACTCAGCATTCACTTTTACCAACCGGTGGGATACGTATTTGCTGTTCTCCTGTTGACCCAGTCAGACAAAATGATAATATAAATGTACAAAATACCTCGCTGCATTGACTGTGAGTTAAGTCAACTAACTACATAGGTCAGTCAGATAAGTAGATCGTGAGTGGTAATCAGATTGTCAGAACATAAGAATTAAGTAGCTAAGTGCAGAATGACTCACCCCGTGAATATAAGTAATTTAGAAAGAGGAAAACTCAACAACTGCACTTCGCGCATTAACACACAACTAACCACACAACAGGGTGGGACAGAGTTGAAATTCTAAAAAGAAATATGCATAGATGGTGAGAAGGGGAGACGGAGAGAGGTTGATCACTGTCTGAATCTTTGTTCAACGAATAATCTACACCTAACATAAGACGTGTGATAGGAATGAGTCATCACTAACACCAGGGATATGGGGAATATTACTACTACAACTACTACTAGCAATCATAAAATCGCTAGGTGAATGGAATTATATATAAACGAAGTGATAAAGTTGTGTGAGTAGTAGGGCTTTGATATGATTGTGAGCATTAGTAGTAAATTGTTGTTCTCGAAACGTAGTCATCAATAAATACCACTACTGTATAACAGTGTGAGTTTGTCAAATAAATTTACTCTATGTGAAGGAATTATGCTCCACCACATTGCCAAAATCCCATTGGGATTCGGGTTATACAAGGCCAGCGGGCTCGTAGACTATTAAGCTATTGGCACCCGCCAATCTTACGGCCAGCCTATGAATTCTAACTTTTACTAATTAGTAGTGACGTCTTCTTATTCTTCTTTAGAAATATGCATGTTACTTGTATTGATTTTATTTATATTTCTGTATTTTACTGTTTATTGTAGATTATTGATCAGATCCGAGATTTGCCTGCATTTCTATACGGTTTTATGCAATTATTATTCAGCGGGGAAGGTACATTCGCCTTAATGCAAATCCGTTTAACGCTAATGGGTTTATGTGTTCTGTTTTATCTGATTACACCATTTGATTTTATCCCAGATGTTTTTGCCGGTTTTTTGGGCATCTTAGATGATATGATTGTATTGTGTATTTTTGCTCTACATGTTATTTCTGTTTATCGGAGTATCTCTTCAAGACGAGAAGTGAACGCTAGGTAGGCGAAACAAAGCGCGCTTATCACGGTGCAGTTGTTGTTGTTGTTGTTGCTGTTTTTGTTTTGTTTTTTTATAATAAATTCCATCTTTGTATATATCAGTGTGTATTCCATTGCCGATTAATTTTCGATGCCTTGACGATTCAGTTGTTGTCACCCTTCTCTGTCTGTCTGTCTCCCTCTCTCTCTCTCTCTGTATCCATGACTACTTCACTGTTTAAATGCTTATGTCAAACTTACTGCTCCATTTCAAATAGTTGACTTTTTGTTGGTATAATAAAGTTTGATACATATATAGATGATATCCTACTCTTTCGTTTTGTGTTGTAGTCATTGTGTGATAAGTCTGTCAATATCAAATGTACGGGGATGCGGCTACAGAACTACTGGACTGGACTACATCGACTGGTTGAGCGTGTTGATGACCACTTCACGCAGATTTAGGAAGTTGTATCAGCCGGAAAACGCTCCGGTGGGGTTGATCGCTAACAAAATCTTAGCACACGGATACACAGAAAGCTCGTTTAACATTTGCCAACCGATTTATTCTATCATTGATATAATAATAATAATAATAATAATAATAATATTCTATCTCTGGCTTAGTAGACATGATATCCGGCTGTCTGGCTGGCTCGCTGTCGACCAAAGAATGTATGTACTGCACAGTACAGTAACAGCAGTTTACTCAGTGCACCTTTATGACTGGCTGTGGGACATGGCCACTGAAAGTGGAATAATAATAATTTGCTTTATTCCAAAACAGCATTTATGATATAATGTAGAATTCTCAGAATTTCGTATAGTCTCGCACCTAATTCACTCGATGACAACAACAACAGAATGAATACACTACAGGGTACAGGTACACTTAACCAAAATTGATAACAACAGCAGCTTTTGACATTAGCAGAAACAGCAGGCTGAAAATGATGTACAAACATCAGATGATAAGAATAATATTAATAATAAAAATACAAGATAATGCGGATAGTGAGTGTCAGGATAAAATTACAAATATAGGGGAATATTTGAGTCATGCTAGTCACAGAGCAAGTCGTAAGTTTTACGTTTGATACTATATCTATCACATAGAACGTGAGAGGGCGGCCGGGCCAAACAGGGTATGATTGAGCGACCACATAGTCTTTTATGATGACTTCTTGTCATACCAGATAAGATGCAAGAGGTGGAGGCGGTGTTGTGAATAGGCAGGGTGATCAGACAATATCGATTTAAAACTTTTCTTATATTAGTTTAGGTGTCTATCAAAAACTTCAGAAAAAAAGCTGACTAAATGGCGGCACACAATTTACCCTACTGACAACCTTGAATACCCTTCGCAATCTGACATAGTCCTTTTTGAGTAGCCCAGGAAAGGCTGGGGTGGGGTTGAGTGGAGCGATAAAAAGTAATAGGTAATATGCCAGAGTTAACAAATTGTAAAAGTAGAGGTTGAGTAATTCCAGATTGCCTTAACTTCTTAATGTATAAGGTGGTTGGACGGGGCATTTTCTTAGAAATTAACAAAATATGAGTTGACCAAGAAAGATGAGAGTATAGAATTATACGAAGGTATTTTATGCTTGACTTATTCTCTGTATCAGTGCACTCTACAAGCTACGAGCATCGTGTGAAGTAATGAGTTCGTTAAGATCACGTTTATTCGTGAAGGTTGCACTAACTGTCTGATATTTGGAGGGATTCTATGTAAGATCATTTAGTTTAGACCACTAGCTTATATGCTACAAGAAGCTATTCCGTTAGGAATAGCCAGATCGGGAC
This sequence comes from Trichobilharzia szidati, assembly GCA_944472155.2. Lineage (NCBI taxonomy): Eukaryota > Metazoa > Platyhelminthes > Trematoda > Strigeidida > Schistosomatidae > Trichobilharzia > Trichobilharzia szidati. Next base: position 43,786,561 of record OX235279.1, read on the forward strand.
TTAACTGGCAACGAGACAGTCAGATCATCAGAGTACTTAACAGAATGAATTTCTACCGGGAAAGGCAAGTCATGAAAGAGGAGAGACAAAAGAAGCGAGGGTGGAACAGCAGCTTCAGTAAGCAAGGTGGAGTAACATTTGCCTTTACTGCATACAGTATACTGCATTCTGTTAGAGAAATAAGAATGCAACCAGTTAACAGCCTAGGACTCGGTTTATGTCAAGGAGAGCTAATTTAATAGAAGACGTCTGGCTACAGAGTCAAATGCGGAAGTGTAGTCCAGGAAGGCAAATCAGATATATTTGGCTCTTTTGTCTAAAGAGGAAACAATATTATGATGTGAGACAACCGTAGCACCTAAAGTACTTCTGTCCTGTTTGTACGCAAACTGTTTGGAGTTATCAAAGCTTTTCAGTCAAGGGTCAGAGTTGAGTAAACGTGTTTTTCCATTCATTTCAACAATAATACTAGATAAATAAGCTTTGAAAATGTTTGTAGGATATTAACACAAGATATCCGCACATCTGAGAACAACAGCAGGTGCGCTGTTGGATTTGAGACATTTGAGAACATCAAGGGTATTAAAACTATGACACGTATTATATTTATGAACCAGGAGAGCTTATGAAATAAGACTTGATAACAGTATTTACATCAAAAGAGGGGACAACAGCACTTTGCTTACCACATAACTTGATATCATCTGATGTACGCAAATGTACCGAGTCGGAGAATTTTTTTCAGACTTGGGATGTATCGGTAGATCCCTGGGTAGTTTTCCGCTCAAAAGTCGGCTATTTTTGGTCCTACCATGGGTGAATACGTACTGTGTAGACAATAAAGTAACATTAACCTACCGTAACTGTATCTAAGTGAGCATACCATAGCAGCTCGTCTGCTTTGTATTACGAAATTACGAACTAAGCACAATCAGGATGAATTTGTTATAAGCTCGAAATCTGAACTCTTCAGTTCACACTCGGCCAGCTAAACTTCGCGTACCCAACGTCGATAAAACGAAGACAATGCTGCGTATGCAACGTTATATTTATGTAATATGAATCTGACTCAAATATATACGGAATCATTGCTACTTCACACCTTAATATGACATACAAAAAGTAAAATAAGTGACTTTAACCTCAGTAGTGGAGAGGTTTATACGTCCGTTCCAGAAACCAGGCTTTCCAATCATATTAAAAGTCCTGAACGAAGCAATATCTTCTGATACACTAATTATTCAGTCAGTCAGGTTCTAATATTGTAACTTGGAGTCTTCTTCAATCATTCCAGAGAACAGAGTACACGTATCGACAGCTTGACAGCGACTGACTCTGAGATCGTGTATCTGTGCTAATAAGATGTATGTTTAATGTAGTGTCCGCTGGTTCTCGTGCTTAATTGGCTTCTTGTCCAGTTCCCGTTGCATCTAGAAAGGAAAACAAAGACACTGGGTACTTTGTAGGAAAATTTCTAAATAATATGCTTGAAATGGGACATACATGCACAATGCGAAAAAAGAGGAACAACCGGAAAAACAATAATTTCGTCAAGCACTAGATACAGTACATGCAAAGTCACTTACGAAATGTTATACGGAGGAAAATTAATCTCTCAGTAAGGAGAAGAATGTTCCATAAGCATAACAGTTTACAAAGAATTGAGGCATGTTCGTCTTATCTTTAAGATAAATATGAAGGTGCACTAGGGACCTCACGGCTCCTATCTTGTTGAAGGCGTCTGATGCCTGTGCGGTACAGGCTACCTTTTCGAGCATCATACGTGTATATTGATAGCGTCTCATGCGACACGATTCAGTCGGAGGTCATGGGATTTCCCTCTTAGTGAGCTGGTTTTAAGGGCCGATATTAATGTCATCTCTACCCCAGTTCTTGACAGAACCGCGACGTTTATCCGTGTGTGTAATGACTTTATAAACTCCATAGTTCGGAGGTTCTGACAGTCAGTGCTCAGACAGGTGACGAATAAAGAAAACTGTCTGTAGAATGGGACTGGTGTACAGCATATCAAGTGTGGACCTGCTGATATATGATCAGTGATCTAAAGCTGATTGAGAACTGGAGGGTGGGACAAATTCGCCTGGTGGTCGTAATGTTGTGCCATACACCGGCTCAGCATGTGTACACCCTGTAGCGACCTTCCAAGTGTTCATGGTGCCGAGGAGGACTAACTCTAATGACTCAGTCTAATATGCAGTGTTACAGGGTAATACTGGATCATCCACCTGCTGGTAAGAGTGTTCTAAGAGAGCATTTGGTTAACGATGGCAGGCTGCTGCTTTCAACAGCATGCAACTGAAGACTTCAGTCAAAGCTAAAAATAGACCACCACACTTTCAGGAAAACACATTCGATTTTCACAACAGACATTTTTAGGAAACAAGTGCATATGGCTCAGCCAATTTAGTACATGGCGAATTGCAATGCCATAGTCATGTATTTCCGTCGACGTTATGAGGTGGTTTTGATATGTTTGATCCCTTTATTTTTTGAAACGTGCTAAGAATTCTGCGAACAATTGTTGCCAGCACTTCATTAAGCATATTTCAAATTATTCTGTGCTAGTTTTTTTTACTACATTTATTAATTTTATGAAAAAATTCTCCTTGAGAACTGAGCCCCATAAAATATCACGAAATTATTCCCAGAGAAAGCAAGTTCTATGAGAACGCTCTGCCCAACATTATTCATTTGTTTCTTTGGGTGGAAGTGTGAAGCGGAGAATGAAGTAGCATAATTGTAGTGGATTTGTGAGCAACCTACAGACAGTCAGGATTTTAAGCTTCTAGTTATTAACAACTTTCATCTCGTTCTCGTAGTTTATCCACTTCGGAGATTTCATGCCACCGTATCACTTGCCTTAATTGCACCATTACTAGCTTGCACATTAACTAAGCCATCTTTATAGTCACTATATTTAATAATAACAACAACACAGAATTATTATTCTCTATTTAGGTGTTGGTTTTCAAGGATTTGATTTGACTGGTGACAGGATTTCATCATGAGATGACGTCGGTTCCCAACCGATAGCTGCCACCTTGACGTGGTGGTTGGGCTTGCATATCGCAATGACCCAACGAGCTACACTGGCTGGAACTTATGTTCCTGTAGGTCCTACCATGCCAGAAAGGTTGTTTGGATAGCGGTTAGACAAAAAGCAGCTACCCAATCCAATACTATGACTCAAACAAACTCACAAAATATGATGCCGGATCGGTCGGATTAACAACGACCGCGCTTCCTGGTGCCGTGTCACTGGGCAGAAGTGATAAATATGCTACTGAGACACACCGAACAAGAAAGAACAACCAAAAACAGGCCGCGTGTGACCGGCCTCAAGCAGTTGTCCCCTGGGCTCTGCGGTCACGCAACACTAACCTTTTCTCTCTCCCCTTCTCAGGCGTGAGGCTAGCAACCCCACCTTGTAAACAAAGCTGCTACAGAAACTTCTGCAAGATGAATCTCCTTGCGACAAAAGAAAAGTCTGTGTGGGGACATGGAATGTGGGCACCATGTACGAGATTGATAAAGCTGCCCAGATCGCAAACGAAATGAAAAGATATGGAATTCAAGTACTGGGAATATGTGAAAGCAGATGAAACGGGAATGGACTCACCAAATTGTCAATGGGTGAGTCAGTGATCTACTCCGGTCACCCAGAGGATAACCACACGTACACCGAGGGCGTGGCTATCATGATGTCACCAACGGCAACGAAGGCCCTCACACAATGGCAGGCGATCTCGTCCAGGATTATGACTTCCAGATTCAACTCCAAAGGAAGGAAAGTGTCAATTATACAATGCTATGCACCGACAAACAACGTAGACCTCGAAAAGAAAGAAGAATTCTACAAACAGCTACAGGCAACAATGGACAATACTCCAGTCGGCGATTTTAAAATACTAATGGGAGACATGAACGCCAAACTGGGATCAGACACCACAGGAAGGGAACTCATCACGGGTAGAGAAGCTCTCGGAGAAATGAATGAAAACGGAGAACTCTTCGCCGACTTCTGCGCCTTCCATGAACTAGTGATTGGTGGCAGCGTATGCAAACACAAGGATATCCACAAGGCTACATGGGTGCCACCAGATGGGCGAACCAAAAGCCAGATTGACTTCATCTCAATCTCAAGGAAGTGGAGGCGCAGCCTGCTGGACACAAGAGTAAGAAGAGGAGCAGACATTGGCTCAGACCACTACCTCGTACAAGGGACAATCCAAATCAAATTAAAAGCTTTCAGAGAATCAGGAGCTGCAGACAGACCACAAGCCAAGTTCAACACTCAAAAACTGAAGGACCAGGACACAAAGGACATCTTCACTGCAAGTATAAAAGACAAAGCCGAGACACAAATCAACACTGGCGACGAGGTCAGCTTCGAAAAGCACTGAAACAACTGGAAAACAGTGTAGAGTCAAACCTGCATGGAAGTTCTAGGCAGAAAGAAGAGACAGGACCAACAGTGGCTCACTACGGACACTTGGAGACTGATAGAAGAGAGAGGGATGGTGAAACAAAAGATTCTCCAGTGCATCGACGAGCAACAAAAACAGGAGTTGAATGCAAGCTACAAGACACTGAACATAAGAGTAAAGAAGGTGCCAGGGAAGACAAAAGAAAATATTATGAAGCCATGGCAAGGGAAGCAGAACAAGCTGCAGGCAAAGGAGATCTCGCAACACTCTACCAAACAACTAGGTACCTATCGGGCAAAAGTTTGATACAAATTAAGCCGGTGAAGGATGACAATGGAAAGTCACTCACCAAAGAAATGGAGGAAAGGAAAAGGGCTGAACACACCACCACCTACAACGCGCCCAACAATACCAACGACGGAAAGAGAGCTACCAGTGAACACCAACCCCACGACGAAATCAGAAGTCCTGAAGGCAATCAAGATGCTAAAAGCTGGAAAAGCAGCAGGACCAGATGGAATCCCAGCAGAAGCATTGAAAATGGACCCAACAGACAGCAGCGTACTTGATGACACCACTACTGGAGAAGGTGTGGAAAGAAGGCAAAGTATCCGAGGATTGGAAGAAAGGATACTTATTCAAACTACCAAAGAAAGAAGACCTAAGTCAATGCAAGAACTGGCGCGGAATTATTATTTTTTTTTCCTTCACGTTCCCCAGTGGAACATAGGGCTTCAAGCTAGTGGCTTGAAGTTTCCGTTGCAGTGTTTATTTTACAGGATGGGGTTGCTAGCCTCATGCCTAACCTTTCCTCTTTACCAGCATTATTTCTGGCTCAGCGAGGTAAAGGAGTGCGTCGGCCGGGGATCGAACCCCGAACCATATGCATGGTTGGCGAGCGTCTAAACCGCTATACCACCGACGCGGAATTATGCTCCTGTCCATCCCAAGGAAAATACTAAGCCGCATCATCCTGGAGAGAATCAAACAAGCCCTGGACGAAAAACTTCGACTGGAACAGGCTGGATTCAGGAGAAACAAGTCATGCATTGATCAGATCGCCACATTACGGATCATCATTGAACAAAGCTTGGAATGGCAGTCACCTCTCTATCTCAACTTCATCGACTTTGAAAAGGCCTTTCACAGCGTCGATCGAGAGGTGATTTGGAAACTACTTCGCTACTATGGGATGCCACCGACAATTGTTCATCTCATTCAACAGCTGTACGACAATGCTGCATGCCAAGTAATCCACAACGGGAAAATTACGGAATCCTTCGAAGTGAGGACAGGAGTAAGACAAGGCTGTCTACTATCACCAATGATTTTCTTGATTGCAGTAGACTGGATAATGCGACAAACAGTGGGCAATGAGGAAACGGGCATAAAATGGATTCACACAAAAAACCTGAAGGATCTGGACTTCGCCGATGATATATGTCTGATTTCCCACAAACTGGAAGATATGCAAGTGAAAAGCAACAAGTTGGCTGAAGAAGCATCCAGAGAAGATAGGACTTCAGGTGAACATACAGAAAACAGAGGTGATGAAGATTTCTGGGCAACACCACCAACAGCAACAACAACAGACAGCAATCAGCATAAATGGGAGGAACCTGAAAGAAACAACCTCTTTTACCTATCTGGGAAGCATCGTTTCAACTACAGGCGGAACTGACGAGGATATCAAAGCAAGAATCGGAAAAGCAAGACAAGTTTTCACTATTCTCAAGCCTGTGTGGAGGTCAACAGCACTCAACATTCCATTTTCTAACAGTTTGAGCAATATTGAGGTTAGGCTTCGGTTGAATGATAGGTAAGGAGGAGGGAAAGTCAATCAACGAGGTTTTGAATCAGTTAAGTGGATTGAGTGAGATGGTTAGGACATGTGGTACGCCTGTCTGCCTAGCCGTCGATCGCCTTCCTTGACTGACAGGCAGTTTTAGCTGTTGACATAGGATGGATGGATCAGGTTGGAAAAGAGCTAGCTAACACATCGTGGTGGTCAGTCGAAAACACGGCTGGCTTCATCCGTCAATGAAAGCCATAACTGTTAGTTTGAAACAGCCAGCCACTTAGTGAGGTGCAGACTGGCTGGTTGGCTGACCTGTTGGGGTCTTCGAGATGATGGAGACATGGATTGTGATATGGCTGAAAATTGTCGTTGTCAATGATGGTGAAGATGCATTCAATCTCTGTCATTTATTTGTCATATCCGCTAAAACGCTTTCCCTCACACTTGTGTTAATTATCTCTTCTGCCTCTTTTGAGTCTATCTTCAATCTCTTCTCTTGCTTTGTGGGCTACATGCAGCATGGAGAGTGGCAAGTGGAACTGGTGTATATCTGTGTAAAGTCCTATATTGAAACCAGCCAGTCAGATAAATTGTCACATTAGGAAAGGGATATATTACAACAGTGATATGAAAAATTTCTGCTTATTAAAAAGCACTTAATGCTTTTCCATAAAAGTATTTAGCGATGCAGCCGAAGTGACTCTTTTCAACGAATTTATTATCATCAATCTGTACAGTCGTATGTGTATAGTTTTTTATAATAAGAAATTTTATCCTTTCAGAAAATTGAAAGAAAGGTGTGAATACATAAAATAATATTAGTAGTATGAGATGCAATTAAAATATTAACGATTATTTAATTCATTATAGACCTTCCTGTCAACTGATTGGACTGAAGTGCACTGCCTCAGGTTGTCATGTCGGTGTAACACAATGAGCGACAGTCACGCTAGGAGAGAAGCAGAACGAGAGCTCGTTAAGTGCTTGCATTTGGTACAATGGCAAAAATCAGAGAGCGCGGGTCAGGCCCTCACAAACAAAACACTCTAGTTGTCATCATTGGTATTGAGTCCTGATAGACGTGCTCCACGGAATAGACTCCTCAGTGTATTCCTGAAAGGCAGAAAATAAAACAGTGTTAAGTACTCTATCTATAACAGTTTTTATTTTGTAACAGTAGGCATTCAGGATAGCGTTTTCTTATTTCATTGGCTTCTCAAAAGCTGCTTACAGCCTAAAGATAGTGCTAAGTTTATGTACAGATACAGTTTTAACATACTTATCCAGTGAGTTCGAGTTCAAACAAAAAATTAGTGTATGCATTCAAAGTCGAAGATTATGTAATCAAATGAAGGAGAATAAAGACATCCAGTTCTTACCAGGGCAAAGAAAGACTGATAAGTGCTTCTTTATGAAAATTTAAATTGGGTTTCAGGTGTATGATGGAGGTTGCTTCGGCAAACTTGTGGGGAATTGACCTATTTCGTCTGTTAATAATTTTCAAGGACTTTTCTATGTCCACCTCCTCATGACCCCCGTGTCAAGGCGATGCCTGGAAACGGCACTGTTGAAAGCATTTGCCCCCTTGACAGATGTAGACTTTTCAGTACATGTTCAGAAAATGTATTATGTACCCTTCTTTATGTTTTCCCCAATGTAACTGCTCGTGCAAATACATGTCAATTTGTATACATAGTTAGTATTGACATGAGAAGTGTGTGTGTGTCGACCTTCATTTGCACTAAAGAAGAGCATGTTGTTCGATGAAGGAGAAGCAACTTAGCTTCAGGATAGGCTCATTTTGGTCAGTGACGCATTCAATCTTCTAATGATTATTCCTACAATACTAACACTTTTAAAATCGAGTTGAATGGAGATAGGCATTTTTCCCACTGTGATTTGTTTGGCATTATAGCCTTCATATCTTTCGTACGCATTAAGGAATCTCTGGGAGAGTAACCGTTGTTTCTCAACATCTTTTCGAGAATCAGAAATTCTTCGTGTAATTTATCTGTAGAGCATATTCTCTCGACTGACCCCATGTAATAGAGTTTCGCCTAGTGCTTGTTTATAGCTATTTGGACAAAAAATATCAAAATGTAAGTATTGTCCATTCCATGTCGGCTTTTGGGAAATTCCCAAGCTTACAATAATGCTGAATTAAATCTCAGTAATTCTGAAATAATTCTTGCATCCTATAGTGAGTAAATTCTGAATCTGTTCTGAAATGGTTTGTTTAATGGCACAGACTAGAACTCAGTGCTGGTTTTCAGCATGACTAGAACTAATTCAGCACCGTGTTCTTTTTCTAGGCATTTTTAGGAGTAGATCAGAACATACTGGGTTTGCTTATCAGCGTTGTTCCAGCCCTTACAGGACATATTAAGCACTGACTAGCATTACTTCAGAACGAAAAGACCTAATTCAGCACATAGTGGCAATTTTTTCAGCTTAATTCTAGCCTTCTCAGCACTGACTAGCATTACTTCAGAACGAAAAGACTGCTACTTATTATCATCACCTGTGTCCTACGCCGGCGCAATTCATTCAGTTTTCAGAAGGAAATCAGTTTTTATAATTGAGAGAATTTTGTATTTAATAAACTGTAGTACATTGTCACTGCAAATCCGTCAAGTGAGATCCACTGGTAGCATCCTGTAAATAAGCAAAATAGAAGATTAGTTGATGAAAAATAGTGCTCAGCACATTGTAAGAATTTACATTTAGAAAGGTTTACTTACATAACTGCCACTGTTATATCCCCTGGTATCTTTTTCATTTGCCTACAAATGAAAACAATGTTATCATTACTATATGTTAAATAAACTTTGACTTATAAAAATAAGCAGGCGTTTCGCAATTTTACCTGAATTCCTTTCTTCAGCTTACGCCTTTGGACACGATCTTTCAAATTGTGAAAGTACGATTTCGTGGCCTTATCCACTATGTCATCAACCTCTCTTGACGTCATTAGTTGGCCGGAGAATTCCGCCATAATTACATCTAGAGAACTAAGTGCTTTATAAATGAACCTTACATCTCATTATTTTATAAAAGGTATAAGGCACAATGCTGGACTTTTTCAAAGTCCCCTGAAATGTAAACTTCAAAGCTACTTCAGGTTTTAGAACATGGTGCATCATGACCTTAAGTGATAACTTTGGATCACTCTGAAGGCAGCTAACCATCTTAGCAGTCTACAAGAAATAAGAATTAAATATGTCAACTCACATATTGCTGTTTGTACTTTTCGTCTCTCAAAGATGCTTCCAGCATCTCTAAGTGGTCTTCATTCTCGATCGGAAACTGCAGTGTGAAGTCATCGTTTGCTGGAAGGGAGGTTTGTTGTCGAGATTTTCTGTCAATAGTCATAATGTTCAACATTTTCGTGCACAGGTTAATGAGTTCCATATTTGTATCTTTAAATAGATAATTATTTTTAAGTAATTACCGAGTATTTTCTGAATTTTGGAATCAGTGGTATCTTCGTTAGACGGCAGTCTAAAGTACGAATAAAAATTGTAACAATGATTCCTACCGGTCAGATACAGTTGTGTTTTTGCCAATAGGAGAGGAAGAATGGATTATGGGAGCACTGGAAGTACTGAAAATGAATGGCTTTCAATTACGTAAATACCTTGGAATTTGGGCTATGAAGTCATCAAATATATTGTAATCTGGATATTGTGGTTTGATGCAACCAACTTCACTGGCGGCCACATCAATATCCATTGAGTTGTAAAGGAAATTCTTCTCTGATTTCTTGGCATCCCTGAAAAATACGTTAGACAGAAAACTGCACCTACCTTTTTGGTCTCTTACTAGGCATTGGCAACGTATCATCGTCCATGTCTGCCTTCTTGGAGCCTTGATCATTGCTTCTCAAAAGCTCTACACCCTTTTTACAATTCTCATAAGTATCTAGAAGGGTGATAATGAAATATGCCAACTTACCAAATTCCTGCAGTTGACGGAATTGAAACACTGACCATCCAGTCCCGGTATACATAGGCTCTAGATGGTTTGCTGTGCTGCTGTACGCACATAAACCACTTCGCACAACCCAGGTGTTTGGGATGGCGACTACAGTGTCATCTTCTAGCGAACGGACGACGAGATATCTGATTGGTGTAGAATTCTGCAAAAGGATATGTAATGAAGTGGAAATACGACTGTTACTTTATCTGTATCAGGTTGCTTAAAATGAATAACAGCATGGATATACCTATATCTCAAAAACTTGGAATAAACTGTCAAATGAACTTCAGTTTGACCAACAACATTAACCAGTTAAAGGTAGATGTTCGGAGTTGACGACAAATAGATGTCACAAAAAAACTTAGACGAATTACATATTAACAGTTCAAGCAAAAAATTACGGCACAGTACCTTCAATTAAAAGTATGAAGCAGGGGGATGACTACTTCGTCATTAGTTGTTGGAACAGTCATGCACTTGCAGACAATATTCACATAGGATATCCAGTGTGTTTCGTGACTGAATTTCAAACATCTAAATATCGCTAAATTCCTTGACTTAAACGGTGTCGTAAAATCATCACTATAATCGCTGTAGGATCGAAAACGTATCCTATCTTCACTTTCCATTTCAACTATATTCCCTGGTTTACCTAAGGCTAAGATGACGTTGTCCGGAGAATGAGATGTGAATATGGTATTCAGATACGTCAGCTTTCCCTTGCTGAATTCAATACACCTATTACCAGCTTCTTTAGGTACATGCTTCACACCTGTACTTTTCATTAAGTACACGTGTTCAACATAGCGCTGAGGTGCCTGCTTAGCCACAGTGTAACCACAGTGCACGGACTGCCTTATCTTGCGCATATAGGATTCGAAGGGAAATGCGCAGAATTCTTCTAGTGGCCCATGCAGCTCAACGTCATCCGCTATATGTTTTAGAGAATGTATATTGTAAACAATATGTTCATTTCCGAAACAATTCTCATATTGCAGTAAGAAATGACTCAAATCTGTTGGGTTATAACCCAACCCTTTCTCCTACAATTGCGTCGGTGGCATGGTGGTTAGGATGCTCGCAGATCATGAGCATGGTACGGGGTTCGATCCCCGGCCGGCGCATTCCTTTACCTCATTAAGCCAGAAATAATGCTGGTGAAGAGGAAAGGTTAGTCATTAGACTAGCAACCCCATCCTGTAAAATAAATACTGCTATAGAAACTTCAAGCCACTAGCTTGAAGCCCTATATTCCACTCGGGAACGCCAAGGACAAAAAAAGGGTTGGGTTATACCAGAATGTCTTAACTTCTTGATGTAGAAGGTAAGACGGAATATTTTCTTAGAAATTGTCAAGATATGAGACGACCAGGAGAGATCAGCAGATAGAATGACGCCTAAGTATTTAATTTCCGACTTGGTTTCCATTTCAGTGTCATCTATGTTGCACACCTCGTGAGAGCTAACCAGTTTGTTTAGGTTAGATTTATGCCTAAAGGTAAAATTGACTGTTTGGCATTTGGAGGGGTTTAAGGTAAGACCGTTTTCCTTGGACCACTGGCAGATTTCTGACAGAAAGCTATTAAGTTTAGAGCAGTCACTTTGACATTTGACAGGCAAAGATACAGTCAGGTCGTCAGCATATTTGACAAAATTAATGTCATTTGAAGATGGTAAGTCATGTAGAAAGAAAGAAAAGAGAAGTGGGGAGAGTACAGCACCTTGGGGGACACCAGTTTCAGTGAGCACAGCAGAGAAGGATTTACCTTTGTATATGGTATACCGCATTCTGTTAGAGAAGTAGAAATGCAACCAGTTAGTGACCCAGGACTCAGTTAATGTTATCGAGAGCTTATCTAGCAAGAGACATCTAGGTACAGAGTCAGAAGCAGAAGTAAAGTCGAGAAACGTGCAGCGGACGTATTTGGCACCTTTATCTAATGATGAGACAATACTGTTGTGTAAGACGGCTGCAGCGTCTCAAGTGCTCCTAGCCTGTTTATAGGCAAATTGTTTGGGGTCTTCAAAACATTTAAGGGAGGGTTCAAGTTTAAGAAGTACTAGTTTATCCATAAGCTTCAGAAACGGGAAAGTGTTGGCAATGGGTCTGAACTTTACGTTCTTGTTGTTTCCAGGTTTAGGGACAGGGACTATTTTAATGTCTTTCCATGCAAGAGGTACAACGTTTTTGGAGAAAGAAGCATTTAGGACGTTAGTTAGTGGATAACATAAAGCATCTGCACATTAATTTAGCAAATTCAGTATTTGTAAGTACCTCATTGAATAATCCCAATGGGTTAGTAGGAAGCCAGGATTTCATTGTTGCATGCCACAAATCTGTCATCTCTCACATACTGGCAATAAGAAGTTGCTTCGTCGAGGTTGTGTGCTTCAACTCTGTTCTCACAAGGTTGGAAGCGCAGATTTCTGATGTGCAGTAGTATAGAATTTTTCACGAAGGGAACATGAACTATTCGTAAACTAAAAATATATTCATTATTATTAGTAGTATTGTTCCCTTGGGTTCCTAGTGGAACATAGGGCTTCAACTTCACGCCTCCACTTGCTTCTGTCTTCTGCTGTACTTTTCACTTGCATCCATGTTAGTCCATACTGTTTCAACTCCTCTTCATACGATCTCCTCCATGTCACCCTTGGACGTCCCACTCGCCGCTTCCCTTTCGGGTTCCACTCGAGCGATGGCCTGAGGCGCGATGTCACCCAGCGAGTGGCCTCCTCAGCGAGTGTCCAATCCATCTCCAATTTCTCCTGCATACTTGTTGAGCGATTGGTTTTTGTTTTGTTTGTTCCCATAGTTTCTTGTTTGTAATTCTTTCCGGCCATCTGATCTTCAGCATGGAATTCCATGCCGTTGATAAAGGTCTGCAACCTGTTGGAAATATTCTTTGTTACCCGCCAAGTTTCTGAGTTGACGTTTGTATTGAAAATCCGAACTTTGTTGTTGATGCTGAGTGACGAAGATTTCCAGATTGGTTTCAGGTTGATGAATGTGTTTCTCGCCTTCCCGATTCTCGATTCGACATCCTCGTCCGTTGCTCCTGTAGTCGAGACAATGCTCCCTAGATAAGTAAATAAAGTAACCTCTTTCAAATCCCTCCCGTTGATGGTGATTGGTGCTGGATGTGGCTGTTGTTGTTGTTGGTTGGTTATTTTCATAACCTCCGTCTTGTCTATGTTCACCTGGAGTCCTGTCTTTGCTGCTTCTTCGACCAGTTTGTCGGTTTTCGCTTCTAAGTCTTCGATTTTGTGTGACTTCAAACATAAATCATCCGCGAAATCCAGGTCTTCTAGGTTCTTCACGTCGGTCCAGGATATCCCTGTCTTCTCGTTTCCCACTGTCTGACGCATAATCCAGTCCACCACAATTAGGAATATCATTGGTGATAATAAGCACCCTTGTCTGTCTCCTGTGTTTACTCCAAACGCCTCGCTGAGTTTTTCGTTGTGGATCACTTGACATGTGTCGTTGTCGTACAGCTGTTGAATAAGGTCGATGAATATTTGGGGTACGCCATAGTACTTGAGTGGTTTCCAAATTACTTCCCGGTCAACGCTGTCGAAGGCCTTCTCAAAGTATATAAAGTTGAGGTAGAGGTTTGATTGCCATTCCATGCTTTGTTCGATGATGATGCGTAGAGTTGCAATTTGGTCAGAACATGATTTGCCTTTCCTGAATCCAGCTTGTTCTGGTCGGAGTTCTGTATCCAGTGCGTCCTTTATTCTCTCCAGGATGACGCGACTCAGGATTTTACTTGGTGTCGACAGGAGCATGGTTCCTCGCTAGTTCTTGCAGAGCCCTAATTCGCCCTTCTTTGGTAGTTTCACGAGGTAACCTTTCCTCCAGTCAGTAGGCACCTTTCCCTCCTTCCAGACCTTTTGCAATAATCGATTCAGGATATCTGCTGTCATCTCTGGGTCCGCTTTCAGTGCTTCAGGGGGTATTCCATCTGGTCCAGCTGCTTTTCCAGCTTTCAGAAGCTTGATTGCATTCAAGACTTCAGTTTTCGTTGGAGGATTGGTGTCAACTTGCAGTTGTGTACGTGCTGTTGTTGGTATTTCTGGACAGGTTGTAGGTGGTGGTTTGTTGAAGAGTCCTTTGAAGTGGTCGGCCCATTGTTTAATCTGTCTTTCTTCTTTGGTAATTGGGTTCCCTTGGCTGTCTTTTATAGGTTTCACTTGTGTTGATCTCTTCCCGGATAGAGACTTGGTTATCTGATATAGTGTCCTCAGGTCCCTTTTGCCTGCTGCCTTCTCAGCTTCAGTAGCCAGGTTGTCGTAGAATCGTCTTTTGTCCTTCCTGGCACTCTTCTTCACTTCTTTGTCCAGTGCTGTGTAAGTTGAGCTCAGCGTCTCTTTCTCTTGTCCGTCTTTGCATTGAATCATTTTCTCTTTCACCATTCTCCTCTCCTCTATTAGCTTCCAAGTGTCCATTGATAGCCATTCCTTGTCTTGTCTCTTCTTTCTTCCTAAAACCGTTGAACACGTTTCGTTAAAAATCACCTTCAGAGAGTTCCAATGGTCTCCTACGCATGATTCCCCAGAGATGTCACGTAGTGCTTCCTGCTTTGCTCTGACAGTTGCAGTGAAAGTGTCCTTTGTGGTTGTGTCCTTCAGTTTTTGAGTGTTGAACTTGCATTGTGGCCTATCCTCAGCTGTCCTCGAGGCTTTCAGCTTCACCTTGAATGTCCCTTGTACTAGATAGTGGTCTGAACCCACATCTGCTCCTCTCCTCGATCTTGTGTCCAGTAGGCTCCGTCTCCACTTCCTTGAGATTGAAATGAAGTCTATCTGGTTTTTGGTGTGTCCATCTGGTGAAATCCATGTTGCCTTGTGTATATCCCTGTGTTTGAACACACTGCCACCAATCACCAAATCATTGAAGGGGCAGAAGTCTGAGAAGAGTTCACCGTTGTCGTTCATTTCACCGAGGGCCTCGCGACCCATGGTGAGTTCTCTTCCTGTATTGTCTCCTCCCAGCTTCGCATTCATATCACCCATCAGGATTTTGATATCGCTCTTTGAGACGTTGTCCATTACTGTTTGTAGTTGACTGTAGAAATCCTCCTTCTTCTCTTGTTCTGAGACGTTTGTAGGCGCATAGCATTGAATGATTGTCACCTTCTTCCCTTTTGAGTTGAACCTGGCTGTCATTATCCTGGAGGAGATTGGTTCCCACTGCATAAGAGCTTTAGTAGCTGTTGGTGAAATCATGATGGCTACTCCCTCAGTGTGCTCGTGTTCGTCCTCTGGGTGACCGGAGTAGATTATTGTCTCTCCAGTTGGTAGTTGGCACCTTCCGCATCCGTTCCATTTGCTCTCGCAGATTCCCAATACTCCTATTTTATATTTCCTCATTTCTGCGGCTACCTGAGCAGCCTTTCCAGTTTCGTACACTGTACGAATATTCCACGTCCCCATTCTTATTTTTGCTTTCATCGAAAGAAGGCACATCGGCTGACTGGCTTCCCGAAGGCTTTTACCAGCCTGCGTCATTTCACTTCCCTGATTCCAGCGAAAAATAAGGTTATTGTTTGTATTTTTAGAATTTTTAATATATTTGTACGTTGAAGGTTTGTAGCGATTTGGTTAAGTTTTGGGGGTGGAGTTGCTAGCACCACGCCCCAACCCTCCCTCTTTATCCGGGCTTGGGACCAGCTAGAAAACTAGTGACGTAGTAATCTAAGCGAGGTTAAAAATATATTCAAAGCACGGAATATTCATAAAAAATCACCGGAAATATTAAAAACACACTTCCAGATAAGGCAAAAATTTACTTTTCAACAAATTCAGCGTCACTTAGACTGAACTCTCGTATAATTGATGACAGTAAAAAGATAAGAAAGTTCTACAACTATTTCCGGTCGGTCAAAGGTCAAACTAGTGAAATCACAAAGTGTAATAAACTCGAATTTAGGATGAGAAAAGAACACTTTACGATCATAACTACTGAGACGATTGACCACTTTGTGTATTAAGGGATTAAACGTGTAATACCAAATTAAATTGAGCAAGAAGTTCGGATAAGAGACAAAAATGGTAGTACAAATGGGAATTAAAAACAAAACCGTGAAAATAACAGAAATAAACAGGAAGATTGGATAAGAAAGATAATAGGAAAATCAGTATTGATGGGACTGACAATATATGATGGTCATGGCCTGGTAAGGACAACGATTCAACGCATCTCTTTTGCATACATAGTAGGATGCGCCTGAAATTCTGGATCGCTAATGCCTCCTCCAGCTATTCCCATCCAGATGACTCGATTTCACTCCCTTCAGGAGAGAAAGAGGTTTGATCAAATTTTCTATATGACTTTGAAGGACTCTCGATAAAATGGAGCTGAATGTCTTCACTTCATCAAATGAATGGACTGCTCTTTCTTCGTCAGCCTCATTCGAATCGCTCCTGTCTCATTCCGTCTCAGATACTAAGGAATGAATCTTTCAATGATATTAGCTTCTTTTCGACGAAGCTTTTCAGCCTGATGCACTACATGTATAGACGCGTGCAACGGACTTGCGAAGAGTTTGGATCTTTCTCAACTGCCCATTGGTGGGTGTACCACGCGTCACACGATGAAGGCGAAGGTTCTCAAGTTCCGTCTTCACCTCACCCAGATGCTCTCAGAGCTCAGACTCAGCTTCTCCACGTAATTCAGATGCACGGATTCGGTCATGTCGAATAAAATTGGACTATAGTAGTTTTAAACCAGATTAGGCAAACAAGGAGAAGAAGAGGAAGAGGAAATTCAACCGCAATAGATAAAATACTAATGTACACTCACTTTGGTGCATGCATGTCGTACCACATTCAACTAAAACAGTCTCATTCACACTCAATAATGAGATTTTGAATTGACATTTAAAAGTGGTTGTCTTGTACTTCTCATTGGAAACTAACCAGTGTCAGGTGTCCAGTCCTTTGTTTACTGCAGGCTGAATTCTACCAGTCAGGTATGCAACGTGGTTACCATGCTAGGTGGCTAGCCGTCACGGTACACTCAGAATTGCTGTTATTAGATGGTAACGTGTCTGACTGCAGCACTCACTGGGTGACACGAATTCGAATCTCAGTGGGGTCATGAGTTCCTTCAAGAGTGCAGATACACCTTACTGACTGGTGAGTGACAACAAGTACGAAACCAAGGTTGGTGGAGGGCTTCCTGCCGACTGCCTCCAACCATCTGATACAAACACATCTTGATTGTTTCTTTCGACACGGCAGAAGCACAGTCGCCTGGAAAATATCGCCCACTAGAGGATCCATTCGATTATGTGAAGATTTTCACCAAAACTTATTTCAGTTGAGACGAGTCTGAGTAAATGGTAGTTATCAGCTTAAAACAGGAGTCATCTTAGGATTCATCGTGTGACTGTAAAATCTCATCATCATTTTCTGACACTTTGATCTCGATACAATCAATCGCCGAATCGCCTACCAATCGAAACAATCGATTTTCCACGGCCTCACACAGATTTTAATGTGGTGTTTAGAGAAATATGTATAAATATGACGTCTTTTCTTTCGAATCAAAGTTCTATTCTAACATTCACAGACTAGTCTTTGTCTTTCGGTATTTACGTGACTCAGTCAAGCGGGAGGTACTAGAGACGAATAAGCGTACTTAGCATATCAGTTGAACTGATCATTGCGTCAGTATTATTATACCCACGCATGAGTGCACTCGATCATATCAACTTTTGACGCGATCATGTCAATTAGAGGCAGGTATATAACACTGGATTGTAGCAGTTAGTTTGTGGAAGTTGGGCTTACACCTAATTGAATGTAAATGAATTTCCCATTAATTGTAAATATTCTACCTTAGTGATGAATGAATAGGATCACACGTTACGAATCTGCAAGTGTAACATCTATTTCAACGAATAAGTGTACAATACACGCTTTTTAAACACCGATAATCAGAAACGGTAAAGAATAGACAGCACAGTCAAATGACCTTCAACCAACCAATCACAGCAGTCAGTAGTACAAATGTGCATCTGCTTTTCGTAATTTTCGTTGCAATTTTCATTCTGATTCAGGGTTAAAATTAGGGTAAGTTTTAGAATAAGGTTTGGGTGATACTTGCAGCGAAGATTATGAAAAGTATCCATTTCTAATGCTGAGCGACCTGATTGGTTGGTTCAGGGCTATTTGACTGTAGTGCCTATTCTTTACTGTCGCCTGATAACTAGCTACTGTTCCACAGAAATACAACTTTGTCTGGATACTCAATGTTGGAAAGAACTTTTACTTAGTGAAATATTTATTTTCTTGTGCCAAAAGGCTTTAATAATTCTATTCGGACTAACAATGCAATACAGTTTACATTGTATTTTTATTCGCCAGCCAGTGAATCGAATACCTACAAACCAATACTTGAAAATCAATGAGATGCTCACTAGCAACTTGCCCTAAATAGTTACCTGGAGTTATAGTGGGACGTCGTTGTCATTAGAGTGCAGCAGGTCGGGAGTGACGACAAATACTCGTCACCGATGACATTAGCTAGCGGTCGCGCTATGTCATGAATTTCCAGAATTTGGGATTCACGGGCCATTGGATCTGGTCCCAGTGGCTTAATGGTCTACGAGCTCGCCTTGTAACCAGAAAGCTCTGAGTCTGAGCCCCGGTAGGTGCGTATTGCTGAAGAGTCCCAAACTAGGACGAAACATGTTTTCCAGTGGTTCTCTAACCTATGCCAGCCAGCTCATGATGAAATCCCGTAACCAATCAATCAATTCCCTGCAAATCAATACTTGAAAATACTAATCTTTTAATTATAGATGCCCTTGCAACATCTACATGCCACTCGACACTTCATGTTTGACTATGATTATAATCACAAATATTTTAATTGTATTTCATATTATTATGTATTTATTTTATGTATTCACACCTTTGATTCGATTCCATCACCGGATATAATCTCTTAATACTTTAAAAAGCCATATATATATATATATATATATATATATATATATATTAGAACAGAGCCAGAGATGAGGATCTAACTGAAAAGTAAGCATTTCTTCGCTCAGTCCTTTTACTTTCTAGATAATAAAGTTTTTAAAAACACGGAGCCTCTTCAGCTGAATCCCTTGTTCTAATTTTCTAAATATCTCAATGGGAATTTTCCAAAAATTAAAACAAGATAGCAAGTTTCCGCATTCGTTGAAAATATTGACTTCCAAAACAGTATTTAAGGATTGACAGATAGAAGGTGGCACCTGCTAAGTCATCATACGTAACCATGTTAGAGTGTTAAACGACCTGTGTCATCCATAACGGATATCTCATATTTTTATCATCTGTCTTATTTGTCTAAGCCATAGTTGCAGGAGGAGGAGAAGCAGCAGTAAGTTTATTCATCACATGATGCTACAGAAGAACAACTAAATCATCTATCTCTCCACCAGGCTTTAGTAGTTGCCTGTAGAATCAACCCCTTCGCCCATGCCCATCTCAAATAGCTGAACACCTGTCTACGGGAATTGTTAAAATATGCAGGTAATATGGTAAGCATTTACTTATATCTGTTTTGAAATAGGAATCTATTGTGAAATAGAATAAGAGAAAAATGAAAGGCAAAATAAAAATAATAGTGATACAATAAATAACAATGAGTACAAGGCATCTACCAACGCTTTCACGGTACAAGGTTGGATACATCAGAGACCATATGTAGGATTTTTAATAAAGCAGGAATTAGGGTGGCATTTAAACCTACAAACTCGCTCACTCAGATAACACAATCTCTGTCGGTTGACCCATTCACACAAAATAATATAACTTTACAAAATACATCGTTGCACTGACTGCGAGTTAAGTCAACTTACTACATAGGTCAGTCAGTCAGTCAGATAAGTAGATCGTGAATGGTAATCAAATTTTCAGAACATAAGAATTAAGTAGCTAAGTGCAGAATGACTCACCCCGTGAAGATAAGTAATTTAGAAAGAGAAAAACTCAACAACTGCACTTTGCGCATTAACACACAACTAACCACACAACAGGGTGGGACAGAGTTGAAATTCTAAAAAGAAATATGCATAGATGGTGAGAGGTAGAGAGGTTGATCATTGACTGAATCTTAGTTCAACGAATAATCTACACCTAACATAAGACATGTGATAGGAATGACTCATCACTAAAATCTGTGAGTAGTAGGGCCTTGATATGATAGTGAGCAGTGGTAGTAAATTGTTGTCCTCGAAACGTGGTCATCAGTAAATATTATAGTAAAACATGTCATGAGACTTTATGAAAATTAATTTTCCCCATATATGAAAATGAAAACATGCCCTATATGTTCTCCTTCATTAGTTTTAAGATAAAGGATGCAACATCTTGGGGCGGACTGATATACTGTGCCCTTCACATGCATAAATATAAGCCCCCCAACCAGGCTGATTGAGGAAATTTTTCATCCCACTTTGAAAATCTTGGTCAGGAAACTGCCAACTTATTAAATGATTATTGATATAAAGTGTTTTTTTTTGAGGACTCTTCATTCACTGGTACACTACTGAATGACTGATGAAAATACCTCCAGACTCCGTAACAGCGACTAAAATAGGGTGGGGGGTGGCTGTTTGACTTACTTCCAAGAATCGAAAATTATGACCCACCCAACAGGAAATAAATGGAGGATGAATGGTAAAGTAATGGGTAAAATTTTGAACAAATGCTAAAGAAGGCCAAAAATAGTGAGCAATCACTGTAAATGGGTGAATTTAAAAAAAATTTGATAAAAGGATTCAAATTCAGATTTACTGGTTCACGATTGAAGACTTGAGCCCCATATTAATCCTTTTCTAATAAATTTCTCTGTTCTCTAATCCCTTCTTGAATCCATCAATCGAAGGGGCTGACATCACTTCTTCTGGGAGTCAATTTCAGCAGTTTGTGAATTAGTGTGAGCACCGTTACTGCACAGTGATATTGTTCCTCCATGACTTGTGAAGTCTCTTGATATGTCCCCTGATATGTACCGACATGGTCGGAACAGGAAAAAGAGAAAATACATCAGGTTCGTAGTCGCTGTTCAACATTTTAAACGTTGTAATGAAATCTCTCTTCCTACGATACTACAAGGAAAACGGATTCAGACTGTTTGGTCTTTCATCGTAGGATTAATCGGTCATGCCAAAAATCATACTTTTGGCCTTCTTTTAAACCCTTCCTAGAGTGTATGATTCCCTCTCAGACAAGCAATGGCTGTATGGAAGAAGTTTTCCGGTCTTTACCTCACCAGAGATGTATATATGAAGAGGTAAATAAATCTCGCCCATAAAGATCTAAAAGTGCTTGCTACCACCATGCGACAGTGCGCTGTGGATTCTAAGTCGTGAGTTATTGAGACACTTAGATCTATATGAATGTGAACTGATGGGACCGATATTCTCTCTATTTCGTATGGGCTACTTCAGTTGGTAACATCTATTCACCAGATCATGCTAACAATCCGTTGAGATCCCCTTGTAACGTGAGCATGTCATTATTGTACGAATTTTTAAGTCATCTACATAGGAGTATCGGTGAGTACGGATAGCTAATTTATATATATATATATAATGAATAACAGGAACTCGAGTACACGCGATACCAGGATCTTCTGCCCTCTGCAGAAAATTTGGGGGAAAATTGTGCCTTGTGGCATTCCACAATATAGAGCTGTTCAGGAGGTGTGCTTATGGGAGTCTCTATAGGGACAAAAAATAATTTTTTACTATTACATATGGCATAAACCATAACTATTAGAATAAAGTTAATGTGTTTTATAGCATTACTTGACTGTCTTTCCCAAATAAAACATTTTGTGGAAATTTCAAGGTTTTTTGGGATGATTTTAGCACAACATAATGCAAACATTTTGGCGAAATGAATCATTTTTCCCCCAAAAACCCTAAACCCCCAAAATTTATCCCAAAACCCAACTTTATCCCAAAAATTTTTTATTTAACTTTCTTCTTCATACGCCCCTAGACAAGGACTGGTAATTTTCTAAAAATGTCAGGTATGGAGGAAATCATAGGTGCAAAGAGGACACAATATTAGCTCATATATGACGAAAACCCGCAGAAAAGTAGTTAAATAAATTGCTAGGGGGGGGGGAGAGTTCCTCTTTCATTTAAATGGGAAAATGATGATGGAACTAAATTCAGTCAAGTGAATGAATAAAATATGAAAAAAGGGAATGTTATGTCAAACAGCTATTATTCACCCACTGTTATCATCTGTGTCACCAGCTGAAATGAAGTCGTCGATAATTTGTTATAGACCTGTCTCTAATTGATATGATCGCGTCAACAGTTGATAGGATCGACTGCACTCATGCTTGGGTATAATAATACTGACGCAGTGACCTTCCGCTTGACTGAGTCGCGTAAATACCGAAAGACAAAGACTAGTTCGTGAGTGTTAGAATAGAACTTTGATTCAGAAGAAAAGACGTCATAATGATATAAATATTCCTTTAAGCACATTAAAATCTGCCTAGGACCACGGAAAATAGATTGTTTCGATTGGTAGGTGATTCGGCTAGGTTGGCGAGAAATAAATACTCTGATTGGTTGAGGATTGATTGTATCGAGATCAAAGTGTCAGAAAAAGATGATGAAATCTTACAGTCACACGATGAATCATAAGATGACTCCTGTTTTAAGCTGATACCTACCATTTAATCAGACTTGTCTCAATTGAAATAAGTTTTGGTGAAAATCTTCACATAATCGAAAGGATATCCTAGTAGGAGATATTTTCCAGGCACCTGTGCTACTGCCGTATCGAAATAAACAATCAAGATGTGTTTTTTATTAGATGGTTGGAGGCAGTCGGCAGGAAGCCCTCCACCAACCTTGGTTTCGTGCTTGTTGTCACTCACCAGTCATCAAGGTGTATCTGCACTCTTGAAGGAACTCATGGCCCCACTGAGATTCGAATTCGTGTCACCCAGTGAGTGCTGCAGTCAGACACGTTACCATCTAATAACAGCAATTCTGAGTGTACCGTGATGGCTAGCCACCTAGCATGGTGACCAAATTTTAAACTTGACTAACAGAATTCACTGTGCAGTAAACAAAGGACTAGACACCTGACACTGGTTAGTTTCCAATCAGAAGTACAAGACAGCCACTTTCAAATGTCAATTCTAAATCGCATCATTGAGTGTGAATGAGACTGTTTTAGTTAAACGTGTTACGACGTGCATGCGGTTGAATTTCCTCTTCCTCTTTTTCTCCTCGTTTGCCTATTCTGGTTTAAACTATTACAGTCCAATTTTATTCGACATGATCTAATCCGTGCATCTGATTTACGTGGAAAGCCCGAGTCTGAGCTCCGAGAGCATCTGGGTGAGGTGAAGACGGAACTTGAGAACCTTCGCCTTCATCGTGTGACGCGTGGTACACCCACCAATGGGCAGTTGAGAAAGATCCAAACTCTTCGCAAGTCCGTTGCACGCGTCTATACATGTAGTGCATCAGGCTGAAAAGCTTCGTCGAAAAGAAGCTAATATCATTGAAAGATTCATTCCTTATTATCTGAGGCGGAAGGAGACAGGAGCGATTCGAATGAGGCTGACAAAGAAAGAGCAGTTCATTCATTTGATGAAGTGAGGATATTCGGCTCCATTTGACCGAGAGTTCTTTAAAGTCATATAGAAAATCTGATCAAACTTCTCTCTCGCATGAAGGGAGTGAAATCGAGTCATCTGGATGGGAATAGCTGGAGGAGGCATTAGCGATCCAGAATTTCAGGCGCATCCTACTATGTATGCAAAAGAGATGCGTTGAATCGTTGTCCTTACCAGGCCATGACCATCATATATTGTCAGTCCCATCAATACTGATTTTCCTATTATCTTTCTTATCCAATCTTCCTGTTTATTTCTGTTATTTTCACGGTTTTGTTTTTAATTCCCATTTGTACTACCATTTTTGTCTTTTATCCGAACTTCTTGCTCAATTTAATTTGGTATTACACGTTTAATCCCTTAATACACAAAATAGTCAATCTTCTCAGTAGTTATGATCGTAAAGTGTTCTTTTCTCATCCTAACTTCGAGTTTATTACACTTTGTAATTTCACTAGTTTGACCTTTGACCGACCGGCAGTAGTTGGGGAGCTTTACATTACTGTAACGACATCAGTGTTTGTTGTCTTTTGTGCTGCGTTTATTTCAAATGAGATATTCTTTACATATGGTTGAGTGAACTTTGTTTTGTTTATTTTTTAGTTGGTTCTTATTGTTGTGATGACTCTAGTTCAAACGCTTTTATGTTGAAATTGTTTGGCTGCCCATGTTTTATACTTATATTGATTCTTATTAATTGAAAGAAGGAATAAAGGTTTTGTAAGTAAATAAATCTCCATGACTGCTGTCGCAGAATTTCTAGAAGCCTGTTGCTCAAATGAATCAGGCAGCGATCAACAAAAACTCTACTATACACCAAATTTACCACGTAATAAAACAAAAAATAAATCACGTAAGTAACAAAGTTCAAATTCCAAGTCAATAATAGAAATGATCACTTGAGATAGTTGTAAATTAACTGAGAACGAATCACGACAAGGGTTGTCTGCCAGGACACACGCAAATAAATCATCATTCATGGAGAGAGAATTCGAATAATTTCATTTCATGCAAAGAGCTGCGCTGAAGAGATGTTGTCTAGATGGTGGGAGGGGGCATTGAAAGCTTTGCAATTAGATCAATCATCCAACTCTTCAGAGAACACAGTTACATCAAAACTACCCGTCCGAGCTATATATATTCCTCCCTTTGCAATTGCATAATAAATTATTGATCGTAGAAATTTGAAACAATTTGGTTAATAAAACTATAGTCGAGACATGTGATGAATTAGTGAATAACAACCAAGGTGACCATAACAATAAAAAAAAACACAAGGAAAAATTCACCTAAGTGTTTATGTAATTCCGCTGATCACATTGTTTCATCATATGCCTATGATTAAAATTCTTTTTATTATATAATTGTAAAGCCTCATTCATGCTGAATTACGGAAAACACATGTTTTCATATCTTATGTTCTGTAAATATCACAGCAGATACTGGTCCAACGAGAGTAAATTGTTGTGCTTTTGGGGGGCCATGTGGAACAAATGGTCATATATTTTGTTCCAGTAAAAAGAACCAGAAGTTCAGCCAGAGATGTCTATTCAGCAGCTGTACAGTCATATTTATACACATTAGAAGAAGGGTAAACTACACACTAGTGTTTATAGAAAACCAACGAATTCTTATAGATATTTAGACTTTAATTCATCTCATCCGTTAACTGTTAAGGCAGGCTTAGTAAAGTGTTTAACAAACCGAGCAATAGCACTATGTAGCACAAGAATGGACCTAAATGATGAGATAAAACAGATAGAAGAAGCGTTGGTGTTAAATAACTATCCTATAAAATTCATTAGGAAGATCGAAAAAAGCCAAAAGCAAAATAAAAATAATTGTGAAATTAGTAATGATAAGATAAATAAGAGAGAATATAAGTCATCTACTGTTATACCATATAAGGAGGAAACATCTGAGACCCTCCCTACGTAGGATTCTAAATAAAGCAGGAATTACGGTGGTGGCATTTAAACCTACAAACTCACTCAGGGACAAGCTCTGTAGGCTAAAAGACCCGGTGGACCCAATTAAACAATATAATATAATTTACAAAATACATTGCATTGACTGTGAGTGAGGCCAACTACATAGGTCAAACTAGTAGGTAGGCGGTAGCCAGACTGTCGGAACATGAGAATTTAGCTAAGGTAAGAATGGTTGACCTCGAGAAGATGAGTAATTTAGAAGAAAGCTCAGCAATTTCACTGCATGCATTAACACACAATAGGGTGGGAGAGGGTTAAGTTTCTAAAAAGTAATCTAGGTAGGTGGAAAGAGCGATTGATTACTGAATCCTGGTTCATTGAGTCTACACCCAACACACGCAACAGAAATGACTCAATGCAAATACCAGAAATATAGAAGATATTATAACCCCCAGTCAAATCAGAGGAGGATAATCAATAATCTTAAAATTCTATTTACAATTCACATACATCATAACATTCTAACAAGTTACTTATTTTGACTATAAAACACTCCTCTTATTTCCCATCTGATTGTATTTGATCAATAACACTCATATTATTATTTCTAAATGTATATTATCTCATATTGATTTTTATTCAAATGTCTAATCGATTCCACTCACGTATATAAATGAAGGAAAAAAGTTGTGTGAGTAACTTGATATGATTATGAGTAATAGTTTGTGCTCGAAACATCATTAGTTAACATTATTGTATAACACTGTGATTTATCAAAATAAAAACTTATCCATAATGGAGTTACACTCTACCACAGTGCCCAAGTTTTATACTTATATCAATTTATACACATTAGTTTGCACAGATACAATTGTTCCCATTTAATTCCACACAATGACGAAGGATGAGATTAAAGGCGATCGTAATTTTCAACCGGACATGAAAGTTTGGAGTTGTGAATATAAATTATAAGGTGCTTAGAAACAAAATTACATAGGATTAGAAAATAGTTTTTTTTATAACGAATGCCAGTGTGCATGGGATTCCCATATGGAAACAAATTAAAATAAATTTCTTATAACTCAGGATGAAAAACAAAAAGTAAGGCAACGAAGAAAGAAAACACGAAAGCTAAGCAGTCAAACCAAACCAGATCCATGGTGAATGCTGTTGAGATTGGATTAGTTTCTTTTGAACACACACAGTTTCCACTTTCCGATGCATATGGCGAGGGCTTCTGGAGTACAAAGAAGTCAAGAACACGCACACACTTGCTTTGATAGATTTTCCTTTAATTTGTAAATGACTCAGAATGATGAGTTGTTGAGGTGCTGTGACAGATGCTGACGAGGTGTTCAATTATGATGCTACTCATTCAGTCAGAACCTCCTCTCTGCAACAATGTTGGGTGGTGTTCTCTAAAACGTTTTGATAGTGCCCGCATAGAATGACCTCTGTACCTAGCTCCATATGAGCAGGTGGACTGATATATGCTCATTGAAGTGGTCATGTGCGGAAGATTGTCCTTCTAAGGCCCTTGTAATCAATAGTCGCACTCTCGAACTTTCATATCAAGTTGGAAATTATGATCGCCTTTAAATTCCCTTTCGTTTTTATGTGGGATTAAATAGGAACAATTGTATCTATGCAAACTGATGTATATATATATATATACGATTGTGTAGTTCCTTTTAAGAATGAAATCACCGAATAGATATCTCTGCTGAACTTCTGGTTCTCTTCTGTCTAATGTTCTGATGGATATTTTCCACTATATTCTATATTATCGTAGTTTCTTTGACTTTATATTACAGTGGAATTTATGATCACGTAGTGTTTTATAAGTTAGCAAGATATAGCACTTCGATGACACTAATTAGTGGCATGCGTCCAGTCCTTTGTTTGGTGCAAACGGAATTCTATTGTAACGACAGATCGTTTATTGAGGAAATCAAGAGATATTTATATATTTGTATATACATTATTATTCGTTATTATTAGCAAAGAAACAGCGTTTCCTGATTGGTCGTTTTCTCACTGGAAGTTATTCTGTCATCCTTTTGTGGCCATTTCTTTGAAGGTGAGACAATATATCTGCGAATCGTGTCCGTCCACGCAAAGTCTGCTGTTATTGGTTGTCGAGTTAGTCTTTGTTCTTGTTTTTTTCTCTTGACCAAGATTTGGGACGTAAACATTGACGTAAAATGCTGTCTTCCAATTTTAGGTAGCAGACAGCTCTCACCACACTATCAGTTAAGTTCACAATGATGCCACCAATCTAGGTGACTCGCCACTTCGATGCACTCCACTCTGAATTGTCGCTACTAGATGATTGAAGTCAGTCTTGAGTAAGCCCTCCATCAACTTAGGTTTCGTGCTTCTGGGCACTCACCAGTCAGCCAGGCGTATCTGAGATCTTGATAGGGAACTGATTTCCCATTTGAGATTCCAAACTATGTGTCGCTCAGTGAATGATGCAGTCAGAGACATTAACACTGAGCTATTTAGGTTCGCGATTAACCTCCTGTAGGTAGGACTGTATTACGTATTTCGACTGGACACTAATTAGTTCTACCCGAAGCCATTGAAATGTTTATATTACCTAAGACCACAGGCCAGGATTGCAAGCTTAATTTAGTGAGGGAAATAGGGAAAAATTCAAATTTTCCCTGAGATTTTTGGTAGCTTTTCACTTGAATTCTGCAAGTTATCTTCTATCCTGACCGAAACGGGAACTAGGCTCAGGCGTATATCACTAACTTTTCACTAATGAGGAATTTCGTTTCATTGCAAAATCTCTAATCTTTCCAAACACGCTGTTGTTTTGATGCATTTCATTATTTCAAGTGATGAAAATTAGTTCTAGGATTTTAATCTTAGGGTAAATATTAGCGGATAAAGCAGGATTGAATGAATTCATCAAATTTCAGTAGTACTACTCTTCAGCCGAATACATTCAGGAGTGTATGAATACGATTAGTATTTCATTGGAAAATATCTTACTGATAAGTTATGAAGAATTTCGAACGAGACATTGGATACATTTTGAAAATGTTGTCCCAGTCCAATATAAAAGGAACATGGTCAGAACACTGTTCAGTTTGTCCTCACAGTATAATTCAACATTAAATAAAGGCTGTGAAGTATATTTCATCTAAGAATGGATATCCTAAGAAGTTCATTAATAAATACTCTAAATAAATGAGCCCCTGTGAAACTATCCAAACAGTTCCAAAGAAAGTTAGCTCTATATATCAATTTACTGTTCAAAGGAGATGATGTATACACGAAGTAGTCAAACAAAGAATCCATTAAAGTTATCAAGAGAACTTATGCTGCAAAACTCGTCTTGCTTAACACCATCAAGAAGTAGGTTCTTCGAAAATCTGGGAAAGACTGCTATTCGCCAACCATTGACACTTCAAACTGACTATATCAATTCGAGTGTATTTTTGTGGAGGCAAATACATTGGTCGTAAAGGGAGGCGATTGTCCACTCGCATGACAGAGCATTTGTCAAAGTGGTTGAAAACAGCTGAAGTCAAGGTGGTCAGAAGTTCAATATTAAAGCATCTTTTGAACTCTGGACATGATATTGACGCTGTCAAGTGATTCACTGTTGTCAGCAGATAAAGAAGCAGGAAGATGCTTGCAACTGAGTAGGAGACTTGTGCAATTAAAGTTTATTAAGCAGGTCTCTGTGAATGGAAGGAAATGGTTGTAACTCTGAATCTACTATGGTAACATGTTTTAATTATTAACTATTATTATTATTTCTGACATTTTATTCTACCTATTATTGTAGCTAGTTCATTTAAAATGATCTTTTATCATTAACATTATCCTAAGTCTTTCTGACATTATTGTTATTGATTATTATTAGTACTGTTATTGGCAATACTGTTACTGTTATCAATATTATTTAGTTCAAAATTCTTGATATCTTATCAGATGTTAGTGGTGCAAAACAAGACCATCGTGACGTCATTTTCTTTGAGTTGGATAGGACTTTTGATACTCTATACTAAACGATTGCTTTCAAAGGCGATGATAACTCGAGTTTACTTGTGTGTTTGTTATCTTGGTCAATTAGAAATATTCAATGCGCTGATTGTTCAGCATATGGTTGGCTGTAACCCAGTCTCATTTGAGATGGCTATCTAGGGGCATTATGATTGTAGCTGCTTCAGTGAAGTTCTATATTAAAGGCTGTCTGGAAGGAGACATGAAAATACCAACATTACTTCCACCCTTCTTTTCTTCTTAATTCTCTAGTCTAACAATTATCACTACCTATGTGAAATTTTCTGTGCCTCTTCTGTGTGTGAATGCAAAAATTTAACTTATTTTGCAGAGAAAGCTATAAGCAGAGAATTAACAAACCGCTTAGAAGACGCATTATCGACAGTCTTTCTTACTGTTTCAGGTTAAGTCAGACAAAATTCACAAGATATATTCAGTGCTGTCTGATTTGATTGATAAGAGAGGACACGGAGTAAACAATAGTTGCGCCTTCATGTCAGTCTGTAGCATTCCAAAGAATCTTGAAAACAAAACTGGGACTCATTGAAGCTCTCATAATTGTTATAGCTTTGTCTCTACCATGGTTTAGGTAACCAAGAGTGGGCTAACTGAAACTTCTCACCGACTTTCTTTACATGCATTTATCATACCTATCCATCTCATCTGTAGTAATTTCTAATTCTTTAAGAATTCAATTTAATTTAATAACTAAATTGTTTACATTGTTATGCTGCCTTCATTATTCTTATCGCCACATGAATAAAGCAATTTCATTTTTGCTGTTAGGCAGTAGTCATCGTTATTATTGCCATATTTACAAAACTTAGCATTATTGATTTAAGTATAAAACTTGGGCACTGTGGTAGAGCATTATGGATAAGATTTTATTTTGATACTATAACTGTACAACATTGTGTGATTTATCAAAATGAAAACTTAGCTAATTCAATCCACAAATTCACCATTTTTAGTTAAAATTTTAAAGACATATTTGTAATTAATAGTGTTCTCTGAGCTGGTTGGTTTAGTTGCGGAGCTTTCGTTATCCTTCCGGAAAACATCTTCAGCGCAATATTTAGCATAAAGTGAGATGATTTAAATTTCTTCATGAGTGATATAATTGCGTCTCCCGGTAACCGTCTTTACATATGTATTGACCATTTTCTATTGAATTCGATTTTAAACTTTCTGGTCACCTGATTTACTTTTTATTAGTTGGTATATTTCGTCTATATTAACGTGCTTGTTAATTGCATTTTCGTTTGAGTACCAGGCTTCTAGGAATTCCCTGGCACTTTTAGTGTTTCCTCTGTCTAAGATTTTGACATTATCCCAATCAAATTGATGTCCATAATTGTCTATATGCATTGATACTAAAGAATACATATCATGTCTTTTCACGGCTGATTTGTGTTCCTGGATTCTAATTCGAAGGGGGGCGCCCACTTTGGCCGATGTAATGCCTGTTACAGTGCATTCAATTTATTTTGTAAATGGTATTTATTTTATCTCCTTTTTCTGTAGGATCTTTCGGTTTGCATAATATCAAATTAAGCGATATGATTGGTTTGTGTGCTATATCTATATCTAACGGTTTCAGTATTATAGCTGTTATTTCAGAGATATTTCTCATGTATGGTAGAATGAATTTTCTTGTGGTCTTTGATGGTGGTTTCTTGTTGGTCTTATTATTCGATTTTAAACACTTTTTGATGAAATTGTGTGGATAACCATTCTTTTTGAAGACCATTTCTAGGTATTTTTCTTCCATTCTTTTCAACTGTGGAGTGCAACAATGTGTCTGAACTCTTTTAAACAATGTCTGCACACAGTTTCGTTTGTGAGTAATTGGAAAATGATCAATACATATGTAAAGACGGTTACCGGGAGACGCAATTGTATCACTCGTGAAGAAATTTAAATCATTTCACTTTATGCTAAGTATTGCGCTGAAGATGTTTTCCGGAAGGATAACGAAAGCTCCGCAACTAAACCAACCAGCTTAGAGAACACTAATAATTACAAATCATCCACCTGAGCTACAAATCTTCTCTATTATTTCAAAGACTTCTATGTTATAGTAAAGCCTTATTAAGATCCTATTGAAAACAATACTGTTCACTGATATGTCTTACTTTATTTGTAGTTTTCCACTCAGTGTACAAATTAAAAGAAGTGCAATTGATTATACCATGTGATACTTGATTTGTGATTTTCCCGCCTCTGACGTCATTATACCAGAGAATAGACTAACCAAGAACCTATTAGAGATGGACTAGGCACACTCTGAGGAGACAGCAGAGTGATATTGAGCGTGATGCAAGCCGTCGCTAGAGTGGAAACCGAATGGGAAACGACCAGCGGGGCGTGTGTCCTAGGCTAACATGGTGGAGATCGTTTGAGGAGATCAGAAAGTATGGGCAATCACGATGCCAGCTAAAGGGGAATGCAGAGAACAAAACAAAGTGGAGACGTGCTGCTGAAGCCGTATATTCCACTAAAAACTCAAGGAAACAATAGTAATAATAATCTGTACTATAATTAAGAATACACACTGAATCTCAAGGCCATCTAACTCCATAAACTTTACTGAAATAGTTTCGCCAAACCTCTCACATTATGGATACCCTTCATATCAGTAACGCATGTAGGAGTAGGTAATTCTTTGGAATTTTTAGCAGCAGCATTGATCACTGAACATTGGATGCTGACTCTCACTTTTAAAGTCTACTTGTTTTGCTGAAGGCTTACAGTCAAGTATCCAAACCATTTGGGACACCGCTGTGTTACGTTCGTTCTCACGCTACCCCTAGCCAGTTAATCAGTCAACCTCGCTCTACGATTTGGTTCCAAAATATACTTCGTAATTTAGACTATCAACTTGGTGTTTTGCTTTATCTTTGGTCTACGTGGAACGAATGTTAAAGAAGTTGTGTGTATTAGATCTTGATTTAGTATACATTGTACTATCCGTGAACGTCAACACCCTCAGCCTCTAAATGCGCTTACTGCAATTTTCATGCTCAGAGCTTCATCAGTCAAATGAATGGCTTTGTAATTTCATTTCATTCACACTTCGTCGTTCCGTGATCTTCTCGATTATTAGATCGTCTTTTTGTTAAAATTACGACCAGCAGCTAAATTATGCAGTCCATCCAGTCAATAAATAAGCTTTATAACTGTAAATATACTTCATATAAATAGGACAATATACATGAAATATATGGTACTTTTACCGGCACGGTCCAATATGATATGATTAGGAATATTTTGTGTCGTTAAATCACTATTATTTCTATAGTCTAAGTAGTTTATATTTGATATGATCTGTTCATCATGGTCGTATAAATGTTAAACTTTTAAGGTTTTCGTCAACGTTGAGTGGGAAAGCTGAATACCACTTCGTTTTCTACGGGTGATTGTACTCAACCGATAACTAAACAATATTTAGGTAAACGCTGCATTGAAGTGTGACTGAAATGTATTTCAGGAGAAAAACGTTCATTCACAATGTCTGCAGCAATGTTAACTGCCAGTGCCTCACCGCAGCAATCACTATGCGGTTCAACATATGACAAGTACCGATACTTAAACAACAATCAGGAAGAGGTGATTTTCAGGACATACGCAGCTAGGAACCAGGAAGATGCAGGAAATGAAAATTAACATCATATGATTAAGAGAGATCTGAAATAAAACATTCTGCATATTTTCATTACTTCCTAGATTTTTAAAATTTATTGGTACTGCACAGGTAGCGATTAGGACTTGACCGTTGGCATGACGATAATATTCCCCATTACTACTAAAGATTCGCCACAGAAGAATGTATGGAATTTTGTGTAGCATTCTCAAGATTTTGTGCCACTGAGGATTACAAACATCTTCTGATTATTATTTTAGGTCCTAAACAGTCACACTGATCAACATGCGTCAGCGAACTTTCGTCTAACTGCGTGCAAACCAAAATGCTGGTTGTCAAACTAAACTTCATCCTCTGTCACAGTCGTTCGCTTGAACTTTGAAAAGGAAGTGAATTTTGCATGCTCTTTTTTAAATTCGGCTTCTGTTGTGTTATACAAAGTCTATACACTGAATTAAACCCCGTTTATTATGGTTGAAGTTATTTTTTAATAGTCCTGAGTTTATTTGTTAATATAAAAAGGTGTTTTCTATAACGTCGTAGATTTTATATACCCGAAGATTTGAATTTCACTGATTTTTATTGTTTTTATTATCCAATAGTTGTGTAGCGATAAATAATTCCCCAAAATTATTGACCACAGCAGTCATCACTGAACATTGGATGCTGACCCTCACTGTTTAAGTCGACTTGTTTAGCTGAAGGCTTCCGGTCAAGCATCCATGCCATTCCGTACTCCGTCTTGTCACGTTCGTGCACGATCACTAACCGGCTAAGCATTCACCTCAGTCTACGATATGGTCCCGAAATACATCTCGTAGTTTGGACGATCAAATACTGTCTTTCGCTTTGCCTTTGGTCCACGAGGAACGAATACTATTGGTATTTGATCTTGAGTTAGTATACTCCGTACAATCCGCAAACGTCGATACCGTCAGCCTCTAAAGATTTTTCTCAGGTCATGTTCGAATTCCATAAGATATGTAAAGGGGTCAAAAACCTGAGTACTGAGAGCGACACGACTGAAGAGGATCGGGAAAAGGCGGAAGCGGCAGCAAATTACTTCTCAAAAGTTTGCACACGCTTCATCACACCTCAGAGTATCAGCTCTGGCTGCATCAGAGAAATACAAGATAAATTCGTAGATATTAACCAGAGAATCATTTTCCATTATCTAAAATGACTAGATGCAGGGAAGTCAGTGGGACCTAATAATCTTTACTGAAGGCTTCTGAAGGAGCTCCTAGCTCAAATTGTCGGCCCACTGGCTACTATCTTCGAGCTATCACTCCTCAATAGAGTGTTACCACGTAAATGGAAAAACGTCATGGTGACCATCATCCACAAGGTGGGATCTAGACACCGTCCTTCGAACCAGAGGCCAAACTAGAAGTCCCACGAGAACCTTAATACAGATATTGGGAAAAATCATCATGGGACCAACTGTGGCGCATGAGGAAAACGATAACATTTTGTCCAGAGCAGAGCCTGCCTGACAATCCTTCTCACGGCAAAAGAAGGCCGGGTAGAGTCAAAAAGAAGAAAACTAATCGATTTTGTCTACATAGACTCCACAGTAATAATTTATATTTTCTACAGACAGGTAAAATTACATGAAATGTGTGCCATTTTCACGGTTACGATCAAACACTGTATAAATTGCAGTCGAATAATATCAGTACATTAATAACGTTCCAGGGGTTGAGTTTTAACGCAAGCAGTCAGAAAAGGTCAGTAATTGTGTCAAATGTGAAGTCCACTATCAGCAACAGCTTGACGTCAACTACCCCACAGCACACTGAGGTTGTGAGACTCACTGTCGGCTGCCTATATAGTGATGTGAGGGGACTGAGAGGAAAAGTAGGTGAACTCAGAAATCCCGAATCACACATGCACCTTAAAATAATTATCCACACTAAAACCTGGCTAACCCTCACTATCGCCGACAGTGAAATCAGTGATATGGTTCTGGTTAGGAGAGACAGGGATAATAAGGAAGGAGGGGGAGTTGCCATATGGTTTGACAGGCAACTTAAATGTGTATGCGCAACGGACCCACCACTTATTGAACTCCCAGACTCCATATGGTGTCGTTTCACCGTAGGCATTTACTGGGTGTCATCTACCAATCACCCACCTATGAATCAGAGCACAACCAGCTACTGCTCAGCACCATAAAAGGGATACGGGATTGGGTATGACCAAATCATCATAGCTGGAGATTTCAATGCCCCATCACTGAACCTTGGCTCGGGGTATGCTAAGGGAAAATTCGGCCGAAATCTACTGCAAACTGTTCAAAATACAGGACTGACACTAGGTGGTTTCCAAGTGGAAAGCAATCGAAATTAGACTACATTCTAACTAGTGCCCAACTACCCGTCGAAAAAGTCTAAATCATGACTCCTCTAGGAAGTAGTGACCATGCAGTTGTAGGTTTCGATCTTGTTCTCCATGAGCACTTGCAATGGGACGTTACGCGACCATGTCTGTGTTGCAGCAAGGCTGACTATACTGAAATGCGGAGGCTGTTTTCCGACGCAGATCGGCCCTTAGCATAGGATGGCTTATCTGCGGATAAACACTAGGAAGTAGTAAAAGAGATTATGCATACAGCAATCATGGAAACCGTCCCTTTCGTCACATCACAGGCCAAAAGAAAGTCATCATGGCTGAAGAGAGGCACGCAACGTATTCTTCAAGCAAAGCGGAAGGCTTGGGTTACGTGGTGCGTATCCAAGAGTCAGATCGTACACGACACATACATGGAACTCAGGAACCGGTGCAACACGAGAGTCAGGAGTAACAGGAGATCACTTCATGCTAACCTTGCCAGAGAAACTCCTGAAGAACCGCCTGTACCGATTCATGTCAAGGAGAAAACCTACCAACTAAGGACATGCAGCTTAAATAGGTCCATACAGTCAGTATCTCATTGGATTGGAAATGGCTGAAACACTCATTTGAGCCTTCGCCAAACAGGTAAACAGTAATGTGTGTACTACCAGTAGGGACCAAAATGGCGACACTACTATTTCACGGGTGGAAGACCTAGTGGCTACTATGCAAATAAACCCGTCATAAGTACTGAGGAAGCTACAGAGTCTCATACCTGGGAAGTCCCCAGGTTGTGACGACATCAGGTCATCTGTTCTGACAAAGTGCGCCGAAGCTCTCTGTAGGCCCTTATGCTCCAGTCGATGTGGTCTTCCTGGACTTTGAGTAGGCATTTGACACAGTTCACCATGACTTTCTCCTACAGAAAATAAGTCAGGCAGGTATAGGTAAGCCACTTTTGTCATGGTCAAAGGACTTCATAGCTGAAAGGCAATTTAGCACTACGGTCAATCAAGTCCAATCATTTTGGCACAGCTCGTCATCGGGAGTGTCGCAGGGTTCTATCCTAGGACCACTAATGTTTCTGATTTTTATCAATGATCTACCATGCCGTCGAAGCTGCCTGACTCTTCAGTACACTGACGACGTGAAGATATGGAGGGTGATAAAGTGTCCGACAGACTCAGGTAGGCTCCAGGCAGATCTAAAGCTTCTGGAAGACTGGACGGTGGCCAGTGGCATGACTTTCAACCTGAAAAGTGCAAAGCAGTGAAATAACGCACCTATAGACTACAGAATGCAAGTTATACTCTGTGCAGTAAAAGCTTGTCCTGCACAACTTAAGTCTAGTTCTAACGGAAACGATGGACACAAGCAAAAATTACACAGGGGACGTAGCGAGTGAATATGCGGCCATACACTTTACACACAGACAGGTGCACTCATTTCTGATCTCTTTCTAAGGTTTTACAAAACATACTTCAGACTACACCTTGAAGTGCATAATACTATTGCACCCCCACTGCTTAGAAGAGATGCCAACCTCTTGGGAAGATTTCAAAGACAGGCAACAAAAGGAGTGGTTGTTCTCCAAAATAAAAAACATATGATGAAAGGCTGAAGAAATTAAGCCTATTCACACTTAGCTACCATCGGCTTAGAGGGGATTCGATTACTGCCTACAAAATAACAAATGACCAGAATCACCCAAACAAAGGTGTTCTGCCATTGAGTAGGTATACGCTCCCTCGTGGAAACCCCAGGAGGATAGCTCACCAGAGGGCAAGGATCCGGGTGTGCTCCCACTTCTTTTCACTGCGGGTTTGCCGTCCCTGGAATTCCTTACCGGCAAATGTAGCTATGACACTGTCGGTGAACGCCTTTAAGCGAAGGCTGGATAATCATGCAGCGACACAAGGACTGCATCCAATTGGCCTATACCCTAAAAATGCCATCCACCATTCAGAGGGTAGACAACTTAGTTCGTTTTGCTACTTTACATTCTCTCCCATCTTATTCCCCTTACAACTCTAACTACACTTATTATTATTACCGGTATTTATAAATATAAATACATGTATATATATTAACACCAAATTTAATCAGCTGTCTGTTTTTAAGTTTTCTTTATTTTTTTTTCTGTCAGTTAATCTGAATAACTTCACTAATTATATCTATTATTATTATCTCTTTTCCTTTGACAACGATACTGGGGGACTAACCGGTGAAAGGATCAACTCCATTCGCAGTAGTAATCGTCTTAAAACACCTCATACAACAAACCACCTATGATTAATCCGAGCACAGGTCCTTTTGGAGTCAACCAAAGCTACGACAGTCGAGTGGCGGGACGAGCGACGCAGAAGTTTACCGAAGATTAGGAACCTATACCTCACAACCAAGAGGCGAGCACAGAGAAATCAAATTGGTTTATACTAGCTTGGGTAGACGTTAAATGCCATGTTCTAGTAGCGCTGCTAGAATTTCCCTTGGAAATTTTTTTTTGTCAATGATTTTTAATGAAATTGCGTTATATGTTATCTGGATTGATGAGAATTCCCATTTTCTGGCCTGTTATTTTGGTGTCCGCGTCATGTAATCTGACTGCGACACCCCCTAGCATATTGGTTGCAACGATCAGTGTTTCAGGCGTTTAATTTCTGCCCTAGCTTGTAAAAGTGATATTGGATATTGAAGAGCTAGCACCAAGGTCGTCATAAAGTTTGCGCGGCAATCCAAACATAGTTTCTTTTCCTGCGAGTGATGAACAGTCATTATTTATGTGAATGCTATTTCTTCGTTATTTTAGGCAGAACTGAACGTCCTGAGAAACTTTGAATAGGAATAAAACACACGGAAAGATAATGTTTCAGTATAAATACAATCACAGAAGGTAGAAATAAATAGCATTATTTTCGATCGCACTGCAGATTTTTTAGGGCAAAATCTTCGGGCGCATTTCAGATTTTGAGAAATTGAACCTAAGTCTGCCCCAAAAAGTCTGCATTGCGCCCTAAGTCTGCTCCAAAAAGTTAGCTGTCATTGGCTGAGGAAGTACATATGTGTAGTGGACCTAGCAGCTCTGTAAATCTATACACACAATTAAAAGGACAGAACAGGTACTTACAAATACGTATATCTAAGCTATTCAATTCACTTAAGTTAATATACACAAAAACAACTGAGATTATTCGAAGAAAAACTATAATAGTCACAAAATACACAAATTATAGACGTACGAAATTATAGGAATGTAATTGTCCTTTTCTTGATTATACAAATCCTCCACTACCCCTTAGAGCTGTCAACCGTCGGAGGTCTCCGCGTAGAGAAAAACAGATAGGAGCAAAGCTCGTGATGTGGATGTGTCAATCCATGCGAGACAGAGTTGGTAGGCAGATGTGCTGAGCGAGCCGCCGGAGAGAGAGCAACCAATTCCTTCCTTGCGCGCGGTCCAAGGTTCAATTCTTTTCAGTCTCACCTAACAACCACGATTTTCATTGGATTCCTTATTTTTCGGTGAACATATAATTTGATATGTTTTTAGGCCGCCACATATGGGTTACTCCCATTGGTTTATTTATAGCCAATCACCGCTCATACAAATGCCCCAAAAAACCTGCAATGCGCCCGAAATCGTTGCTGGCTGGGTAGATAAATATATATTTATCTTTTTATAGAAAAGAGCTTTGTCGTCATTAGAATAATAACGTACCTTTGTGTGGTGCTAATGTAATTGGTCTAACTATGGAGAATATGATGTTTTCGATGAAAATGAATATATAAAGCTCTTTCAACAAATTTTTTGTTTGTTTTGTTTGTTTTTAATTCATAATCCAGAAAAGTCAACAAAAAGGAAAAGGCCAAGGTTTTGCTTCGTTAAAAGCTGGGAAAGTTAAAATTTAACGGAGTATAATAGTGCTCAGACAAAAAATTACTGCACGTCAGACCTCAAACTGGACCTGAATCGAAGACGGTGAGTTTGGTGGCCATCTGTGAAATGGAGGAGATCGCCTGAGAAAATAATGATGGTTTATAGAAAAATCATTGAGCCAGCTAGTTAAATATGACTACAGAAAATGGGACACAGTGAAAATTTGCTGCTTTTGAAACACATGGGTTCCTAGTGCACCCACTTGGAACCCATGGGAATTATAATTAATATAATGGTTCACCTAAAACATGTCTAAAAATTGAATTTCCTCTTTCTCCATTGACAAAAATTTTTTAGTGATGAATAGTATTAAGCCGACCGATATCATTTCATAGGCAATTCACTGTAAAGTGCTACTCAAGGAAGTATACTGTGATATTATAAGTATTTTAATTTCCTTTTGTTGCAGAACAGAAATGAAGACGGACAACACCCAGGTAGCACAACATAAATAGCCTTATTCCGGAGTGGCCGTCAAGTTATGTTGTCTCTATACCTTTAACATTCAGTTCACTAATGCTAGTGCAGAACTCCATCCACGAAACAAGCTGGATTGGGGAGAGGCAAATCATGTGCTGATCAGATTGCATCTCTACGCATCATCGTCATTATCATCTCAAAAGGCATAGAGTCGCAGTCGAATTTCAGTCGACTACAATTTCATCGATAATATAAAGGCCTTCTACAGAATTTTCCGAGGAGAAATATGAGATGTAATTCCACACTATGAGGTTCAGTGCCACAAATCAATATCAACTACACCTAAATGACGAAACCATGTGTCAAGTGATCCACAACGGAAAGCTCAGAAAAGTGTGTGAAGTGAATACAGGAGTTAGAAAAGGCTGCCCAACATCACCAGCGATGAAATCACTAATTGTGGTCTACTGGATTATGGGCCAGGCTGTGAATGGGGAGTTAGAAAACAGGAATATATTGGACCAATAATAGGACTCTAGAAGATGTGAATTCCGTGCGTGAATAACCTATGCCGTTGAATGTCATACAGAACCGAAGACTTGCAGGGAGGCGAAAAACAACAAACTGAGTGAAGAGGATGACAGCTGAAACTGGTGGACTCCAGGTGACGAAGATAGAGAAGATAGAGGGGATGAAGATTGCCAACCAACAAACCAACCAACCGACCCGCGAACAGCAGCAGCATTAACAGCAAAATTAGGCAGCACCAATCACTCACCATGGACGAGAGAAATTCGATGGAGGCCGTTACGTCCTGCCTTCACTTATCGAGCTATGCTGCATCATTGCAACCACAGGAAGTTGGAACGGATGAATATATCGAAGCCAGACAGACAGGATCGGAGAAATTAGGCAGCACGCCTTCATTAAACTGAAATCAGTTCGTAAACCTCCTGTACTCCATCTCAGCATGAGCATCAATATTCAGATTTTCAATATAGATGTTAAGTCAGTGACTCAGTGCCTCTATATGGGTTAAGGACTTAAAGCGCCCGTGAACGGGAGCACTTCCAAAAGCTAGCTGCACAGTCATATGAACAGCTTCTGCCTCTGCTGGTTCAAGGTCAAATAGTCAGTCAGCCACATTTAGAAACAGGAAGCTGTGGGAATAAACTAACCAAGAACTCATCTGTTAAAAATATGTAGGAGAAAATAGAGATGGATTGAACACACGCTGAGGAAACTGTTAAATGGTATCACGCTAAATACAGGCCATCAGCTGAAATTCACCCTAATGGGAAACGATAAGTTGAGTGTTTCTCCGAGGGTGAAATGGAGGAGATCGTGTGACTTGTAGGAGAAGACAGACTATGGGTAATTGTGGAATCAGTCAGCTAGTCAGCAGTGAGACCACTGCAGAAAATATAAGTGGAAATGTGATGCTGTTGAAGGCGTATGTTCCACTGGGAACGCAAGGGGACAATAGTGATAAGTAAATAATAATAAGTGTCTAATAATTGGTGTAAAAACTACAGAAAAACTATATTTTTTCACGGAAATTAAACTGTTCTACTAATGCTACTACTGTAACAACAGAAGACAAGGGCCAGGCAACAGATCAGTTTTATTACGAAAACCAACAGGTATTTATATGTTTTTTTACGTACATTAATAGGCTTCTGCCCGCAGAAAGAAGGCGGTCTTCTGATTGGTTGTTTGCAAACAAACGCAGTCTTCTGCTTTCTCGTTTTCGATATTTCTCGGAAATGCGAGCCACTTGTCTGCGAATCATATTTGTCCACGTCTAGGTCAGCTGTGATCGGTTGTTGAATCAGCCTAGATTAATTTCTACCAATCAGCGTAGATCAATCGGCTAGCAGCTTGCTCTCACCACACTACTACTACTACTACAAGTACTTTAGACTTTATTTAAGCTAATCATTTTGTTTTCCCGTAGTAGCAGTATAGCATAGATGAAATGGTGATATAGTGGTAGAATAGTTGCCAAACACACACATGTGGATGCAGTTCCCTTTCCCCATACCGAGACACTCCTAAAATTTACCTATCTAGCAGTAAGACTAGCAAGGACGGAATAGTCAGGCTAGCAGTCTACCTGGTTTAAAAGTAGAACAGCTTCGCTAGCCAACTTCAAAGCTCAAACTTGAGACCCCTTGGAATCCACTAGGAATAATGCAAAAGGAATGAAATAACGATAAGTGTAGTTTAGACAAACAAGTACACCGAAAGTCCTCTAACTTCACGTAATATTTACATTAGATCATAGAAATTACCAAGAAAATGGTTACAGCAACGAAGGAAATGTTTTCTTCGATTAAGTCACCAGCAAGTAGTAAGCTGCACACTGATGCATTTATGTAGTAAACGGGTAAGAAAGTTAGTTCCAGAACTATTTCCGGTCGGTCAAGATTCAGAATAATAAAATTACAAAGTATGATAATCATGAAGATCAGAGAAAAAAACAAACACAGTAGGATCATAATTACCGAGAAATTTGATTGTTTTGTGCGCGATTAGGGATTAAAAGTGCAATCAATAGGAATTTTAAGAAACAACGTAAAAGTCACAGAAATAAACAGGAAGATTGGATAAGAAAGGTGGTGATATAATCATTGCTGATAGGACTGACATTTCATGCTGGCCATGGCATGGTAGAGACAACGACTGGACGCATCTCTTTTGAATACATAGCATGGGTTTGAACTTTTGGATGGCTAGTGCCTCCTGTAGCTATACCCATCCAGATGCCTTGATTTCACTCGCTTTATGAGGGAGGTTTGATCAGGTCTTGTTAATTTACATATCTCCTGATCATTTGTATTCACTAGGAATTTCAACATTTTTGTCATGTGATTCATATTTTGTTTAATTACTAGGTAGATTTGATCTATAGTTGTGTTTGTTAATCGCTGGCTGATTCATTTGAGTACAAGGCTTCTAGAATTTCTCTGACTGAAATTTAGGTGTCTGCTCAATTTAAGATTTCTACATTATCACAATCAAATTCGTCTCCGTAACTGTCTGTATGCAGCGATATGAAAAATTGCATATCACGAGTTTTCTTGTGGTCTGTGAGAATGTTTTCTTGTTGGTATTGTAACTCCATTTTAAACACAGTTTGGTGAAATTCTGTGGGTATTCATTCTTTTTTGGTAATTATCAAGTCTTAGTTGAAATCACAATGAAACTGGAAAGAGTGAATTAGAGATTTTATTTCTGGATGTAGAGTTGTCAAGAAGACATGATGGAACTCTGAAAAGGACTATCCGTAGTAAACAATTATGGAATGACCAACCGACCAACAAACGTTTATGTCTATATACCTGTGAGTTGTGAAAGGGCTTTGATCATTTCACCTGCTCACCGTATTCAAAGAATCTGCAGTAATGACTGCTTAGAATAAAAGCTATTGATTATCAAGAATATCCTGGTTTAAAATGCGTACCTGGCCCGTTTTGTGGAGAAGAAAATGAAACCAGAGTCAAAAGGAGCAGAATGCACTCTACTACCAAAGAAAACACTTTATTTAAATCTGGACTTCGGAGGAGTCTTAGCCACTGATTTACTCGAGAGGAGAATCTCCGATACCTTAAAGAAGACCTTCCTTTCAGAAACTCTAAGCGCGATATTCTCTAGCCTCCCACTGCTTCTAAGCAATGCGAAGGACAAACTTCCGCATATGACCACTTTAATGAGCATATATCAGTTCAACTACTCGTGTGGAGCTAGTTAAATAGGTCATTCTGTGTGGGCACTATCAAAACGTTTTAGAGAACACCACCCAGCATGGTTGCAAAGAGGAGGTTCTGATTCAATGAGTAGCACCATAATTGAAT
Organism: Trichobilharzia szidati; assembly: GCA_944472155.2. Classification (NCBI taxonomy): domain Eukaryota; kingdom Metazoa; phylum Platyhelminthes; class Trematoda; order Strigeidida; family Schistosomatidae; genus Trichobilharzia; species Trichobilharzia szidati. The sequence goes on from OX235279.1 coordinate 43,830,593, forward strand.
ACCTCGTCAACACCTGTCACAGCACCTCAACAACTCATCATTCTGAGTCATTTACAAATTAAACGAAAATCTATCAAAGGAAGTGTGTGTGTGTTCTTGACTTCTTTGTACTCCAGAAGCCCTCACCATATGCATCGGAAAGTGGGAACTGTGTGTGTTGAAACGAAACTAGTCCAATCTCTACAGCATTCATCATGGATCTGGTTCGGTTTGACTGTTTAGATTCGTGTTTTCTTTCTTCGTTCCCTTTCTTTTTGTTTTTCATCCTGAGTTATAAGAAATTTATTTCAATTTGATTCCATATGGGAATCCCATGCACTTGGGTATTCGTTATAAAAAAAACTATTTTCTAATCCTATGTGATTTTGTTTCTAGGCCCCTTGTGACTTATATTCACACAGCTAAGCTTTCAAAGCAAGTAGCAAATTATTATCTCCCTTAATCACCTTCGTTACTCTAAAAATTTCAGTAACAAGTGTAAGTATGTGGGCCTATTAAAAAAATGTGACTGATCAAAAATGCCTATTAGGAATTTCAAAAGACTGATTACTGGACAAAGAGTATTCTTTTCGATAACCTCCTCTTCACCACGTTCTACAGTTACATATCCATCCATAATAATGCTGAAGAAATTAAAGTTATTTACAGAAATATTAATGTTGTTTAAGTTACATCCAATCAATCAAGAACGTCTGCGCTGAAGATGTTGTTTTGAAGGACGACGAAAGTTTAGTAATTAGATCAACCGGCTCAGAGAACACAACTAATTCAGTATGAATAGATTACAGTTCACTGAAGCATCTGTAAGTGTGATAATATGCATCAACATAACGCTACACTACACACTAAATATCAGGAAAACAGAATAGGAAAAATAATCATACAGAATCCATGAATTCACAGACTCTAAAGAGAAGACTAGGGCAGTAATAGTGGATGACTGAACCTGTTCCTTCTGCACACACAAGCACAGCACCGGTTGCTTTAAGTGAATCGCAGTAGCCTCTGCTATTTGGCAGAGTATTCGGTACCTAGATGCTTTTAGCAATTTATTTGCCACTGGACAGATTATGTTGGCTAGCTTCGTGGCCAGTCGCTTTGGAACTTTTGGTCATCTAATACCGAACTGTTTGTTGATAACGATTTTCACTACACCTTTATTTATTTAGCCACACCATACTGGTAGGTGTTCCCCAGCGAGCAGAAAAAATCAAGTTGCTACAGAAACTGCCAATATAACTCTCTCCACTACATGCGCAGTTCAGTTGATAGATACAAGAAGAGGTGGCTAGCCTAGTCTAGTCTAGGTACTTCATCTTTCAATCGAGGAATGACAACCGGTTATGGTGTAAAAGACATGACTTGTAGTTCACCAGCATTAAAACGTCTTCGATGAAAAGATTTTCTTGACAAGTTAGTTATTATTTTTACTCTGTATGTCACCCTTGAATTGTAGTTGTATACATAAAATGACTTGTTACTTACAGGTGTAGAATGGTCCTTTTCTGCTTTCTTGGTCATGTGTTTCCCGATGAAGTTTTATGGATGGCTATTTTCATTTGAGGTTTCATATACAATCAACCTTAAATATATATGTTTGGGCATATATGTTTGACTTTGTATCTGAGATTCTTTATTTTATTTATTTTTTGTTATGGAGAATAAAAAAGCTATGAAAATGTGTAGATTATCCTGTCCATGTACTTTTCTCATGCAAATTTCTCCCTATGCTACCATCTAGTTTTCTTGTAAGAAGGACATGTAGGAAGGTAGTTATATTTTGGAGTTCGTCCTCACACAGGAATTTGAAAGTAGAATGTACTCTTCAGTGAACTGAGTTATTGTAGTGTTCCTTTCCAAATCATTTTCACAAAGAAAGAAGGTGTCGCATCCACATATACCGGCAATAAAATGAGAATTTTCTGATAAAATTTTGTTCAAAAGGCCAATTTCTAGCTTATTTAGAGGAAGAAATCTGATAACTTGGAACCCACAGTGGACAACAGAGATTCGATAATCCACGAGGACATTTAACATATGTAGTATCATGAATACGAATAATTTTTTAAAATTTTTATCAAAGTTTATACTGAAATAAATATAGTTTCTCTACCCATCTATTTATAACATAGTAGTGCAGAAAGTGTGACGTCACATATTCCGATAGCTAATGAGGTAGAGATTATTTACGCAACTGATACAAATTTATACAAGAATATTAAGTATTTATAAACATGTTATTTAATTTACGTGTAAATTTGGAGTGATGAAAAAGCCTATACACTATTTTAATCCTGTGCCACATTGTATTGATCATATCTTCACCCTTCGACGGATTCTCGATCGGAACATTAGCATACCTAGGGCTGTCCATCCAACAGTAATTGCCATATATCTGGACCTGAAAGTGGGATTGGATTCCGTCTATTGTGAGTTAATACTAGTCGATGTTTGGTAGTGAAGGGTATGCCCAGAAAATACATCTCACTTATCGATCAAGGTACTCACTCAGTCAGTCAGGTAAGAGCCTACGGGCAGTTGTAACCTCAAGGGATGACGACCAATGGTGTTTGTCAGGGATTCCCACTGTCCCGATTTCTGTTTAATTTTATCTTAGATATGCTAATCGACTTAACCCTAACTGAGTTCAGCAATTCAGGAATTGACTTCATACCAGGAAATGATTTCGCTAACAAGTTGGTTCAGTCTGCTCTTGAATCAAATAATTACCTCAAAGCCCCTATTAAAAGATATTTAAAATGTGACGATAACGGAGAATGGAAACCTGTTGATAAGACTTTAGTTATTTACATAGTGATGCCTTACTTCAAAAAACCATCGGATGAATTGAAGCAAATCCTTAACAATTATGAGAAGACAGTGTATCATCGTGCAACGGATACCTTGTGCTCTTCACTGGTGGAGGTTAAGGATAAAATAGAAGAAGACAACCAAAAAAATTGAGTGTACCTGATCAGTTGTAGGGATCGCGGCACGACTATATAAGTGGGAGAAAATTCCAACCAGGTAAATGTAAGAGTGGTTCCTAAGACGACTGCGGATTTGAAGACGCTAGAAAAGAGATCGGAGATTGCACTACACTCGATAGAAATGGGACAAAAGATAGACTTTGATAATATGCCTAAGCTTCTAAAGAAGGTTTTGGTTCGTACAAAGAAAGACTGACTACAGGAGCCATACATAAATGGATGAATCCTAATGGATTGAACAGACAAAAAGGTGTGATCTTGTTAGCTGATGCATAGGAAATCCTGATTAATAAATAAAAATGGATATGTATCACTAACTTATCATACTGAATCTAAATTCTACGACTGTCTGTATCTTCTTATGGAGAGGCTAGCAAATAATGTGCAGTTGTTTCCGAATTCACATACCATTGTTACTGCATATACATATATATTTTGAATATTCAGTTATCCTCGACCATGAACCTTTGTCGAACATAATCAATAAAAATCTGATGGAAAAATTAAACACTGTTTACAGGGTTCAACAACAAATGTAGACTAATATTTGGAAGTCCATGGTCAAATTTTGATCATAGTTCATACAATTTTATTATATTTCGATGACTCTTCATGACTCATATGATTGACCAAAGTTTTGAGGACAAGATGTGCCCTTTTTCTATACATTTATACCTTTTTCATTTTCATTTTGATTGACTTCTCTAAAGAAGTTCGGACCGGTTTGCCGAACACAAAAAATGTTGAAATTACTTATATTTCAATTTCACTAAGAATATACGAATATAACATATATAATTTACTTCTCACTCAGCGCGCAATTATTTTGGAACTATTTAGTGAAATCCTGATCATAGTTCATATGAAGAAGAACTTTAATTCGAAATTATTTATCTTACGTAGTCAGTGACTTTTTTTATTCCTTTATGTTCCCAGTGGGTTTCAAGATGGAGGCTTAAAGTTTCTGTAGCAATGTTTATATTTACGGGATGAGGTTGCTAGCCTCATGCCCAACCTTCCCTCTTTACCAGTCTTACTACTGGCTTAGAGAGGTAAAGGAGTGACTCGGCCGGGGATAGACCCCCGGACCGTGTGCATGGTCGGCGAGTGTCCTAACCGCAGTCAGTGATTCATGTCTCATTTTGCTCCAGTAAACGTGCTAATTGTATCGAAATAATGATTTTCTTTCCAGTTCAAGTTTTACTTAAAAAGCAAACACTTTCACAATGGGAAATTGGCAGTGTAACTGCACGGTCATAAGTGCGTATAAACAGCCATGTACAAACAGGTTTAAGTTTTTAAATCTCTGACAAGATTTATCAGTAGTGTAAACAAGAGACTTTCATCAGCATTAAAATATCAAATAGCGGAGAGATAAATTTGACGTCAAAGTGACAGAGGTAATGAACCAACCAGGGTATTGTGGCATGGAAGACACGAAAAGAACACAAAGACACAATAAGCGAAGGGCAGAAGTAGCGTGCAACACGGAAGATCTGTGCAAATGACGATTTCCATTTTAGGCGTATATAATTTCCCTAAATAGAGGCATTAAATTCCAAATAAACATTCCTTTATCAAGTCTCTTGTCTTCTGCTGTCACTTATATATCAGACTAGAAAACTTAAACAGAAAAATGATTTGGTTACAGAATATAAATGTTGAAAGACGAATAAAGGGTTATGAGAAAGGAGTATGATAGATTCTCCATATCACTCAATCACGAAGAGCCTGGTAAAGATTCTTGTGCCGGTGAAAGAAAAGCAGTCGAGATACAGCCTCTAGGACACATTCGATTTTACTGATTCAATTGAGGATGTCAACTAGGCAGATAAAAAATGGTCTCCACGGATGTCATCTCTCTTTTCACCAAAGTTCCACTGGCAGGACCAAATGCCTGTTTTGTGACTCCACTCAATCTAGTAGACTCTATATCGGTATACCAATCTATTATCTAAAGGAGCTTTTACCACGGTGCACTTACAACGTCTACTTTAGATTCAACAACGAAATATACAGGCAAGTAGATGTAGTATCAATGGCTTCTCCTCTAAAACCCATCCTGGCAGTCTGCTTTTGGGCTAGCCTAGAAAACAGTTCCTTATCATCAACTATCTGTGAGCTACATTTCTACAAGAAGAGGTACGTTAATGATACACTTTCATTATGTGTGGTGAGGATTTGGACCTTGGAAACTGACTCCAAAACTTCAATAATGCCCATTCACCAAACATCAACTTCACTCTGGAAGGTGAATATGACTCAATGTTTTATTTGCTCCTCTATGTTCGGCTACGAAGAAATGCTGACAACTCACTGAGAAGATACATCTCTACACAAAAAGACCACATGAAATGGAGAGTTTAACAACTTTCAAAGTTGCGTTTCTCTCAGCAGAAATTTCAACGTCACATACACTCTTTCGTCGAGGCTCCGGAAAATATGCACTGAGGAATCAGATGAGCGAGAATTGCAAAATCTCCAAAGAACCTTGATAGAAAGTGGTTTTCCTTCACCCAGGTTCATAGAAAAGAATCTAAAACTGAAAAAAAGTCTGAAACGATTCTAAAGCAGCTTAATCTCAAATTTAAAAATGATTCTGAAGCAGAACTCCGTAGATAGCTTTCGAAATCTCTCAGTAAAACATGATTCGCCACCAGCCTACGAGTGACACTTTCCTGCAAGAAACTGTTCAGCCAGTACTTGAAAGACAACCTCTCTCATTACGCCAATTCATTATGAACATACTAGTTCACTTGCTCGTGTGGAGCCGAGTACATTGGTCTCACTATGCGTCCACATTTAAAACTATCCAGCCTGCCTCACTAGCATAGAGAGAACACCTAGTGAATTTCGGACATTCAGCTCCATTTGATCGAAAGTCCTCCAAAGACACATACAAGATCCGACCAAACCTCTCTCACAAAGCGAGTGAAATCAAAGCATCTCGCTGAGAAGAGCTGGAGGAGGCACTAGCTATACAAAACTTCAAGCCCACGCTATGTATTCAACAGAGATGCATCCAATTGTTGTCCCTACCATACCATAGCCAGCAAAAAATGTCAGTCCTATCAACAATGGTTATCCTACCACATTTCTTATCCAATCTTCCTGTTTATTTCTGTGACTTTTGCGTTGTTTCTTAAAATTCCTATTGATTACACTTTAAATCCTTAAACGCACACAAAATATTCAAGTTTCTCATTTAATGTGATCCCACTATGTTTGCATTTTTCTTCAATCTTTCTGATTACTACACTTCGTAGTTTTATTAATTTGAACCTTGACCAACCAGCAATTAACCACATAAATACACATCAGTGTACAGCTTACTGGTTGTTGGTGACTTCGTCGAAAAGAAAATTTCCTTCTTCTCAACAACCGAATTTTTGTAACCTCTATTAGAGAGCTCTTGATTTATCTGCACTAGCTTTAAATATTAGACATACTGAAGTATAAATACAGATACTGACTGATACCAGGTAAATCTGTCTCTCCCTAAGCCTGTTTTTTCGTGCTTTGATGCATTCATTTGATTATTTAATCGATAAGACTGGACTGGATTAGCCTGGACTGAACTGATACTTGCTCACCTATTGATCATAACAATTTGTAGCGTATGTAGAGGATGAATATCGCTCACAGAAAAAGCATTATTTATATAACTCTTCACTGGAATGATTCTAAAATAAAGGACATATAGACATACTTTGCTCTTTTTTGATAGTTTATATATATATATATTGTCGTTTCTACAATAAATATACCTTGGGTCCTATAATAATGTATTTTTTAGTAGAGATCAATATCAGACGGTTTGGGGCAAGCTAGTAACCGGTGTTGTATTGTATCTACGCCTCTCTTTGGTTCAGAATGAATAAGGCTGTCAGTCAAGCTGAAGATGTGGCGACACGGGTTCAAATCTCAGAAGGGACATCAGTTCCTTCAAGATTGCAGGTACACCATTGCTGACTGGTGAGTGCCTACTAGCACGAAACTTAGGTCTATTCAGTGCTACCTGACGATTTCCTCCGATCATATAATATCAGCCATTCACATTGCATTGCATCGTGATGGCTAACCACCTAGCGTGATGGTGGCCACATAGCCAACTTGACTGACTGGTAGTATTCAGCCTACATCAAACAAAGTATTAGACGCATGACATCAGTCAGCAGCTGGTGTCCAATCAGGGAGCGGTATCATCAGCTTAGGATATTGTTAAACTTCATTAAGTGTCTAATGGAAATTTTTGACAGTTGACATAAGTCTTCAATTTTTATTTCTATCATAATGGTTTACTGTAGTTGTTTTTAATTCCCCAAAATTATTAGTGTCTACAGCATTCAGCACTCAACACTGCTCACCTTCACTGTGTTAAGTCGACTTGTTATAAGCTGAAGCTGAGGTGTCAAACATCCACGCCATTTTGAATGCTGTTGTATTATGTTCGTTAGTTTGTTTACGAACCGTAGCTAGCTAAGCAGACATCATCATTACACCACGTTTCTGACCTTCAAATATATCTTGTGCTCTAGACGATCAGTTTGGTGTCTTAATCTGTCTGTTTGGTATCAGTGAAACGAGTACTTTGTGGGTTAGAAAACAGAAACTTGCGTTAACGTAGAGCGCATCTCTCACAACCGTCGACAAACGTCCTTTATTTCCAAAACAAATAGAGTATAGTTGAGTTTTCATACCTGGTTGACCAAGTGAGTATATAATCTTGTATAATGACTTCTAGTCCTATCAGATAAGGGGGAATTCAGAGTTGTAACTGGAAAGGGTGTTGAGGATGGTCAGACAATATGGATTTAGACCATTTGTCACATAGATTGTTCAGGTGTCTATCAACTAAGGTAGAATAAAAAGCTGACCAAATGGTGTCACACAACTTACCCTACTGACAACTTTGAATGTGGCGTAATCCTTCTTGAGTAGCCTAGGAAAGGCTAAGATGGGGGTAGGTAGAGCGATAAAAAATGGTAGGTAATATGCTTGAGTTAACAAATTGTAAAATTAAAGGTTTTATAATTCCAGATTATCCTTACTTCTGAATACAGAATGTGGTCAGACGAGGCATTCACTTGAAAATAGACAGGAGACGGGGACATTAAGGAAGTAAGAGGATAGAATTATCCGAAGAACTTTACTACATGCCTGAATGTGAAGTTAACTGCCTGACATTTAGAGGAATTTAAGGTAAGATTATGTAGCCTAGACCACTACCTAATGTCGGAGAGAAAGCTATTCAGTCATTTCATAACAGTTAGCTTGGAAAGTAACTGGCGACGAGACAGTAGGGTCGACAGGATATTTAGGGAAGTTGATTTTATCCGAATAAGGCAAGTTATGTAAAAAGAGAGAAAAAAGAGGGGGAGGAGGACAGAGAACAGCCTGAAGAATTCCCACAGTTACCTTACACACACAAATATCCAGTTAATTGTGGACTGTGTATAAAGTGTTTCAGTCTAATGAAAAGTGGAAAACAAATGTTTCCCCAGAAAAGCACTTACAAGCAGCATACTTTAATCATAAGTGAATGCAAGAAAAACATTTTTATTTGAAGAGTAAGTTGAAAGTACCCGCTTTTGTGTTAATGATAGTCACTGCTTAAAACTTGAACTACCGAAATAAACCCTTTGAAAACCACTAGGGAGTACTGCCAGACAACTGTTTAATCTTTTTCTGGGATTTATTCATGAATCCATTCACTGGAGACTGAATCAGGGCCCTTCACCTTGAACGGAGTTCTCGATTTTTATCTCCGGCGAGGGGTTCTTAAGTAAGCACTTCTGAGGAGTCTCGAACAAAGACAAATTAGCTGTCTACCTACTACTATGGCTTTCAGTGACTCTCTGACTGAAGTTAGTTCACGATCAGACTTGACACTGGTAGGAATAGACACCAAAGTCAAATGACGCTGAACCAAGTAATCAGCCCGCTGAACATAACAAATCGATGGTTATAACCTTTTTTGACAGTTTTATTAAACTCACTGAAGCCATAATATATTTTGATAACCAAATTCTAGTATAATTCAATATGGAATGTTTTAATCATGCCCTTCAGTTTCAAGCAAGTCCATTTACTGTTACATAAGAGACACAAATGGTATGAAGAATTACAAGTCAAAAACTGATTGAAATTTTAACTGATAAATTATCTTTGCAGTCATCTAGTCCTCTAAAATCACCCCTTCCGCCGCCAAACTGAGATCATTTATTCTACTATTCAATCACATTCACAGAAGTACTGAGCTACTTATCAGCTGATGATGCATTATTGTGGTGGTGTTACACAGACAATGGGTTCCAACGACATATTATTCTCAAAGTAAAAATCATTGTATTTGTTGGTATTAACATCTGAATACTATTCCCACAATTCAATAGTGCATTAGCAAAAGAATAATATATATATGCATTTGAACATTTTATTTCATGTCGTTTAATGTGAGCCGAAATCACACGCTCAGTGATTGGTTAAAGAATATAAACTGTAAAGATATGCATAGTTGTTTGATCACTTGAAAATACACCTTGGCTTCAGTGTCTTGCATTACAATGAATCCATGAAAACAAATACTTGTCAAAACTCACATCGAGAATCAGGATTTCAGTAATGCATCAAGATCCAGTGAATATACTGTTTGTGCGTGCAGCAAACAGCAGCTCTAGTTGCAGTTCAAGCTCAGAGATTTTCGCTCCAGTTTCCGCTATCTCAGAGGAGAAGGAAGAACTCTCTTCTACCCTCTCTCTATCCCTCCAGTTTCCACTACACGCCATGTTACTAATACTGCTAATGAGGCCATTTTGAACGCAGCTGGTGAAATCTCTTGTGGTTTTCAATTCACTTCAAAGAATTTCAAGGATTAATGTTATCCTACCGATCGTCGTGATTGGACATATTGGGCATAGACTGGATTGATAAACTAACAGTCTGGGATATACTTTCTCGTGATACAGAGTGTGATGAGACGATCGGAATTCTTTGTAGAAGTTTCGGGAAACAAGCACCAGTATTCAATACTCACTGTAAATGTTTGATTTCGACCAAGGAACGATGTGATGACATGCTTAATTATGTTGGTAAAGTCAACCATGGACCAGTCAAGGATCCCAAGCTATTTCGTGTGTGGGGGTGGGGAAGTGTTATCACAGACAGAGGAGAGTACTCGGACATAGATATACCTTCTGGTGGTCCGCCCTTTGAGAATCTATTAAAATGGGTAGATGTTAGGACGGACGAACTATCATTGTTATCCGTAAAATCATAGTTGATGCAATGGTTCATCTATGGTTTGAATTTCAGTCTATGTATAAAGAATATTTTGAGCTGCAGTTGTCACAGTCAAATCTTACTCTCGTGTCAATCTGTGTGTGGGAGAATATTTCAAATTGATCACTTGGCTACAGTTACATGACTGGAGGCACATTCTATTCAAGTTAAACTGTGGTGGCGTGATACAGACAATGTGTTCCAATGAAATATGATTTTCACATATTCACACAGTTCAATACGGCATTAGCAACATAATACTATGTGTATTTGAACATTCTATTTTATGTCGTTTAATGTAAACCAAAATCACAAGCTCAGTGATTGGTTGAAGAATATGAACTATATATATATATATATATATATATATATATATATATAAACAGCGGTTTGATTAATGCAAAATTGACCTTGGCTTCTGTGTCTTGCCTTCTGATGTTACAAAACAACCACCATCAAAACACTAAAGTTGCGTTACAACAGCACTGACCTTTCCTTGGTTGGTCAGTGGGAATCATTGTTTTCAAATCTATGAGTATCAAACTTCATGCTCGCTTGTCCTGTAGAGCTTTAGATATAACTGGTTAGTTCAGTAGATATCTAAGTCGAATGAGGAAATGATAAATATTTTATTATTCCTTTCGGTTCCTAGTGGAACACGGGGCTCCAGGCTAATGATGTGAATTCTCAATGGTAGTGATTCTATTTTTACGGCGTGAGGTTGCTGGCCACACTTAGTCCAAGTTTTCCTCTCTATCTGGCTTACAACCGGCTAGGGGATGTAAACGCTTCATCTGGCCGGGAATCAAAACCCGGAACACTTGAGGCGTGGCTGGCTAGTATTCTACCGCTGTACCACCAATGTACATGATTCATATAACATATGCTATTTTAATACAAGTCTGGAATTGTATGACCAGAGTTTAAGTACTCCTGGACACCCAGTGGTGGGTAAATAATGAGTTTGTAGTGCTTTTCAACGCAGAGGTCCACTTTCAGATCCCAAATAGCAAATGAGTGATTCAGTTAGTATAAGAAAAATCCACATTTAGACATTTAAAATGCTTTCTAGATTCAGTTAATGTATAGACAGCGTATTCGAAGTTTTTTCATGCGATACTCAGGAACTCTGTATAGCACGGTGAAGCATTCATGGGTGTGAAAGCGGCTGCTCGATGTCCATAGGTGATAAGGTGATGAGGGATAGAGCTGCTGGCATACTTCTTTTCTCCTCTGACTAATAGTGGACCGACAGGGTACCCCATAGCTACACCATCTTTATGTACATAGATGTGTTCATTGAACTTGAATAGGATATTAAACTTACATCCTGAGAAGTAGTTCCTTCAGGTCGTTGATGTGAAGAGGAACTTTTACGCTGTTGGTTTCTATGTAGTCACAAATAAAACATATTATCTTAGTCAAGGGGATAGTTGTAAACAGAGAAGTGACATCCAGTAAAAGCATTTGTCTTTCAAACGCATCTTTATCTTTCACTGAATCGATGGAGTCAAATGTATAACTAAGGCTTTATACTGTGTCGTATGTCTCCTTACCGGTTCAAAGATATCTGCTATCATGTCTTCCGGACAAATAATTCTTTTTGTGTTGAATTTATGTACAGAGTTTTTTCTTTGTCATTCGTAGAAAAGATTTTTATCAACCTACGTCTTTGTGTTCAATATTTAGTAATAACTATGAATTTAACATTCGCTTCTTCAGACGTGTTTACAGTTAGTTAACCAAATAATAAACGATACTGAAGAAAGAAAGAAAGAAAGACCTGCTTTAGTTAGAGGAGATAATGCAGCAGTCAGTGTTCATGTTTAGTAAAAATACAGACAGAGATATACGTAGTTAGTTCTACAAGTCGGCATTTATGTATGCGCTCCACCAACACATACACACATACATATATACACAATCACAATCAATGTATTCTTATTCATAAACTAATAATTGGACAATATGACAAAGATAAGCAACTGGGTTTGTTTGAAAATTGAATCGATTTTTTCCCTAGGCATATGGTAGAATATTCTTCTTCTCTTGTAGCTGGATTTTTTTTATATATATAAAAGAAAAGGCATTCACAGAAGACTTACTCCTCTCTTCAGAGATATCATTCTCAAGCTGTTAAATCGCATATGTTCTGTGGTAGATTAATTTGAGCCACAAAAGGATTTTTTCCAAAGGTGTGTGTCATTAGCATTGGAAAATGTGTTTAGATAACCAGATATGTAATGTAGACAATAGCTACCCTGAACGTCGATTCATCGCAGAATCTGGGAGGCCTCTAGCCTCCAAAAACCGCCTACATCTTTTCCTTAAAGTGACTTCTCTAAGCGAATCCGCCATTCATCGGAGACTGGTCGGCAGAAATACTGAGAAACCACCTATCCCGCGGCTCATTGAAAAAAACCTTCGCGGCTAAATTAATGATTCGCATAAACGTGAAGCATGAGCTACCACTGTTGGCCTTTATCAGTGTGCATCTGCCATCAGTTCACACCTGCTATTTGTGTAGTGGCCAGTAATGTCAGCCATTCGCAGTGTTTGCTGTCCAAACGTACTATCGAACACTTATAGTCACGGTTTTATAAAGGAAACAAAAGATCCCTACCTCTGCCACAGCAGCTCTATCTTGCAACACCTGATCGAAAAATCTGGAGACCAAGCTAATTCACCTTCAAGGGGACTTCAAAATCATCTATCTAAAGAATACGTGTGAATCTTGCTAAAAGATTACAAAAGCATAGAATTTAACTTTTTAAAAAATTATTTAGAATGACAAGTGGACCAAGTGAAATAACACCGGGAACAGTTCAAAGTGAGAATAGTAATAGGAACCATTGACATAATAAAGGAAGAGTATACAAATTGAATAGACAAAATGAAAAAATGGTAGAGCCGAAATATGATTAGGGATTACCACACTTTAGTACAGAGGGATTAAGACCATGAAAGTTGGAGGGGTTGAACGAACTTTTTCTGTATTTATTTTTATTTTTATTTATTTTTATTTCGATTACAGATGTACACAGAGATCTGGCTTTTCTGTTTCGATAGCCAAAGCTTCAGCAATACAGATGAGTCGGCTACGTAGTGATTTTGGTAAATTACTTTTTGCTTTGTAGATGACTTTAAAGGCGGAGGCTGTAGAGATAGGTTGATCATTATCGACAAGATGTTCAATGATCGCGCTTCTTAATGCTCCACTTCCACCTCTTCGTAACCATGCAGGATAGTGTTCTTGCACCCTCTTGGACGAAACTCGAGTCGAACGACTGATATACCTAGCTCTACACGAGCAGGTGCATTTCATACTACTATTATTATTTTATGCATTCACACCTATGATTCAATTCCCTCACCAGATATAATTTCTTAAAAACTAGATAAATACGATTGTACAGCTTGATGACAAATTCGTTGAAAAGAGTCTCTTCGCTGAATCACTTGTTTTGATTTTCTATATGTTACAATGGGAATTTTCCATGAGTTAAAAGAGTACGAGTCAAACTTCTTCAAACCCCACAAAATTAATGGCGGTATTTCACACATGTTAAATCCTAAACACTTCATACCACATAAATTTGATTAGTGTCATCAAAAAGACAATGAACCTGATCTATCTTAACCCTGAGGATGTAGTTTTTTTTGTGTTTTTTCTTAATTGTATTGTTTTATTCCCCTATTCCCTATTAAATCTCTATCCTTTGTTACCACACCGTTGTTAACTTGACTCAGGTTCAGATTTCTAGAACGTCAGAGGCCTTACGTAGGATTCACAATAATGCTGGGATTAGTCGGTGTGGCATTTCAACCAAGCAGCCAGCTGTCTGAGAGATAAACTCTGTCAGCTTTTGAGGATCCAATGGATCCGATTAAGAAAAATCACATGTGATTTACCAAATAGATCGGGGTCAATGAGATTATTGGTAAATAAAAATATAGTCGCACCTAGAATGATTGATTCTGTTAAGTAGGTTGAATAACCTAGAAAAAAGCTCAGCCACTGAATTGCATTCACTTGCATATAATCACAAAGTAGGGTGGGCGCGAGAGGGTGATACAGTTAAGTAGAGAGACAGAGGTTAGTCGCTGAATCTTTTCTTATCGATTCAACACCACACACTTGCATTCGAAATGACTCAACGCCTACACCATAGATATGGATCTTGGCAACAAACAATCGTCTTTTCAAAACTCTATCAGATTTTTTTGTTCAATTCATGTAATAAAGTGTAATTAGAATTGAAGTATGCTGATCCTAAAGTCGTGTTTTTCCACATTCTATATCAGTAATGAGAGTAATAATAAAAACTGAGTTTCATGTATTCATGAAACCACAATTCAATTTTATATTGGAAATAAAACTGATCAGAATTTAGAAAATATGACCAAATCAATAAACTTAAAATTACTACCTATAGGAGACATGTTCTGCTGCATAATCACGTATACTTAAAAAGTGCTTATAACCTCTTCATAATGATTTCGTCGCCAGGGTACCACAGTCTAAACAAAATATGCTGAATAATAAATAGATAAAAATGAATAGTGAAAATTGAGGGAAGTTGGTTACACAGGTAACAAGCCATACATTCTACCAGACGAGCATTTCACCGTAAACATTTTTCAGTTATTCAGTTTATCCAGTCATGTACTCACTAGCTGGTAAAAGTAAGAGAACCATTGAAAAACCAAGGAACAGTACTGTACAGCTGTTTCGTCAGCCTAGTTTGCCATTACTTAGAAATACGCGTCCACTATGGAGGTCGAACCAAGGACCTTCAAGTTACAAGCCAAGCTTGTAAAGGATTTAACCAACCGTGACTCGATCAAATGTCCAATGAAGTTCCAATATCTGACAGTTTAAGATGTATGCATAACACAACCTCCAGTCTATGTGATCATAGCCAAGTTACTGTCCCCTAATCAGACTTGGTAGACGCAGCAAATTAAGAATTCTCAGATAACATCCATTATGTATGCAGTGAGTAGTTTCAGTAAGCATCACCTTATCTACTAAATTTTTAGTCTGCGGGCTTGATCACTAAATGACATCATCACTAGACCGGCAGCCAGTGGTTGATGGATGGTCTACCACTTTACTGGCCTTCTAACAACCGGAAAGTTCTTACTTCGAACACAAGGGCGGTAGTTGCGTACTACTGGAAGGACAAAACAGCTGTCTGGCAGTAATCACAGGTGGTTGGCCTATGCTTCTATAACCGATGTCACATCATGATGAAATTCTGCAAACAAAACATCAAAAATACTCAAACACTGTGAATATGTTCAACTTCCTCGAAGCCTCTACTTGTACTTTGTCGAAGTGACACATGATTCGATTCCTTCAATGTGTTTTAAGGATAGATTATCTGTTGTATTTATTTGTCCATAGATTGAAAATGCTGCGAAGACACTTCAAAGAATTTCGTGATTATGTACCAAGTGTTTTTTGGAAAATACCCATTACATGTCTCTCAAAACATGTTTTTCTCTTCATTATTATAATAGTTCTTTTCACATTTCTCAGTGAATGAAAATCAAAACGATTCCGCTGTTTCTACTGACGTTCCGCCATTTAAAATGCTACTAATAACTTTATCAAAGTAGTGTTAGAACAAAATTAACAAAATCGCAGTTATATATAAGAACTTAATCAGCGTTCATCTGCATGAGGTAATTTTCTATGTTTTTGTCAAGTTGGATATTTGGTACAGATAAAAAAACCATGTGTGTTGACTGTTGGATTTGATAAGTGCTTAAAATTATCAAAACAACAGCATGTGTTTGCATAATGAAATTGCTTATCACATTTGTGTTGATTCTGTTACATCATGGCGAGGAGGGTAGGGGGTGGGTGGTGTGTTGCGCGACCAGGGCGAATTCCTATCTAGTTCATCAATCTCCCATTCAGACTATTTGGATTTTACTTGATATGAAGAGCTTCTGACGATATGAGACATTCTTTGTGACATCTGAAATTTTCTTCAGAATTATTTCAATATAGTCAAAATCAATTTTGTGGTCTGATTCCATAGCGCGTAGACGACATCTGGCTGATGGTTTTTCCAGGTTTTCTATTTCACTACTGGATTTCCCAGTGGTTGAATAGAAGTGGCTTTACGGCGTCCATTTCTTCTCATTACCTTGGATTCTCGTGATGTCTGTCCGATGTATGTAGCATCACATTCCGCAGCATTTTACTTTTAGTAGTTGCAGTTACATTGAGAATCCTTGGGAATTCGGTCTTTTATGTTGACAAGGTTGCTATGTAGTTGTTGAATCTGATGTTTTGAAGAAAACTTCGATGTTGTGCTTATTGGTTACTCTTCTGATATTGTTTGACGTTTCTGATCTTAGAGGAATGACAGCTGTTGAGATCCATCCATGTTTTGGGAATACGTTTTCGACCATATTTAATGTCGGTGTTGATTTGGTTAATGAAGTTCTTTAGGTAGTTATTTTTGTCTTGGGAATTTCAGTGATGTTTGATATTTCTTCTTCTTCTTTGTCCTTCTCATCCATTAACATCAAAGGGTGTGGTCGTCCAAGAAGGCTTGAAACAACCGATATCTTTGTGCTGATGGGTGTGATAATCCGAAGTTTGAATATTTTTTGAAATGCGTTTTCTTCCTGAATATGGATGTATTAAAATATTCACTTTCCCTTCACTTAACTAGGCAGTCTAGAGATGGTAGTTCACTGAAGTCGGATTCTGCTTCCATTGGGTGAACTGGATGCTGGGAGACAGATTGTTCAGTTTCTCCGAGAATGAATTGTGTAGATCTTGTTTTAGCACAACAACAGTATCATCAAAGTATCTCAGTCATATTTTAGATGTGAGTATGTTTCAAAAGATGTTATCTTCTAGTCTAATCATAAAAAGATCAGCGACTGTTGGGAAACCGATGAACCCATAGCAACACCATTTGTCTGTCTATATAAATTCCCTTTAAACGTAAAATAATTACTTTCCAGACAGAATCTAAAGCTCTTAATTATTTCACTGGTGTGCAGTAGACATATTTGTGATAGGTTCGTGTCTGATTCTAGTAAACTGGAAATGATATCAAAACTTTCGGTAATATGAATGCTAGAAGTTAATTGGTGGATGGTGCGTAGCAGTGGAATCCAGGATGCGCATTTCATCCCATTTGGGACTCTTTATCTGGATGTACCTGCATTCCGTAGTGAGTAACGACGTTCTCACCGAGGCTCGAACCCAGTGCCCATAGTTTCAAATGTCAAAGCGTTATCCACTAGACCACTTGGGCCACGAGAGCCACCTCTTGTGCAATGGTCATATTAATTATTTAATTCAATTGGATAACGCTTTGGAGTTTGAAACTATGGGCACTGGTTTAGAGCCTCGGTGTGAACATCATCACTCACTGCGGAACGCAGGTACATCCAGATGATGAGTCCCAAATAGGACGAAATGTGCACCTTGAACTCCACTGCTAGTCACCATCCACCAATTAAATTCTAATAACTTGCCAAGACATCGTCGAATCATCTGCACAAGAAGCAGACATATCAAGCTGAGACCGAGCACTTCAGTCTGATCAGTTGACGGGATAATCTAAAACTGAATTAAATAAAAAATGTGATTGCTAGTATATAATGAGTTAGTATCATAGTTTGTCATACTATCTTCCATATTAGTTTTGTAGTTTTCTTTTATAGCATTCTGAGTGTTCTATTCACTATATTGTTCTACTTTTTCAAGAACTGAAGTAACTTCGGAGCACAGAAGCACTGTTAGTACGGTGTTCACGCAATAATAATTCGTGAGTTAAATAGCTCATTAGCATTTCTGAACTTATAGTTCAAACCATCAACCGAAATACACTGATGACGTATTATGCTGGTTGTGTTTACCTAATCATGCAAGCTAACCTAATACTAAGGTAATCGAACGCATAATAATACGTATACATCCTAGGCGCCTATTGATGAATAAAATATCTTTGGGTTTAATCAACCCATATCATAACCCTAAAGAAGTTGCGTAACAGATCTGATATAGTTATCCTGAAACCAAACAAAGGATCTGGTGTAGCTGTGATGAACAAATGTGGTTATACATTCTCACTGAAAAAAGTTAATTCATAGCCAATGTCCCTTCTGATAATATGAGAAAATCGGAAGGAAAAGTAACATTCCATTTAGTATTACTTTGAGCCATGGATGTTATTGACAGACAAGATTTTAATTGATTGAATCTCATGGGATCTGACTTTCCAAACTTTTACGGATTACCCAAGATTCATAAAGTTTACAACCATTACGTCCAGTTCTATCAATGAGTCACTCTCCTACACAAAAAAAGAGGAAAAATGTTTAGCTTACATTTTAAGCCCCGTCTGCAATTAATTGTGCAAGTGCTCTTTGAAACATAACTTTGAACATGTTGACCATCTTATAGACATGAATGTGAAAGTTATGAAAATATATTCTTTTGATGTTAAATCCTTGTTCACTGATACACTATTGATTTAGGCTGTTGTTGTTCTTTATGACTACATTTCTTCTAGTTGTTTTTCATTACCTTTTCCTATAACTTATTTATTATTATTATGTACTGACAACTTCCATTTCATATTTGAAGGAGAACACCATTGACAAGTGGATGGTGTTGCTATAGGGAGTCCATTAGGACCTTTGTTGATGGATGTTTATATGTCTTATATTGGAAACTTCGCCGTTGATTTAACCGTTAAGGTACCTTTCTGTAGGAGATATGTAGAGTACATAATTTTGATATGCGGTGATCATGTAGATGCCAGTTGTCTACTGGATAGACTAAACTCCGTATAGTTTGAATAAGCCTTGCACGCAAGCAGGAACGTCAACCAGCTTCTAGTTTTAGACATACTTCTGAGTCGGAGAGACGATGGTTTAATAAGGCAGTCAATTTACGGAAAACCTACTTAGACGAGGTAATACTTAAATTTTCATAGCTTCTGTCAACTACATGATGAGAGAGGCTTGGTGAATCGCTTAAACAAGAGAATTCAGCGTATTTGTACAGTTGTTGTCATAGAGGATGAAAATAAAATACTGATGGATACTCTTACTGAGAACGGATATTCTTTAAAAAATTTTAAACCGGTGTAGAATTCAGTTAGTTTTATTGCCTACAATCTATATTGTCCCCAAGAAAGATGTTTGCATTAAATTATCATACTATGGGGATGTAGACAGTAGGTCTTTAAGACAGAAACTAAACTCAGTCATCCGCAGAGTCTATCATGCAGTCCCGCTTAGAATTATAGAAAAAGCCAGCCAAAAATATGCTTCACTGCAAACATCAAAAGTGCATAAGTGATTTTGTCACATCACACACTATATGCCAAGTTACGTGTGTATGAGCACTGTGTAAACACATGCATAGGGATAACGAATCACTTTTTCCATGGAAGGGTGGGACAGCATATTCCGAAGTGGTTAGACAAACTGTTGAACTTTGTAAACTCGATGGACGCAGATGGCAGACTGCCAACTTCGTCTGCATTATATATATATATATATATATATATATATATATATATATATATATATATATATAATTCCTTTACGTTTCCAGTGTAACACAGAGCTTCAGGCTAGAGCTTTGAAATTTCTGGAGCAGTGGGTTTTTCTAATTTTTTCACGGAGTAGGTTTACTAGACCTACGCCCAATCTTCCCTGTTTACCTGCCTAGCCACCTCCTTAGCGAAGTTTAGAAGTGCGTCAGCCAGGAATCATGCTGCGTACCACATTCGTGGGTGGAGTTTCTTAATGGTCTAATTTGCTGGTTTAAGGCACCAGTCCGAAAAGGCGTGTGTTCGAATTTCGTCTATAGCTAAACATCTAATCGATATGAACCATAAGATTCTTGTCAAAACAGCTTTCGAAGTTATTTTTAAAAACGATCAAGGGCGTTTAGTGAAACACTCTGAGGCGACAGCTATTCGTAAACGTAAGCCCCTCCCACCCCCTCCAAAACCGGTGTGTACAGAAAAAGTTACTACTCTTAACTTACTTTGGTAGTCATTATCTTATTGGATAACCAAATGTAATGTTAATTATTCTTATAATACTTAAATCCTTTTCGTCCCTTTGTGTATTTTAATTGGCCTTTTATTCATCCTATAAACTGATTTGACAAGTAAATGTGTAAGTGATCAGACTGTTGTTTGAAACATATATATATATATATATATTGCGCGAATCTATCACGCATTTTTCAGATTATCTCCGTCTTCTGATGTAGAACAATACAAATTTATAAAAGTGACTAATTGTTTCTCATCAAATTAAACGATTAATGCCGCCTACATGTCATGCACATATAGTATGTGTCAACAGTGAAGGCTAGACATACGACAGATAATAATGTTTACCTGTCTAGAGTTTACCAATTTAAAATAATATATAATAATATATGTATACTACTTGTCTGTTATAGTATTCTGGTAAATGCATGTGTGTGTGTAATGTGTTTTTACTATCTGTCAGACGTGTTCTAGAGAGTTCATGAATTCCTTCAATGTCTCACTCTGTTGATTAATAAATTCATTACCATCATAAAGTGAGTGAGTAATAAATATATTGTAAAAAAATAACTTTAAATTACCTAATATGCTCATTTTTTAATTATGTAGCAATGTTGTAATTCACAGGAGTGTAAGGATCAATTACCTTACTAATAATAATTAAGCAACATCACTCAAAGCGCCAATTTCTTAAACAGCAGATAGATTGGTTTGTGAAGAGCTAACAAAAAGCTTTGTTTAGCTGATCAAAACTGCCCATTAGGTGTTTGTAAATACTGGTTACTGAACAAAGCATATTCTTTTCGATAACCTACTCTTCTTTATCCTGTTAGCTTCTGATAATCAGCTGAGTACAGGTTAATGAAACGAATCATATTTATGAAGAGAACACTTTTAACATACTTGAAATTGAGAATTTATGTTCGTGAATGACAGGAGACTTCAGACTTAAATGATAGTACTTTGAGTGGACTATAGCTAGTAACTGATGTCATGCGTCTAATAGTTTGTTTGGTGCCGACTAAATACTATCAGTCAGTCAAGTTGGCTATGTGGTCACCATCACGCGAGGTGGCTTGCCATCACGATGCAATGCAATGTGAATGGCTGATATCATATGATTGGAGGAAATCGTCAGGAAGCCCTGAATAGACCTAAGTTTCGTGCTAGTAGGTAGGCACTCACCAGTCAGCAATGGTGTACCTGCAATCCTGAAGGAACTGATGTCCCTCCTAAATTTGAACTCATGTCATCTGGTGAGAGCTGCAGTCACCTCGCATGGTGGCCACATCGTCAGCTTGATTGACAGCCGAATTCATTCTGAATCAAAGAGAGGCGTAGACACGATACAAAACCAGTTACTAGCTAGCTAGTGTCCAATGCAGTCATACCTACAGGAGGTCAATCGCGAATATGAGTAGCTTATGGGTAACGTTGTCTTTGACCGCAACACTCAGTTGACATGACTGGTGGAGTGGTGACTAGCATGAAACCTAGATCTATGCAGGGCTTCCTGTTGCCGATAGCCTCCAACCATCTAGCATCGATTAATAGTACTCAGAATTTAGACTTATCTAGCTTATACCCAGAAAATTCTCAAGCTTACAGAAAAGCAAATGCTTCTGGGATACATCAGGAAAAGAGATGTATAATATAGTTTAGTCAATAATATGATGAATGTCTAATAAACTGAGTAACAGTTTGGTGAGTTCAACTCATATCATAGAAAAAAGAGACAAGCAACGTAGTGCTATATCCAATGGGTAAAGGTTAAAGACAAACAAAAACCTAATAATTTGTTTAGCCAGCATGCCACTAATGAGAAGTCTACGAAATGTAAATTATGGTGTTATCTTATTCTGAGCAAATGACTGTTGTTCTTGCTTCGTTTACAAATAACCCTGACAAACTGAACTATCTAGCCTCCTCATTGTAACAGACTTTGTGGTCATTGTAAAAGTTCTCACTTTAAACAGAAAAAACAACAACTGAAGTTACTTGTGATTTACGTCGTTAGATCTAACGGATATTCGACTGGTTACGAAACTAAAGGTCATCAGCAGATACATACTAAAATATTGAATTGTCGATATTTCCATAAAATTTAGGACGAATGTTTGGATGCCTGGAAGAGTACAACTGAAACTCTTGAAAATCACATTCCTGCTTACGAAGACTTCTGTAGGCTAATCTTGCCGACAGCTCTTCTTCACATAAAATGTATACGAATTTTTCTTAAAGTCATTTTTGCATTTCATGTGAAGAAGTCACATGAAACATCAAAAAACACTGTATATGACAACAAAAAAACGACTATGAAATAATGGAGAAGATTTGCCGCTCAGGTGGAATTATGTCTTACAACATACTTCCAATTCAGTAGTCAAATATACGAACAGATGAAAGGAACAGTAATGGGATCGCCCACACGCGGATTATTATCTGAAGCCGTTATGTAAAGGTTAGGATTAATAGCCCTCCCTACCTATAATTGAACCAGAGACCTGGCTACTTTACGTTGATGATACATTCATATTAATTAAAGGAAATATGATATGGAATATACCCATAAATTAAGAAGACATTAAATTCACCACAAGGGAAGAAGAATTAGACAACAAAATTCCATTCTCCCATGTCTTAATCGGGGAAAACTAAGACAGAAAATTTAGAAACACAAGTATACAGAAAATCAACACATACACAGGCCAAACACTCAACTGTAATAACAATAACCCAATTACTCACAAGAGAAACTGCGTCCAGACATTGTTTGGGAGAGTCAAAACACACTGTAGCACTCCGGTGCTAAAGAGAATATAAGAGAAATACCTACTAACCATCTTCAAAAAAGAATGAATACCCATGAAAACAATTTTATCGAAAAGTAATTAAATTCAAGTCGTTACGCCAACAAGAAACCACCACCAAAAATCACAAGTAAGTTTATTCTACCATGTATATATTAAGAATATCCCTGAAATGACTGCTAGAATACTAAAACCATTTCAAATTGTCATAGCACACAAGCCAACCAACACCGTCACTCCATTCAGTATTGTGCAGATCAAAGGATTCAACAGAAAAAGAAAAGAAAATTATACCGGTCAAAGTGGGCGTCCTTTCCGAATGTGCAATCAAAAACATAAATTAGGGCACGGTATATATATATATTCTTTCATAACGTTGGATGTGGATAATCATGGACACGAATTCAATGAGGGAAATGTAGAGATCTTAAATAGGGGAAACACCAAAAATGCAGTCAGGGTATTCCTAGAAGCTTTCCTGTCACTCAGACAAATATCAGAGATTTACAAACAAACTAATACTGACCATTTTACCAACAATGCAACAAGAAATAAATCACATGAAAACCATTTTCGAATTCTAGGTGAATAAAAAGGATTGAGAGAGATGTAAATTAACAATCAATCACCACGACATTGGTTGTCAGGAGATACATTTATATCATCATTCATGGAGAATTCAAATAAGTTCATTTCATACTGAAACCTGGGCTGAAGGGATGTTGTCTAGATAGGGAAACATCGAAAGCTATGCAGTTAAATCTGTGACCAGTTCCTCCTCATAGAACACAAATAATCATATATTTAAAAGCTGTGCTTTTAAGTAGAAACATGGGGTCAAACAACATGATGAAGATGACATAAAGATAATACTTAACTTTGTATGTTAACCTACACTGTGTACAATTAAACTTGACAGCATACCCTATCACACTTTATTTCTGTATCTGTTAACCCTCCAGTGTGTCTAGTATTTAATGCCCGACTGGTTATTGCAGTAGATCTCTAGTTTATGTTAGATAGTTACAGTTAAACAGGCGGCGAAACACTGGAGCTGGATTTAGGACCTACTGGTACCCATCAGAAGGTCAGATATATCTCCAAACTCGGGAGGAGGTTGATCCTTACGAAGGTTCAAACGCCTCTCGCCAACAATCGAGGTGACCGCTAATCAATGCAGGCTGCAACGTATCTAATAAAGGAACTGTAATGGACAAGCTAATTTGTCAATTAGGAGTTACCAATGTCATGTATTTCTATTCTATGCTGTCCTCTTTAACTGGCTCGATCCACGATTGCCCATAGTCACACATCTCCTTCTCTTCATCACATCATCTCCTCCATGTCACTGTCGAACCGACAACCCACCCAGATGGTACTTCCCCATTCCAATTACACTCAACTATTCACCTGCATTGAGCGCAATATCACCCAACCTCTAACTCAGTGGCCTATGCCCAGTCTATATCAATTTTCCATTACAGATTTGTTGACCAATATGTTCACGGCTTGTTTGCGCCCACAGGTTCTTGTTGCTAATTATCTCGAGCCAGGCGGGTAATTCATCTTCAATATGGAGCCAGCCAGCAAACACACAAGATGTTGAGAAAAGTCTGCAGTAACCTGTTGCAAATGCACTTCGTGATGGATGCAACAACATTCTAATCAGTGTGGAAGAAATGACTACTGACTTAACATTTGTGTTGACAACCTGAATCTTGTGGTTTATGCTGAGATGGAGTGCAGGATATTTCCGAACTGATTTCAGGGTGATAAAGGTGTGCTGCTCTGCTTCTTCGATCCTGTCTGCCTGACTGCCTGGATGGCTGTCTGACTCTGACATCTTCATCCAACCCGACTTCCTGTAGTTGAAACGATGCAGCATAGCTCGATAAGTGAAGGCAGGACTAGACCTCTTTCATCGAATTTCCCCTATTCATGGTTAGTGATTAGTGCTGCTTGTTGTTGTTGCTTTTGCTTTTGTTCGCTGGTCGGCTGGTTGGTTGATTGGTTATCTGCATCAGTTCGGTCTTCTCTACGTTCACCTTGAGTCCTGTCTTCGCTGGCTGATTCTTCTGCTAGTTTGTTGGTATTTCGAATTTGTGTGGTCTTAGAATGAATATATAATTTAGGTGTAATAATTCGATTAGAAGTCGCCTCAGTCATATGAAGCAGTAGAAAAATATGGATTCCTTTGAAAAGATTCGATGGGACATAATAAATCAACTCGAATGTTTTTATTCTTAACACCGAATGACCAATACCACCTAAATTCTGCAGAACACAGATTCAGCAATGTGTTTGTTTTTCCTCTACTGAACCACTATGGGAGAAGCTCAGTAGCGCATCAGCTGAGCTGTCTGGTAGTATGCCCAACATAACTGTCTCTCCTTACAAGAGCGGTTGAATGATAAATACACATAGATATGGTGAAATTATTTACCTAGTCTTCAGTTCTTTTGATTCCTAATTTTCCGCCGACTGCCAAAAGGAAAAACACAAGTCTGCTGCATAAAATGCTCTCCGTATATTTCTGATTAGATTTCACTTGACAACTCACTATTTAATTATATATAACTTGGTAATTTTTTTGTGGAAATTTTCATTCGAAAAATAACAAATATAATGATAACGAAATAGAGGAATTTCGCTTTGAAATTCCCATTTGTACAAGTTATTCGTATTCCACTTCTTTTGACTTCTTTTCATGCTCCCCATATTATTTTACTCCGGTCTTTCGTTTCTCTCCTTCACAACTTACTGTGTTTCTCCACTATTTTTGATTAGGACACGACACGTCACACATATATATAGTTTACCACTTAGAAAAAGCCTTGTCGGTAGCAGATGCCACAAGAAGAGCTTATGGAGTAAATTTGAAATTCATTTTACAGGTGAGATGTTCGATCTATTTGTCCGAGTTTGTAATTCTTCAACAGTACACACCTGTGACCCATGAGCGAATGTCGAGCTCAGTACCTTCAAGTTACAAGGTGAAATCGTATAGCATTTAGCCACTTCTACCGATTCGCCAGTGTCATCTGTGTTTATCTGTCCTTACGACCAAACTGGTGCACCCCTGTCATCATTAGACTTCCCACCAGACTTATGTAGGAACAGTAATTCGGTACTCCATTGCTTCTAAAATTAGATGCGTATTATCAGTTCACTTTTATCACCTCATGACTACGCACATACCCTCATTTTTCCATCTTGAACACGATTCCCTTTGTTCACATCAAAAATAACACTTACTTTTTTCCCATAACAAAGGATTACATCATATCTAAATAGCTGTAATCACACAAAATGTAAAAGAAGATAGTTTGAATTGTTGGATTTCTTCACAAAATCCTTGGAGCACTTTAGACAACTATAACGTCCCAATTAAGGACTGCTCAGCAGTATACACCCACAACCTCACCAGAGTTCAAACCGTTGGAGGTTACGACAACAAGAACATTGACGACAATTCAGTCACTTGGTCCGGGATTCAGTGACCTGTGAATTCTTTTAGTTTATCAGTTGTTCATAATAAAGAGGTAATCCCACCAATGTCTTCGACGAGCACCTTAAATGAAGCGCGAAATAAGACAAACCATATTCATTCCGTGAGCTCCTTGATTTTCATTGAGCTCTAATTGATGCTGGTTTCTGAGAAGAAATCTCACAATTACAGTTAATTCAGATCCGCATAAATGGTATAATCTGAAACAAAATAATATTGATAACTAATTAATATATGTGTAAAACTTTAGCACTGTGATAGTATGCAATTCCATATTCATTTTTTGGTGGATATATAACAGACGGTGTGAAACAGAATTACTGTTTTCTGGATAACAAAGTCTCGAATACAACTGATTATCGTTCATAATTATGTCAGTTTTAATCACGTGACTTCGAAAACTGAGTTGCATAGTGTAAATAATGTAACAGCACAAGGCAAGTCACGGAAGTAAAGGTATATTTTCAAGTGATCAAACAACTATGCATATCTTTACAGTTTATATTCTTTAACCAATCACTGAGCGTGTGATTTCGGTTTCCATTAAACAACATGAAATAGAATGTTCAGATGCATATATATTATTCTGTTGCTAATGCACTATTGAACTGTGGGAATAGTATTCAGACGTTAACACCAACTAATACAATGATTCTTACTGAGAGAATAATATATCGTTGGAACCTATTGTCTGTGTAACACCACCACAATAATGCATCATCAGCTGATAAATAGCTCAGTACTTCTGTGACTGTGACTGCATAATAGAATGAATGATCTCAGTAAGGCGGTGGAAGGGGTGGAAAGAGAAGACTTGATGGCTGTAGAGATAACACAACCACATTTTTAAAAGAAGTCTGCCTACTGATTTTGTTTCATTCTAAGAAAAGATAACGATGCGAAAGTAAACAAAACATGTTTTGGGAGACATGTAATGGGTATTTTACAAAAACACTTGGTACATAATCACGAAATTCTTATCAGTAACTTCGCAGCATTTCCAATGTATGAACAAATAAATACCTCGGATAATCTATCCTTTAAACATACACTGAAAGAATCAAATCATCTGTCATTTCGAAAAAGTACAAGTCTAGGCTTCGAGGAAGTTGAACATATTCACAGTGTTTGAGTAATTTTGATGTTTTGTTTGCAGGATTTCATCATGATGTGACATCGGTTATAGAAGCATAGGCCGACCACCTGTGATTACTGCCAGACAGCTGTTTTGTCCTTCTATTAGCACGCAACCACATTCCTTGTGTTCGAAGCCAGAACTTTTCGGCTGTTAGAAGGCAAGGCAGCTCGTAGACCGTTAATCCGCTGTGACCCTACCCCTCTAGTCCAATGTCCAGCCAGCTCATGAATTCCAGCTTCTGGATAGGGCGCAAATGGCTTACTGGTCTACAAGCTTGCTCGCCTTGTCACCGGATGGTCCTGGTTTCGAAATGTGGCGGTGGCTGAGTATTGCTGAAGAGTTACAAGCTAGGCAAACGAAACAGTAGGCCGTTACTCCCAGACTTTCCAGTCGTTATATAACTTGGCAGAATTCAAAACGGAGTGATAATGTTAGCTTTGAGGGATAACTTAGGTATTGTAAAATACTTGTTGAGTAATTAATCTCTAGTCTTAGACAATCCTTAGGCTGAGGCTTATCTGTGATTAAAACTGATTTTGATCTGCCAGCTGATTACACATGATTCACTACAGTTTCTTTTTTAAAAAAAGTAGTCACTAATATCAACATCACTAAAATCAATGAATACACATTCCTTATGAGATGACTTGGACGAAACGCAGCATAAATTTTGTTGAATACCAAATACTCTAGGCGTAACTTCATTTTTTGTATATACAGCCAACGCTAACTGATTTTTTTAGAGTAGCCTGAATTTTTTTCCTTCACGTTCCCAGTGGAATATAGGGCTTCAAGCTAGTGGCTTGAAGTTTCTGTTGCAGTGTTTATTTTACAGGATGTGGTTGCTAGCCTCATGCCCAACCTTTCCTCTTCACTAGCATTGTTTCTGGCTTAGCGAGGTAGAGGAGTCCGTCGGCCGGGGAACGAAACCCGGACCATGTGCATGGTCGGTGAGTGTCCTAACCGCTATGCCACCGACGCACAGCCTGAATTCACTTGAAGTTAAGTTTGTATTGGTGCATCGGTGGCATAGCGCTTAGGACGCTCGCCGACCATGCACATGGTCCGGGATTCGATCTCCGACCGACGGACTCCTGTACCTCGCTAAGCCAGAAATAATACTGGTGAAGAGGAAAGGTTGGGCATGAGGCTAGCAAACCCATCCCGTAAAATAAACACTGCTACAGAAACTTCAAGCCACTAGCTTGAAGCCCTATGTTCCACTGAGGAAAAGAAATTTAAGGTTGCATTTCAGGTGACTAAAAGAAAAGATTGGCGTTGTTGTTTGTTCCCGGTAATTGTAGCGTTGCAATTCGTTGCTATGACAGTTTAGTGACAAATTATATTAATATCAGTAAAACTATTAAAATATAATTATACTTTATTTGACAAATAATATATTTTGTATGCTTTTCAAATGAAATTCGGCATTGGAAAATTATGTTCTGACGTACGTATTACCAGTGGCATTATTATATTCTTGAATTGTATTACATTGGCTGCACTTCTGACAGAAAATTTTGCTTGACACTGATATCTGTTCAATGTAGGTAGTAAGTTTAAAAGCTCACCGTTTATTATTCCATATTCACGAAATCGTGCCGGTTGATTTCGCCCTATTTCCTGAAAAGCATTAATACCCACCAGATAAAGGAGGCGCCACTTCTGAAAAAGGATATGCCATATAATCGTCCTACGGTTATAAAACAGTCATATCTTAATTGTAAATGTGTAATGTTAAAACTTATGGTGAAGACAGAGTGCATAAATGTTCATCAAGAAATGCAGTAAGGCTACATGACATTCAGTAACCAAAATAGATATATGACCCCACTGACTGGGTGAGAGGCACTGGTAAGATAAAGCTTACTCGTAACCCAATGTATAAACAAAAAATATTGGGCACTTTCCTTCGTAGCGTGTTCAGATCCTAATGACATAGTGTGATTCACACGCAACAAGGCAAGATATGTGAGTTTTGATATCCAATCCTAGTGACTACTATTGTGGGGGTGTGACACAGACAATGGGTTCCAACGGAATATTATTCTCACAGTAAGAATCATTGTATTTGTTGGTGTTAACGTCTGAATACTATTCCCACAGTTCAATAGTGCATTAGCAAAAGAATATTATCCTATACATATTTGAGCCCTCTGTTTCATGTCGTTTAATGTAAACCGAAATCACACACTCAGTGATTGGTTAATGAATATAAACTGTAAAGATATGCATAGTTGTTTGATCACTTGAAAATATACCTTTGCTTCAGTGTCTCGCCTTTTACTGTTACACTATCACCGAAAACATAAAACATGGCAACGGTAAAGAATAGAAACCACACAGTCAAATGACTCTGAAGCAACCAATCATATCGCTGCTCAGCATTAAAAATTCATGCTGTTTGCACAATCTTCGTTACAAGTTTCATCTAGATTTTGCTTTTGACTTCTGTGTGTAAAACATTTATTTTGATAGGGGACTGTAACGTGCTGCATACATGATGGAGGGATAACCATTCTTCAGAGGTATTGCCGGGCTATTGATGGTAGTTATGCATTCAGATACAATCACCCTGTAATGTCAGGAAGTAAAATATTGTGCATATGCCACAATTGACTGATGAGACGACGAGTACTATCCGCTACAGCTATGGCGAAACACAGAACACTAAAATGTAAACAACAGTGTAGGGGCATCAGCACAGCACTGTCAGGATATTACCTCCTCACAAAAGACCAACCGAATTACTTGTGTACGCACCTGGAGGAATTAGTGTCGTCTTTCATTTTGACGAAAGAGTACCCATTATTAAACGAAAAATGAATCGCGATAAGACAAAAGTGTTAGCAGAATGCATACCATCCAAAGAGAAGTGCCGATGTTTTGATAATAGCTATTATACAGCGGCTGACTTGTCCCCTCAGGCACCAACTACTATTTATACAGACGACGAGAGGATAGGCTATTCGCGACTGTCATCATTAGGCTGTAATTATCATAAAGTCAATCACTGTTATACATTGATGCATCCTATAAATGGGCCTCATACTAATTCTTTTTAAGGCATCTAGGCTCATCTGGGAAAAGCGTATTAAAGTGGGAAATGGTTCCCGATGTGACATGATATGATATACAGCCACCCTTAGACGAATTTCTGTATCGACATTGTGGTTTGATATGTCTACAGACACATTACTATGAGGAAGTGGGATCTATTTTTGCAGCATATTTTGGGTATATACTATATGTATATATATATATGTCATATAAATCCACTTGTTTATGCAATAAATACCACTTTTCACCTGGAAGAATCTGGTCATTTGACTTTGGTGTCTATTCTTTCCCTTGCTTAGCTCACCTCTTATCATTAACTTGTCAACCCTAATAGCGATTTCAGATGTCAATTTAACCTCACATTTCAATATCACTTTGAAATTCGCGTTCAAGTAATATCAGTCACAGTGATTTCTGTACATGCACAAACTTTAAATTTATATATATATATATATATATATATATATATATATATCATTTCCAGAAAACTTATTAAGATTGCATTTAGATATTTCATTTCTATTGTCATAATAATAACAATAACGGTAATAATAATAATTTTCACTACAGTTATTACTCTCTTATACACTGAAGATCCTGTGGCAGTTTGATTTGTTTTTTCAAAGGAAGTCGACATAGGCATCTGCAAGAACTGGTGTGGAATAATGCTATTGTCCACACCGAGTAAAATACTAAGTCACGTAATACTGGATGCAGAACTCCACCAACCCAGGGCAAGATGGATTCAGAAAAAGCAAATCAGACGCGGATCAAATTGCAACTCTACTTATCATCACGGGAAAGAGGACGCATAGGATATCAGACACATCTATCTCAACCTAAGTTTGATCGATTTTGAATAGGTCTTCAACAGCGATGATCGAGAAGGAATTTGGAATCAACTTCAACAAGACGGAGTGCAGTGCCCCAAGTCTTTATCAATCTCATTCAGTTAGAGATATATGACAGTGTCACGTGTCAGGTGATCCACAACAGAAAGCTCAAAGTATTGTACGAAGCCACTACAGGAGTAAGACGAGGCTTCCTTTTATCACCGGCGTTGATATTCTTTATTCTAGTAGACTGTATTATGCATCAGACTGTGTGTGAGAAGCGGGAAGACAAGAATATGCTTGACCGATTAGAAAACTCCAAAAGATCTCGAGTTCATGCATGGGTGATTTATGTCGTTGAATGTCCCACAGACTCGAAGACTTGCAGGAAGGCGAAAATCAACAAACTGTTTGAAGGGGTTGACAGAGAAGGTTGACAGGTGATTCCATTTGATGAACATGGAAAAGACGGAGGTGATGAAGATTACCAATCAATCAACCACCAAACCCACAAGGGAACTGCATTGGCAGTAACAACAACTAGCACCAGTCACTAACCATGGACGACAGAAATTTGATGAAAGCGGTTAAAGAGGAGAACAGAGAAGAGAATAAAGTCGAGATGTATTGCAGTTGAAGGCGTATGTTCCACTTGGAACTCAAGCGAACAATAATAAACGATGACTAATAATAAGAATACTGATAACCCCTAATTTTCTAAACTCGTCATTTTGTATAATTACAGATTTAATAGTAATTTTGTAAACACTGGTGTGTCGTTTGCTACTGGTAAAATTTACCAGTAGCGTATAAAGGGCGTTCATCGGCATAATAATATCAAATAACAGGATGGTAGATCTGAAGTCAGAGAAAGAAAATGATTCAGAGTTCTGGTGAAACACGGAAGACGTGAAAGGAACACAAAGAAACACAATATATGTGACAGAGTTGGCTAAATACCGAAGATCTGAGCGAATGCTGATTTGAAGATAAGATTTACATAATTTTGCTATATAGCTACAGCGAATTGCAAATAAACATTCCACCGCTATGCTAGTAGTTGTCTATCAAATTATAATAACAGGTCTATAGGTAATTGAGTAAATAAACATGACTGATTCTACATCTATATACATAATTTTGTTAGATACTTACCGGTGAGTGATATGCACTCTTAACCGCCCACGCAATTCTAAATGATCAATAGCAATATATATATTAAATATGTTTTAGTCATGCTAATTGGTTGATGATCTGCTTTAAAAGCACAATTATTAAAACAAGCTAATTTTTATATACTTCATAATGCATGTTGTGTTTTTATTGTTATGATTGCTTTTACGACTTATGGAATATATATACCTTCTATTTGTCAACAAAAATAATAGTAAATACTGTTTGTTTCGATTGTCACATGATAGTAGAGAAGAATATTTGTCATACCTCGTTAAAACAAAACAAAACAAAACAAAATAAAGTACTTTGTCCCATCTATTTCTTTTGTGTAAACTTTGAAAGTGTGAAAAACAACAAATACCCTTAAAAATCCATTTATGAAATCCATTCAACATCATTACCTAATTGTCTGGCATACCTGTTTCGACAACAACAACAGCAAAAAACAAAATAAACTAAGTACCGATTGCTTAATTTCTCACAGAATAATAATAATAATAGATAATAGCTTCAATACAAAAGGAATTTAGTCAAGTTTCTCATATATAGAATGAAGTACATATGTTCAGAGGAATGCATTAAGGAGAAAATATGGATTTCCAGAGAACTTCAAAAAGTATATGTCGATACCTGGAAATAGAGTAATGGTGGATACCGTAGATAGGAAACCTTTGTATCTTAAGTTCATTTACAAAGGGGAGATTGCAGCTGACATTCTAAAATGTCGACTTAATGGAGCAATAGAAATAACATTTCCTGCAGCTAAACTGGTAATCAATTTCTCAACTAGAACAGTATTCACACAATGATTCAACGATAAGTTACTAAATATGGTCTCATCACTGTGTATCTATGAATTACATTGACTGTAAACATAAGGCTTTATCCATGCACTCACGTGAAAACGTACATGTATGGTTGAGTAAATAGTGCGGTCTTAGCCCACTTGGTAGATACTGGACACTCAATAAAACCTGAGAAGTAGTTCATGGTTATCCACTGCGTTCCTGGTAATCTATTCAGAGAAGCTCGACTTCATGTTCTATCAGTAAGCGAAGCGGTATCAGTCAGTACCAGATGATCGGTTCTTTGTATTCACAGGAAGTATGTCCAACCGCTTTGTTTGCCTTGACTTACAATAAGGTCAACAAGTTCTCTATAAAGATTGTCACTTTAAATTCCTATCGTAATTTTTCTTCTTCTTCCTGTGTTTCATTGACAAGCGTTCATTTCTAACTTTCCATGGCTTATTGACCTTTCGTATGATTTCTATTACCTTAAGTTTCCGTAATGCTTTCTTCCAACTTGTTATTTTATTTAGGCAATCCTCTTCGTTTCACTTCACTAAATTTATTATTATTGCCTGATAAGCATTCACTAACAGTACTTTCAATTTGACACCACATCTTTGTTATTATTTCATGATTGTTATTATTGCTACAAGTCCTCCTTGAACTTACGTCTAATCCAGCCTATTTCCTAGTTTATCTCTCTGTAATGTTCACGTTGTCTCACACACTACTAATTACACTCACTACCGAGACCTGTACTTTTATTGACTATATATGTACATAGACACACATCATTGAATAATTCCATCTCATTTTATTTCATGTGCTCATTGTCCATTCATATTCTAGAAGATAATAAAAAAAACTAACTGAGTATTGTTTCATCCCATTTATACGTGTTCCAAAATACATTTCTGTGATCTGATTCTAATATACGTATACTGGCAGTTGTATTCTAAACAGCTAATAGATTTATAATTGTACAGCCTGGGGCAATAAGCACTTACTGAAATTAAAATTGTTCGCTCTAAATATTTTTGTTCTGATTAAACAATAATAATAAAGTCGAAAAGGCATTCAGTATTTACTCATCACTAAATATGGGTGTAGAACTTGAGCACCACGGTGGCAGTATGTAAATCCATATTAACTAGTTATATAACACAGTGAAACAGTATTATTTTCTGGATGACGACGATTTTCGAACACAAATGACAACTGTTCATAATTATACTATCAATTGTAACTGCACAACTTTGTAACTTTCGTTTCATAGTTTCCTTTATATTAGGATACAAAAACTAAATGGCATCAAAGGAAATTCTAAGACAGGAAGTGAGACATATAAGAGAAGCTTTGAAACTTAATAATTACCACGATGAATTAATCAGGAAGTATGTAGGAAAATGTGAAATAAAACTAATAATTATACTAATAGTAGTAATAGTGATAATAATATTAATGAAGACATTCATGACGAACATGTGCAGAATGATGAAAATCCCGACAATAAACAATTTAAATAACCGTCATGAGTAGTAGTAATTCTATGGAAAGAAGGAGCCTCAGAAACACCTTACTTAGAATTAATTGTTAACAATGCAGGCAAGGATTAGAGTGGCTGGCACTGAATCACTCACAAACTCAATTAGAAAGAAGCTTTGTGGGTTGGAGTGTCGATCCTGTGAAGTGCAGCTGATTAAATAAAACAATTTAGTTTACTTAGTAACCTGCTGGAGTGGTTGTGTGTCAGGTCAAATACACAGATCAAAGTAGTAGTGTAACGACAGAAGACAAGGGCCTGGCAACAGATCGCTTATTGAGAAAATCAACAGATATTTACAGATTTTCATGTACATTATTGTAGGTTATTGGTAGCAGAGAAACAGATTCTTCTGATTGGTTCTTTTCTCGCTGAAAGTTAGTCTTTCATCTCTTTGTGGCCGTTTCTTTGATGGTCAGACCATATATTTGCGAATCGTATCCGCCCACGCAAAATCTTTGTTCTTGTTTTTCTCATCACCAAGATTTGGGAAGTAGACATTGACGTAAAATGCTGTCTATCAATTTTGGCTAGCAGACAGCTCTCAACACAGTAGTAAGTGAGTGAGACCAGTCAGTCAAAGTAGTGAAGCGGCACAAAATCCTAGCAGAAAAGTGTGGATTAGCTGACTCTGCGAAGATAAGAAATCTGGAGAATGGTTCAACAGCTATAGCACTCATTACATGCAGTTACACGTAATTATAACAACAATCTCTATTCCAACTATATAATAGAATGGGATGAGTTGACAGTTGTAGAATCTAACTGATATAACACGATGGGTGTGGGGGATTGATAACAGAAGCTTTATTTATCGAATCAACTGAGAGAGAGAATATGGGCAATAGGAATGATTCAGCACTCGCCTACTCGGTCATCTGGAAAATTCTATGACTATCCCTACGACGAATAGGCGGAAATAGAGAAAACTATGGAACTCAATTTTTGAAGTTGAGTTATGAAAACTGATATGGATCCAGTTACTGGATATTTTCACTTTCTGTTTCATCTGATCACGTAATGTCGAAAGTTCTCATTGTGTTTGATTATAATTGTTTCGGATAAAGTGTTTATTATTATCATATATATTATTATTCTATGCATACAGTGATTGAGTGATTTTCGACTAAAAATGATCTCTGTGCAAGTATGTTAAAACTGTTTCTGTACATATACTACTTAATAATGACTTTGGCCTGTAAGCAGCGGATAAGAGGCCAACGAAATAAGCAATGATGGTACCATTTTATTCTGCAAAACCTGTTGTTCTTCCTTTATTCAAATTCACTAAGAGAGATAAATGTCGGAAAAAATTGATCTGATTACGATCAATAATCGGTTGTATTCGAGACTTTGTCATCCAGTGAACAATAATACTTTTTCACTCCATCTGTGATATATATAATTAAAAAAATTAATATGGAATTACTAATGTTTTAGTTGTGTAAACAGGCCACGTGGTGATTAGTACCAGAAGACATCACACGTGGATTGCAAAGTTTCATTTGAAAACAGCCTGGATCATCTGACTGTACGTGGAATTAAGTGTTACTAAAATCTATGACTTTTTAATATCAATGTCAAAACTAGGATGAACTACACAAATTTATCTTCACAACATTAAAAACGATGAAACTTAGCTAAAGTGTCAGTCAACACAGAGGCCTGCTTAAATCATTGTGCTAATTAAATTTTCTATCCACCAAAATGCATTGTGTCCACTCCGGTTTACTTTGTTTTAATGATCTAATTGGCTTAGTGAGTAGGCGCACTGTATTAAATACATTCCTATCCACTTCTAGGAATTTTTCGAATGTAATGGAGGAAAAACATTGTTAAGTAGCACGGGAACAAGTTTCGGGTGAAACAGTATTGTTTTATTTGACATGTGATTGGTTTGAGGATTTTGTAGAAAGAGTAAATATCCTGCAATGAAACTTATTGAAAAATCTGTATTATGTATAACCTTTTTTTTCACAATATAGCTATTACTATTATCATTAATGTTAATATTTTCATTGGACACTAGTAGCTAGTGTGACGTGTTTAGTCCTTTCTTTGGTGCAGGCTGAATTCCATCAGTCAGGTTTGCAATATGGCCACCATTCTAGGTAGCTCGCCATCACGGTGCACATTGATTTGATGATATTAGATAGTTGGAGGCAATCGGCAGGAAGCCTTGGACCTAGACTTCGTCCTAGTTGACACTGGTCAGCAAGGCGTATCTGCAGCTTTGAAGGAACTCATGTCCCTCCTGAGATTGGAACCCGCGTCTTTCAGTGCTGCTGTAACGACAGAAGGCAAGAGTCAGGCAACAGATCATTTATTAAGGAAATCAACGCATATTTATATATTTTCATGTACATTACTATGAATATTTAAGCAAACAAACAGTCTTCCGACTGGTTGTTTCTCACGTAAAGTTAATCTTTCATCTATTTGTGACTGTTTCTTGAATGTCAAATCCTCTATATGTTAACTGCATCCGCCTACGCAAAGTCTGCTGTGGTCGGTTTTGAATCAATCTTTGTTCACATTTTCTCACGACAAATCTTGGGAACGTAATTATTGACGTAAATTACTGTCTACCAATTTGGCTAGTAGACAGCTCTCACCACACTGCAGTCAGAGACGTTACCACTGAGCCATACGGGCTCGCGATTGACCTCCTGTAGGAGGTACTGATTCAGCGAGAAGCACCATATTTGAACACCTCGTCAGCACCTGTTACAGCATCTTAATTGACTCATTATTCAGAGTCATTTAAAAACTAAGCGAAAATCTATCAAAGGAAGTGTGTGTGTGTTCCTGAATTCTTTGTACTCCAGAAGCCCTCGCCATATGCATTGGAAAGGCGGAACTATATGTGTTCATGATAAACTACATCATTAACTATGGATATGAAGTGTAATCTGTGAATAGTACGCTATGTGTTCAGTCTAATCGATACTGTACAACATACAACTTTTAAACAGACTAGTTTCCAGACATTAATGATATTAATGATTACTTCCGAATATTATAATAATCCACTCTCTTTCACATACCTAATTTAAGTTGTTATGTAACTTTTATCCATTAGTTTACAGTATTAACTTAGTAATAATAAACAGCTTTATTCTGAAGAGTGTTTGTATAATCTACAGAATTTTCACCATAGTTTATTACATGCTCTTCAAATAAAAAAATAAAAGATTAATTTACAGTAGATCGTGTGGCACATTTCTATCTCACCTGAAGCACAAACCGATCCACCATGATATCTCCTCTTTTTATCCTCCGAGAAATACATGACATTTTGTTGGGTGGCAGTTATAAAAAGTTCAGGAGTAGATTTTGTGAATGGAGGAATCTACCGAAGAACGGTCTTCTCACGTATTGGGATAATCATGCCATCCACTGAGGATGCTTCTTCTTCTCATGTTTAGTAGAAGCTTGTGAATCAGCAGGTTGTAAATGTTTGAAATATTCGTCAGAGTAGACGAGACTATTAGAGGTGATATTTTGCTAGATTCAAACAAAGTGAATAAGAAAAGTTATATGCAAACTATACTGACTGAGGTTTTTTTCGGTAGCCCAAGTTTTAGGCTGAACGCCACAATCTCCTGAGTTGAATAAACAGTGGTAGTTAATCGAGTTTTGCTTTGCAGCGGTTTAATTGATAGCAGGAATTTTTTGAGCTGACATCGATTAGAGAACCATTAGAAAACCACCTGGGAATACTACCAGACAGCTGTCCCCATTGACTGCCTAGTTTCATACTCTGCTTCAGAAATATGCACCCAGCCCACTGAGGTCCTAACTCACTACCTGCCATTTAGAAGGCAACCGAACGAGCTTGCAGACTATTCATCAGCCAACCGGACCAGCCAATCCAGTGGCGAGTCAGCGCATGAATTCCAGTATCTGCCAATTCACACGCCATAACAACAGAAGGCAAGCCACAGAGGCCAAGGTATATTTTTCATTAATCAAACCAATCACCGAGCGTGTGATTTCGGTTTACACGAAACAACATCAAATAGAATGTTCAAATAGATATATCGCATTCTGTTGCTATTGCCTTATTGAAGTGTGAGAATAGGAGAGAATCATATTCCGTTGGAACACATTCTCTGTATTACAACACCACAACGCGAAATAGAGCGACTGGCACTAGCCAGTGTCATCTGGCACTGAACCTGTTGTACCCCAGTTATTTGGGACTGGAAGCTATAAGTATTCCCAGACAGTCAGCTACAAATTCTTAAAGACTTACCGTACAGGATTTTACCCTTCTTCAATGTGTGTGTGTGTTATCATTTTGATGAAAACAAAAAACACGTAGCGCCACAAAAAGGCTTCCATTTTTGACGCGTTCATTTTCACACTTAGCTTTACGGTCGCATTCATTATATACAATCTAAATAAAATAAAATTCTTAAAAAAGTTAATTTATAATTTAATTAATTAAACCCATTGCCACTGGCATCCGTAACATCAGTAGTCCTGATGTCCTGTTAGCAGAACTACTTATTCCGAAAGAAAAATGCATACGGGATCAAGACTTACCCTCAAGAATATCAAAGCAAACTTCAGAGAAACGGAACATTATTTGTTCCAAAAAAAGAAATATTGCAACACCCTTGGATTTCAAGGGACACTTAATCTGCAATACCCGCTAAGAGAAGAATTTCAGCATCTTTGAGAGGAACATTCTGTATAGTAACTCGAACAGTAGTGTCCTTTAGTCATTCGAAGAAGCCTCGAGGACAGGATCTCAACAAATGATCACTTCTCTGTGCCTGCATATATCAATTCACCTGTTCCTGTGATGCCAGGTAAACTAGTCGTTCGAAGAGTATCCTATCCAAAAAGGGTTCAATGAACCTTATCCCACAGCATCGTTACAGAAATGTAATATTGGCTCTATTCGTGCCACATCTGACCAAACTGATTTTGTATCAGATTGGTACAAACTGAAGAAATGTGTTTATTGTCCTACAGACATAGGCTTTCCATAGATATCTGTCTTGAGTAAACCATCTGGTCTCTCTTCTGCTCAGTTGGACATCAAGGGATTGTAATCTACCGTCATTTCCTTCTTCACAAATGAAGATGAAGGATGGATGTGCATCATTTAATCTTATTGACATTTCATTCTTGTCAACTTTCTTTCTCATCAAGATTAAGTAATAAACGTATCATGAACATGAGGAAAATAAGGATCCATTTTATCTATAACTTGTTTCAATGGATCATTTTCAAGCTTAGCAAGAAAGAAATCTGCTAAAATTGGACAAAATGTAGAACTCATCAAAAAACCATCAATTTGTCTGTAATAGAGGTTGTTGATGATTGTGATGTTTAAATACACAGTGCATCTGCGAAGCATCTCTTTGACACTGCTAATTTCAATTCCGACATTGTACTGTTTTTCTAGTATTTGTTGGCATATGAATTACACAGGCTTTATGATAGGTGGTATACTGGTGAATATTGATGCGATATCTAGGGATAGCATTTGCTTCCCATTTACATTGACATGCTGTAAGTTTGAAGTTTGTAATTATGATTTACCAATTTGTTGTGTAAATGTCGAAGAAGTTAACCTAGCACGTTTTCCACTACATGGTAGGTGGAATTAGAAATGTCCATGAATTGGCAAAGAGAAACTCCTGATTAAATGTACTTCAAGCAAACCATGGAATCGTGAAATATTACTTTCACGGGATTTAGGAGAGTTTTCGGTTGCCTCTAATATTACTCCACATTTCCGCATCTCCTTAGGCGTATTTGATTAGCTGCTTTTCAGCCTTTTTGTTTAGATCTGTTGAGTTGCTAAGCTTATTGAAATTCGATTCACCGGTTAGAAGCGAATTCATTTTATTGATATACCAATACTTATTCATCAACACTACTCCGGCTCCTTTATGAGGCCTACTGGTCATAATGTTTTCGTTGTTCCTTATCTTGCCCAGAGCTTCTCGATATTGTTTAATCATCTGGTTTTCGCTAGAATGACTAGTGAGTTAAATCAAATCGTTAAATACTGACACTTTAAATTTATCCCAATATCACTCATTTGTGCCTGGCAACAGAATGAGAAGTCGCGACCAGTGAAAAGGGGTTAAGGGTAAATACAAGCAGTATGACATTTACGGCAACTTAGCTATATGTAGACCTAATCAAGCGGTACTGTACTCCGTTTAAGCTGCTGGCAGAATGACTTAAGGCCCATCCATGTAACACTAAGGATTTAGGATTCAATTCGACGCAGTATTATTTCAGAGCACAACACTGAAGTAAAAAACAAGAAAGGAAAAACTAACCAGAACTCCATCACCCTTGGCAATCCCCGGGAATAAAGTAAGCTCCACATATAAAATAAAACTGAGTACATACATTAAAAAATACAAGCCAACGTTGTAACGAAAAAGTATGGGATAAAATAACAATACGATAATACTATTATTATTATTATTATTAGAGGACTCTTGGGTTCGCAGTGCAACATACGCCTTCAGCAACACTGCATCTCAACTTTATTCTACTCTCTGCTCTCCTCTTTAACTGGCTGGCTCCGCAATCGCCCACTATCTCTCATTTCATCCTACCCATCACATCTTCTCCTCAATGTCACTCTCGAAGTGACGATTCACCCAGACAGTCGTTCCCCATTCCAGTTACACTCGACTGATCACCTGCATTGAGCGCGATGTCACCCAGCCGCCTGTGCGAATACACCTCAATTTTCTCCTGAGAATTTGTTGACTGATACGTTCATGGCTAGTTGATTCCCACACTTTCTTGTTGCTAATTCTCTCAGGCCAGTTGACCATTTCATCTTCAGTATAGAAACAGCCAGTGGAGGCACAAGATTTTGACAAAAGTTTGCAGTAGCCTGTTGTAAATGCACTTCGTGACACACGCACCAACATTCTAAAAAATATAGAGGAGCTGACTACTGACTTAGCATGGGTGTTGACAATCTAAATCTTGTTACTGATGGTGAGACGGAGTGCAGGATACTTCCGAACAGATTTCAAGGTGATGAAGGTGTGCTGCCTTTCTTCTCCGATCCTGCTTGCCTGTCTGTCTAACTGGCTGGCTGGCTTTGGCGTCTTCATCCATTCCGACTTCCTGTGGATGAAACGATGAAGGTAGTGACCACACTCAATTTTCTCCCGCTGATAGTTGTTGGTGCTGGTTGCTGCCACTGCTGTTCGCTTTTGGGTTAGGTGGTTGATTGGTTGTTTATCTTCATCACCCCCATCTTCTCTATGTTCATCACATGGAGTCTCCTGTCTTCGCTGTCAGCTTCTTCAGTTGGTTTGTTGGTTTTCACCTGCCAAAACGTCTTCGAGTCTGTGTGACATTCAACGACGTAAATCATCCATATAAGGTAGAGGTAAAGATAGATTTCATTGACATCCTATGCAGTTGCAATTTGATCCGCGCATTTTTTGACTGTGTTTCAATCGGAACCCCATGGATCCCTAATCATCAAAATCATAGTAGACTTTCTACTTGTGATGGATTATTCATATTGTTCATTGATTTTTTTATATGCAGTCTATAGTATGTTATTTTTAAACGCATTTACACTAAAGTTATTTGGTGTACTCTCTAACTCGTGCTGTTTTTATTACTTAATTTTTTGAGAAATGAGCTCTCATCATTTACATGAATAACATTGATTTCTAGAATCATAATTACAATAATAATGCATTATATGACAAATAAAGCGAACAATTGAAGCCTGAAATTCATTTACTTACCTAAAGCAGTGTACATTTTTGTAATGACTCTGCAGTTAAGCTGAATTATATATACCTATTCATGTGATTATTATCACGTTTCATGGGATTTATTGATTTTACTTTACTTTCATATATATATATATATATTCGATAACTTGTAGTAAAATAATGAGTACCTCTAAAGTATACAGACTCAACCAGTCAGATGACTGGTTGAGTCAAAGTAAACATATGTTAAATAATCGTCATACTGAATAACTCCGACATATGTGCTTTCCAAAAAAGCCTCCTAATTCCT
The DNA here is from genome assembly GCA_944472155.2 of Trichobilharzia szidati. NCBI lineage: Eukaryota > Metazoa > Platyhelminthes > Trematoda > Strigeidida > Schistosomatidae > Trichobilharzia > Trichobilharzia szidati. Next base: position 43,873,818 of record OX235279.1, read on the forward strand.
TAATGAAGTCTCCAGTGATAATCCAAACCTATTTTCGTATATAAATTCACCATGACATACATGCCGTCGTGTTTTCGACCTATATTTGTTTGATTATGGCTTGATTCCATACCGTATTTTTGGTACAAGTATGGAATTTTCAGCATGCGATATCGGTAGCCCAAATTTGCAGGCCAACCATTGATAACAGGTGTGCGTTGGCAGGGTATCGAACCCCGGACCATGTGCATAGTCGGCGACAGTCCTAACCGCTGTGCCACCGACGCATAGCATTACTTACCTACAGCATTACTTAACCTAGAAATAGGACGACATATCTTCTTGGGTAGTTTTTCTATAACTACACTGCACCCCAAACATCTGTTCATATATCCACCAACAGCGGACTGCATATATCTGGAGAGACATTACTCCTCGTATAGATGTAAAACTTGGTCACTGTTCTTGCATGTAACTCTATATTAATTTGTTTATTAGATATGTCACACACAGAGTTAAACAGTATTATTTAGTGAATGACGGAGTTTCGAACGCAATTTATTGCTATTATTTATAATTATCAATTAATTTTTTATTTACTTGTTATTATTGTTGACTTTTTAATTACTATAGTTAATTTTAGAAATTCACCTACTTATAAATTGTCTATGGAATCAAATCCGCTTAGAAGTCACTTAAAATCTACACTGACAGATTCTCATGAAACCAAAAATAGCTTAGATAATTTAAAATAAATTAGTAAGGAAAAAGTGGTTAGTTTCGACGTCATCAGTCTATATACACATAAACCGACATATGTGGCTATTTAGAAACGGTTAGAAACGACCTAATTTTGGACTAAGAATTTAACCTTAGAACAAAAGGGCTATTTAGAAGACGTAATGCTAAGACTGCAGCTATGCTTGACTTCTACAGTAGTGAAATTCTGAAAGAAATAATACAAACAAACTGAGGGAGTTGCCATTAGGTCACCAGTATCCCCGATTGTGGCAGATATATTCATGGATATGTGAGGAAACTTAGTGATTGTAACGTTCAGTCACGCATCCAAAAAATGGTGGAGGTATATGGATGACGCATGCACCGTGCTTAGAACACATGACATAAATAGATTTTTCGAACACATCAAGTAGAAGGTAGAGGTAATCCAGTTCACTTGTGAATTGGAAAGTCAAGATGGACAGCCTAAAATGTGAGATTGTAGCATAAAAAGGAAAGAAGATAAGAATCTTAACACTGGTGTTTACAGAAAACCAACACACACATAAATATATATATTCAAACCAATATTTGGATTTCGTATAATTCCACCCTGTGTCTGGAAAAATAGGATTGGTGAAATGTTTAAGTCGTTATAGGGCACAAAGACTAAAAAGTATCACAGGAAAACCTAAGAGAGGAAGTGAGACATATTATTGAAGCCTTGAAACTTAATAATTACCACGATGAATAATTCAGGAAGTATGTAGGAAAATTTGAAATGAAACTAATAATAATACCAATAATAGTAATAATGATAATAATATTAATGAAGACATTCATGACGAACATGCATAGAATGATGAAAACCCTGACAGTAAACATTTCAAATCACCGTCACACCGTCAAATCACCATGCAAAGAAGAAACCTCGGAAACATCTTAGTTAGAATTAATTGTTAACAATACAGGTAAGGATTAGAGTGACTGGTACTGAATCACTCACAAACTCAATTAGAAAGAAGCTTTGCGGATTGGAGTGTCGATCCTGTGGAATGCAGCTGATTAAACAAAACAATTTATTTTTTCTAATACCCTGCTGGAGTGATTGTGTATCAGGTTAGATACAAAGTTCAAAGTAGTAGTAATTCAATGAGGTCAGTCAGTCAGTCATTTAGTCAGTTAGTCAGACTAACGGAGCGGCACAAAATCTTAGCTACAAAGTGTGGATTAGTTGACTCTGAGAAAATAAGAAATCTGGAGAATGGTTCACCAGCTATTGCACTCCCTACATGCAATTACACACAAGTATACAATATAGGATGGGATAAGATGACATTTTTGAAACTTAATGTAACAGGGTGGGAAGGAGAGACTGATAACCAATCAACTGAGAATGAATATGTGCACTGGTACATCTGGAAAGTTCTATGACAACTCCTACGACGAATAGTAAGGAATAAATAAAGCTATGAAACTCAATTTTCGAAGTTGCGCGATTATCACTGATATAATTATGAACGCTAATCAGTTGTGTTCGCAAAGCGTCATCATTCAGTAAATAGTCATACTGTTTCACACTGTTTGATATACCTTATAACGGGAGGTTATAGGTACTGATACTGAAAGATCGTCTTCTGTACTGGAAGAATTTATATGAAAAGTATGATTTGTTTTGGTTGTCACAAAATTTTGGCAATATTCCAAGGAGTTTTATAAAAGCAGGCATTACATCTGTGCATATGATTCTGGATATGCAGTCGGAATCATTACTGTCAGATGATTGTTTATTAATTCAGAATACTTTCCCAGCACACCACACGTGGTACGGTGTTTTGAATTCTCGAATGATGCGCTCTTAAACCTGTCTTAGCGGCTTGTAAGCCCCATTGGAAAGAGGAAAACCGTGGCTAGGTGTGGCTGACAACTTTATTCTGCAATACAAAGAAACAATACTGTAAATGAAACATGAAAGTTCAAAACTTTAAGCTTTTTGTGTTCCACTCAGGAATGCGAAGGTACAAAATCTATATAGAATTTCATCTTGACATGGCATCGCATAGATAGACATTGGAAAGGCACCTAGGAGTACTGTTACTCTGCTGTCCTCATCCTCCTAGTTTGGGACTCCATAGCGGTATGAGCCCACTATGGTTCGAAGCCAGAGCCTTCAGGTGAAAAGTCAGGCGAGCTAATAGACCATTAAGCCACTGGGACTCAATCCCATGGGAAGTGGGAAGTCGTGATCATTGGGGCACAGAAGGTTGGGTATGAGACGACAAATACTCGCCACCAGTGACATTGGATAGTGTTATTCACACTATGTCCCGTGTGAATTGGCAGATATTAGAATTCATGAGCTGACTCGCCATTGGATTGGCTGGTCTGAGTGGCTGATGAATAGTTTGCGAGATCGTTCAGTGGCCTTGTAACTGGAAGGTCGTGAGTATGGACCTCAGATGGGTGCGTGCATGCTGCTGAAGCAGAATTTGAAACTATGCAGTCAATGGGAACAGCTGTCCAGCAGTATTCCCAGGTGGTTTTCTAATGGTTCTCATCATGACGAAATGCTGTTTTCAGTCAAATCCATGCCAATCGACCATTGAGAAACCTAACTACTATTATTCAGGCTGTATAATATGCCGAACGAAATTTCGTTACCTTAGATACTCTTATCTCATATTCTGTATTTCATCAATTCCATAATAATTATTATTAGGATGATGTAGGATATGAAAGAGACACCGCAAACATGCTAATATCAACTTGGTGAAAGGCGAAAGCCAAAATGCACCAAACAGCTCTGGCACGTTTGATTATGACTACTTTTCAGTGTGCAATTAAGGGATGACATCAAAAACCACTAGAATGCGAGGCAACTGACAAATGAGCAACAAATGGATTTTAATCCTCCGCGCAATATAATTTACGACTTCCATCGACTATCGATATAGCACAACTGCCATCATCGAATGGTGTCAGCAATTGTTTTAAAACAAGCAACAAAAGTTAATAAATCAGGATTTAATGAATTCATCAAATGTTGATAGAACTCTTTCTGAGCTGGATGGATACTCTATAAATACAGGGACATAAAATTAAAATAAAATGCATTATATGGTTCAATTGCATCACACTCAAATAAACAATTTGTTAGTTATCAGTAAGTGAAAGAACTTGAATATATCAAGAATTTGGAACTAAATAATAATAATAATAATGTTGGAATGAGTCGAGATAATGGTACTGGTAAAAGATAGTTTTAAATGAATCAGAAATAGTAATGACAAGAGTGTCAATAAAATATTAATAATAATAACTGTTAATAAGTGAAACATATTACCATGGTGGATTCAGAGTGACCACCATTTCCTTCCACTCACAGAGACCTGCTTTATAAACTTCCATTGCACAGGCCTCCTCCCGAATCACAAGCATCTTCCTGCTTCTTTATCTGCTGACAACAGTGAATCACTTGACAGCGTCAATATCATGTCCAGAGTTCAAAAGATGCTTTATTATTGAACTTCTGGCCACCTTGACTTCAGCTGTTTTCAACCACTTTGACAAATGCTCTGTCATGCGAGTGGACAATCGCCTCCCTTTACGACCAATGTATTTGCTTCCACAAAAATACACTCGAATTGATATAGTCAGTTTGAAGTGTCAGTGTTTGGCGAATTTCTATCTTTCTTAGATTTCCGAAGCACCCAATTCTTGATGGTGTTAAGCAAGAAGAGTTTTGCAGCATGAGTTCTCTTGATAACTTTAATGGAGTCTTTGTTTGACTACTTCTTGTATACATCATCTCCTTTGAACAGTAAATTGATATATATACAGCTAACTTTCTTAGGAACTGTTTGGATAGTTGCATTGTGGCTCATTTATTTAGAGTATTTATGAATGAACTTCTCAGGATTTCCATTCTTAGATAAAATATACTTCACAGACTTTATTTCATGCTGAATTATACTGTCAGAACAAATTGAATGGTGTTCTGAGTAAGCTTTTTTCATATTAGATTGGAACACAACTTTTAAAATGTATGTATTATCCCGTCTATGAAGACTTTCTAAATACTGAACTTTCGATTATCCCGTCAGTCCTTTTCACTAGAGAAACATAGAGGAATTTAATAGTATCATTTTCCTACAGTGTTATTGTGAAGTTGAGATTCAGATGGCATTAGTTGAATTTTACCAACAGGTCTTCAGCTTTTGATCTACGTTCACAGACAATAAAAATATCATCAACACATCTTAGAAATAATTCCTTTTCTTGTATATGCTGTTGCAAAATACCTGCTTCTAGGCCTGACGAGAATAAATCTGCAAAACGATGTCCCAAGGGGCTTCCCACTGCAACACCAACAGTTTCATGGAATAGACATCCATCGAATTGCAGTTGAACATTTTGAGTGCATAAAAGGTACAATTCCCTTATTTCAAATGTTGGAATTAGTATGGCGTCAGCGTCAACAGCCTCAACGACTGGAATATTTGTGAATAAGGAAGTAATATCGAAAGAGACCAGATGCCTACCTGTTATATTGATATCATTAGCTTGCTTGACAAACTATAATGAATCAGAAACTATAAACGTCCCAAAACGCTTTCTCAATGGCTGTAATAATTCACATAGCCACACTGCTAATTTGTGGTATGGTGAATTTATCATTGAGAGTATAGGTCTTAGAGGAGCTCCTAGTTCGTGTATTTTAACACGCCCATATTATTTTGGAATCGGTTTACTATTCCCATATTTATTTTCATCAGTGTATCTCTTTTTGAAAAGTTGTCGCAAGTGCTACACGATTTATTGTTTAGTCGACAATGTTTCATCTTTTGCATGTTTATCGTTTTTCAATCCAGATTAATCAGACAGAATTTGGTGCATTTTAACTATTTTATCTTTGTTCGAGACTCTTCACCACTATGCACTTGTGACCTCATGGTGCTCATTAGTAGTGGCTGACTACAAGATTTAAGCTGTCTGAAGTCCTAGCGATGTATGTGAGGATAAACACTTGCTGAAGGCATCGATTGGTGTTTTCACTATAATAATATCGTGGAACTGCTAAAAGTTAGAACTGACGGGCCACTGGACTCGGTATCCAATGGCTTGATGGTTATCAAAATTTCCTAGTATGTTGAAGATCTTGGTATTCATTCCTGGTAGGGGTTATGGATGGGTACTGCTGAAGAGTCCTAAGAAGAGGGACGAAGCACCTGTTCAGCACTCCTTCCTGATTTTCAGTGGTTCTCTAACTGAAGTTATTTGGTGGTCATTCTTAGAATTGTCATTGTTTAGAAACTGACATCTAAGTGTACTTAACTGAGATAATTCAACATGACACTGGCGGTTTTATGTGGAAAAAGCATCTTTGTCTACGTTAACGACACGTAATCAAAAACACTGTTACACATACTGTTTGTCTCTAATGGTTACATATATGTGATGTACTTCTTATTTAAATAGAAATTATCCTCAAAATGCATCTATAGTACTTTTATTTTTAACTATGAGTATAATTAATAGTACAACTTAAAAGTTTCATTGCTGTCAATAAAACAAATCCGTGTTTGATGTGCTACTTTCATTACGAGGTAATTAAAAATCAACTTTTATCAAAATGCAAAATATAAACAAAAGTATTTTCTTTAATTCCAATTTGAACTTTCCCATAAAATGATGATTGAACCGAAGTGTTCGGGCCTCAGAACTGATATGTCAACTCCTTGTGCAAATGCTTCGACGACTGATATCTGAAAACTTAACCTAAGGAAAATTGCTGAATGGTGAAAAGCAGTGTAATGTACCAGGATGAGCATTTCATTATATTTGGGACTAGTCATCAGCTAGCTGGGTGTACCTGCATTCCGAAATGAATTAGTGGTGGTGTCCCCGCCCCCCTCCACTGAGGCTAGAACACAGTACCCGCAGTTACAAACAAAATGAACATCGTGGATTCCACTGCTAGTCATCATCCACCAGTTTATATTATTATTATTTTTCCTTCACGTTCCTCAGTGGAACATAGGGCTTCAAGCTAGTGGCTCGAAGTTTCTGAAGCAGTGTTCATTTTACAGGATGGGATTGCTAGCCTCATGCCCAACCTTTCCTCTTCACCAGCATTATTTCTGGCTTAGCGAGATAAAGGAGTGCATCGGCCGGGGATCAAATCCCGGACCATTTGCACGGTCGGCGAGCGTCCTAACAGCTGTGCCACTGATGCACATCCACCAGTTTACTTCAAGTTAAATAATCAGACATTGACCATCGAAACATCTATAGATGGGATCGACATATCAATTTGAGGCCAAGCTCTTCGGTCCAGTCCGTCTCACTAGTAGTCTGTTGGATAACGCTTTGGAGTTTGAAACGATGGGTACTGGATACGAGCCTCGATGAGTAGAATACCATCAATGACTCACTGAGGAGTGCAGGTAAATCCATTTGAAGAGTAATCCAAAATGGCAGAGTGAATTGTGCGTCGCTGATTCCTCCATTGCTAGTCACCATCCACCAATTTACTAAAAACAAAATTAAAATAAAATTATAGGAAAGAAAAAAGACGTCATTCTTAATGAGAAATAAGGAAAACAAGCAATAAAATAAGAGAATTTCAGACCACTTCGAATTTGCCACTATAGTGTATGACTTATTCGTCAGTTGTTAGTATATATCATGTGTAATGCTTTAACAATTATTACTATTATTGTTTCCTTGGGTTACAAGTGGAACATACGTCTTCGACAGCACCACGTCTAAAATTCCATCCACTCTCTGCTCTCCTCTTTAACTGGCTCGCTCTACGATCGCCCATTATCTCTCATTTCGTCCTACCCATCACACCTTCTCGTCAGTGTCACTTTCGAAGTGACGATCCACCCAGAAAGTCGTTCCCCATTCCAGTTCCATTCCACTGATCACCTGGATTGAGTGCGGTGTCACTCAACCTCCTAATCAGTGGTCTGTGCTCTATCAATCTCAATTTTCTCCTGCGAATTTGTTGACTGATACTTTCATGGTTTGTTCGTGCCCACAGGTTCTTGTTGCTAATTCTCTCAGGCCAACCGGCCATTTCATTTTCAATATGGAGACAGCTAGTGAGTGCACAAGCTGTCGATAGACGTCTGTAGTAGCCTGTTGCGAATGCACTTCGTGACACGCTCACCAACATTCTAATCAATACAGAAATGCTGACTTCTGATTTAACATTGGTGTTGACAACCTGAATCTTGTTGTTGATGGTGAGGCGGAATGCAGGATATTTCCAAACAGATTTCAAAATGATGATGGTGTACTGCCTTGCTTCTCCGATCCTGCCTGACTGCCTGGATGGCTTCCTGACTTTGACATCTTCATCCATCCCGACTTCCTGTCGTTGAGACGATATTGCATAGCTCGATAAATGAAGGCAGGACGTATCTGCTTTCATTGAATCTCTCTCGTCTATGGTGAGTGATTGGTGCTGGTTGTTGTTGTTGCTGCTGCTATTCGCCGGTTGGTTGGTTGGTTATCTGCATCACGTTCGTCTTTTCTATGTTCATCAAACGGAATCTCCTGTCAGCTGTCAGCTTCTTCAGTCGGTTTGTTGGTTTTCATCTACCTACAAGTCTTCGAGTCTGTGTGACATTCAACGACGTAAATCATCCATATGTGGTAGAAGTAGAGATAGATTTCACTGACATCCTATGCAGTTGCAATTTGATCCGCGCATTTTTTGACTGTGTTTCAATCGGAACCCCATGGATCCCTAATCATAATAATCATAGTAGACTTTCTACTTGTGATGGATTATTCATATTGTTCTGTTCCACTCGGTCCACTGCCGTAATTTTAAGTTGGTTGAGTCCACAACTGCGGACAAGCTTTTATGTTTTCTAAGAATGTCACCGTAAGATTCCAGTTGCTTCGATTTGCACTCTTGTTCCACTCGACGGTCTGACTTGTGATGTAGCGATATGAATGGTTTCCGGGATAAGGTAGCTAGCCCTATGCCCGACCCTCCTGTTTTTGGGTGCTTGGGACCAGCTGGTAAAGTTGGCGGGGTAATTTGTTGACAAACCATTTAGTAATAGAATGTTGCAGAATACAGTTTCATCAATGTAACCACCTGATTCTCATTTTGCAGGTTTTGAAAAGAGCTGTCAAGTTGTGTGTATATATGTATGTAATTTTTAAAAACATTGCAATAATGCTAATTACAACCACTGTATCATTAGGAGAGTCACAAGAATTCAAGTAACGCTGGCAACTAGTTTCAAAAGTGTAAACTAAAGTCATAATATTTCCTGATGAGCTGCACCAGTTGGAAAACCATCTAGGACCACAGCTACATCACCGTCTCGTCTGCCTAGTTTGGGAATCTTTTTCAGCAGTACGCACCCACCCACCACAAGGGTTGCAACCCACGACTGCCGGGTAACAAGGCGAATTCGAAGACCATTAAGCCTTTGGGACCCGACAAACCTATGTCCAACCAGCTAATGAATTCCAACTTCTACCAGTTCACTCACGATATGGCGCAACTGGCACTGGCTAATATCATCGGTTGCATGTGTTTGTCTTCACACCTGACTTGCTGTGCTCCCCGATGAGTACGTATTGCTGAAGAGCCCCAAGCACTAGGCTGACGAAACAGCTGGCTGTCCAGTACTCCCAGGTGGTTTCCCAATGATTCTCTAATCGATATCAGCTCTGGATGAAATCTTGAAACGTAAAATGTTACGTTTACCGACATCCCAGCCTGTAAGTTCTGTCATTTCTGGCCACTGGCTGAGGTTCACTAAAAAAATAGTGAAGCCGTAATAATAATTTCTTCATATTCTGAGAATGACTAAATCATAGTCAAGTTATGGAGAGACACATAGAAGATCACTGAACGATAGTTACAGAAAGAATCCACTTTCTCTGGCTTCAAGTATTCATATCATTTGCTTTAATACTGTTTAACCGGTGTATATTATTGCATATACAAGTGAACAGTATGCAGTGCATATTTTCTTTTGCGTTGTTTAATGTAAAACTTTATTTTATGAGAAACAATTCTAAACAATTAAAAGACAGTTCAATGAATACAATTTCAAAGAGTCGATTAGTAGAGAGTTTAAGCCCTCTTAATTTTGATCATCAACGGATACCACTGTTATAGAACCACTGCAAACCAGAGAGAGTACTGGTCACTGTCTGAGTGGGACTCCTTCTCAGTAAGCATATACGACGTCACGAGGGATTAAACCCAGTATATCAAGTTACAAAGCGAGTCCCGTTGACCATTTTACTGTTTAGGTCAGAATTCAATGACCAGTGAATCCTAACTTCTATCATTACTTACTAAAGACTGACTGCAGGATGAATTTGCTTGGAGTTCTAATGACAAGTCAGGTCGAATGGAAGGAAGAATATTCGCCATGGATGACACTAGCAGGAGGTTGCGCTAAACTCGTGAATCAACAAAAGGTAAAATTCACGGGACATTGAATCTCAACCCAAGTAGTCGAAACGTGGAAAAGCTTGATCTCGTAATCAGAAGCTCCTGGATTTGATCCCAAGTGAGGAGGTTATGGGTGATTACTATTGGAGTGTCCCAACACAGACACTAAACAGCTCTGTCCAGTACCCTCTTGTTTTCATAGTTTATTCTCCTACTGATATCAGTCCGTGAACAAACTTGAACGAAAACATCTTTTATCTTCAGAGGCTATATTATTTTTTTATCCTTATTAAAATCTAGATCAATCTGTCGCTAAATAATAAACCAGAGTGACATAATTGATATAGTTGACCAGAAGTGGCTTCTGAAGGCTGAAAAAGATCATTTAATATTCAATCCAATAATCAAATTAAGAGTTTGAGATTCAGTAGGTTGAAAATTATTGTTAGATAGCAAGCAAGTCCACGCAAATAAGAGGTTTACACGAAAATCCAGAAGAGGATAAAGATAAGTTTACTCTAAATATCACACAGTGATGATTATGACTCAACATTAACAACTGGATGATGACAAGTTTCCGAGCATAAATTATTACTACTCATAATCATATGAATTTAGTCACACGGCTTCAGAATTTGTCTTTTATATTTTTTCTATTTCTCTTTCTCCTACAAGGGTGAAAGTATTAAAAAGTATTTCATTAAAAAGACGGTTGCAAAGAATAAGAAGATTTTCTTTTCGACGAAGCTACCAACAACTAGCTAGCTGTAAATTCGTGTAATAATGTGGTGAATGGGTGAGAAAGAGCCAGAACTATGTTCAGTAGAAGGTTAAATCAATAAAAGTGTAATAAACAGGAAAATGGGGTAAAATGACGTAGTAAGATCATAATTGCTGAAAACCTTGACTGTGGAATAACGTATTGAAAACAAAATGGGCAGGAAGTTCAGATTAAAAAGAAACAAATTTAGTGTTCCAGGTTGGAATTAAAAAATCAATGTAAAAATAACAGAAATAGACAGGAAGACTGTACTTCTTTATTATTAATCGTATTAATTTAACGTTTGATAGGAAATGGTTCTGGAATTTTCTCAGCAATTAACTAAAAATACACGAATGTACAGCCTAGCTGATGACTACGTTGAAAGGAAAATTTTCTTCACTACACCCGTTTTTTGAATAACTTCTTATTATCCAATGTGTATATAATATGTAGTATAGTTAAGTGGAGAGATAGAGAGGTTAATCACACACGTGGAATCAATCGAAATGATGCCGATGCTTATACTGGAGATACGGAAAGTAGCAACATAGAACAAGGAGCGAGGGAGAGACAAAAAAAATCATCTTATATATATATATATATATATATATATATATATATATAAGACGAATTGTGAAACCGTGTGACTAAATTCATATGATTATGAACAGTTATCATTTATGCTCGAAACCTTGTCATCATCCAGTTGTTAATACTGTTTCATCGCTGTGTGATATTTGAAATAAACTTATCTAATATGGAACTACATTCTACCACCACAATACCAAAGGTATACAATCACACTAATCAATATCGACCTTCAGGTTCTTTGAAACCAGTTACATATATGGTCGCTTTACAGTTACTCATGCAACTTTTAGGTAATTTCTTATTGATAAGTAACTTATGAGCTTTGTTCAGTAACAACTGCAACTGTTTGGGATTATGGCAAAAGTGAAATTTAAGAGTGTGATGGAGCTTATAACTGTAATCATTGAAGGTGCCAATGAAATTGAAATGACATCTTTATTGTGTTGTAACGACAGAAGACAAGGGCCAGGCGACAGGTCGTTTATTGAGAAAATCAACAGACATTTATAGACTCTTATGTACATTATTATTAGCGTTGTTAGAAGAGGAGCATTGCCTTCTGATTGGCTGTTTCCTTGCTGAAGTTTATTCTGTCATCTCTTTGTGACCGTCTCTTAGAAAGTTAAGCCATATATCTGCGAATCGTATTTTCACGCGTTAAGTCTGCTGTGATTGGTTGGTGAGTTCCTCAAGGTCAAAATTTGTTATTGTTTTTCTCATAACACTGATTCGGGACGTGAACATTGACGTAAACTGTCGTCTACAATTTCGGCTTTCAGACAGCTCTCACCAAAATGTCAGCTGACTTCAATTCAATAAGGAAGGTGGAAATACACAAAATAAAACTTGTTTCCTGCGTCAGAGAAACACCCTCGTTTCACATCACAATACTAAACTGAACAACAGTTATATTTACTACTCTATCTGGTACATGTTAACTATTACTATAACTTCACGTATGTGAATAATAATTGCAGTAATAATAATAATAATAATCTGCTTTATTCTAAAAACAGTACTTATATTACAGCATTTGTCGCAATATCCCATCTAATTTACTCAAAATATTCATAAAATTAACCACAGGAACTTCTCCACATTTACAGTAGGAATAATGTCAGAAATGTGCAAAGTATAAAATGAGAATGATAACGCCAATAGTAATAATAACAAAAACGGTAGGTTTGTTTCAAACATTATTGTCCACACAGTATGAAAATCTTGGCATGTTATAAAGTACTGAATATGATGTTCTTTCCAAATAACATGGGGAGGAGAAAAATAAAAAAAATAACATTTATAACAGAGCTTAAATTGTGTTTACAATCGTGAAAAAAGTAAACGAGGGGACTATGGATATAAGAGGAATAATAACAGTCAGGCTTGATGATATAACAATGGGGGTAATTGCTTATTTTCTAGTGGGAAGAAGGTTAGTTAGTTCGTGCCCGACGCTATTTTCATCACATAAAATACATGCCAAATATTGTATGGTGAAATTTTTATACTTAGACTTGCGTAAGTTAAGCTTTTTGATGGAATGACTTCTTGTTCTACCTGGCGAGGAGATGCAAGGTGAAAGCTGTGGGTGCTGTTAGCAGTCTGACAAAATCACTTTAGCAAATTTGCTGCATGAAATCAAGTGCCTATCAATAATGACGATGTCGATGCTATAACCCAACGGGATACAAGCACTAGACCCACTGACAGTGTTCATGGTCCTAAGAAGTATGACATAATTTTTTTTAAGCAACCCAGGAAAGAATAAGGTTGAGAAATAATTAAAGAAGAATAGGTAAGATGCAAGAATCAACCGACTGTAAGAGGAGGATGAGGAGGGTTTGAGTTATGTCTCAGTGTCTTAACTTCTTAATGTAAAATGTCAGACGGAGTATTTTACTAGAAATCGTTAAGCAGTAAGAAGACCATGGAAGAAAGAACTAGTCCAAGATATTTCACTTAACGTCTGACTTGACTTCTATGTCATCAACTTTACAACGGTGATAGGAATTAAAAGCTTCATCATTTAACTTTGTTTTACACCTAAAACTGCAATGAACAGTCTGACATTTAGAAGGATTTAGTTTTTAACCATTTTTTTGACTCCTGATGGAAGTCTGTTCATCATATTACAGCCTATCTGGAAATTAACAGACACTGAAACAGTCAGATGGTCTGCATACTTAACAAAGTTCATTTCACCATCATAGTGAGACAAGTCATGCAAGCAGAAAGAAAAGAGAAAAGGAGACAGACGCTAGCTGCATCCAGTATGCCTCTGTGTAAATATATAACTCCACAGATATCCACTAAATCAAAGTCGTTTTGAGAAAAAAGTGCAAATATGAAACTTAAATTTATCATACAACCGGAGTTCTGCGAATCTTCCTAGCATTCTACTTCGATGTAGTTCTCAATTGACGACAGCATGCTGTTTTTAACACGCAATGTTACTGGCCCATTAAATTTCGTAGAGACGATTGCATATAGGTTTAGTAAAATAGCTTTCATGTATTGGTTTCCTCAGTAATGGGAGTGAGAACGTGAGATTTTTCTGCATTTATTGGACTTATATTTCGGCAATATTTAGCAGTATTGGTCTTGTAGGGATTATGTTAGATTGAACATGAACTGACATCATTTAGAGAACCACTGGAAAACCTGGGATGAGGCAGTAACTCATCGAAGAAGACATTGTGAAATGGTCGCGCTATGTCGTGAATTGGCAGAAGTTAGAATTGATGGGCCATTGGATCAAGTCCCAGTGGCTCAGTGGTCTACGAGTTCGCCTTGTAACCAGAAAGTCCCGGGTTCAAACCCAGCTGGGGTGGGTGCTTACTGATGAGGAGTCCCGAACTAGGACGAAACGGCTGTCCAGTACTCCTAGGTTTCCAGTGGTCCTCTAACTGATTTCAGCTCATGATGAAATCCTCCAGCCAATATTTAACAGTACATGCGATTTTCTGGGATTTTCGCCTTTAAGATGAATTTTAACAGGCACTGTGGTGTAGAGTGTTTTACTGTCGAAAAGCTGCTCTTAAAAGTTATACAAGGAAACGCGAAGAGTTACTCCTCTTTTCGGTGATATCATCCTCAAGCTGTACAATCGAATATACTTGGTAAATTTTCTTATCAACAACAGGAATATTTCCAAAGATGCGTGTCATTAGAACTATAAATTGTGTTTAGATCAATCACGTAATGTAGAAAGCGTTTATCAGGTAGAAACTAAAGTTAAATTAGTAATTTGAGTGATACAATATATAATTGACCGAGTTGAGTAGAATTCAAGTGAAATTTCAACTAGAGTCAAGTTAACAACAGTGGTAATCAGCCGTAGAGACTTAAAAGGCGGTGGTGGAAAGAAAATAATACAATTTTAAAAGAAAAAACGAAACACACAAAAATTCCTTATCCAGTGTTAAGATAAATCAGGTCCATTGTCGATTGAATGGCAGTGAACAAACTTCTGTTGTATACAGAGTTCAGGATTTAACATGTTTGAAATACCGCCATTACTTCTTTGGGGTTTGAAGAAGTTTGACTAGTACTCTTTTAACTCATGGAAAATTCCCATTGTAACATATAGAAAATCAAAACAAGTGATTCAGAGAAGAGACTCTTTTCAACGAATTTGTCATCAAGCTGTACAATCGTATATATATGGTTTTTAAGAAGTTATATCCGGTGAGGGAATTGAAACATAGGTGTGAATGCATAAAATAAAAATAATAGTAGTATGAAATGCACCTGCTCGTGTGGAGCTGGGTATATCAGTCGTTTGACTCGAGTTTTGTCCAAAAGAGTGCAGGAACACTATCCCACATGGTTACGAAGAGGTGGAAGTCGAGCATTAAGAAGCGCGATCATTGAACATCTTGTCGATAATGATCAACCTATCTCTACAGCCTCCGCCTTTAAAGTCATCTACAAAGCAAAAAGTAATTTACCAAAATCACTACGTACCCAACTCATCTGTATTGCTGAAGCTTTGGCTATTGAAACAGACAAGTCAGAGCTCTGTGTACAGAAAAAGTTCGTTCAACCCCTCCAACTTTCATGGTCTTAATCCCTCTATGCTTAAGTATGGTAATCCCTAATCATATTTTGGCTCTACCAATTTTTCATTTCGTCTATTCAATTTGTATACTCTTCCTTCATAATACGTCAATTGTTACTATTACTATTCCCACTTTGAATTGTCCACGGTATTATTTCACTTGTCATTCTAAATCAATTCTTCTTTTTACAACGTTAAATTTTATGCTTTCGTACTCTTTTAGCAAGATTCACACGTATTCTTTAGATAGATGATTTTGAAGTCCCCTTGTAGTTAAATTAGCTTGGTGTCCAGGATAGAGCTGCTGTGGCGGGGATATGGATCGTTTTTCTCCTTTATAAAACCATGACTGTAAGTATTCGATAATACGTTTAGATAGCAAACGCTGGTTGTGATCGACATACCTAACTACTCCACACGAGTACAGCTAAATAGCTCGCTAAAATTCTTCAACCAGTAAGATCAAATCTATGCAAAACAGTCTTTCGGACACTTTCGATTTCGTCAGTTGCAGCGATGGAATTAATGTGACCGATGAGCATATGATTTCATTAAATGTTTGCCTTTTATTTACATATGTACCATTAGTAGAAACTGTTTCTTATCTATGTGATTACATCGAGCTAAAATGCATGCATATTGGAGAGCCAGTTAATTACTTGAAACAGCTTTTATTGAAATGAATGATTAATGTGCAGTTTCGATTTGACAATGTCATCAACAGTTATGGGGTCTCCGGTAAGAGACTTTGGAGAGTAGTTCATTAGAAGGAACAATCTCGAGTCAGTATATATATAAGCGATATATTCTTGAAACCATTTTTTTGATGAGTTGTTCAACTACTGAGCTTCTTGAAAAATTAAACGGTTCTCACCCATCTATGCTTTTCACTATCGAAGAGTCGAAATCTGCATTTTACTTCTTTGATGTGATGCTAGATAGATGAGAGGATAGGACGTTAAAAGGTCGACTAACCGAAAGCCGACAGGGCAGCACAATATACGCAACAGTTAGGTACCTCTAGATAGGAAGAGAAATCTAATCTGTTCCCTATGCCCCGAAATTCGGAAAATACGGTCGACATAGAAACAGGAAGTCTTCGCACAACTCTCTTAGATAATGTATATCCTAGGTTCATGGACAGAAACATCAAGAAAGTAACCTTCCTCAGCCAAATTACAGTGCCAAAGAAGATAATGTTTATGGGTTTGGCGTCCAAAGGTGAACTTTTGCTGAAGTAATGAAAACTCGTCTATCTAGATGTTGTATTAAACGCTCTTTTTATGCAGCTGACTTGCATTTAGTACTTACTGGCCGAAATATGATTCGACATTGTGTCAAGCTGTTATAACTGTAGGGAATTAAATGAGGACGTTGTCGCCTTGTTCTGTCTGCGCCTGACTAATTTGCCTATCTGCTTCTGGTACCTTCCGATTCAGCGAACCACACAAATATCAAAAGACAAAGGCTGGTCTGTGACTGTATACTGTAGTACAACAACTACGACAAAGTAACTTATTTAGGAAATGGTATTTATACATTTTTACAACAATACAGACAGCTAACAGCATTTGAAATAATTGGTTGTAATAGTCAATAACAAAGTGCGTGGGAAATGATGATATACCATATATGCGAGATTAACAGCCCTCGAAATAATTTATCAATAACAAAGTGTGTGGGATCCTATCACAAGCATAAACTACCGCTTACGTCCATATACCCATTCACATGCTCGAGTGGAGCTGATTACACTAAACATTGTAAGCGTGTTCTCCATAAACGCGCAGCTGAACACTACCCGGTGTGGTGAATGAAAGGTGTGAGCATAGTACGACGAAGTCTTCAATTTGTGAACACCTTCAGAAGTCAGGTAATTCAGCCTCACATAAAGTAATGAATCTTCTAACAAGCATCAAAATGTGATTTCTGCCCTGTGAATTACTGTAAAGTTTGTGAAGCCCTTTATTATGTAGAAACTAGTCAATTAGCCTGGTTAACTTTATTTTAAATCATATCTCCACTTATTTACAGTAGAACTGTAACGGAAATGTGAAATTCGCATTAGAAACTGAACATACTTTATGATTTTAAGTCAGATATCACAAAACACAGTTGTCTGCAAATGTTACAGATGCTGAATGCGTATTGGAACAAGGGAGAGACAATTATCAAGGAGTACAGCCGTCTGAATTGACTTCCGTAATAAGGTAGCTTTCACGAAAATGAGGCCATTAAGAGGGAATTAATGACACTCTAAGCTAAATGTATATTTCAAATATTGGTTTACAGGGATTTGATCGGTTACAGAATTTCATAATGATGAGCCGTCATCGGTTTATGAACTATCGGAAAAATATCTAGGAGTACTGTCAGCCAGTTTTTTCTGTTATCCTAGTGCTTAGTGCACCGCTTCACAGTACACACCCACCACAGAGGTTCGAACCACGACCTTTCATTACAAAGCGAGCGATCTTGTGGACCATCCACCACCCACTGGGGCCCGCCAATTCAATATCCTACAAGTTCCAAATGCTGCCAATTCACGCACAATATAGCGCGACTGGCAATAGCCAATGTCATCGGTGGCGAGTATGTGTCCTCACAACCGACCTGTTGTATCGCGCTGGTCACGATTCCCCACCAAAACTCACCCAGGTAACTACCAACTTGAATGGGACCACCAGTCGTTAGTGGGCATCAGATTAATATTCAAGTGTTGAACAGCAGCAGGGATTTGACTGTTTACAGGATTTCATCACGTTTAGATGACATCGATTAGAGAACCTTTGCGAAACAACCTGGGAGTACTGGAGAGCTTTTTATTCGATAGTTTGAGCTCATAGTGTGATACTTATCTAGTGTACCGGTAATTAAATTTTCAGTTTAATACCTGAAAGTAGAGTCTTCTTGGTCACCTTTAGTGAATCCATTATTAAAATGACGGTCGGAATGAATAAAATTTCCCTTTCGATGAAGTCATCAACTAGTTTACATTTGTGAGTATATGTAATAGTAAATGTAGTCCTACATTTTGTTTATTATTGAACATTTCGATTTTTCTACTTTTGTATCGATTTTTTTTTATCAGTCGCATTAAAATTTAACTCACCTAGTGGATGATTAAAACTTTACGGTCAAATTCAACTTAAACACTGAATAAATAACTCTTACTCTTATCATTTCGAAAATGAGTTCTTAATATTTATCTTAGCAGATGCTTAGTGCTGAATGATTCACATGCTATGATTGACAATACTTATTTGTTAATAAGTGTGCCGAAGATCTGTTAATAAGTAGATGTTTATGCTAACATTCACTATGCACGAACTGCTATTATTATTGTTCCCTTAGAACATGCATCTTCAACAGCACCACATCTCAAATTCCTTCTACTCTCTGCTCTCCTCTTTAACTGACTCGCTCCACGATCGCCCATAGTCTCCTCCATGTCACTCTCGAAGCGATGACCCACCCAGACAGTCGTTCCCCATTTCGGTTCCATTCGAATGACCACCTGCATTGAGCGCGATGTCACCCAACATCCTAATCAGTGACCTGTGCCCAATCCATCTCAATTTTCTCCTGCAAATTTGTTGACTGATACGTTCATGGCTTATTCGCGGCCACAGGTTCTTGTTGCTAATTCTCTCAGGTCAGTTGGCGATTTCACAGAAACAACCAGTGAAGGCACAAGATGTTGACAAACGTCTCCACTACCCTGTTGCAAACACCCTTCGTGACACGTGTTCCGAGATTCTAATCAATATAGAAGAACTGACTACTGACTTAGCATGACAATCTAAATCTTGTTGTTTATGGTGGGACGGAGTGCAGATTTCCAAACTGATTTTTCTAATTCTGCCTATATGTCTAACTATGACGCCTTCATCCATCCCGACGATACTGCATAGCTCGATAAATGAAGGCAGGACGTAACTGCTTCCATCAAATTTCTCCCGTCTATGGTGAGTGATTGGTACTGGTTGTTGTTGTTGGTTGGTTGGTTATCTCCATCACGTCCGCCTTCTCTATGTTCATCACCTGGCGTCTCCTATCTTCGCTGTCAGCCTTTTCAGCTAGTTAGTTCGCTTTTCTGCCTGCCTATACGTCTTCGAGTTTCTTTGATTCGATGTAACCACAGCCAAATCTTTTTCTACAGAGCTACAAATCAACTGCAAACACACATAAATACACTATGCATCAATACATTAACAACACATCCGCAAATAATTAAATTGATGAATTAATGTAAACTCTGTTATATATATATATATATATTTTACATTATATGTATATTTTCACTTTATCATGAGATGGTTTAATTTATTACATATTTCTTTTTTTGACTTTATACAGTAGTTTATATGTTATATTATTTTACTCAAGAGTTAGTTCATTATCTCCTTCTCTTTCTTCAATATTTCCTCCTCCTCCTCCTCCTCCTTAATAGAAAGACGTACAATACAATAAACACAACAACAAAAATACAAGTACAATTATTTTCATTCAGTAATAACAAAACGTAATGGAATCACAAAGAGAAAACAGCAAGAAAGAGATAGGTAGAGAGGCGGCGAGAAAAGAAAACAGAAAAATGAGGTAAAAAAACAACAACCACTGTTGCCATTTTCGGAGGACAATGAGAAGAAGAAGAAGGAGAAGAAGAAGACGAAGTGTAACTATAACATAAAGAACGAAAGAACAAACAAAGCAACAAGCACACCACATCACATTTTGAAGGAAGATAATGCGATCACTGTCCACATAACAAATAAAACAGTAAAACAAAACAAAACAAACAAACAAAAAAAAACACGGACTTCCTTGCATATGATGAAGAAACATAAAGTAATACTAATAGTTTATAACATTAATGAAACGATCACTGATGGATGGATGGATGGATGAACAGGCACTTACTTCGGTTAAACAACAAAAACAAAACAAGAAAATAAGTCAATATTAGCTTCTTAAAAAGTTATAATACAACAAAAAAACACAACTTCTTACAAAGCAAAGAAATATGCGCTGGGCAGAGTAGAACAAACCAAAAGGGAAGAAGAGTTCGAGTGACAAACTAACTCAACGTGACTGACTGCAGAAGTGTGCGTATGTGTGCGCGAATGACACGACAGAGGATAAAAAAAAATACATTCTACTTTCGGAGACTCTATGGTCTATTGACCTATCATGATCACCTTCACCCCTGCACTCATCCGTGTTTTTTATGTGGAAGCCCACATGCATCACACACAGTATTTAGTAATTCTCTCTTTCTTTCTACCTCCCAATGAAGATTGCTTGTAACAAAACATAAAACTGAGAAAGCAAAAAGCAAAAATAAAACAGACAAAAGATAGGTAAACTATTCTTCCTCTCTTTTCTCCCGCCCCACCCGCATGGTGAGGTAAAACAGAGAAAGCCGGGAGAGAGGGGGGGCTAAAAACGCAAGAAAATGTACAAAAGACAGAAGAAAACAAACAAACAAATAAGTGCAAGTGCAAGTTCCACAACACTATGAGAATAGTTTTCATAATACTACTAAAAATAATAAGAATAAGAATATTAGTGATTACAGTTTACACAGAAGCTATTCATTCAACGATGATAACGAACAACATAGCATATTGTTCTCATTGACACACCACTCAGCATATCGATGTGAGAATAAATAGTTTAAAAAATGCCATTGTGAGAAAGACACCATGAAAGATACAATATGTTCAATATTTGCATATAAGATTTGACCGCGCATATGTTGTATACTTATATGTATATATTATATTATATGTAGCATAAAAAAAGAAAATAGAGAATATTATCAATATTAGTAAAAGATACAATATTATTATATCCCATTTTTATACACAGAAACAGTGTGTGTGCGGGGAGGGGGCGCAAAAACAGTACACACACACACTACTGCTTTCTGTCTTACTTACAGTAGACTTAGATGGTAGGAGATCACACAGCACAAAAATAGCCTCTTTATACAATTTAACTCATTCATGTGCCTAGAGAGATCAAAAAAGGCGGAGAACAATAATGTTTATATATGTATATGTGTGCCACATATATAAGGAAGCTGACAAGAAGTATACGTAGCTTGGCCTTGTCATAGGCAGCATTGCGTAATACTGTAGTATATTGATTACATAAGACCAATATATCAGAGATACATTAACGACATGCCTACCAGGAATGCTGTTTAATAATTGTGTTAAGTGTTATTTTTTGTTACGATTTCTAAGGATCGTAGAGATTAGATGGGTTTTTTTCAACAAAAAATATACACCAGAAAGAAAAAGAACTGACCAGTCCTTTTCATTCGTATTATGTAGATTGAGTAGGTAGTAAGTAGTACACGGGTTATTGTGTGTGTGTGTATGTATATATATGTAAGCATTCGTAAAACAAAAAACAAAACACGTTGACAATGAGGATGAATTGGGAAAGAAAGTCATGTAGAACCTAAATTGCTTACTGTAAAGCATAGACTACTCACTAGTGTAAACAACGATAACAAATAACAATGAACTCCAACTTCGTACATGCACTTAAAGTAGAATTAAAAAGTATAAGTAATATGTATATAAGCTGAGATCCAATGCATACATACATACGTAAAAATGCCACTTCTCCTCTCTCTCTGTCTCACTCAAGTAAGATCATCTGGAAATGAGCCAATCACCTCTTTACTTTGTTTGTTATTCGATGTATGCGGTGATGTGATCGTGGCATTCGCAGCATTCGTTGTTGTTTGACCAGTACCAGTAGTACTGGCTAGAACAACACCGCCTGAAGTTCCAGTGACTGTCGGGACAAGTACACCACCACCACCACCAACTGTACCAGTAGCAGCATTGTGATCACGACCTGTACCAGTATTTCCAGCACCAAGGGGATGGGATTGATGTTGTTGTTGAATTGCAGACGCTTTCTGTCGTAATAATGTCCAATCGAAAACATAATCCCATATGAATGATAGTGAACGGAAGAGATTACGAAAATTACTTCGTAGGAAACCATAGTTTGGTGTTTCGTCAAATCGAAGCGTACGACAGTGATTCAGGTAGACAAGAAATTCTGGAGGATAGCCACGACAAAGAACATCAATCGATGTACTAACTTTCTTTTCATAAATTCTTTCGTATTTTTGTGGTTTGTTACCGGCCTGAAAGTAAAAGAAATGATTTTACAGATGCACAAAAGTAAGGAAATGAAGAAAAAACAAAAATAAAACAAAATTCCAAAATACTCAGCGAAGAGACTGGACTCAACGAATTTATTATCAAGGTAAAATTTACTATAGAAAAAGAATCTGAACTAAGCATTCTCTTTCTTGATGTGTATCATAGTAAGCGCGGTGATGGATATCCAATTTACTCACAAAAAACACGAAAGATGATAAACAGTCCAAATGGGCCACTGACAATCAGTAGTTCCAAAGAAAATCAGATTCATTTGAAGTTGGAATTCAAGTGGTGAACCATGCTTCAGATATATACTCAAAAATCGTTTCTAACTATGTCAGTCAGTAAGACGTTCTTTGCTGCAAAATTACAAATGACGTTCACCAACCGTTAGTTGTTGTTCTCTATATCTCTGTAAGAGATAAGCTCCTCCGTCTGAACGCTTCCATGTACATCTATCACTTCACCCTTGTGGAGCAAGGGTACATTATTGGCCGCAACCAGAGAACGCCGCTTTCCACACGGATACAAGAACATATTCCAGCAGCATGGTTTTACAAGGGGGAAAGGAAGTCTGTGTGAAGCTCTATTTTAGAATACTTGATCGACTCCAGTTTCACTCTGCCAACACTGGCCATAATTTCAACATCATCATCTATCAAATTCATGCTAACTTGCAGGTCTCCTTTTCTTCGTTATAAACTTTTTTAATGACAGCGAGAGGCCCTGGCTATTCACGAATTCAAACCAGACACCTTTGTGTACAAGAGAAGGATGCACAATACCTCTTTTTGACTTGGCCGTAGATGGATGGACGTTTACTTATTTATTTTTATTAATATGATTATTTTTGTTTATTTAGTCAATCCATGTACCTTTCCGTCATCACTACGACTATTATTACTATTACTATTGTTATTCTCAGGTATTATTTAACTTGTCCCCACTTGTAATTCTAAATCAATGTTTTGCTATGTTAAATTCCGGCCTCATCAAATTTAACACCATGTTATGTAACGTTTTATATTTGAATACTAACCCTACAAATATATACCCCCTTCCAAAATCTATACATCCATCCTATGAATAATTCTATATATGACATTAATTTTTGTGTCACAATCGACACTTGATATTTAACTATGATTATACTCACAAATATTTCATACTACTATTATTTCATTTATTCACACCTCTGTTTCCATTTCCTCACAGTGTATAATTTCTTTAAATAAAAACCATATATAAATCATTGTACAGCCTGAACATAAATTCGTTGAAAAGAGTCTCTTCGCCGAATTCTATGTTCTAAATATATATATATATATATATATATATATATATATATACTACACATGAATTGAATATCCAACATTTTCCCCTCAATCCTCCGAGTTGCGAGTGGAACAAAGTCCTCCAGTCAAACACCTTTGAACTGTGAAGTTCCAGTAGCTGTAGGGTAGCCGTTTAAAGAATTGGATAGCTCATTTATCGCGGTGAGACATGGTTATTGATGAGAGTGTGAGACGTGAAAAGGACGGCTAGTTGTCTCTCATCATAGGTGTGTGAGTTCTATCTGTATCCCTTGTTAGGTTGGGTGGTACGTGTAATAGGGTGAGTGTTATCGGGGTTGGTGAGATATCAGTCGAGTGCTATGTAAGTAGGAGGAGGAGGAGGAGGGGGAGATGGTGGTGATCAGACCAACACATGGCTGGCTTCATCAGTCAATTAAATCCATTACAACAGTTAGTTTAAGCCAGCCACGTAACGAGGTGGCTAGGCGGGCATGTGCAACACATGTCCTAACCATTTCACTCAGTCGATGTAACTGCTTCACTACCTCATCGTCAATTGATTTTTCCTCCTCCTCCTCCTTACCTAGAACGCGACTGATACCTCACCAACTCAATATTACTCACCCCATTACTACACCTACCACCCCAACTAACAAGGGTTACAGATACAACGCACACACCTATAATGAAAGACAATTAGTCGTCTTTTTCACGTCTTCCACTTTCATCAGTGGCTGCCATGTCTCACTTACAGCTAATCAGCCAGCCGGAAATCACGTCTACACCAGATATCGCAGCCTACTCCTCTAGGTGGTTAAGTTGTAACCATTCTGAATCACGAATTCGAACCCCACCTCAACCCAAACCACCAATTGTCGAGATTAGGGCATACAACAACTACGGGTCACGCAATAGGGTTACAGCGAATTCCCAACAGCAGGGAAGTGTACATGTTCACGTAGTTGTTGAGTAACAAAAACATAAGCACAAAAAAAACTAGACAGATAAAATGACAACTCCAGAGTATCAGTTGTGAAAGCAAAAAAATCAATGGCACCACTATTGAGCACAATAGCTTTTGTGTCATTACCTCCCTCCTCCACAGTTCATATTTATGGACAAACAAAAATGAAAAACTAGTGAAAATTATAGGTTACAGTTAGTTCAGAAGAAATATGAAATTGTTCTCTACAAATACAGCATTCTGTTAAACAATGAAAAATATATATTTCAAAGATCGTGTAAGGACAACACAGCATGAGGATAGTTAAAATTATAGCTAAACATCATAACCGCAGTGTCAGTTAATCTGAGGCACCTATTATTCTTCCATGTCATAATAAATAATCAGATGACAAAGTTCAACTAATCAAACCAAAAAACCTGTTAAGTGCAACCAGTAACCTTTTTTTTTCATATAGTTGTATTCTCAGAGCTGGATGGTTTACTTGCGAAGATTCTACATTGCCTCACTAGGCAACATCTTCAGCACATACTCTAACTTGAAGTGAGCTTCCAATGATTCACCACGAGTTTATTTGTCATCTCTTCTGGTGACCTCGAATGTGATGAGTTGTTTTTGTGTGTGTTTTAACACCCTTTAGTCTACTTGTGTTGGTACCGTGATTGTTTCTTGAACCTGAAGACATCCAAAAATGGAATTTTGTTCTCGGGCTCCTCTTCTCTTGTGAATTTGGTATCGTTGAATATGTTGTTTATTAATTTGTGAGTTTTGTCTTGGTCGTTTACTTTTTAATTATCACGAAGGTATGATAAACGTAACATATCCGAATTTCGGGTTTGATCTTAGGTAGGATAATGTTTTCAAGCTTTTGCAATCAGATCCGGTATGGGCGACCATATATGTATCCCTTTAATTTCTTCATATATTTGGCCATTGAACTGCAACTAGTTTGTCAGAAATAGATTTATGGATTCCATCCAACTTGTGTGCTGTATTTTTAAGTGTTGTCGGAGGTGATCATCATTGTTGGCCAAAGTAGACGCCCTCTTCGTCAAAAGACATCATATCCACTCCCTCACTAATATCACTGTATACAGAAAACCATGGGTATCAATTCGACTGGGAAGACTTGTTCAAATATATGACAGAAGAAACATCAAAAATGCCAGAGAATTTTCGAAAGTCTGGTATGCCAGTGAATCGGCAATCAATAGGCACATTGAAATGAATAAAATTTATCCATCCTTAAGAAGAAAATCGCATGCATAAAAAGTCAAAATTCAGGTCAGGGAAACAATTACAGTACCAACACAAGTAGACCAAAGGGTGTGAAAACACACACAAATCAACCCATCACATTCATGGTCACCAGGACAGGTGACAAATAAACTCGTGGCGAATCATTGAAAACTCACTTCAAATTAAAGTATGAGCTGAAGAGGCAATGTGAAAGCTACGCAAGTAAACCAGTTAAGAGAACACAACTACATCAAAAGAATCACTGACTTCAGCTAAAAGTCATCTCGACTACAAACAACTAGTAACCAGATGTGCGTCGGTGGCACAGTGGTTAGGACTCTCGCCGACCATGCACATGGTCCAGGGTTCGATCCCCTGCCGGAGCACACCCGATATCTATGGTCGGCCTGAATTTGGGCTACCGATATCCATGCTGAAAATTCCATACTTGTACTGAAAATACGGTGTGGAATCAAGCTGTAAATCAAAAAAAAAACTGTTATTTACTGGTCATTTTTTAATGATCTCTGAGACTTGATAGAGACAAGACGTTTCCAGGTAGACTCTGAACATGATGAGGAGCGAAAGCTGCTAAAAAGTAAACTAACAAAATGTCTTTGCAATGGCCGCGAACAGTGGTAGATGACAGAAGCGAAAGAAATGGGACAGGCAACAGGCAAAACAGACAACTGTTTTGGCTGATTGAAAAACAGTTTGCAAACGGTAAATGATAAGTAAGTCAATTTCCGACAAAAACAATGCTTTAGTTGCCCGTCACGAAAGACGACCGGAAAGATGGAGAGAATACTCTGAGCAGCAATATAACTGGCCTACAGCAACGCTAAATTTGCACACCATCCAACACCCACCTGAGTGGGATGTAGACATCGGTCCTTCAACCGAAGTTGAGGTTGCCAAAATGATATCCACTCCGAGCGCAAAAAGATAAAAAAAATGAAGGCGTAGAGTGCCACAGGGTAAGGAAGGAAATCAATTAATCGATGAGGTTCTGAAGCTAAATCAATTTATACGACTAGGAGATGTGTTATGCATGCCGAGTCATCGTCTTTCTCAGTGAGAAATGTTAGCTGACATCGGCAATGAGTTGGAAAAGAGGTGGTGGTAGTCGAATCAAAGCCTGGCATCAACACTTGAAGTCTTTGACTGACTGTCGTTATGGGCCATGTAGTGTGTGATACGGACTGTCTGGCTGGTTCGTGTCGTCCAGACTCTCAGAATAATTGGTTTGATAGTGTCGGTGACTGATATGACTCAAAATTTTCATTCTAAACAGCGCAGATCCCCATAACTTTTTTCTATCTCTCCCATAACCACTAAACCAGTGTTTTTACCTAAGTTACTATTCTTTACCCTCGTACATTACTGCTCACAGTAGTTCCCTTGGATTTTTTTTGTCTACCCGTTTTTGTGTTACATCAAATGTGGGTAACTTAGACTGCTGCACTCCTGTGCGAAATTCTTTGTTGAAACTCAGTCAGTCAGTCAGATGAAGTTGTAATCACTGTACAACAGCGCTTAACATCAGCAGTAAATGTGTCTACTCACAATACGTGAGGATAATGAAATGCAATGAAGTCCCAAACTGATGTTACAAAAGCTGTCTCTAATCTGAAACAAGACAAAGTAGCTGGACCTGACGGAATGACTCCAGAGATGTTAAAGGACGATGGAGACAATTTACTGTCTGAGTCAACTAGGGCATTAGGCAATATCTGCGAATCAGAGATAGGCCCGTTGGCTACTGATGGAAGTCATTGATTATCCCAATATACAAGGACGAACACAAGTTTTCCTGTGATAATCACAGGGAGAATAGCTTGACTAACATGTTATCCAATAATCTACGTTCAATAACCATGCATAGATAAAGTGGTGCTGATCGAGGGAGAAGCAAACACGAGAGAACCAGGCAGGCTTTAGATCAGAAAGAGGGTGTATTAATCGATCACAGCTTTACCCTTCGACAGATTCTGGAACATTGGCAAACTTACCAGCGTCCGTCCAACAATAACTGCCACATTTCTTAACCTGAAAGTGGAATTTGATTCAGTTGAACGAGACGTACTAGGGCAGTGTTAGGCCGTGAAGGGAATGCCCAGAAAATACATCGCACTAATCAAGACACTCACTCTACTCAAAAACATGCAGCCAGATAAGAACCTACGGAGGGATGTCATCTGAAGTGGTGACAACCGGTGGTGTCCATAAGGGATGCCCAATGTCCCTATTTCTGTTTAATTTCATCATAGATATATTAATGGACTGTTTACCCTAAGTGACTTCAGTGACTCTGGGATTAAATTATTGCCAGAGATTGAATAATCTCGTTGACTTCGAATATGAGGATGACATAGTCCTCACTCCTAGGTGAAGAAGTCGACAAAATGCAGAGTCTTCCAAACTAATTGAGGAGCAGCAATCATCGAATGTTTGGCATGGGAACCATTAGCTCCTGCGTAAAATGTAAGATGATAGACTACTGGACTACAACTACTCACACCCAGCTGGCCCAAAGATAAGGAGGAAATGAAGTGGTGACTGAGTGTGTTAACCATCACTTCACATTTATTCGGGAAGTTACATCAGACAGCACCAATGCAGCGGGTTGATCGCTGACGAAATCTCAGCACACGGATACAGAAGTTCGTGTGTCAATGGCCAACTAACCTACGCCATCTCCGGCTTAGTATGCATGAAATCCTGTTGGCTGGCTGGCTGTCGACCAAAAGACACACGTGTGTACTGCTCAACAGCAATAGGAGCAGCTCTATCCGCCCCCCCTTTATGTCAGGCTGGCTGGGTGTGAGTGAGACATGGCAGCCACTGATGAGAGTGCAAGACCTGAAAAAGACGACTAATTGTCTTTCATTATAGGCGTGTACAGTGTACCTGTAACTCTTGTTAGTTGAGGTGGTAGGTGTAGTAATGGGGTGAGTAATATTGAGTTGATGAGGTATCAGTCGAGTTCTAGGTAAGGAGGAGGAGGAGGGAAAATCAATCAACGGTGAGGTAGTGAAGCAGTTATATCGACTGAGTGAGATGGTTAGGACATGTGTCAAACATGCCTGCCTAGACATCGCCATCGATCGCCCTCCTCGACCGACGGACAATGTTAGCTCAGCTGAAATAAGATAGGTCAAACCAAAACATGGCTGGCTTCATCAGTCAATCAAATCCATCACAACAGTTAGTTTAAGCCATCCAGCCAAATAAGGTGTAGATTGGCTTCCTGACTGGCTGGTTGGGGTCCTCGGGATGAAGGTAAGAACCAATGGTGACTGGAGACAATTGGTGATGATATGGCTGGCTGAAATCATCGTTGTCAATGATGGCGCAGATGTATTGATTCACTCTTTGTCATGACCAATAAAACTCTCTTCTTCTTCTTCTTCCAAATTACGATTTTTTTCCCTCAGACTCATGTTGAAACCATTCAGTGAGTCAATGAAGCCAGCGATGCACTAACAGCGACTATCACTTATGTAGAGAACCATTGGAAAACGTGGGAGTACCGGACAGCTGTTTAGTCCTAGTTTAGGACTGACTCTTCATCATTACGCACCTCAATTTGTGGGGTTCGAACCCAGGACCTTCGGGTTCCAAGGCAAGCTCGTAGACCATTAAGCAACTGGGACCCGATCCAATGGCCCATGAATTCTAGCTTCTGCCAATTCACGATGAAATCCTCCGAACAATTAGTTAAAATCCCTATAAAAACCAATACTTGAAAAACTATCAATTTTAGTTTAATTAACTACTATAAAAATCGAAAGTTGTCTATAGACTACACATCTTATTATATACACATACAGCACAACATACTTGGAATTCTACAATATAATAAAATGCATTAAAAATGATTTGATAAGTATATGACGAATGACAACACACAACACGCTCACACACATGATTACTACTACTACTTAAGGATTAGTCTAATTAATATTGATTGATTCATCATGCATACAATTCTTTTGAGAATCCGTAGTATTATAATAACAAAAAATAATAGTAAATAACCAACAGAGTGATGCTTGAATCCAATGTTTGGCAGATGGAGAGAGAGAGCAATAAAAGCTTGATTTCTTATTTCGTTTCTGTGACATTTTATATACGACAAATGATCACAAATTATGTCGTGGTTAAGATAGATAGATAGTTAGTTAAGCTATTCTTTTTCACAATATGAGAGGTATATGTATACATATGATTATCGATCTATCA
Organism: Trichobilharzia szidati; assembly: GCA_944472155.2. NCBI lineage: Eukaryota > Metazoa > Platyhelminthes > Trematoda > Strigeidida > Schistosomatidae > Trichobilharzia > Trichobilharzia szidati. The sequence goes on from OX235279.1 coordinate 43,904,309, forward strand.
AAATATCAGTTGATAGCACTTTTGATTTTAACAGTTCCATTTTATTTAACAACTGGATGTCTTTATTTACATATAATAATAATAATAATAATAATAATAATGGTTTGCTTCATACCGAAACACTACTTATGATACAGTGTGAAATTCTCACCATTTCGTACAATATAGCATCTAATTTACACGGCGACAAAGACAAAAGAATAAATACGATACAGGGTACAGGTACACTTAACCAAAATTAATAACAACAGCAGCTTTTGGCATTAGTAAACAAAGAAGGCTCAGAATGATGTACAAGTGTAAAATGATAAGATCAATAAGGATAGTATTAGTATTAATAAAACAAAACTACAAGATAATGGGGATAGTTAGTGTCACCATCAAATTACAAATATGGTAGGATAGATAACTTAGTCATTTTTCTTTAATGCTAACTACACAGTAAGACTTAAGCTTCACACGCTTAACACTTTCTCTATCACACAGAGCGCTAGTGGGCGTCTAAATATGGTATCGTTGAGTTTCTGTACTTCCTTCTACTAGTGAAAATATAACCTTTAATAATGACTTCTAGTCAGACCTGCCTGATGAGATGCAAGCAGCTGTGAGTGACATTTGTGAATAGAGAGGGTGTTGATGATGGTCTGACAATACGGATTCAGATCATTTCTTACATGAGTTCAGGCGTCTATCAACTGCAGTAGTAATAAGCTGACGAAGCGATGGCACACTAATTGCCATACTAACAACCTTTATTACACTTCGCAATGTGACATAGTCACTTTTCTTTATTATAGCTTGATTCCACACCGCATTTTTGGTACAAGTATGGAATTTTCAGCATGTGATATCGGTAGCCCAAATTTTGCTGGCCAACTAATTGATATCGGATGTGATTCAGTGGGAGATCGAACCCGGGACCATTTGCATGATCGGCGAGAGTCCTAACCGTTGTGCTACCGACGCACAGGAAAGACTACGGTGTGGCAGCAATAAAGAACAATAGGTACGATCCAGGAGTAAACAAATTGTAAAAGCAGAGGTTGAGTGATACCTACCTGACTGTCATAACTTCTTAATGTAGCTCAAGCGTAATATTTCCTTGGAAATTGACAAAATATGGGATGACTGACCAAGAAACATCAGAGGACAGGAATATTTAATGCTTAGCTTAGTTTCTGTTTCAATGCCTTTTTGTGCTACAAGCATCATGTAAACAAACGAGCTCATGTAGATCACGTTTATGTCTACTAAAATGGAAGTTAATAACAGTCTGTTATTTAGACGGATTTAAGGTAACAACATTTAGCTAAGACCACTGGCTGGTGACCGACAGAACCTTATTCAATCAGATTGCGACGAAACTAGAAACAAGACAGTCAGATCATCAACGTATTTGATGAAGTTGATTTCATCGGAAATAGGTAAGCCATGTAAGAAGAAAGAAAAAGTAAAAGGAGAGTGAACAGCATCCTGGGAGACTCTAGCATCAGTAAGCAAAGTGGAAGAAGATTGCCTTTTATATACAGCATACTCCATTCCATTCCCAGCTAAATGTCCAGGACCGGGTTTGTGTGAGGGAAAGCTTATTTAACAAGAGCTATCTGCGTACCAAGTCAAAGCGGAATGTGCAGTCCAGGCATTTAAACACGATATTCTAAGTGAAAAGGTTTTGTTGAAACTGTGGAACTTACAAAAATAAACCCAGAATTTAATTTACCACTGAGAAAGCGACACAGATTAATAAACAAATACATTAAAGACTTTAATTCATCCCATCTAGAATCAGTAAAGAAAGATACGTTTCATTAGATGTCTACATAATCGGGTCAGAAGCCTAACTAACAAGCCAAAACATTTAAACAATGAGATCAAAAAAATAAAGGGCAGATTATGTCATTATTATTCCCTTGAGTTCCTAGTGGAACATAGGGCTTCAACTGCACGTCTCCACTTGTTTCTGTCTTCTGCTGTACTTTTTACCTGCATCCATGTTAGTCCATACTGTTTCAACTCTTCACACGATCTCCTCCATGTCACCCTTGGACGTCCCACTCGCCGCTTCCCTTTCGGGTTCCACTCGAGCGATGGCCTGACACGCGATGTCACCCAGCGGCCTCCTCAGCGAGTGTCCAATCCATCTCCACTTTCTCCTGCATATTTGTTGAGCGATTGGTTCTTGTTTTGTTTGTTCCCATAGTTTCTTGTTGGTGATTCTTTCCGGCAGATTGCTAGTGAACAACTAACTAACCGCCAAAATTTATTCACAAATATATCAAGAGTCATAGGAAAGATAAGATTATTAGTAAACATGATGAAAATAATGGAGAAAATAATATAGAATTCAAAGCCTATGTAGTACTGCCGTACATAGAAGAAAAGTGGTCACAGGCCTTACGTAGGATTCTGAATGAGGTAGGAATTAGTCGGAGTGGCGTTTAAACCAGCCAACCAACCAACCAACCAACACTCTTAGAGATAAACTTTGTCAGCTTAAGGACCCAATAGAACCAATTCAGAAAATACACAGCACAATTTACCAAATACTTACTATGTTATGGAGGTCAATTACATAGATCAAACTAGTAGGTCGGAGTCAATGACATTATTGGAAGATAAAAATTAGCTACACCTAGAATTACTGACCCTGCTTATTTAAGCAACCTTGAAAAAGGCTCGGCCACTGGTACGCATTCACTTGCATGTAATCACAAAATAGGGTGGGGAGTAGAGGGTGAAAGTATTATAAAGAAATATAGTTAGGTGGAGAGACAGAGAGGTTAATCCCTAAATCTTTGTTAATCAACTGAACTACACACGTGCGATCGAAATGATGCAATGCTTATACTGGAGATATGGATAGTGGCAACAAACAAAAAGAGGCAAGGGAGGGTGAGAGGGGAGAGAATATATATATAGCACACAAGCCAACACAATCCGCCTCGCCGGAGCTGGTGGGCTTTGTGCGTCGGTGGCACAGTGGTTAGGACTCTCGCCGACCATGCACATGGTCCGGGGTTCGATCCCCTGCCGGCGCACACCCGATATCTATGGTATGCCTGAATTTGGGCAACCGATATCCATGCTGAAAATTCCACACTTGTACTGAAAATACGGTGTGGAAATCAAGCTGTAAATCAAAAATAAAAAAAAATTACTTCACTCGAAATTGTGCAGACAAAAGGTTCAGAGGGAAAAGAAGGTAATTTTAACACCATTTACAAAATAAATTGCATATAGGAACTGCGATAAACATTACATCTATCGGTTAAAGTGGGCGTCCCCTTCACGTTCGAATCCAACAACACAAGTCCAATGTGAAAAGGCACGATATATGTTCTTTTATATCGATGCATGTAGATAGTTACGGAGACGAATTTGATTGGGATAATGCAGAAATCTTAAATAGAGGAGACACCAAAATTTCAGTCAAGGAATTTCTAGAAGCCTGGTGCCCAAATGTATCAGCCAGCGATTAACAGACACACTTCTTCTTACTTCTTATTCCTTCACGTTCCCCAGTGGAACATAGGGCTTCAAGCTACACACTACTATAGACGAAATCTACTAAGTAATAAAACAAAATATGAATCATATGACGAAAAAGTTGAAATTCCAAGTGAATACAAATGATCAGGAGATATGTAAATTAACAAGACCTGATCAAACCTCTCTCACAAAGCGAGTGAAATCAAGGCATCTGGATGGGTATAGCTACAGGGGGCACTAGCCATCCAAAAGTTCAAACCCATGCTATGTATTCAAAAGAGATGCGTCCAGTCGTTGTCTCTACCATGCCATGGCCAGCATGAAATGTCAGTCCTATCAGCAATGATTATATCACCACCTTTCTTATCCAATCTTCCTGTTTATTTCTGTGACTTTTACGTTGTTTCTTAAAATTCCTATTGATTGCACTTTTAATCCCTAATCGCGCACAAAACAATCGAATTTCTCGGTAATTATGATCCTACTGTTTGTTTTTTTCTCTGATCTTCATGATTACTATACTTTGTAATTTTATTAATCTGAATCTTGACAGACCGGAAATAGTTCTGGAACTAACTTTCTCACCCATTAACTACATAAATGCACCAGTGTACAGCTTACTAGTTGCTGGTGACTTAATCGAAGAAAACATTTCCTTCGTCGCTGTAACCGTTTTCTTGGTAATTTCTATGATCTAATGTAAATATTACGTGAAGTTAGAGGACTTTCGGTGTACTTGTCCGCCTAAACTACACTTATCGTTATTTCATTCCTTTTGCATTATTCCTAGTGGATTCCAAGGGGTTTCAAGTTTGACCTTTGAAGTTGGCTAGCGAAGCTGTTCTACTTTTAAACCAGGTAGACTGCTAGCCTGACTATTCCGTCCTTGCTAGTCTTACTGCTAGATAGGTGAATTTTAGGAGTGTCTCGGTGTGGGGAAGGGGAACTGCACCCACATGTGTGTGTTTGGCGACTATTCTACCACTATATCACCATTTCATCTAAACTATATTGCTGTCAGTAAGTAATGTACGTTTTCTACTGAAAAACAAAATGATTAGCTTAAACAAAGTCTAAAGTACTAATAGAAGTAGTAGTAGTAGCATTAGTACAACAGTTTACTTTCTCTGAAAAGATATAGTTTTTCTGTAATTTGTACACTAATTATTAGGCACTTATTATTATTTACTTATCACTATTGTCCTCTTGGGTTCCCAGTGGAACATACGCCTTCAACAGCATCACATCTTCACTTCTATTTCCTGCAGTGGTCTTACTACTCAGTAGCTGACTGACTCCACAATTAACTATAGTCTGACCTTTCCTCCAACTCACACGATCTCCTCCATTTCGCCCTCAGAGAAACACTCAACTCATCGTTTCCCATTAGGGTGACACTCGACTGATGGCCTGCATTTAGCGTGATATCATTTAACAGTTTCCTCAGTGTGTGCCCAATCCATCTCCAATTTCTCGTACATATTTTTTTACGGATGGGTTCTTGGTTAGTTTGTTCCCACAGCTTCTTGTTGCTAATTCTGGGCTGGCTGGTCATTTCACCTTGAGCCAGCAGAGGCAGAAGCTGATGATAAGACTATGCAGCTGGCTGCTGGGAAAGCTTTTGAAGAAAAGCGCACCAGGTGTCACACACGCACTACTACAGACCAGATTTACCAAGTAATAAAACCCGACCCGATCAATAACTGCTAACTTGCCGTGGTGGTCGGGCTTGAATGCCGCAGTGACCCAACAAGCTAAACTGGCTGGGACTCATGTTCCTGCAAGTCCTACCATGTCAGCAAGGTTGTTTGGATAGCGGTTAGACTAAAAGCAGTTACCATGGGGTACATGGGCTCCAGAATTCAATCGGATCAAATGGCGTATGAACCCATATGGGTCACCGGCAACCATGGGGACGCAGCTCCACTGCCTTGCGGATTAGACTCCAAGTCAAAGGCTCGGGGGCTGGTCCCCTAGGAAAACCACCTGTTTCGGTCTGGGCGCCCGGGCAGTATCTCAACCCTCACACAATATTGTGTGGCGCATCTTTCTTGGTGCCGTATTGTACCAAGTTTTTCTGCGTTTAAATAAATAAAATAAATAAAAGTAATAAAATAGATAATAAATCATATGACAAGAAAGTTGAAATACCAAGTCGACAAAATAATCAAGAGAGATAGACGTGGAATCTCGTCCAAGGGTGACGTGAAGGAGATCGGGCGAGGAGGAGATAAGAGATTATAGGCAATTGTGGGGCCAGCTGAAGAGGACAACATCAAATAGAACAAAGTGAAGATGTGTTATTGAAGCCCTATATTCCTAAGGGAATAATAATACCAAGATAAAGGTTGTATGTCAGCAGATACACATATATCACATATATCATCCATCATTCATGGGGAGTTCAAATAAGTTCACTTCATACTGAAATCTGCCCTGAAGGGATGTTGTCTAGAAGGTGGACAACGAAAGCTTTACAATTAAATGTATAACAACTTCCTAAAAGAATACATACAACTAAATCATCAATGTATTAATATTTTGACAGTTCAGTGACTGAAAAGCACGGATACACATCCACCACAACTGAAACTATATCTGATTTGTGCACAAGACGTTTTTTACATGTGGTGCATTGTGCAACGTGACTGTAATTCCATTTTGGAAAACATTTTTATTTTGATAAAGTTTCACAACATGTTATACAGTAGTAATATTCACTGATGAACACGTTTCCAGCAGAAGAATTTATTACCGCTCATAATCATTTCAAGGTGGAAAATGTAGTTCTTAAAACATTTAATCCTACTCCAAAGATATGCTGGAGATATGTGGATGTGACACCTTTACAGAGTTAAAAACATAACGTATCTCCAGTTTCTTCACACACATAAACTTAATAGTAAAGGGAATAAAATTCACATTGGAATCAGAAAATGAAAAAGGAGAAGTAGCCATGATGTTACATTGTAAAATATAAAAAACGAACAGAAGAAGGTTAGCTACATACACTAATGCTTATAAAAAGCCAACACACTACAGTAGATATTTAGACTTTAACTCATATCTCAACCGGTAGCTGTGAAGGCAGACTTAATTGTAAGTGTCCAACAAACCAACCAATAACAACACCAAGTAGTACATCAACAAACACCTAAATGATGTAATGAAACAGAAGAACACGAACAAGGGAAAGGAGCGTCGGTGTTATTCATACAGCTATCTTATAAGATTCATTAGGAGGATCAAAACCCGTCAACAGCAACATAAAAAATTATGATGAAACTAATTATGATAACATAAATGAGAAAGAATATAAGGCATCTACAGCAGTTTTACCACATGAGGACGGGAAATATAGGATGCGACATGTAGGATTCTTAATGAAGCAGGTATCAGGGTGGTGGCATTTAAACCTAAAAATTCACTCACTCACTCAGACAGGACAATCTCTGCAGATAAGTTAAACGACCCTGTAGGTTGACACAATCACAAAAAATAGTATAAATATACAAATGCCTTACAATGACTGTGAGTCAAGTAAACTAACTGCATAGGTCAGTCAGTCAAACCAGTAGAACGTGGGTGGTAGTCAGATTGTCAGAACATAAGGATTTAATAGCTAAGTACAGAATGATTCACTCTACCAAGATAAGTAATTTAGAAAGAAGAAAACTCAGAAATTGTACTACATTCATTAACACACAATTAACCACAGAATACGGTGGGACAGAGTTACAATTCTCAAAAGTATGATGCATAGATGGAGAGAAAGGGAGAGAGGTTGACTACTGACTGAATCTTTTTTCATCGAATAATCTACAACCAACACAACACATGCAATAGGAATCACTCATCACCACTAGTACCAGTGATATTAGAAAATACTACTAATACTACCAATCAAATGAAGAGATGAGAAATAATGAAATTATATATACACGCAGTCAGAAAGTTGTATGAGTAGTACTTTGGTATAGATTATGAGCAGCAGTAATAAAAGTTGTGCTCGAAACGTCGTCATCAATAAATAGTTACTGTACAACACGCTGCGAAACTTCATCAAAATAAAGAATTTCTCCATTATGGAATTATACTCTACCACAGTCCCCAAGTTGGTCTGTTCTTATATCAATGATTCAAAGTAGAGTCCCTGGAATATCCCATAGCCAAACAGTCCAGAATTAAAAATAACACCTTGGTAGAGGCGGAGGACGTGGGGAGGGAAAGGGAAAATGAAAACCACAAAATACAACTTAAAACAAGGGTTGAGTAGTTTACTTACTCGTAATCCTTGCCATGGAAGACTGCCTCGAAGGAAATACATCAGCACATAACCCAAAGATTCCATATCATCTCTTCGTGATTGTTCTATACCAGCATGTGAATTTAGACTGGCGTATCGAGCTGTACCAATAAGCGACTTGTCTTCTCTGTAGACAATATGTCGACGTGTTCTATGATCTCTGTGATAAACAAAAAAGCATCATTACACACAAAATAGACAATTGAAGAAACCCAGCTAACTCTACTAGCGATTATCATGTTGCATAGGATGATTTTAGGTGAAATATCCGATAGTGAAATAATAGCCAGTATTGGTAAATAAACTCCTATCCAGAACAATAATGCTTTATGTATCGCGAATTTCACCCCACTTCACCCAAATAAATGGCTAGAGATTAAATTAGAAAAAGAAGACATAAACAGCGAAAACTATTTTCTTTTCGACGATTCATTTTTATGAGATAATAAAATGTACTAAAATTACGGTAAAAACGTTACTCTGACCACGGTGGAACGAGTAGTGCTTTTAAACGCAGAGGTCCGCTTTCAGATCCCGAATAGCCAGTGAGTGATTCGGCTAATATACAGATGGCGTTTTCGAAGCCTTTTCATGCTATATTCAGGAACTCTGTAGAGAGCTGTGAAGCAGTCAGGGAGGGGGCAGCTCGATGTCCAGAGTTGACAAGATGTTCGTGGATAGAACTGATTGCATCCTTCTTTTCCTCCATTTTCCTAGCCAAGCTGGACACTGAGTATTCCAGAATACGTTAGCAGACTTGACATTGCGTACGGCCAATATACATTGCTCCACACGAACAAGTAAACTGATAAATACACAGTGAGGTGGCCAAAAGCGGTATCTTATCCTACCATAACCTTACACTGGATTAGCTGTCTGCTGGAGAATGTGATGTGTGATAAGGTGGCTGCTCGAAATGTCTTCTTCAGACATTGAGAATGTCAGTTTCTAAGATTCTCTGCTTCAATGTGTCACCTTTGAGTTGTAGGGTCATGAAGAGAGTTTTCGTAGGAAAAGTTGAGAGTTTTGGCAATGGAAGCTTTCCCTTCATGTTTTTATCAATGAATGACGGTGGATACCTGTTCTCCTCCAGTAGTAGGGTTTCACGTAATGAATTTAATTCATACTGTATCTTTAGTGTCTTCCAAATAGATTTTTCTAATACTTGAGCATAGTAGGTTTTTCTTTCAGATTAGTGGGACGAAGCTCTGGAATTTGTTAAACTGTCCAGTCCATGTATGGTTTGCGATATATTGACCTTTGGATTGTTCAATCGTATTCCTGGCAAGTAGTACATCCAAGAGTCGAAATGGCATGTTCGATTCACGTTCTAGGATGAATTTTATTGATGGATGTGACGCGTCGAAGGTTTTGAGGAGATAGTATAAATCAAATGTTGCGTTGCAAATTATAAACGTAAGATGTACGTATCTCTTATATAGGTGCAGTTGACTGGTCAAAGAATTGAGGATGTTGTTTTCAAGACTCGCACCATGAAGCTAATAGTGGACCGAGAGGAGACCTCATAGCTACACCATCTTTCTGCACGTAGAATTGTTCATTGAATTTGAATTGGATATTTAAAAAGAATTAAATAAACTGTAATGCCACTTCTGGGTAAAAAATGAATGATGATGACGCATATCTAGTCTATGTTTATGTAATATAAGAAGGAATTGGTGAAACTGCATCAATTGAGAACCGTTACAACACGGGTTACGCATGCGAAGCCATCACCTCCCTCATCTAGCAATATTAGTAGGTGACCTAAGATTAGGTAGAAGTTAGACATACAGAGTCTTGACTAGAATAAACGGTGCTTGGTGGAAACATGCCCGCGAAACTCAGTCGGCATTTAGGCCAGGAAGACAGAGCGTATTGACCACATATCTTCACTCTTTAACAAATTCTGCATCATGGGTACACGTACCGGCACCCGAAACTTGCCATATTTCTCGTCACACTAATAAAGACATCCAACTCGAATTCATGAAGCCGAGTAACACCTTGTGGTGTCCATCCGAGGTGCCCAATGTCCGCATTTCTGTTTAATTTTATTATAAGTGTATTAACGGAATTGAATGTAATTCACTTTAGCGACTGGGCGATTGACTTGTTAGCGAGGAACAACAGTCTAGCCGACTTCGAGTATACGGATGGCATTGTCCTTCTAGGCGAAGACGCGGAGATAAAGCAGTCTTCTTAATACCTTGAACAGAAATCTTAGTATCGTTGGTACGCGATTAGCCCCTTTTAAATGCAAGAAGACGCTGTACAGTTGTACTACAGCCAATTCCTGCTAAAAGATAAGAATTGGAGTGTTGGAGAGTGTTAACCATTTCATTTGCTTTCGGAATTTGCACCAACCTCAGTGCACTGATTGCTAACGAAGTCCCAGCATGGATACAAAGTCTTGTGTGGTTTCTGCCAACCTACACGTAAACTCCGGCTCAAAAGTGATATCCAGTTATCGACCGAAGGACGTGTGCACTAAGCAGCAGCAGTACGCTCTCTCCTTCTCTGCGGCAGTGAAACATGGTCATTAGAAGTGGAAGAATTGAAGAGGCGAGATGACTTTGACCACATGTGTTTGCACTCTAACTTCTGTTTTATGTGGTATAATAAATGGTGAGTAATATTGAATTAAGGCGTGGAGTACCAAGGGATGCGGAGGGAAATCAATCGACTGGGACAAATGTTACGCATTCCGAACTACCGCCTTCCTCGACCAGCAATGTTTGTAGATATAGGATTAGGTTAGAAAAGAGTTTGAGATGGTTGAATCAAAACCTGGCATCAATTATTGTAATCTGTGATTTCCGTTTTGAGCCATATAGGGAGAGGTGTGGACTTGTTGGTTGGCGTCCTTAAAATGCTAAGAGCCAATGAAGGCTGGAGACAGTTTTATTAGTAGGGTGCATATGCATTCTCTATGTAATCCTTCAAGTCCACTAAATCTATGTTTAATAATTCTTTCTCCCATGCATCTCCGCTTATTGTAACAGTTCTTTTGATTTTTTTTGTGGTAGCTTGAACTATTACACTTCTGTGCAACTGATGAACAAACTGTAATGCAATATAAACCCTGCACATTCTTCGGCATCGTGGGACTTCATGAATACCCCATACACACAAACTCATGGTATTTCCAAACCACTAAACCCATCAGCTTCAACATTTAAAATCAGTTACCAATGTTGGAAACACTATTTTGCTGATATAAATTTAAAACAAGCAACAAAGGTCAATAAAACAGGATTTATTGAATTCATCAAATTTCGGTAAAACTCAATTTGCCATATCAATATCAATACTCAATATCAATGTGCCATTCAAAGGAGATGATGTATACAATTCGCAGTCAAAGGAAGACCCGATAAAGCTATCAAGGGGAGTTATTATGCTTCAGAACTCATCTTCCTTAATACCACCAAGCAGATGCTTTAACAATCTGAGAAAGACCGCTATTCGCCAATCATCGACTCTTCCAACTGACTACATCAATTTGAGTGTGTTTGTGGAAGAAAATACATACGTCGTACAGAAAGCGATTGTCCACTCGCATGACAGAGCATTTGTCAAAGTGGTTGTAAATAGCTGAAGTCAAAGTACCAGAAAGTTCAATAACAAAGAACCTTGGGGATTACAAACATGACATTAACACTGTCAGGTCATTCACTGTTGTCAGCAGGCAAACAAACAGGAAGATGCTTGCGATTCGAGAGGAGGCTTGTGCAGTTGAAGTCTATAAAGCAGGTCTCAGTATGTAGAAGCAAATGGTCGTCACTGTGAATCCACCATGTTTCACTTATTAACTGTTATTATTATTATTAATATTTTGTTGACACTCTTGTCATTACTATTTCTGATTCATTTAAAACTATCTTTTACCAGTACCATTATTTCAACTCGTTTCAACATTGTTATTATTAATACTATTTAGTTCCGAATTCTTGATATATTCAAGTTCTTTTACTTACTGATAGCTAACAAATTGTTTATTTGAGTGATGTAATTGAACCGTATAATGCATTTTATCTTAATTTTATGTCCCTGCATTTTTAGAGTATCAGTCCAGCTCAGAAAGAGTTCTATAGACATTTGATGAGTTCATTAAATCCTGCTCTATTAACTTTGGTTGCTCATTTTAAGTTGCCAATATTATTATAGTTAAATGCTTCACTTTTTAAACCAACAAACTGTAAAACTCATTACAAGCTTCGCTTCACCCCCCTCTATCTGCCACTTCCACATACCCCACTCAACCTACTGTTAGTGTTAATTCTCATCGACTGACGTTTCTAGTGTCGCGTGAATCAGTAGGCATATTCAGTACAGACATCACAGCTTCTTTACGGTTAGTTTTGGGTATACCTCATTTGAAAACACAAAATAACCAGACGTATTTTTGCACCATTTAGCAGTGGCACATGGTTAACTAAGGTAAGTATGAAGTTCTCTAAGTGTTTACCAACGAATGACTGACTGACTGGTTTCAATATAGAACTTTGTACAGCACAGATGTACACCACTTCGAGTTGCCACTCTCCATGCTTTATGTAGCACACAAAGCAAAAGAAGAGAGCAAAGAGAGGTTCAAAAGACAGAAAATTAATACAAATGTGAAGGGAAAAGAATAGAGTCTTACTGGATATGACAAATCACAAAGAGTGAATGCTTATGTACCATCATCGAGAACGACAATTTTAAGTCAGCTACCATTGGTTCTTACCATCATCCGTGGACTCCAACCAACTAGTCAGGAAGCCAGTCTACACCTCCCTACGTGGCTGGCTGATTGGCTAGCTTAAACTAACTGTTGTGATGGATTTGATTGACTGATGAAGCCAGCCATGTTTTGGTTTGCTAGCTAGCAAACTAGCTGTTTTCAAACATTATCCATCTTATTTCAGCTGAGCTAACAATGTCCGTCGGTCGAGGAGGGTGATCGATGGCGATGTCTAGGCAGACATCTGTAACACATGTCCTAACCATCTCACTCAATCGATGTAACTGCTTCACTACCTCATCATCGATTGATTTTTCCTCCTCCTTACCTAGAACTCGACTGATATCTCACCAACTCAATATTATTCACCCTATTACTTCAGAAAAGACATAAGGACTTTACATGCAAACAGAAGATATACTTTGATTGCACAATATTTAGTAAGTATCTAGCCTTCTGTTTGGTGCAGATTGAATTCTATCAAAATATCCAACTTAGTCCTACAGAAGATCAATCGAGAACTCGAATAGCTCCGTAGTGGTAACGTCTTTGACTGCTGCGCCCACACTGGGTGACACCGGTTAGAATCTCACAAGGAACATGAGTTCCTTGAATATTGCAGATACGCCTTGCTGGTGAGTGCCAACTAGCACCAAACCTAGGTCGAGCAAGGCTTCCGGCCGGTTGTCTCGAACCATCTAATATCAAATACGGTAACAGCATAGCATAGAAATCAAAAAATGATTGGTTATGAAGTAGTACTACATTTCTAAAATTATACCGCACTTATTAATAATGGCTTTTGAGTTTGGTCAGAAATTAGTCCAATAAACAGGCCTACAAAATTTACACTTAAATCCAAGATATTTATTTGGATGATGGGTGGTGCCATGGTCTTAAGTGTGTTGTTAAGATCAGACATAATACAAACAAATAAAAGGAACAGACAAATACATTCAAAGTTTCAGTAGATACACATTCATGAGTATTTGATCGACGAATTGACAGTTTAACTGAGTTTCTTCTGGTAGTGCAAGAGAGTACGATAGAGGATAGTGGGTGTTTAGTGTTGGAAGGACAGTAAACTACTAGCAGATTTTTAAAATAAACAGTAGCCAACAAAGTAATAATTGCCTACACGAGGCCAGGTAAGTCTTTTAAAGATCTCGAAATGTTTACGCAATTACTAATACTACCTTAGCGTTTTAATGAATGTCACTAGTAATAAACTCACCACACAGTACTATCATAAATTAATATGAACTCCGACAGATGCAAGCTAAAAAGATCAGTTTTGCAAGTGAAGGCAAGCATAAGCCCATATCTGCACAGCATGGGTTCATTATATTTCCCTTGCTGTCACACTTCAATTAGTGAGGCCTCAATAACTGAGACATACTAATGGGTAACGGACCATAGGTAAGAAAGACCTCAGGACACTATTTCAGATAACCAGGTCGTTATCCAGGAACAGATCAGCACAGATGAAACCAGTGGAAAACAGTGAGAGAAATCAATTAATTACCATAGAATTCGCTCAGCTGAGCTCTTCAAAGGACTTTGGGACTGACTACCACCCACAACTCGTCCAGAAATGACACCAACAGCAGGCACAGAACTACCAATGAGAGAACACTAATCCTCCAACAAAAGCAGGAGTCTCAAGTGACATGAAGATACTAAATACCAACCAGAAAGGCAGTAGGACCAGTTGGAATTCCTCCGGAAGCACTGAAAACGGAATCTCATGACACAACTCCTCCTAGAACTAGGTAGATTCAGAAAAAGCAAACTATATGCGCACCGAATTGCAATACTACGCATCATAATCGAACAAAGCAGAGACAAGCAGTGAACTCTCTGCCTTATTGTTACAGACTCTGAGACCCTTGACAGCATTAACCACGAAACAGCTTCACAACTACGGAGTGCAGTGTCCCAAGCCTTAATCAACCTGCTCAACATTACATAACAATGCCACATATCAAGTGACGCACAACGGAAAATTCAGAGAAGTGTTTGAGGTAAAAATATTAGTGAGGCAAGGCCACGCACTATCGCCGATGATATTCCTGAGCGTGGCGAACTGGGTCATGCAGCAGACCGTGGGGAACGAGAGGATAGGGACACGTTGGACCGACGAGAAGACACTTGTCGATCTGGACTTTTCAGATGATTCGTGTCTAATGTCCGACAAACTCGAAGATCTAAATGCGAAAACCAACAACTTGGCAGAAGTAGCGAAGACAGGACTTCAAGTGAACAAAGGGAAAAGAGGGGTGATGAAGACAACCAAGCTACAACCATAATCACTAATCACTATCAACGGAAAGATTGAATGTGGTCAATTCTTCCACTTATTTAGGCAGCATTGTTTCACCCCAAGCGAAGGCACTGATAAGGATATCAAAGGCGACACACGCATGCATCACACTGAAATTAGCTTGGAAATATAACGCAATCACCATACAAAACAAGATTCCGATTTTCAACGTTAACGTGAAATCAGTACTTCTACATATGGTTTAGAGACTTGACGCAAAGGCGTTTCCAACTGACTGCAGAATTTCATCAACAGCTGACGCCTCCACTTGATACTGAAGACCAGATGATCAGCGACAGATGATAAGTGATACGGAACTCTGGGGACAAACCAACCAAGAAAATATGCCGAAGAAAACAGAAGTGGATCGGACAAATGCTGGGGATACCAATGGGTGACATCACGCGCTGGACCACCGCTCGAGTGGTACCAGAATGGGAAACGACTAGTTCGGCGACCAAGGGTGGCATAGACGAGATCGTGTGAGGAGGCGATAAGATCTTATGGGCAATCGTAGAGCCAGACAGCTAAAGAGGACTGTAGAGAATATAATGAAATGTAGATGTGCTGCTGAACCCCTATGTTCCATTCGGAACCCAGGGGAATAATAATATTACTAGTGGGTAACAAGATTTTATCCCTCTCCAAGATGTATTGACGTAAGCGGTATCACTGACCTTTAGAGAATAGGTACGACACACAGTCGAATGTAAAAGTTTGCATATGGTTGCTGGGATATAGTTTTTGACTCCTAGAGATACAAAGTTGATTATACCTTAAGAAAGGGCATGTGTGTATTAACATTCTATGCATATGAACGAACCGAATAGGACATTATTAAATTTCACTGGTTTCTCGTCAGCCCCATAAAACCTATAAAATTTTCAGTATCTGTGCGGTGTACTTGCAACTATAACATGATATCAGTAAACAAAATGTGCTCATAAATTACAAGAAATCACTGAAAACAATTGTTTATTTAGATTTTTCTTGTCCAGAATTACAATTACGTGTAGTATACACAGAAGGTCCAAGCTAAGTGAAAAGATCAAAATGAAGAGAACACTTCTTAGCCTTCTCAAACACTGAAAGGGTTAATCACCAAGTGAAAAAGCCTCGTATAGTTGACGATAGTATAGCCAAACACGCGTTTTCCCTTGTTCTGAAAGGGAGCCATGGCACCTAAAAGCTCACAAGAACTCATAGCATCTCTAAACATTAAAACATCAAGTGCACACAACTATGATATTAGTAGTAGTGAATTCGAGTGAAAAACCTCACCTCAACCTTGCATAGGTGTCTCTGAAACACGTTACACATCCATGACGATGGATGTTCAGATTTTGGCCAATGAAACCTGTTTTCTTGATGCGGCACGAGGAACCGACACTTAAATCTCCAACATACATCTGACAGAGAAGCAAAAAAGTGAATGAATTACAGAGGCACAGACTGTAGAAACACACGAAAATGAAAGAGGAAAGATGGGTTGGAATTAAGTTGTACGACGGTCAAAGTAACTTATGCACTGCTAAAAAAATAAGCGGATAACTGTTCCATGTTGGTAGTTAACAATAAAAACACTTATTTAGCAAAGTGAGAATTTCCCCTGGAGTCTCACAGAGATGGTGGCAAATATGTAGTCACGTAGGTGATGAAATACGCCTTAACGCTGCAAATACCCAATGTCTTCAAACATTCAGCACCATATACAATTCCTTATCACTACTTATTTCAGTGGTGATGTAGCAAACCTAGGAGTGAGTCAGTGGTTCAGCGGCAGAACGTTTGCCAATCACGCATGCGGTCCGGGGTTTGATCCATGGAGGGCGTACTCCCAAACCCCACTAAGCCGGCAGTAAGGCCGGTAGAGAGGGAGGGCTAGGAGTGAGGCTAACGACTTGACCCTATAAAGATAAAACCACGGCTCCCGAAACTCCAAAGCTCTAGCTTGAAGTTCTGTTTCACCGGGACGTAAAGGAATAAAATAGAAGCAATATAATTAACAACAAACCTAACCTATAAAATTAGGTCAATATTCAGAGCTCAGTAACATACAGTGACTAATTTTTAGTGAGTCTGTATAAACATATACCTATATGTGTATGCATGTCTAGTAAGTTTTCGTAGAAGTAATTCATCTGCCTTGTACGAAAAGTCCTACAATGCCGCTGAAAATTACAAGTGATCCTCAAATCTAACTACCTAAAAAGTGGACATAAAATTGGTACTTCAGTAAAAGACTAATCAGTTACAGTTGGTGCCATGCGTAGATCATTGCAGAGAATATTATTCTTTCGAGCCAATTCTTATTGGTGATGCCAAACGTTATTAATGAAGTTTCCACAGTTTAGGAATCAAGTGAAAACAAGTCGTTTTGCTTCAGAAAAATGCCTAATTAAATTAGTTGGAATTTGTGAGGTAGGCCTTTAACTAATTGTCTTGAGATTATAATCAGTCAATTTGATGAATATTCTTGACCACGCTGTCAATTCTTTTTTTGACTACACCAGAAGATAGTCTTAGAATAAAGTGTAATGAAGAAATACCTATGTATAAAAGGTGTCACAAATCTGATCTTTTACAAATGACTGAGCAGCAGCTGTAATACTAAATGTATTATTTCATAGCTTGACTGGTGTGAAAAGTAACTTCGATTAACACTTGTACATAAGCCCTTCTATGACTGTTTGAACCTACAAACCGAAAAAAAATCACCAATAACGGGAAAGTACAGAAAAAAATCATCATAGTACTGCGCCTAACGATACTGACTATCAACAAAGTAACTGCAGCTTACGCACAGTGTATTATGATAAGGTAGAAAATCAACGCGGTCAAGTTTGATACGAATGCCAAAGTGGCATCAGACAACAACACAAGAAGAGAACCCATCATGAGTCAACAACAGGTCGGTGAACTGAGTGATAACGGATTACCATATGTAAACTTTTGCACCATAATTGATTTTGGGGTTGAAAGCACCATAAACAAACACAAGGTAATGTGCGTTTCACCTGATGGACACATCAAAAATCAAATAGACTGAATTCCCACCTCAAAAAAAAAATGGAAATGCAGCTTACTGGTAACAAGACTGAGTAAGAAGACAGACATCTGGTAGACCAACATAACTTCACAGATGATTTGTGTCGTATATCCCACAAACTTCAAGATTTACAAGACAGCTGATGAAGATACTGAACCAACAACAACAAACATCAATCACCATCGATGGGAGAAATCTAAAGGAACTCTCCTTCGCTTATCTCGGCGGCAGGCGACACAGTTAAGGATACAAAATCAAACAGAATTGAGGAAGCAAAAGGTGGTCATGGCTTTGAAATCCACAACACTCAGCATGGGGAACAAAATCCGAATTTATAACACTGGTCAAGTCAGTTCTATCCTGGAATATCACATGGCTGGCCAAAAAAAATATGTCAGAAGCAACTGTGGTAGTGAATCATTGACAACAACCCATACTCCCAAACTTATATACATAGGGGAACTGAGGTGGGTTTGAAATACGCTGAGGATGCTTTCGAGTGACTTCACACGATAGGCCCTCAAGTGGAAGCCGAATCGGAAGCGACGAGTTGGGCGTCTGATGGTGACATGGAAATTATGTGAATAGAAAATGAAAGTTAGCGAGCAGTCAGTTGAACGTGAAGGCAAAGAAGTGAGTGTAGTGGAGAAGTACCACCGAAGTCTTATGTTCTGTTCCAATAGCAAGGAGAAAATAATATATTAATAGAAGGCAATAAACATGCCAGACCCTTACAAGTTTCATAAATCTGGAGAAGCTGCATTGAACTTTGATCATGCCCTGGAAAATAGCACCCCTAAACATTCTCAACTGCAAATAATGGATGTCCAAAAAGTAAAACTAGAGAAAACATTCTCAACTATTACGCGCATTTAATGTCTAGATGACTTTACCGTTGATATCCTACATACTCATCTCCTGTCGAACATCTTTGAGAGTAGGTGACAAGCATTTTAGGCGGTTAGGATCTACTCAAAACCCTTAGTGACTGCATTATTAAGTTTAGGAGGTGTCTGGTAAGTGAAATGCTAAAGTATGTTTCAGCATCAGTCTAAATGCATGCTTAATTTAACACTAAACAAACTTTACAGGTTCATTGATAATATACGCAAACCAATACTTCATTTATATTGTGGACAGTTACCATAGATGTATGCCGATGGCTTCAGATCTTCAGTCATAGAAACATCAACATGCATATACTCTGCAATATCAGTTAGATTGGATGATCGATATAGAACTTTGCGAAAAAAGTTGAATCGTTTCAAGCTACTACACCTCGAAAAAGTGAGCAAAAGACGAAGATACAAAAGATTATACCAAAATAGACAAACAAGAGTGAGTGGGAAAGATTAGTGAAGAATTTTATGGTTTCACCATTAGTACCACAAGTAAGCACATCAACTGATGAGGCCAGAAATATTCACCAACTGAATTGTTCAAGACATGAGTGGTATACAACAGAAATCTGAAGTTGAACTTTATATGCACAGTCTCTGATCATTAATTTGGCTGAAGTGTAGAACATTCGGATGACGTCCGAACATTACTCAAAATTTTGCCAGAGTCAAAGATAGATTAGAGTGTAGGTGTAGAAGCGCTTGATACTAATAAATTTCACACGTTTCTCCTCATTTAACCCATTTACTTTTTTCATTTCCTGAATCTATACTATAACTACTAGAAAAATATAACACAACTGTATTAACTTTGTGTTACCAAAAAAAACATTTACTAATCATTTTGCTAGTCATATCTTAACCACTCAGTAATTAAACAAAACTGACATCTAGTGGTGAAAATATTCCCAGGCTTTCTACTAAGAAAGTGCCCTAGGCAGATTAATACATATAAATCTTTGCTGAAAGCATTCGCGACTAACAGCCCACATACTTACGGTTCACCAAATGTTTACCACTAGCCTAGTTGTCTACAGAATTAACACTAGCCACAAGCATCTGAGACACAATTTTTCCACTTAATATGTATTATTGTAGCAAGTTCCTACAAGTTATTATATCATATTGTGAGAATAATAGCCTTCATACTCCCTGAAACTTTTGACTACTATACTTCTCACGGAAACTCATATATTGAGAAAATGTACGTAATTTCCTACACAATTTGTAGACATTAATTCGCATGCAACAACACAAAAAAATCTTACCGGAATTTTTTGGCCAAACCGAAATCAATGAGTAATACTTTGTTACAGTGACGACCAATACCCATTAGAAAGTTGTCCGGTTTTATGTCCCGATGAATAAAGTTTTTTGCGTGCAAGAAATCCAGCCTCCATAGCATCTGATCAGCAAGCATTAGTACAGTTTTCATGGTAAATCTACGTCCACAAAAAGTAAATAAGTCCTCTAAACTGGGTCCCAAAAGCTCCATAACCATGACATAATGAAGATTTCTAATACCATCGAGTCCATAGAACTGAATTTGAGGTATTCCCGGAGTTCCCTTAAGATTTTTATCTTTTCAAAGTATGAACTTACATGCAATGTTCGATAAACCTTGCTCTCGAAGTAGAGTTGAGGATGTCGTGCATGAACCCGCTCCATTTTAATTGCCACTTCTTCTCCCGTAAAAATGTTAACCCCCAAATAAATGGAGCCGAAAGATCCACTACCAATTTTTCGCAATAGACTCCACTTTCCCGCCACTATGTATTCACACGATGATGAATCTTCCATGATGTTTATACGGCGGATTTAACAAATGAACACATTCAGCTACAAAAAGATGGGAAGAGTTTTCCTTACATTAGACTAGAAAATTGCGCCACTACTGTCACAAGAAATAAGCACGTAAATTTCACTCCGGCCAAATATTCTCAGACGAAAAATGAGCAGAAATACTCATTCCCAGATGCTCAAAATGGATGGGAACATGGGAGTTTGGGGGATAAAGGTTTTAATACAGTGACTCTGATATGAAGTCCCGGCGTTTACACCTATACTAAACAAGATACTCGAATTCTTCGAAATATCTAAATAGCCTTCCTCATTGCACAATTACGTCGAGAGAATAGTCAACAAGGTCAACTTAATCAGTACTCAGTCTAAAGTATACACAAAGCGGATATACGAGAACTATAAAGTACATATTTCATCGCATAATGAAAATGAGAAGTGTTAGGCGTAGTTACCTACTGCATACCTTGATATGTTAGCAAGGGGTACGATTATGTTGTAAAGAACAAAGGCTAGTGCGACCAAGACATGACAACCACAGAAAGGGAATTTGATGGTCAGCCTAAGACCTATGGGCTGGCATACGAATACTGGAACCTGTGTTAGGCTCAATGCGATAAGGTTCAAAACTTAGTGCAGTGCCATGTGTGCATCCATGTTTTCTCAAAGACTGAAATCCCTTGTTTGGTTTTTTACGTACTTAATGCCATTTGCTTGTTTTACTTTCTACCACGTGCTTGGTGTGAACATAAGGAATAAACAAAATTACAGTGTGCAATAATGCCGAGCCTTACATTGATAGTGTCCGAATTAAAATGAACTATAACCACGTATATTTAGTGTGCATAAATGACACTTAAGATAAACAGTAAATCACTGAGTGCATTACCAACACAATCACTTAAGCAGAAGCTCCTTGGTAACAGTTGAGTACACGATGGCAATTAGGAAAATAGATTAAAACACAAAAGGCACCGTGTTCCTCCAGTGGATATCCAGAGAGCATAAACTTCACGTTCACTGCTAAAAAATTCCGGGCAAAGGAAGTAGGGTTTGCGGCGGAAATCGGAACTTAGTTCCATTAAATTTAAGGGTGCAATTCTGCAAAGGACCCGAAGCTTGCCCAAAGTTTCTGTAATAGAACCTAAGTTTGACCAACGTTGAGTTTAACTGTACCAGCCACTGAGGTGCATGGAGTTGCATGCAGTCAGAGTCACGTGGTGTCACCAAGTCAATTTACGATAATAACAACAGGATAATCTGCAAAATTCCAACAAGTGCTTCTGAGAAAGCATCACCTTCAGGTTTAAACGACGTGATCTACCATTATCTAAGTTTCTGTGTGATGACTTCCAATCTTCGCAACAGAAGCACGTAATTTGTACATATTATCTAGACAGTAAGCTTATATCAATAATCTATAATAATAACGATGGGACTGATACGCGATGTAGCGACGGCCACTGGTGCCTGGATTGAGCACCATCTAGGTTTTTTATCATTATTCGCACTTTCAATCTTGAATTGTCCTCTAGCGCATGTCAAAATAAGTCATAATTTACAACCAGAAAAGACAACACTTAATCAACACGATACAAATATTAGCGAAAACTCACTGCCAAATAGGAATATTATAACGAAATTGCCGCCGTGACCTACAGCTAACGAAATGTCAACACGAGGAATTTCTTCAATGTCCAGGCTTTCATTGGAAGACAATTAGATTTCTTTCCAAATGTGCGACGTTTGTGCTTCTTCCTTGACCATTTAATTCATGAAATAATGAGAAAAATTAAGGGTGTAATTCAAAGCATTTAACAAACGTTTAACAACAAGCAGAAATCTCACTGAATTTCTTACTACAAAATAATTGCAGCTAAATTTCCCCTCCGCCTTGCTACCCAGAGAAAGCCTGGAGTAAGCAAGTAAAAGCCGAATGATTCTATTCTCCCCTGCCAACATCAGCAGTTGGCCAGCTATTGGAAAAGCTGTACATCTGTTCCATTCCTGCCTAAACGGTATGTGGGCTCTTCCATTAATTTGTCGAGCATTTGATTAATAAATTGGACACCGCTTCATACTCTGTAATAGTTGTGCGGTGTTTGTAGGGGCAAACATACCATTAAGCCAATTAGATATATATATGCTTCGGCAGATATAATCCGTCAAATCTCAAGAACATTTAAATATATTGTATGCGTGGTAGCTGCTGGACTGAATGGAATAAATCTGAAATACCGTACTCGTTTCAGTGGGGAAATTCTGGATGCTGTAAGTGAATTCACTGACTTTGAAAAACCCTAAGTCCTGTAACTTCTGATCATTTCAATCTATATCCATATCCTTGGGTGTAATTAACAAACATTGAATACTTTTCGAATGCGTCCGTGGTAACCAGAAGGGCACCAAAATGAGTTAACAGTCTAGTCACTAACCATGTGCAGGTTTATAGGCACCAAACTCACATGAAGAAAATTCAACCTGTGTTCACTATGGATAATACGTAGTCGTGTTTGATTAGCGGTTTACCATGATGTTTTGTCGCCTTCATTTTGTTTGCTCGTTGACGAATAATAAAATTAACTACGAACGTACTCTAACATTAAATTATTTTCCACTAGCAATGAATCACTGTTTATAGCACGGTGAAATTATTCCTTTCTATAACATAGCTTTTAATCGGCCATCTATCAAAATCGAGTGAATACTTGTATTCCGGACTCAAACAGTGTAAGCCCTAAATCACTGACTCTGTGACAGTCAGCCATCCTTCGAGCTTTCCAGACTTTAACCAGGTTTTATTCTAAGATGTAGACTTTATCTTCCGTACACCCACACTATGTGTGAATTCCAGCATCAATGTAGCATTTTTTCCTCCATTTAAGTAGCCTAGGACATTTAATTGTAAACGGGGTGACCACTGATATTCATAATTATCCTCATTTGTTTGTGAGGGACGCCAGTTTGCAGGCATCATCAATTTGTGATGCAATGCACAAATAGACTAGACATACTTCCAATTATTCAATTACAGAAGATATATATAAGACAAGGTAATGGAATAAAATCAGTAATGCCATTTTATACAGTTAAAAAGTTTACAAATTTTAGTCCAGGAAATCGTTAGTGTCTCAGTAACCGGAATAATAATCTATAGAAAACGAAAAATAAAGCATGCTGGAGCTGAATATTAACACCGAGTTAGCCAAAGAGATTTATAATGCAAGCATTGGGATTTTCCCATTGTGTCTTAAATTGCCGTATTTATTGGTGTTGTACAGGTAGTCATTTGGATTTGTCAGGATAATCAGCGTATAGGAGAATTTCCAGATACACACTACAGCTTGTTCACCACTGGGATTTAGTTAATTGCAACTAAAATCCTGTCTGATTGCTCTACAATGTTGAGATATCGATGTGTGTTTATGAGAAGCTTATATTTCCTTTAGATGCAATATTTAATGGACTTCTACCATAATTGACCATATACTAGATATTGAGAAGATTTAAGGATTTGAGTTGTACCGGTGGCGACTGTTGATTTATTTACACCCTCATCACTGTGAATGAAATATCACCGTATTCTTTTCGTAAAGGTGACTAGTCAGAGAAGTATAAGTGGTGTCCCCAGTGGTCCAAAGACAGTGGTTAATCAGTCTACAAACTTGTTTACGGATAACAGTCACGGTCACTGTAGTCAGGATTTTGTCCGCGCAAACAAAATCTTAGCCGAGTCTACCTATTATCCTCGTGAATATTAGGTCACTTCTGTAAAACATTCATCACTAAGTAAATTAGCCTCAGTATGGAGATCGTCACTGATTATAATCAATGAAGCCTGGCGCACAAGTTAAATCCACAGCAACAGTCAAAGAATTGACAACTAGAACCTTTTCCGGGTGGTCACTCCACCTCTTTGTCCATAGAGTGTGTTGTTGAACTTGGACTAGGTATTGAAAATGCATCCCCAGAGTATTTTTTAAGTAGTTGAATCTGAGTGCCAACGTCGATGAAATTGTTCATATTAACTAATGGACACTGTGATAAAATTACTTGTCTGATGGATCAGTGCTTCAAACCGGACTTTCATATCGAAGTCACCCCAATTTGTCAAAATGTCACGGACCAACGACAAAGCTTGCAATTGCATAGGAGATAATGATTTACTGGAGTGGTTGCAAATGTATTTTCAAGTATTGGTTTTGTAGGGATTTTGTGGTTCTCTAACTGATGTCAGCTCATGATGAAATCCTCCATGCAATCGAACAAAAATTGAGAATCTGTGACCAGTAGGGTACAGAAGGTTGAAGATGAGGCACTAACTCATCGAAAATGACATTGTAAAGTGGTCGCGCTGTGTCGTGAATCGGCAGGAGTTAGAATTCAAGGACCACTGGATCGGGTCCCAGTGGCTCAATGGCCTACGAGCTCACCTTGTAACCAGAAGGTCCCGGGTTTGAACCCGGTGGGTGCGTACTGATGAAGAGTCCAAAACTAAGACGAAACGACTGTCCAGTATTCCAAGGTTTTCCAGTGGTTGTGTAACTGATGTTAGCTCATGACGAAATCCTCCATGCAACGAAAATGTATTTCTCTGGTGTTGCAGGAAAATGTGAAGTGTCAACTGCTTCAAGACTATTTGGAAGTCCTTTTTTTGCTTCGTGACTCAATGAATTTTTTGGTGATTTGAAATGGAGCAAGAATCCCGTGATAGTAAAAGAACTTGAAATGTTTCCTAAGTTTCCTGTCAGGCTTACATGGTGAACACGAAAATCAGTTTTCTGAAAAGCAGTGTAGGTGGGGAAGAATATCCCAAGTTCTCAAGTTAAAATCTTCGTCCTAATCATGTCCGCACAAGTCGTCGATCTTTAAAACGTGACCCGCTGAATGTGACTGGTGAAATAAAATCTCGAAAACCAAATATAGAAGGAAACATTTCATTTAGAACACATACTTCGTTCGAACTGTCAGAAGACGAGCAGAGAAATTCTATG
The DNA here is from genome assembly GCA_944472155.2 of Trichobilharzia szidati. Lineage (NCBI taxonomy): Eukaryota > Metazoa > Platyhelminthes > Trematoda > Strigeidida > Schistosomatidae > Trichobilharzia > Trichobilharzia szidati. The sequence continues at coordinate 43,929,898 of OX235279.1, forward strand.
GAATACATCAGTTCAATTTCAAGAAGATATTGTGAAGATGTAAACCGGTAACTTGCGACTACTATAGGGATGCACCTCCCATTTCTAGTCCAAATTCAACAACACACTCTATAGGCAAAGAGATGGAGTGGCAATGGCGTCGCCTTCGGGTCCTTTACTTGAAGACTGTTTCTTGGCTAGTCTAGAGAATGGTGTGTTACGACCCACTATCGATAGTTTTCATATGTACCGAAGGCACACAGGTGATACTTTTATAAAATGTGACGAGAATGCTAACATCGGTATGATAACTAAGGAGTTCAATTGCCATCATGCTATCCAGTTCACATCGGAATCAGAGATGACCTCGGAATTCCATGTTAGATGTCCTCCTGAAAAAGATGCCTAACAGTTCCCTTAAAAGATCAATCTACAGGAAGCCAACATGGAATGGTCAATGCACGAATTTTCCTAGTTGGGTCCTTTTGAGAAGAAAGAGAAATGTGAGCCACCTCTTATCTTTGAGAATAAGAAGGATAGGTACCGGTGATACAATCGGCGGGGAACTGGAGTGACTCGGACAAGCTAAAGCGAAATCCCGAAAGAATCCAGATGGTGCAGTAGAAACTACTATTTCCGGACGTTTAATTTGAAGGTGGTGCCATAGCTGAGATTCTTAAGAACCGTTTATCCAGATCGCTGAGAAAGGCTTCATGGTGGCTGAGATACGGATCAATTTCTAGTGCCGACAAATGATCAGTACATGTGTGAAGGATAAATTGTCGCTTTGGACGGGCAATTTCAATATGTGTTTATAAACTCGATTGTTCCTGTGGTGCTAGTTATATTGGCCGCACACTTTCTAAACACATCTCTGAACATTGTCTGGCGTGATTAGCAAAAGGACAGTGAAAGAGAGTTACTAGCTTGATTATCGAGCACTCGGTGAACCCAAGTCATACAGCGCCACCAGAAACGTCCCTTAAGATTATCTGCAAGGTGTGACCGAATGCTACGAAGGGCGGTAGTTTTTAGCATTTGTTAACGGAGGTGTAGATATTCGGCATTTGTGTGTGGTGGAGGCGTTTGCAATTCGTCACTACAAGCCCGAACTATGTAAACAGGAAAATTTTGTCCGGTATTTCTTTCTACCATAGTCTTAACCTCTTCATTAGTCGTTCCCTGTAATTTTTCATTTTTATCTTTAATGATTAGTTCGCCTTCATTTTGATAATTAATTCACTATTATCACTATTACACGTTATTTTTCTAAGTTTTTTCCATCCCATTTACCCTTGTTAAATGGACACTCAACTACCTTCCTCTTCGCTCAATGAGATTTTTATCCTCATCCTATTTCTGACCATTTATTGCTTTGCACTGTTGTTGAGTGATGTGCAATTGACAAAATTTATTTTTTCTTTCGAAGCCACTTCTTGGTAGTTGTACCTTGGCGACCATTTCCGGGACTTGGGGTATTTGAAACTCTTCTGAATTTCATCGGCAGAAGAGGGTGTGTGCTGCACTGAAATTCACCTATTTGAATCGCCTATATCTTAGATCTTTTATTCACAAATAACAATGCAGCAATTACCGTATGTGTGAGAAGTGAATTTTCAAATAGCGACCATAAAAAATTGGTTTGCTTTTAATATCTTTCCCGAAACAGTCTGCAGAGATGAAGCTGAACTGGTACATATGCGATTATATAGACATGCTAATTGGAGCTCATAAAAGCATCTAATTAGATATTCTAACAGTGGCTCATACTTTTCGAACTAGTCCTTGAATGCAATTCTTAACATTTTATATCAGGAAATAAAATCAATTCATGATATCGCTGCACCTCAAATGATTGTCAGCTTCGAATTCCTTCAAAGATATTACATTCCAACACCGTTAATTGGAAGTCTACGAAATCACTTGATAAAATACTACAGATATCATGACTTATCATCAACCTCTATGACATCTGTTTTCAACACAGCATTCCTCTCCTCGATCACAAACACAGGCTATAAAGTGACTCTAAAGTCCTGTGTGAATTATTCAACAAGAAATTTGCTGCTCGTTATCCTAAGCATACAGACCCATTAATTGGTAGACAGTCTATTACTTTGGCACAACTTCCCTCTTTTCCCACACCAAAACTAATTAGTTCCGTTGGTTTCACTTATGATAACGTTAACTAAACCGATAGAACTCTCAAAAGCTATTAAGGTTTTGACGCTAATGGCATTCCATCTTATTTCTATAAACATGGTGGTCCTGATGTGTTTATATCACAACTTAAAATCTCTGCAATAACCGTAGAAACTCAAACCTACGCGGATAAATTGAAAACGATATTTATTGCACCTAATCACAAATGCAGCCGGTAAACAAAAGTCACACCTACATCATCTGAAATTGTATGGAGACTAACTAGAGATGCCACCCTCAAACATATGATTAGCTGCATGGATTACTAAAATCCTGACCATGTTTAATTTTGCGACCGGTAGTCTTGACAATTTACAACTAGTACTCGTCATTTACTATGACATTTCTAAAGTATCCGACCGCGTCGTCGATTTGCTGCTAATACATAAGTTAAATTCCTTGGCAGTGCGTGACCCACTATTGGAATGTCCCAAACCATTCCGTAACGAGAGTCCCCAAATTGTTACACTTGAGTCTGTAACTCCCAGACCTAGCCCAACTTCTCCTGTTGTAGTCCAAGGTAGCTCCATAGGCAGCCTCCCTTCCGCACTATATGTAAATGTAATATTCACTTTTTCCTTATATGGTAAACCATTCGTTTTTAAAGATAGTTTTAAAGTAGTTTATACATCTCAGCGTAAAGACCCAGGGTACTTTTAGAATGTTATGCAGAATGAATTAAATAAAGTGATTGCCTAGTCATTTTTATGGAATCTGCGATTTAATCTAAGCAAATTTGGCTAGATCTGCTTCAGCGCACCGTTGAATGACACAGAATTAACGCTTCAATCTGTTAACCTACCTAGAATTCTAAGCGTCATTGACTTACGACTCAGAGACTCTAATGACATATCCTAAGCAAGTGACATCGCAGACTCGAAAGTCGAAAATGCCCACTCAGAAACTTTAGTGACAATGAAGCCAAACTCATCCTACAAAAGACAATTTGAAGGCAACTATAAGAATACTATCCATTCATTGTCAGCAATACTCGCCTGTGTGACAAGCTGAGAATCAGAAGTATCTAACTAAATTTAACGACAATAACCAAATAAAGTAAGGCTAATTGGCTCAGATGGAAATTCATGTAGCCCAAAGTTTCAGGCGTGTGCGTCGGTGGCACAGCGGTAGAATGCTCGCCGACCACACAGGTGATCAGGGGTTAGATCCCCGGCCGAATCACCCCTTTACCTCGCTAAGCCAGTAATAAGACTGGTAAAGAGGGAAGGTTGGGCAGAGAGCTACTAACCCTGTCCCATAAAAATGAACACCACCGCAACCGAAAATTCAAGCTGCTAGCTTGAAACTCTATGTTCTGCTGTAAACTCAAAGGAATAAAAAATGGATTCAAGCAAGCCACCGATTTCCCTAGGTTTTTGCACAAAATATCATTCTCAGACAGTAAGGACATACAATTCTCCACAGTCTTGTATTTTGAAATAAGAACCTACATATCTGTTGTAAGCTTCAGAAGCTCTCTATGTAGACTGTTTCATCCTACTGGTTACATTCCCCAACTATTTATTTCTTAAATGAATCAAATATATAAAGAAAGAATCGCTCTGCATAAACGGTAAAGAGACCAGTCGCATGGTTGTTTAAAAAGACTAGGGGAATATCAATGTATATATTTACTACACAGCAGAGTACGGTAAATATAAACATGTCTATGAACTGACATAACAACAGCACTCGTGTTTGAAAATAACTTTATTTTCATAGAAAACGTCATAGTTTTCTACGGTAAGACCAATATGGTTAGCATCATACATTGCAAATGTGCACTATCATATCAAGTACTGTATAGCTTATTCTTGTATTTTTCTTGTAAATATACTTCCAATAATGTATTATTCATGATTGCATTTTATACCACTTTTTAGCCGTGCAGGATTTTCTCCTCTTCCTGAAATAGCGTTCAAGCACGTGGTTGTCGCTCAACTTCGATGGAAACCTTCGTGGAAGATTTACAAATTAACAATTATAAGAATCTGTTCCGATTGCTTGTACTATATAATTCAACAATTTGAACTTTTAAAAATGTGATAATCTTACTATCCCTTGTAAACGTTGTACTTACCTCAATATTGGTTGGCTATCGTATGCCTACAACTACGGGTTGAAAACGAAACGAAGTCGATTTTCCTGCGCAACCTGGAGGACTACTGTTTAATTCAATAATGATACGACATGGGTCAGACAATGAGTGTATTTATATATATATCAAATATTTAGCTGTTCAAACATTATTAACTTGTAGACAATCTACTATTTGTCATTATATCATACTTGATCGTGCCTGTAAAAATGACATGCATTTTCATGTAAATTTATGTTTATATGAAAATAGAAATTATTATTGTTAAAATTCTATTTATGCCCATATACTTTTCTTTTTCCGGTAATTTGGTGCTTGACTGTCCCTTCGTATTTGCCTTGTAGTGGGAGTCGTTCAGACCTACTGTAAGACTGAAATTAGACAGGTATTGAAGCCACTGATGTATGCCTTCTGGCTGGCTGGCTATGACGGACATTATAAATAAATAAATAAATAAATTTATTCTCATATTACAGTACATGAGGGAAGCCAGTTTACAGGCATCATCAAATTGTTACAGAAATAGAACCATATAATTCAATCACAATTTACAGGCGGTAGCAAGATATGCTTTACATGTTCGCTGGAGATTATACATACACTTGATAAATGTTAATCCCAGTGGTGTAAAACAGTCTTTTCACTTATATACAATCATTTCTGTGCACAGCTGGAAAAATCTGCTAGATTGTCAGTGAGTGCAACACAACAGGAAATACAGAAGTATTGTCTTCGCATTAACAAAAAACCAGATCTTTGGTGGATGGATTATAAGTGCCTGGGAAAAAAATAAAGCTTGAAGTCAATTTTCATACATAACTTTGTTGTGTGCAGAATCCTTGAATTATAGTTCATTGATGTGTTATTTTGAAATCAGTGATGTGTTTATCTCATTTGATCTGCAATGTCATTGTTGGGAGTAAATACATAAGCTTCAGACGCATTAATTAATGGATTTCTACTGGTTGTGGGTATTTTCTTAGCGTGAGGAAGGTTTATGAATTTCAGCTGTTCCGACAGGAGTTGAGAATATTAACTGCTCAGCAACATTATAGATATAAGTTCATCACATTATCTTAGGAAAGGTCGGTTGTAGTTGGTGAGGTATATATGGTGCCCAACGAGCGTACATCTGTCCATGTTATGTTGTGGTGAGCTATACCTTTTTCATGTTGTCGATTTATGTCCATTTTATTCCACTTACTGTGTTGGGTAGAAGTTTTACAAACGAAATTTCTTGTCTGTTTGGGGGTACGCATCTTAACCGTTAATGTTTTATCTAGAATTATAAATATAGGCAAAAAACAACAGGTGTAGTATTTAAGCCTATACATTAAATGGACCTATAATTTCGGAGGCTCTCAGATAGGAGCTAGAACTACTATCGTTTGCAAACTCTTGTAGTTTGTCATTAAGCACCTTTTTGAAGGAGGCCAGTGTACTTGTTTGACGCATTTCCATTGGTAGTTTATTCCATATCTGTGCATATCTAATCAAGTAAAACCTTTGCCTGATGGCTGTTTTACATTAGTCTGTGTGGAGGACAATTTTGCTCGTAGCCTAAGACTACATTGGTAGGGGAATTAAACAATTATATTACACACCTCAAACATACACACCATTTGCCGTAGACTGCAAAGTTATGTGGGAGAATTGACTTTAAGCTTAAATTTTTCCCAAGTATCTGTGATCCACCCTGCACAGACTTGAAATTTTTCGTTAATGAGGAGACAATCTTCCTATATTTCCTAATGTGCTACATTGACCAAGTAATTAGCCGATTCTTCCCACAAACTAAAGCCAAAAAGAACAACAACTATGTAAACTCTGCATAAAAAAATTTATTGAATTTAATAATACTTATCCATGCCTGTACACTTGTTGTGTTCCTACACGGACAGCTATAAATATGTTATTGAAATAGTGAAGAAGGGTTCCAGGAAAGTTAAAAACAATTCCACAACATATCTGCGATAGAGAAAAGGTAAGATGACAGAAGGTATCTCAGATTACAACTCCGATTAGCCAGGACACCATCGTGGAATGAAAGCAACACAGATAAAACCAAAGAAATATTTATCTTAGAGCAGGAGAAAAGGTGGCGCTAGGTCAGCCAATTCACCAAATTGACTACCACTTTAAACCCATCCAGAAATACCACCATAAAACACAGTTTTAATACCGAGTAACAATCCTGAGGCCTTATCAAGATCCTTGAATTCCATAAAGATACCGAAGGCAAGGAGAACGGTGGGACCAGTTGTAATCCACATGAAGCTCTGGGTCAGGAAAACTCGCCAGTGTGCTTATGCCTCTGTCGAAGAAGGTTTGAGAAAACTAGAAGGGAGGCAGTCAATGAAGGGTGACTCATGCCTGTATGAATACTGCCCCCGACTGATTCGAACAAAATATGAAGCTGAATGGCCTGAGAGAAATTAAAGTACTGTAGATAGAAGACTTAGACAAAGCAGACTGAATTCATGAAAAACAAGTTGTGTTGGGACTAAGCTAGGACACTTCGCATCAACACTGGTCAGAACCTATAATGTAATTGAAGCCCATACTTTGACTTTATTGATAGTGTCTGCCTCAAAACAGTTTGGCAAAAGACTTCAACAATTCTATATGATGATGAAACATGTCAAGTGATTAGCAGTGGAACGCATACAGAAGCCGAAACTGGGAGGAGGCTGACTGCTACCACCGAATGCCATCTTTAATCAGGTGAAGGACTCAAAAAGATAAGGATTTACAGACCATTTCTGTCGTGTAGCACTAACTTTAAGATATAAAAGCAAAAAGCTTCAGGCTGTCGGAAGAGATAGTTAGGACAAGACGTTGAATGGAGGTATTAAGGATAGAGGTTATGAAGATACCCTATCATACCAACAAAAAACACCACCCACCAACAACAGAAGTTTAGGGGGAGTTACCTCTCACACTTACATGGGTAGAATCTTATTAAAAATATGCGACACTAGTTAAAATATCAGATCGAGGACCAGGAAAGCAAGGCTTTTATTACTTTGTAATCACTGTGAGGATTCATAACACAATGGTGGGGCTAGATCATACCAACCAAATTAGAGTCAACTCTAAATAACCTGTAGCGGTCAACCATATTTAAAAGACGTAAGCACTGGTAGCTTCGTCAATGCAGTGTATAGAAAATTCCCATGAGGCGTAATTAAGAACATCAAAGCGAGCAAAAGTCTCTCTTATCGTAATTCCACTTAAAAGCTGCTTATTTGCTTAGGGGCTTCATAAGTGTCCGGATTCTGAATGAAATTACAGAGCGATATTTGTGTCCAGAATAAACTGTATTCCCTCAGATATAGATGGCCTTATTCCTGATTAAGTGCAGTAATAAAGCACTCTGGTTAAGCGTAATGCATGCTCAAATATTTGGAAAATAGTTATAATGCCAGGCAAACAGGAGATTATGAATTCAATGTATGGTGTGACTGATTGTTCTACAGACAATCAAAAAGTTTCTAGGTCGAGTTTTTGGATCCCACAGTTTCACTTTTTCCATGTGCGAGGAATTCAGTTGGATTTATAATGCGTCTTACAAGGTGTCATAGTTAGCCACGATTTAAAAAATACAGCGCACCGTCGAGCCATGGCTACACGTAGTTTCAGGTGCTTATGGGCAATTCGTGGAGCCTTTACTAGAATCACCTGTATCCAGGCAGCCAGTCCTCGTCTTAAAGGCGACTCACATATCCTAGAAAGGGTTCAAAGGAAGGCAACACGTATGATTCTCGGTATGACTACTTCAGCATACAAGGAAAGACTAGACAGTTTAATTCTCTTCTCCCTGTCATACCGTCGGCAGAGAGCAGATTTAATCACAATGCTTAAAATTTCAAATTATGACTACGGAATGGACCTATTCTCTCTTTTCCTTCCCACCAGGTCGGAACACCTTAGAGGACATAGCAGGAGAGTTCAAAAGCCAAGAAGAAACCACATTGATGTTGAGTACTGGTTCTCACACCGAGTCATAAACTCTTGGAACCGACCCCCAGAAGAAGTGGTGTCTGCAACCTCAAATGATTCATTCAAGAAGGGTTTGGACAATCACAGAAATTTACTAGAAAAGGATCAATATAGGCTCCAAGCCTTCTATCCTCAACCAATAAATATGAAATCTGAATATTGGATGAAAAGGAAGGGCGGTGTTTTCGACGTATTGGGCTACGGTTAAAACTGGTTATACGGTGTGTTTATTCTGGAACGGTGTCTATTCCTGAGTTTCAAACTGTTCTGTGTTTTCCACTGTGCACTAAAAAGGCTGTTTTAACAGTAATCGATATCTCGACACACAAGCGGGCTAGTTCAGTTGTCGGCCTATATCAATTTTCGGTGACTAAACTAAAGCAGTCCAAAACGAAACTACCTAATGATGACCTTGCAAGATCTGCTTACGAGAATTGGTTTAACCTGACTGTAAACACTTCTGTAAGAATCTGGGAGGTTTTTTGGAACATATGCAAGAATATTATACCATATAACCATTTTTAACATTTCATTAATTCTGTATAGACTTTTGTTTCAAATTACGCAATTTCATTTCTGGTGCATCTGATTGGTAGCTGAAGGTGGTTTCTGTTTTGGCTGCTATAGTTTAGAATCACCCAATTTTCCAACTCGCAAGTCCGATTAGATTAGCTTCACCTATCTCGCAGCTGTCATTCCACTTGCTTCTTCCTATAGATCACCTTTGGGTTACATCTAAAGCATCCATAGCTGTTATAGGTTTATAAGCCACCTAGGAAAAGGAAACAGTGTCTTGTTGCTCCTTGTCTAAGCGAAGTTATAGCATATTGTATGCTGTTGCAGTGACGATATTCCAATATCCAATGTCGTTTTTACGAGTTAGTATAAACCAATTTGATTTCTTTTTGCTCGCCTCTTGATGTTAATTCAGTTTCTGTAGAGATAATACCGGCTTTGTAACCTATCGCTTTTTTTGTATGATAGAAGTCTAGTTATATCCCATAGTATATAATTTACCGGGGACATCTCTTTATAATGTTTTAAACTCTGTGTTTGGTACTGATACTCATCGAATTGCAGTAAGCATAGCAATATTTTAACAAATGTTTATATTTTTACCAAGTAATTCACAGGAAACTACATGTCGTGGAATAGAAGGGGTCCCCTATATTGATAATTTTATTGAAAACTGCAAGAGTTACTGACCTCTTTTGGGTTTTTTTTTGTAAATGTAATTTAAAGCGTCTTTATTTGCATATCTTGTTTGCAGGTTGTATCTTTGAAATCCCAAAATGACATATGATATCTCCGTTCCTGATGCTTATAGATACAGAGTTATTTTCGACCAGCTGCAACCGACCTACGGGAAATTATCTGGTGAAAAAATTAGAGAGGTTTGCAGAGGTTTTAATGTTTATTTTTCGCAGTATATATATATATATATTGTTTTAAGCGGTATGAACCATCGTTTTTAGGTTAAACAGATATTGAATAGTTGTGTCCTTTTTTATGAACAGTAGTAGAAATTAAGTGTATATTTTTCTAATTGATATACAATCTTCAACCAGTGGTTTATTGGGCGTATAATAGACATTGATATCAATGAATACGTGATAGTTTCGTCAATAGCTTATCATTTTTAAAAATGTGTTTCTCGGTGCTTTTTTATGGAGGCAATTCATCTTTTTGTAGATGAGATATCAAAAATGTTGAAAAATGTATGGATTTCACCATACTATACTTGTGTTATCATTATAATTCGGAAACATTAATTCGCAACATACTGTTTGGTGAAATGTTGCTGATAAGTGTGAAATATGTATGCTACATTTATAGCGTGTTGTTTTTGGCTTATCCACTGAACGAACCGTTCTGTGTATTTGAAGTCGAAGCCTTAACGTTTATTCATGGAAATGCTCAATCACTTCGTTGCAATTACCTAAGATGTATCTCATTTGTTTGCAGTCGTTTGTCCCCTTGGCCATTTTAAAGTATAACAACCCAGTACTGCGAACGCTCCAATGTATAGTATTCTTTGAATAACGAAACGTACTAATACTATAGTGTGTCACAATGCACGAATCGAGGTGACAGTTTCATCCAGATCTCGTTTTTAACAACTGTTTGGACAATGTGTTAATAGTTCGTGAAGGTTTCGGTCACGACTGGCATTGGGATCAATGTTAGGGTTACGTTTAGTACTAGGTTTATGGTTGGTCTTATTTATTTTATTTTTAATATCCTCATTTTCTTAGTAAATAGTCGTCAGTCCTCTTACCGGAACCCATGTTAATTAAATCGAGGTCTTTTTGAGAAGACTGAAAAACAGGAAAGGAGCGATAATTGGGTCATAGTAAAAACTCATCTTCACTCACCTCCGTGAATACATGTACAAAAAACTGGTCCAGCTTAAAAACTGATACTACTGATTATAATTTAGAGGTATTTTTAAGTCATGTCAGGGAAAAATTTCCTGTTTAATGTATTTTCATTTATATCTCTTTTAAATAAACGTCATTTTTACGCAAAAACCACTGGATTACCTGCTTGGTCGGCTTAAGTTCACCCGTGTGTTCGCATTACATGAATCAATTTATGAATTAAAGTCTCTAATGTGTTTGTGTATTAATCTGTGTCGCTTTCGCAGTAGGAAATTATATTCTGGGTTTATTTTTGTAAGTTCCACAGTTTCAACACAACTTTTCCCTTAGAATATTGTGTTTAAATGCCTAGACTGCACATCCCGCTTTGACTTAGAACGCATATGGCTCTTGTTAAATAAGCTTTCCCTCACACAAACCAAGTCCTGGGCATTTAACTGGCACTTATGTACAACTACATTCTAACAGTGCCCAAGTTCCACACGTACATACACGAGGTCACTACAAGTTATGTTTTTTGTGGGCTGATTTTTATCCCTTCTGTCCATTCAAGTTGGTTATGTTGTTGCTGTTGTTATCCTATTCAAAGGATTCGAAACTATCTGATGAATAGGTATTTTAATAGCATTTTTACGGACTTTAATTCAAATGGAATTTCAAATCAACTTTTAATTTTTTTTATCTAAGCATGTGAAGGATCTCCTTTCTTTTCGCTTGCAGCTGTATATTAATTATTATTATTATTGTACGTTTTATTCAACATTATTCTGATAAAGACTGTGCCATCTTATGTAGGTAGCACTGGTTCCTTTTATTTCATTCCTTTTCATTCAGAGTAGAACATGGGCCTTCAAACTAGACCTATGCAGTTTTGGTAGCCGCGATTTTATTTTTCACAGTGTAGGGTTGCTAGTCTCACACTAGACCTTCCCTCTTCACCAGCCTTATTACCGGCTTAGTGAGGAGTACGTCAACCAGGAATCGAAAAGCGGACCACTTTAGGCGTGGCTGGCGAGCGTTGTAACGCCAAACCATCCATGCACACTGATTTCTCAACTAATTGCCAATTAATTTGTAAATTTTACAGAACTGTCATGTTAAAGAAAAGTAGTACAATTCCTTTATCTTGCTCGTAACTAATTTACATTAAACCGTGGTTTTATTTAGAATCAATGAAATAAAAATACGTAGTTCAGCGATACGTCTCTTTTCGGCGAATTCATTCTCAGCTGTACAATCGGAATTATATATATATATATATATGGTTCATCAGATTAGTTGGGGTTATTGTGTACATTAAAATATTTCGAAAAATGTGGTGAATAATCAAATTGTAACAAGAGGGAATGAAGATTAATAAGCTTAGATAGAATAAGGTTACGTTATATGACAAACGGTCAAAAATAATTAGATGTTAATGATGAAAGAGCATGGAGGTAAGTGTCAAATTGAATTGTTCAACGGATGAAGAGAGTTTTAGCAGCACTTTGGTTAAGAAAATGTTAATAATAAATATCATACGAAAAATGCACAAAACTGAATCAATCACAAAATGTTGATAACAATTCAACTTGGAATTATAGTCATGGTAAGATGAAGGGATGGAGAAGTTTCTTCTGTGCACGCGCAAATCAGGGTTTTTTCCATCTCCTCCTTCTACCATGGGTATAATTCCACTTTCAACTCTCTTGTTATTATTACTATTGTGTGTATTTTTTGTGTGACATTTCAGTAAAATCTTTTTCTTATCTAACTCTTTATTTACTCTTTCTACCTACTAAATAATTCATTTTGAACACTTGTCTTCACGCTCTTTCATTAACCTCCTATTTTTTCCGGACATCTTTCACATTATATAACCATGCTCTGAACTTGCTAATTGTCCTCCTTCCCCCCAGTTACCTTTTGGTTATTCACCACATTTTTTTGAAATATTTTGGTATAAACAATAACCCTAATTAATTTTTATTACTGTCTAACGAACCAAATATATATATATATATAATTATATGTAATCGTGATCGTACAGCTAAGAGAAGGAATTCGCCGGAAAGAGACGCATCACTGAACTACATGTTTTGTTTTCATCGTTAACGTCTAGGGATGGCGATTATTCATAAATATTTACAATTTACAAATTCCTTTCACGTGATTTTTGTCTCGACACATTGTGACACCATGATACTAAATCAACCATATCTGTGTGTGTGTATGCGTTTATGCAAAGTCAGTTATTGAACGGATTATTAGCTTAACAACTAAGATACAATTTTGCAGTAACTTGTCTAACCCCTCTTAGAGATAATAAGTTTAATATTACTGTTGTGAAATTAGCTAAATGTTCCAATATTTAGACGAATTTAGTTGGTTAACATTAAATTAGAACCAATAACTAGTGCGATATATATATATATATATCTTATGGTTAAATAGATTCAGACTAATGGTTTTTGAACTTAGTTTTCATTCTCGGTCGTTTTTTCCTCCAGGTGTTTTTAAAATCTCAACTGCCAGTAGAAACTCTTGGAAAAATATGGGATCTTTCGGATATCGATAACGATGGTTGTCTAGATCAGAGTGAATTCATTATTGTAAGTTCTATTATTGATTGGCATACATTTACTTTCATAAGTGTCATTACTTGCTAATTTAAAGCTTTGTTCATGTTGTACATCAGTTATTATTTCTTTCTATGGTGGTTTGTTAGGGAATGTTTCTCATCAGAGGTGTATTTATAAAAACAAAATAGCTTCGATAAAGTAAAAAAGAAGGGCGAGATGTGCAGTATAAAATGATATCATCATTCTGTTTCACAAGTTCTCTCCACCAGCTGCACCGCACTACCTGAAATTACAATGGTTATAAAAGAGAATGACAGTGGCATACTTCAATGTTTGAATGTTGGTATTAGAGAAAACATTATTAAGCTAACACATCCGAAATATAAGCATTACGATTGCCTTTAGTTTGAGTTACCATCAACTGATATGCTTTCAAGATGGAAAATAAGGGAAAGGAGGGAGGTGAAGATAGAAAATAGAGAAATCTTATAAACAGTGTTAGGGTGTATGTTTACATGTCAAGTCAATAATATTTTAGTCCTTACTAATACACGCTTATAGGTTATAGGACATAAGCTGTTGTTGTCCGGTCCAGGTTTCTCCTATGTAGACTGATTTTTCAACCGTACCGTCGTTTCTTCTTCTTACATTAAAGTTCAGGAAATTGTTATTAGTGTTTGTTGATTATGTTTAACTATTCGGTATTGAATCGCAATTAAGATTATATATATATATATATATCCCGTGCCTCTTATTCATGTCGTTTTTAATGCAACTGACACACTAGGTTCTGTTACTTTTCGTTTTACTTACGTGTTGCTGTAAACTGCTTACTTTTAGTGAATGTTCTGCAATTGATGTAAGAGCAGAACGACTTGGGGACTGTGGTAGAGAAATTCTTTATTTTGATGAAGTTTCACAGCGTGTTTTACAGTAACTATTTACTGATAACGACGTTTAGAGCACAACTTTTATTACTGCTGCTCATAATCCATACCGAGGTACTACTCTGACTGCGTGTATATATAATTCCATTATTATTCATCTCTTCATTTGATTGGTAGTATTAGTAGTATTTTCTAATATCTCTGGTACTAATGGTGATGAGTGATTCCTATTGCATGTGTTATGTTGGTTGTAGATTATTCGATGAAGAAAGCTTCAGTTAGGGATCAACCTCTCTTTCTCTCTATCTATGCATCATACTTTTGGGAATTGTAACTCTGTCCCACCGTATTTTGTGGTTAGTTGTGTGTTAATGCATGCAGTGCGATTTCTGTGTTTTCTTCTTTCTAAATTACTCATCTTCACAGGGTGAATCATTCTGTACTTAGCTATTAAATCCTTATGTTCTGACAATCTGACTACCACCCACGATCTACTGGTTTGACTGACTGACCTATGCAGTTAGTTGACTTGACTCGCAGTCATTGTAAGGTATTTGTAAATTATACTATTGTATAAATTCGCTGCTTTCAGAACTACGCACATACACGCTAACATCCTCTAAATAAAAACCTAAGAGAATCTCTTATTGTCTTAAGTCTAGAGTTCAGCCAGACTTTTTGTGTTTATTGTGTCGTTTTAAATACACTTTTCTACTAATGATTCAGGAATTTGTACAGTGTATTGTTTTATTAGAACACAAATTTGGTATATAATGGCCACAATGAGATACACCGTACAACATTCCATATGGCTTTTTTGTAAGGCCTGAGATACTGTCTTGACGCTCAGGCTGAAGTAGGTGGCTGTGTTAACTAAACTGATGATCCCTCGTGAACCCTTGACTTGAAGTCTGATCCACAGGTCAGTAAAAATAAATAAGTAAATAATGGCTTTATTCCGAACAATGCTTATATATAATGTACACAATTTTCAGCGGAGTTTATTGCATGATATATCCCGCTTCGTCCAGCAGCTTCAAATAAAAAAGACTAATTGACTGACAGTAGATCGTGTAACACAGTTCTGTCTCGCCTGAAGCGCAAACGAATTCATCAGTATGATACTTGTTCTTTGCCTCCTTCGAGAGGTATATGATGACACTTTGTTGAATGCCGATTATAAAAGGTTCAAGAGTACATTTTGGTGAATGAGAGACACCATTGAGGAACGGTCATCTCGTGTTTTGGGATAAGCCGTCTTCGACGTAAATGCTTCTTCTTGCGATTGAATATGTTGTAAATGTTTTAAATACTCTCCAGAGTAAACAGTACTATTAGAGGTCATATTTTACTGGATTTAAAGAAGTTGAATGAGAGAAAGTGTATGCAAACTGTATGCTTGGAGGTTAGCGTTGGTTGCCCAGTGATTTAAGCATGCCACCAGTTGAGAGCAGCGTTAAGAGGAGTTATGCTCCCATGGGGTTGTGTTGGCGACCAAAAGACAGGCTCACTTACGCCATTTAATCCTTTCAGATTCTGCAGTCCATGTACCGCTTACCATAGGTTTGGAATTAAAGGATTTCCAGACCTCCCTTCCCTGCCTAGATAAACCTGCATCTTTCTCTCCGTCACGTTGATAGTAAGCACCATGACGATGTCTACATTGACCCTTTCACTTATGTGTGTGTGTTTAACACTCCTGCCACATGTGTGGAGGCAGTGAATAATAGGACATACCTGGCAAAGGCTACGGCCGTACGGCCATATGTGATAGCATTTCGAAAGTTGGAGGCTGAAGTCTACCCACCTACCCACTTTCGAATATACCAGGCAGAAACACAGCTGTGGATACTACAAACACAGACTTAAGATTGACTTTGAAGTCAAGTTTTATTAAAATTAATTATAGAAGTTACAATCAATTTGGATAGTTATCAAAATAACAGATTGTACAACGAAGAAATATGCATTACTTTACTTCAATTAGTTCCTCATCATCGGCTCTACACTAAAATATAGTTTCTATTGTTTACACCGAAATTTCAACAATCAATTGGTTGTCTTAGTCCATCAATTTCCGGTATACGCCGGAGGTGTGTGAAATTAAGACGCGAAAAGTCATCAAAACAATTAGCCAACAGATGTTAGTAATAAGATATCTGGGTTTTGAAGGAAGGATGAAATTTAATCAGGCACGGAATTCAGGAATATTTAATTCGTGGGGCTTAGCTCAACTAGTTGTTATATAACCAAGAAATTTGTAAAATAGCGGTAATGGTTTAGAAGAATAGAAGGATTATGTAGAATTGTTGTTTTTTCTAACTGAGTGAATAGGAGTTTGGAAGTTTTCAAAATGCATGTGTGTCTGTGAGTGCTTATCGTGCTAACGCGTCTCTGTTTCCTGACTTCATTAATCTTTTATGGTTTTTGGTATAGACTCTTGCAGGATATCTCCTTTTTTTCGTTTGTCTCTTCGTCGCTCCGTGTGTTGTATAAGTTGTTCTTTTTCCTAACATTAAAAATAAATTCTAACTTCCATAGGCTATGCATCTTGTTCATCGTTCACTTAATGGAGAAAGCTTACCAGACAAACTTCCTCAAAGTTTAATTCCGCCGGATAAAGAAGGTTACTTTTCGAACACGACTACTACTACTACTACCTCCAATCATCCTGCGCTCTGTTCACCAGCTATGACCACCAGTGAATCGGATTTTAGTCTGGCTCTAGTTCCTATTCAGTCTACCACCGCAACATCTGAATTATTAAGTCCAAAGATGGGAAATGTTAGAGATTCATCTGCACTTGCATTAGTGGTGAGTGGCAAAATACATATTTAATTTTCCATTGATTAAGATTTACTATTATTTATTTATTTATTCCTTTACGCTCCAAGTGGAACATGTGACTTCAAGCTAGAGCTTTGAAGTTTCGGTAGCGCAGGGGTGCCGTTCAAGTGGAAAGTTCTGTTTCAATATTGGCAGGATCCTACACCTGCATTCACTCACTCTAGCAAGTGAACCGCTTGAAATTGTTTATTATTTCGTGTATCTGGGTAGTTGTGTGAGAGCGCTGGTGGAGGTGTGATGGACGAGATTTTCAACCGTGTCACGAAAGCTAGGGTGGCATACGCTAACCTGAACTACCTCTAGTGCCATTGGCGATGTTTGCCTGACTGGTTGTCTGAGGTCGGGTTTACGATGCTTTGGTGCGGGCAGTCTTGCTGTACGCCTGTGAAACCTGGCCTATCCGGTTTTGGATGAGGATGTCCGGCAACTCTGCGTATTCGACCATCGCTGTCTCCCTAGTAGAATTGGTTTCGTTCGTTGACGTCATCATCGTGTGAGTAATTGTGAGGTGTCCTGTAGTGTGTATTTAGACACCATGGAGATCACCATTTATTGGATGTTGTCGTCATTTGGAAACACCTGTTTCGGTGGCTTGATGGTCATGTGCTCCGAATGTCATCTGAGAGGCTTCCGTACTGCTGTCTGTTCTCTAGCCAGCCGTGGGAGGAGATGGGAAAAGCGGAGAGGTGGTCAGCGAACCTAGGATATTTGTGTTAGGTTATCATCGGTTGGTGGTACATCTCGACTCCCTGGTTGTGGTTGGAAAGGTAACTAGAATCGTTAACTCGTTCGGCACATTATCGGATGTGGAGCAGAATAGTAATCATCAATGACAAAGTTGGTGCAATTTCATTCTCGCTTCTGTTTCTGACAATAATTCGATTGATGTTGTTTGGTTTTGCGAAATGTAGTTGCTTCCTTTCCGAACTAAGTCCTCATTCATTCTCTACTTATTGTTGTTTCCTAAGTTGTTGTTTTATTATTATCAGTATTATTGGGCGGCGTATCTTCTTGGTGCTTATACTGCACCAGGTTTTGTGTTTTAAATTGGTTTAGATAATTATGGAGGTGGTGCTGTTTTTTTCATGGTAATTGTATAATGCCATCGTTAATTTTTTGCCTTTTCCTGTAATTTATTTAATTCTGTTTTGTCATTATTTTAAATTGTCGCCTTGATAATTAACTCTTTGCAATGTGCAATTTAATTCCTCGAATGATCACTAAATTGTATCACCTGATATTCTGTTAAAGTGTAGTTGTTTGTTAGTGATTGTACTTCATGTTTTGCTTGACACAAGCACTGTGACTGATCTCATTTGACTGACTGACTGGTTTCAACGAAGAACTTTGCACAGATGTGCAGCACCAGTTCGAGTTGCCACTCTCCGTATGTAGCCAAGAAACCAAGAGAATAGATTAAGGAGAGATAATAAACAAAAATGTGAGGAAATAAGGGCTTATGTGACAAATGCATCTGTGCCATCATCGAGAACAACGAAAATCTTAGGTGGTGAAAGGTAGCGAACTAGCTAGTCCTCATAAATATTCCGTTTGAGTGTTGAAAGAGAGGAATGTTATTATTGTTACCTTGTGCCCCGAATAGAACACAGAGCTTCAACAATACATCTTCACTTTGTTCTATTTTCAACTGTCCTCTCTAGCTAGCTCGTCCCACGATTGCCGGTAATCTCCTCGCATTATCTCCTCAATGTGTAACCCTCGCTCTGACGACCCACTCGTCGTTTCCCATACGGGTTCTACTCGAGAAATGACCTGTCTGGTGCTCGGTGTCACTGGACGGTCTTCACAGTGTGTGCCGAACCCATCTCCATTTGCCCCTACATATTTGTTGAGCGATAGGTTGTTGGTTAGTTTGTTCCCAGAGTTTCTCGTTGGTAATACTTTCTGGCCAGTCGGCCATTTGATATTCAATATGTAGCCAGCGAAGTAGACAACTATTGATAAAATTCTGCAGTAGCTTATTGGAATTACCTTTGATGGCGCACACACCAAGTTACAGACCCATACGTAAGAATCGACTAACTGACTGACTTAACATTGGTGTTGAAAATTCGAATCTTGTTGTTTAAGGTGAGATGGCGTACAGAAGATTTCCGAACTGATTTCAGAGTGATGAAGATATGCTGTCTCGCTTCTCCGATCCTGTCTGTGTGTCTGTCCCTGTCGGACTGGCTGGCTGGCTTTGACATCTTCAACGGTTCTGACTTCCTGTGGTTGAAACGATGCTGCATATGTAGATAAGTGAAGGTAGGACGAGACCTCTTTCATTGAATTTCTCCCTTCCCTGGTGAGTGATTGGTTGTTGTTGTTGTCGGTTGGTTGGTTGGTTGGTTGGTCATCCTCATCATCTCCATCTTCTCTATGTTGATCACCTGGAGTCTCCTGTCTTCACTGCCAGGCGTTCCTGCCAAGTTGTTGTTTTTCGCCTACCTGTAAGTCTTTGAGTTTGTGTGATATACAACGACATAAGTGATCGACGCGTGGAATCCCGATGTTTTAGAGTCTTCTTCTGGGTCGGGTGTATTCCTGTCATCTCCCTCCCCACACAGTGTGGTGCGTAATCCAGTCTACTAGAATAAGGAATATCATCGTTGGTGATAATGGGCAGTCTTGTCTTACTCCTGTATTCACTTCAAACGCCTCGCCGAGTTTTCCGTTGTGGATCATCAGATGCATGTCATTGTCATATTGGTCTGGTTGAATAAGGTTGAGAAAAGATTTTAGAGTACTGCACTCCATAGTGTTGAAGTAATTTCCAAATTTCTTCTCTGTCGTTAACTCTGTCGAAGGTCTTTTCAAATTAGTCAATGAATTTGAAGCAGACATTTGACTGTCATTCCATGCCGTTGTTCGATAATGATGTGTAGAGTTGCAATCTGATCAGCACATCATTTGCTTTTTATGAATCCAACTTGTTCTGTGGGGCGGAGTTTTGCATCCAGTGCATACTTTGCGTTACAACCTTAAAATCTATTGACTGATATGAATTTAGACTCGTAATTTTACACTATAACCGTATTCGCCACATACCGGGCTATTTGTATATTAATGATAATTATTTCATTTGATAACTGCAATTAACCTGAAAAATATACATTTTTCAAAAAGATATTCTTTACTTTGTGATGTAGGAATATTTCAGACACTCAAATGGAATGGAAATGTGGTAAAACTGCCTCAAGCATATGATACTTTTTTCAAAAAAAAAATACATTTGAAAGTGATTCAGGTTGCCCATTAGAAATTTCAAAAGACTGATTACTGAACAAAGAATAGTCTTTTCGATAACTTCCTCTTCATCACGTTCTACAGTTACATATCCATCCATAATAATGCTGAAGGAATTAAAGTTATTCACAGAAATATTAATGTTGTTTAAGTTACATCCAATCAATCAAGAACGTCTGCGCTGAAGATGTTGTTTTGAAGGACGACAAAAGTTTAGTAATTAGATCAACCGGCTCAGAGAACACAACTAATTCAGTATGAATAGATTACAGTTCACTGAAGCATCTGTAAGTGTGATAATGTGCATCAACATAACGCTACACTACACACTAAATATCAGGAAAACAGACTAGGAAAAATAATCATACAGAATCCATGATTTCACAGATTCTAAAGAGAAGACCAGGGCAGTTATAGTGGATGACTGAACCTGTTCCTTCTGCACACACACCCACAGCACTGGTTGTTTTAGGCGAACCACAGTAGCCTCTGCTATTTGGCAGAGTATTCGGTACCTAGATGCTTTTGGCTATTTATCTGCTACCGGACAGATAATGATGGCTAGCTTCGTGGCCAGTCGCTTTGGACCAGGCGGTCATCCAATATCCAACTTTTTGTTGACGCCAGTTTTCACTACACCCTTATTTATTTAGCCACACCACACCGGTAGGTGTTCCCCAGCGAGCAGGAAAAATCAAGTTGCTAGAGCAACTGCCAATATAACTCTCTCTCTACTACCAGCGCAGTTCAGTTGATAGATACAAGAAGAGGTGGCTAGCCTAGTCTAGTCTAGGTACTTCATCTTTCAATCGACAGATGACAACCGGTTGGGGTGTAGAAAATATGGCTTATAGTTTACCAGCATTGATGAAAAGATTTTCTTGACATGTTGGTAATTATTTCACTCGGTACGTCACCCTTGAATTCCAGTTGTATATATGAAGAAGGCTTATTATTTACAGATATAGAATGGTCCTTTTCTACTTTGATGGTCGTGTGCTTTGTAATGATAATTTTTTTGTTATTGTTGTAATGTTGGTTATTTCATTCACAATTAGGCTTTTTCAACCGGTGTGGATACATTTACTACACAATCAACGCACACAATCCCGAGTGTTTGGTCTCTGTCTAGTCATCATCATCAGCCTTACCTTCAGTCTTATATTTTTCCTGAATGGGCTATCTCATCAGAAGAGCATGCCAAGAATTCAAGAGTATTTGCTGCAATCGATCTGGATGCTGATGGATTAGTTTCTGGGCCGGAAGTGAGAGACATTCTAATGCGATCTGGACTACCTCAGGATATTTTAGCTCAAATATGGGAACTGGTTGACATACAGAATACAGGTCTCCTAAACAGGTGACTTCATTCATCGAGTTAATTTTCGTTTCTTTGTTTGCTTGATGACAAATCAGTGATGTTAGTTGTATATATTTTTGTTAATGCACTTGCTTTAGAATGCGTTTATTTCCAAAAGTGGTGGGCGAATGGGGTCGCTCCCTTGTAATTTGTTAGTAGTTGAAGGGTTTAGGTAAAGGATGAGGATGTATATTTTATTCTTTACCTTGGTTATACACTAGTTAGTAAGTAGTGTAATGTGTCTAGTCCTTGATGTTCGCTGCAGACTGAATTCTGTCAGTCAAGTTTGCAATGCAGCTACCTTGTCATCAAGGTGTTCTGTGAACTGTTGATATAACATGGTTGGAGGAAATCAGCAGAAAGCCCTGCCTAACCTAAGTTTCGTTCTAGTTAGCACTTCCCATTCAACAAGGCCTCCCTGCAACCTTGAGAGGGAACTTATGTGCCCTCTGTGCTACTCCATAGCCTTGTTGCGAAGAATATTCTCACAGATGATAAAATTCCTCTACTATGGATATCGCAGGTTCCATCTCCCTTGAAATCTAGGCTCATGTAGATTTTTCCTATTTTGAAACAAGTAATGTTTTGTTGCTCTGAACTTTTGGTTTGATAAATTGTGTCAATGAATCTCGGTTCGGATAAAAAACTGCCAAAATAACAGAAATAAACAGGGAGATTGGTTGAGAAAGTTAAGAAAGGACAATCATTATTGATAGAACTGACCTTTTATGATGACCATGGTAGGGACAAAAGTTGAACGTATGTGCTTCTATTGAATACATAGCGTCATAGGCTTGAACTTTTGGAACGCCAGTGCCTCAGCTATTCTCAACCAGATGCACCTTGATTTCACTCCCTTTGCAATAAAGGTCTGATGGGATCTTTTGTATGACTTTGAAGGACTTTTCATCAAATGGAGCTGGATGTCCTGAATTCACCAGATGTTCCGTTCTGTCACTGAAGTGTATACGCCCTTCCGTTCTCCCCTTGCTAGTCAAGCAGGTTGGATAGTGTTCCCGAGCTCGTTTTACAAGTGGAATCATGGTACGGCCAATATATTCGGCTCCACACGAGCAAGTGAACTAGTATATGCATGTTGGCACTTGACTGGAGAAAGTTCTGAAACTTTCTCACCCATTTCCTGTAAATAGAAAAGTGTGCCACCTAGTTGGTTACTTCGTCGGGAAGAAAAATTTCTTCTCTGCAGTTGTCTTTTTAATAACTCCTATATTCAGAAATAATAAGTCGTATATAATGGGAGGCTGATTGAAAAGTGTTTTGCCTAATATATATTTTTCACATTTCGTTTTTCAGATGTATTTAGCACATAAGCGTAATGAAAAAAATCTAAATTCCACTGTTATTTTATTATTTGGTTTTCCAGCGAACAATTTACAGTTGCTATGCATTTGGCAACAGAACAGTTATCTGGAGGTTTATCAGCACGTTCACTGCCAACTGTACTTCCACCCTCTCTAATCCCGCCAAGTTTACGACCTACTCCTCCTGATCCATCGATCTTTGAAGAATCAAATAAATTGATTGCTGAAATAGAAGCTTTAAATCGGTATGTAGGCAGAACAACTTTACTGAGTGAGGCCAGTCTTATCAAATTTTAAAAATCTCTTTTTGTTATTTGAATTAACTTGGTGGATGGTGACAAGTAGTGGAGGAATCAATCCTATTCGGGACTACTTTTCAGTTAGCTGGATGTACGTGCATCCCCCAATGACTGATGGTGTTCCCCCCACTAAGGCTCTAACCCACTACCCATAGTTTCAAACATCAAAGCGTTAGTTATCCACGAAACCAACTCTTCTTTATGGGACTTGTGAGTAGTAGAATTGTTGAAAAATTTGTGATTCATGCTGTGATGAATAAATGCTACGTAGGTAGCATGTTTTCCATTAAATCCTGAAATCTAAACAAACTGACACTTGAAATCCGCCTTTCGTATCAGACTATTTAGAACAGATCTTGCCAAACTTGTTAAAAGTGGAAGTTAGTCAGGTACATGTCAATGAAAAGCCGACTGGAAGCTGACTCGTATTATACGTCTATTTTTTTTATTTCGTGCAGATTGAATTTTTCTGTCAGTCAAGTTTGCAATGTGGTCACCAACAGGCAAGGTAGCTCGCCATCCCGATGAACTATACATTGTTGATATTATATGGTTGGAGGCACTCGGGATAAGAAGCCCTGCTTTGAACCTGGGTTTCGTGCTTGTTGTCACTCAATCACCAGTCACTAAGGCGTATATCTGCAATCTTGAAGGAATTCACGTCCCTTCTGAGATTCGAACTCCTGTATCATCCAGTGAAGTGCTGCATTCAGAAACGTCACCATACGTCCAGGGTTCGATCCCCTGCCGACGCACACCCGATATCTATGGTCGGCCCGCAAAATTTGGGCTACCGATATCCATGCGGAAAATTCCATACTTGTACTGAAAATACGGTGTGGCATCAAGCTGTAATCAAATAAAATCAAATAAAAAAATATTCGGGCTGGCTATTGACCTCCTGTAGGTAGGACCGTTTTAGATACTTTGATTGGATACTAAATGGTATAACGTGTCCAGTTCTTTCTTTGCTGTAAACTGATATCTGTCAGCAGCACTTGGGTGGCGCGGATTCGAATCTCAGAAAAGAGATGAATTCCTTCTGGATTGCCTTGCCAACTGGTGACTGATTGTCAACGAGACACGAAACCTATGTTCAAGGTAGGGCTTTTAGTTGATTGCCTTCTCAAACCAACTAATAACCAAGTGTGGCATATATTGTACTGTACTTTTTGGCTTCATAGCACTAAGCGCTAATTAGTACTGCATGTAATGTTTATCGCAGTTCATTAGTCAAACGGACATCTCCTTCGATTTCGAGTCCAAGAACATGAATTAGTTGTAAAAAGGCACGATATTTATTCTTTCATATCGATTCACGCAGACAGTTACCGACACAAATTTAATTGGGATAATGTAGAAATCCTAAATAGAAGTAACACCAAGAATGCAGTCAGGG
Source organism: Trichobilharzia szidati (assembly GCA_944472155.2). Taxonomy (NCBI): domain Eukaryota; kingdom Metazoa; phylum Platyhelminthes; class Trematoda; order Strigeidida; family Schistosomatidae; genus Trichobilharzia; species Trichobilharzia szidati. Next base: position 43,954,484 of record OX235279.1, read on the forward strand.
AATTTCTAGAAGCTTGGTGTTCACATGAATAAGTCAGCGATTAACAAAAACACCACTATAGACCAAATTTACCAATAATGTTCCTTGGTCCACAAGAGTAGATGTAGTAATAGGTGTACATGGAGACAGAGATATGGAGAACAACAACTAACGGTTTGTGAACGTCATTTGTAATTTTGCAGCAAACAATGCCTTACTGACTGACTGATTCATTTAGTTAGATACGATTTTTGAGCATATATCTGAAGCCATGTTCACCACTTGAATTCCAACTTCAAATGAATCTGGTTTTCTTTAGAACTACTGGGTGTCAGTGACTCATTTGGACTGTTTATCATCTTTCGTGATTTTGTCAATAAATTGGTTTTGGATAACCGTTTTTTTCTGCTACGAGCTTGGCTTTTGAGAAGGGGAAGTTCTGAGTCAATGCAATAAAAACAAATGTGAATGAAGTTTTTTTCTGGAGTGATAGGCACTCAACGATAAAAGTTAGGTAGTTGTCCATTTCATGTACGTTTCCAGTGCATGCATGGATCTTTTCAGAGATCTGTCATCGCGTAAACATCTTTCTTACTAGCCTTTTTTCACTCTTCGTATCTTATTTTAGAGAGAAATCTGCTGTAGAATCAGCTTATGCATCACTGGCTAACGATTCTCAGCGCCGAGCATCGGAGGCTACTGCGAAACAACGTACAATTGATACATTGAATCATACATCACGTTATCTAGCTAATCAACGTATTGAAGCTGAACGTCGCCTGGCTGATTATCATCGTGGTAAAGAATCATTGGAAGGTGTACTCAGTGAAATTAAAAATCATGTGATGAATGAACGTCAAAAAGTTGAAGAAATGCGCATGAAAATCAACTCTCAACAAGCTTCAACGAAAGTACGTGTTTCAATTATTGATTTGCAACAGGGATCTGATTAGTTATAGGATTTCATCATGCATGAGCTGACATTGTTTAGAGAGAGAGAACCATTCGAAAACCAGCTGGGAATACTACTACACAGCTGTTCCCATCGTCCCATTTCAGGACCCTCCTCCAGCAGTACTCACCTACCTACCACCAGGGTTCGAACTCAAGACACTCTTGTTACAAGGCAAGCGAGTTAGTTAGCCATGTAACCACTGCGACCCTATCTAAAGGCCTGCCTGTGAATTGTAATTTCTTCCTATTCTTGATTTGGTTCACTAGTTTTTATTATGCTTTAATACAGACTCGGTGGTTTTGAGTTTGCTATATAGCTCAGTTTAGTGTCACGGCTATTTCGTTAGCCTTTACCTTCCAAGTAGTGTAGGTGAACATTGGCTACATCTGCAAGGCGCCATACAAATGGAGAGTGAAGCTGCTGGGGGCTTAAAAGAGTTCTTCCGTAAAAGCCACCACTAGGTTTCTGCGATTTCCTTGCAACTCCTCTATGAACGCTAGTTCATTCCGGCTGCATGCATGCTACAGACGTTTCGCGCAAGATTAAACCAACAGTGTTTACGTAAAAACTTCGAAGCCTGGTGGTCAGGACGTGCCTGTGTGCGAGATGAAATCAACAGCTGTATGTGGAAACAGTCGTTCCAGCTTACCTGAGTCACTGGCAACAAGAAGGAAGGTGGTAGCGAAACGGTTTATGAGGCCGATGGTACGCCAATTACCAAGCTGATGGAAAGACGCTTGGAACACTGGACAGTGCACTTTGAGAAGTAGTTTACAGCTAGCCATCAGCGCCAGCATCCACCATCATCAGCTACAGTGCTCCTACATCGGTCAGTACCGAACCAACCACCAATTGAGGTGGAGGTCCGAAGGAATAATCTGCATGTGTTGAAGTGCGATAAGACGAAGCCCAACCCAATCTACTCCCAACTGGTTCTTTTTAAAGATAACGGTGAGATTCTCGTCATGACTTCAAGTAGTTTGTTCACGTAATTATGGAAAATTGAGGATGTGCCATCAATGTGGAAAGAAGTCATCATCGTCCCCATCTTAAAAAATGGGTCAAAATAACAAATGCGACAACCATGGGAATATCAGATTACTACTAGTCGTGTCTAAAATATTAGCTGTTGTCTTGCTTCGCAGGCTGTGCAAGACACGTGAGAAGTTGGTCCGCGGAGAGCAGGCTTGGTTTCGTTTAACCGTGGACACATTTGTCATGTGTTCACCCTTCGTCAGTTGTTGGAACAACGTCACACGTATTGCGGGCCAACAATCGTTATGTTTCTTAATATTAGGGTTGCTTTCAATTCGTCGGACAGAACTGTTTTTTGGAACTGTCTGTTAGAGAAGGATGTACCTGAGAAGTTTGTAACCATTCTGAAAGCCGTATATAGAATGAATTCAGATAGGCACAGGGCATACATGCAGCTATCATCTCTGTTCGTAACCGACGCTGTGGGGTTAGATAGGGTTGCCCAGTCTTTCCATTTCTCTCTAATTCTGCCTATCGAAGACATTCTGGAGTCACCTCTAATGGACGAACGGGGCGGTCTCTGTTCTCCAACCCTGTGATGGGATGGAAAAATAGGAGAAGCCAGCCTATGACCTGGTGTCGTTTGAATTGGGCTTGCATCGGTTGGCAGTACACCATGATTATCTGGTTGGGGTCCGAGAGGTACCTGGAATAGGCGGCCCACCCGAAACGTTATCCTATATATCGAAGAATCGCAAGGATCAATGGTGAAGGTGCTTCATTTCACTTCTTTCTTCCTTTACTGAAAATAATTCTACGAATACTGTTGTTTGGTATTTATAAATGCATCTGCTTCCTATTCAGACGAATTCCCTATTCTTTCTCTACCTATTTTTTCATATGTTATTGTTTATTATTGGGTGGCGTATCTTCTTGGTGCCGCCTATACTGCAACAGGTTTTTGTGTTTTAAATAAAATAATAATATTTATTCCCTTTTATGAATTTGATTAAAGCAGAAACAACAGTTTGTGCAGAATAAGTTGGCGCCATCATTTATGTCGTTGCCTTCTCATCAGCCACGCACAGGTTGGATAGATTATTAAGATAATTTGCAGAACAATTTTAACATACTTGCAAATTTTACGTAATGTCAGTTAATGATAGCAGGTTCCAAACTTAATGAACAGTGCTCAGAAAATTGTGCTTCTATTGTTTTCACCCCTCAGAGAGTTCAAGTTTTACCAAAAATCACTATGCATATGATGGTAAAAGAGTTACTTAATAAAGGCAAGAGGTAAGATAATGAGTAACTAAAAAATTGAGTTACAGTGTTCTGAGTTCAAATCAAATCACAGAAACAAGAGAAAAGCAAAATTACGTTATATCAATTGTGGGGTGGGGGTTGGGGTTGAGGTTAAAACCAAAGATTACGTGATTAAACGAGAGAGAGAGAGGCAGTAAAGACAATCAGTTGTTACCAAGACAAGGAAACTCTTTCTTTTTGAACATATAAATTGGGTTTCAGGCGTTTGATAGTGATTGTCTTAGCAAACTTGTGGGGAACTGAACTCTTTTGTCTGTTGATAGTTTTGAAGTATTTCGTGATGTTCACCTTCTCATGATCCGTATCCAATGATATATCTGACAATGGCACTTAGGAGATGTAGGCTTTTCGGTATGTGTTCGGAAAATGGGATGCTTTACGCAGCTGATGAGAAGCCAGCGAAATACACAATGGTGGTACCATCTTATTCTACACAAAGCACTATTGTTATTCTTGCTTTATTCAAATTAATAATTATAATAATAATAAATAATTATCCAAATGATTGTATGAAATTTTAGAGTCAAAAAGAAGAAATTGCCTGTTTACGAAATGAACTCAACGAGCTGATAAGAGAAGAGGCGATGTTACAAGATAAAATTGCTGAAAATCAACGTCGTTTAGAACAGATTGAAAAAGAAAATCGACTGGCTCAATCACGTGTAGATCAAGTGAGTTATTAAATGACCGATTGACCTTTGGATTTCGGATGCATTCGCCTGGAGCATGAGGCATAATGAAAAATAAGATTCTCGACTGTTTTGTTAATTGGGAAGTTTACAATTTGCACATTATTGTGAGGTTTGATCACGGTTGGATTTCAGTTATAAAACTATTGAAAACGAGCTCACCGTGTATAACCGGAAGGTCCTGGGTTCGAACCCTGGCGTTGGTTGGTTGAGTGCTGCTGAAGCGGAGTCCTGAACTAGGACGTTGGGAACAGCTGTGTGTCAGTACTCTCAGCTGGTTTTCGAATTTTTCTCTCTCTAATCGATGTCAGCTCATGCATGAGGAAATCTTGTAGCCAATCAAATCCCTGCTCCAGACTAATAGTCGAATATCAATCGGATACCGACTGACGACCGTATTCAGGTAGGTAGTTACTTGAGTTGTAGTGGGAAGTCGTGACCAGTAGGGTACAGCAGGTCGGGTGTGAGCACAAATGCTTGGCACCAACGACATTGACTAGTGCCAGTTGCGCTATATTGTGCGTGAGTTGGCAGTAATTGGAACTCATGGACCATTTAATCCATTGGATTGGTGGGCCCCAATGGATGATTAATGGTCTACAAGCTCTTTCTGTAACCGGAAGGTCGTGGTTTCGAACTTATTTAGTGGGTGAGTCCTGCGTAAGAGTCCCAAGCACTAGGGCAACGGAAACAGTTGTCTAACAGTACTATCAGGTGGTTCTTCAATGGTTCTCTAACCGACGTCAACTTTTCATGAGGGGAGTGCTGGACAGCTATTTCGTCCTTACTTCGGACTTATCGGCAGTAGGGATCCACCGCCATAGGTCGACACCAGGAAACCTTCCGATCACTAGACAAGCTCTCATTAGACTGTCCAGCCTCTGAGACACGATTCAATGGATACTTTTAAATCCACAGATTAGGGAAGCCTCTGAGTATCAGTTGACTACTAATGCTACTAATAATACGTCTGTAACAGGAGTGAATCTCTTTCATTTCTGAAAGATTTTGTTGTAAATTGCCGGTTTATTTTGTGAGAAATAGGATTCATGCTTTATAGTGTCTTAATGAAACGGACAGTTTTTCTCTCTCTCTCTCTATGTATATTTTTGTCATTCGTAGCTTTTATAATCTAGCGATCTAATTTCATTCAATTAATTTTGTTAGCATGTACTTTGTTTTTACTTAGTTTAAACTATAGATGCCTATCCCCCCATTATGTAGGCTAATATGAAACTAGGCGCCTTAGAATCTACACGGAGTCAACTGTTAGAAGTTCTTGAACAGTACAATGGTTTGTTGAACGGTGATGAAAATGCAAAGGAACCAGATGAAGCAAGAGTTAAATCCTTGGTAAGCTAGCCGATTAATTTAACTACTTTTACGGTTTATTTTAAGTCATTTTTTATTGTATGCAATAACTAGCTAATTATTTTTGTTCCCCTGGGTTCCAAGTAGAACATAGGGCTTCAGCAGCACGTCTCCACTTTGTTATATTTCCTGCTGTCCTCTTTAGCTGGCTCGTCCCACGACTGCCTCTAGTCCCTTATTTCCTCTGCCTCAAACGATTTCCGCGATGTCACCCTGGAAGCGACGCCAAACTAGTCACTTCCCATTCAGGTTCTACTCGAGAAATGCTCTGGATGGCGCTTGATGTCACTGGACGGTCTTCACAGTGTGTGCCGAACCCATCTCCATTTGTCCCTACATATTTGTTGAGCGATAGGTTGTTGGTTAGTTTGTTCCCAGAGTTTCTCGTTGGTAATACTCTCTGGCCAGTCGGCCATTTGATATTCAATATGTAGCCAGCGAAGTGGACAACTATTGATACAATTCTGCAGTAGCTTATTGGAATTACCTTTGATGGCGTACACACCAAGTTACAGACCCATACATAAGAATTGACTGACTGACTTAACATTGGTGTTGAAAATCCGAATCTTGTTGTTTAAGGTGAGACGGCGTGCAGAAGATTTTCGAACTGATTTCAGAGTGATGAAGATATGCTGTCTCGCTTCTCCGATCCTATCTGTCTGACTGGTTGGCTCACTGGCTTTGACATCTTCAACGCTTCCGAATTCCTGTGGTTGAAACGATGCTGCCGCATATGTAGATAAGTGAAGACAGGACGAGACCTCTTTCATCGAATTTCTCCCTTCCCTGGTGAGTGATTGGTTGTTGTTGTTGTCGGTTGGTTGGTTGGTTGGTTGGTCATCCTCATCATCTCCATCTTCTCTATGTTGATCACCTGGAGTCTCCTGTCTTCACTGCCAGGCGTTCCTGTCAGGTCGTTGTTTTTCGCCTACCTGTAAGTCTTTGACTTTGTGTGATATACAACGACATAAATGATCGACGTGTGAAATCCCGATGTTTTAGAGTCTTCTTCTGGGTCCGGTGTATTCTTGTCATCTCTCTTCTCACACATAGTCGGGTTCATAATCCAGTCGACCACACCTAGGAATATTATCGGTGACCTCACCTAGTCCATTAGCTTGTTAATTTTCTATCTGCTCCCAAGCCCGGGTATAGAGTAAGGGAGCCGAGCATGGGGCTGCGGATGCTACCCTAGAAAATCAATCAAACTGCCGCAGGAACTTCAACTCACAAGGGGGACAACTAGCTAATATGACTAACGTTTTTCTGTATATGTTATTAAATTTCTGTGGAGCTGGATGTTTGTAATTTTATCTCACTAAAGTATCGAATGTACAAACGGCAAAAACCTGTAAATTAATTCTTCTATCATTTATCAGCTTCAGAACTAGAGTCTTCACATTTGTGATTATGCATTATGGATCTCTCTTTAATTGTGTTTACAAGTCAAGTGGTAACTGGTATATTCACTTTTTCCAAGAAAATTAGCTTTACGTAAACCTGAATATCAAGGAAGACTTAGCCCCTGTGATATCCTCAAGAGGAGAATGTCAACACTTTTGAGGTCAGTATTCTTCGCTGTAACGCGAAGACAGTAGTGTTCTCCAGTCTGTCGTCCATTGGTTTGCAGACGCCTGCCTTAATAAAAAGATCTCACATCTGACCACTTCTATGAACATGTATATACCAGTTGACCTGTTGCTGTGGAGCCCACTACACACTGGTCATTCGACATGTATCCTGTCTAAAAGGGTTCAAGGACACTTCCACAGCATATCTGTGGAAAGGTAGTACTGGCTCTATAACAAGGAGTGCGATAATCGAAAACCTTTTCAACATCACTAGTCATTCCATCTCTCAAGAAACGCCTCCTCCTTGAAAGTAATCTACAAAGTAAAGAACAAGCTGCCAAAAGCAGTACGCTTTCGCCTCCTTTGTTCTGCTGAAGCCTTAGCCATACAGCTGGAAAAACCAGAGTTATGTGCATGCAAAAGAAAATTACTTAACCACTTCCACTATCATGATAGTCACCTTGTTGTCGATCTCTACTGACTTCCTTTTTGTGTGCTTAATTGTTTAACTCCTTAAAACTCCTGTATTTCTATAGACCTCTTGCATGATTTCATATTTTCCTTTGTTTCGATGTGCAACCTGATTACAACTCATTTCTTCATTAAGTTATTCAACTTATCACGTAACTCTAGCGCACTTAATCAAATCCTCTGGTGCATTGACTAATATTAACTAACAACTATGATTTTGACAACTCGTCACTTTTGTTACTGTCCTCTTTCATGAATAAATTCTACATAAGTACAATTGTAATTTTGGGCTATAGCAATATGTTTGTTAATTGCTTGTTTTTCTGAGTACCAAGCTTCTAGGAATTCCATGCTATTACTTTCGGTGTTTCCTCCGTTTAACATTTCTACATTACCAGACTGATGAACAAATGAACTACATTGAATTAATGATACAAAAGGGCAGGTGTGAATGTTTCCCACGTCATGCTCAGATAGATAGGGGGAAGGGAGAATTGGAGATTAAAATTAAGATAAGATGCACGTTTCGATTGCATCACTCAAATAAACAATCAGTTAGCTATCAGTGAGTGAAAGAGCTTAAATACATGAAGAATTGAGAACCAAATAGCATTGATAATAGTAATGTTAAAATTTTTATTTTTTATTTTATTTTATATTTTATTATAGCTTGATTCCACACAGTATTTTGGTACAAGTATGGAATTTTCAGCATGTGATATCGGTAGCCCAAATTTAGCAGGCCGACCTTAGATATCAGGTGTGCGTCGGCGGGGGATCGAACCTCGGACCATGTACATGGTCGGCGAGAGTCATAACCTCTGTGCCACCGACGAGTTGAGATAATGCTACCGATAAAAGATGGTTTTAAATGAATCAGAAATAGTAATAATAAAAGGTAGGATAAATTATTAATAGTGATAATAGCAGTTAATAAGTGAAACATTCCACCATGGTAGATTCACAGTGACCACCATTTACTTCTGCATATAGAGAGCTGGTTTATAAACTCTAATTGCTCAGGCCTTCTCCCCAATCGCAAGCATCTTCCTGTTTCCTTGTCTGCTGACAACAGTGAATGACCTGACAGTTTGAAGTGTCAAGGATTGGCGAATAGTGGTCTTTGATAGATTACAGCAGTAATAAAGTTCTCTTGATAGCCTTAATGGAGTCTTCGTTTGACTACTTCTTGTATACATCATCTCCTTTGAACGGTGAATTTATATATGCAGATATCTTCGAAAATGATGGGATAGTTTATAATATTTTTAAGTCCCTGTTATACGTATTACCTCTTAATTGGGCCCTTATATATTCTTTCTCAGCTTTCAGATGAAAGTCCAGAAGGTAGCCTGCGAAGTATCGATACTGGGCTAGGCGGTATCACTTGGTCGAACAGTTTTGGACCTATAACCACCACCTCTACTACATTTGGTCAGTCAACATTATCAGCATTTGACACATCACGAGCGATGAACACGGGTGCTCAATCCGTACCACTGCCTGTGATGCTGACCAACCCTTTGCCACGCGGTGGTGATTGGAAGACAAGTGATGAGAAGGGTCGTTTAAATTCTTCACTTGGTTTTCCATTCCCGTCGGATCCTTTTGATACTATTGCTGGTGATCCTTTCAAAGTTCCTTCAAAAGGCAATGACTTTCATAAAGGTAGTTTTCTGGAGAGATTTTTTAAAATTATTATTTTGCTTTGAAAGGGCTTATATAATTTCAACATCATCAACAAATTGCGATTTGAAGCAGTTAGTTCCCTTAAATGAATTTCGACAAAACCATAAGAAGACGTAGTCAGTTTGTCTGAAACGTGCAGTGTAATTGTGTTTGCTCAACACATTTAGGATATTCTGATGACACACACGAGTACTTGTCTCATACATGTTTATTTATATAGAAGTTTAGAGCTGACATTAATTATTATTATAATACAGGTTAAATATGGGGTAGGAAGATGACATAAAGATGTGGGATAAGAAAACAAAGAAGGAAGAGGGTGACAATATTATTAAGTAAATTGAGCCTTGGTTCTGAAGTGGATTACCAACTCGCCGGTTCAAAGTAATAACAAATAATTGCTTTGGCACACATAAGACAGGTTTAAGCCTTTTGATTACTAAGGAAGGCGTCAACGAATTGTTTTATAATATATGGATTTGAAGCGATTATTGCAATCAACACCTTGATGCGCTTGCTTCATTCTACATAGACGATGTTGGACATCTATTTCCGGGATATATTGTATCCGGTAGTGATTTTACTAGTTGTTGTTGCAGCCACTTTCGATTATGTTCTATGCCCTCTGCTTCCCATGTAAATACAGAGAAATATGTTATCTACCTATCTTCCATACCACTTTAGTCACGACAGAAACAAGGGGAATCACTCGGAACTAAATTTGACGTCACTCAAAAGTATTTCTGAAAACTTGAAATCCATTCACAATTTAAAAGTCTCTATGATCGACTAAAGCCTCTTTTTCCCGGTCCTAATGATCACTATGGTTGGTTCAAAGCAAAGTTAGGTGACATCGCTCACCGGTTCTGCAATAGTTGTACATTTGAGAAAAGCATGCTAATATCTGGGCACTTTAAAGCTGTAAAAGAACTAAAACATAATATTGACGTCGTTGTCCTCAGACCAGATAAAGATTCTGGTGTAATTATAGTGGACAAGATTGAATACAGAAGTAAAATGTTATACATTCTTGAAAACAATGATAAACTTGCTAGAGACTCCACTTTGGAAGGTGTGAAGAATGCACAAAATAAGGTGACTAATAATCCAGTAAAACTTAAATATGAATGCAGATAACAGAGAGAAGTTCAACTGACTAAAGCCCATGGATTCCCAATTACCACACATGTATGGTCTGCCTAAAACACATAAACCAAATATCCCTCTGCATCCCATAATGTCAGTGTGCAGATCTCCAACACACAAACTTGCTAAGTGGTTATTGGAAATATTAAAGCCTAATACAAGAAGCCTCTGTAAGTGTGCATTGAAACATACTTTTGAGTTAGTAACAGAGCGTCTTCACAACGTTGACATAAAGGACAAAACCATGTTTTTTTTAGACGTTGATTCTTTATTTAAAAATGCACCTCTGTTACAGACGGTTGACATTTTGTATGACTGCATCTCTAAAAACAATTTCTCATCACCAGCGTCCCTATTTTATTCGAAAGAGTTAATGCTTTTATGTAGTCAGAATGTTCAGTTAACATCTGAGGGCGAGCAGCATTTCCGCTAGATCGATGGTATTGATCTGGGAAGCCTCGTAGTTCCATTGTTAGCTAATATAAACATGTAGCGTGTCGGCAACCTAGCTGAGGACGTAATTGGAAGAGTTTATTTTTATAGGAGATAGGTGGATGACACAATAGCTATTTGTGATAAACCGATAGATGCCATAGAAATCCTTGACCAGAACAATACAGTACATGTTTGTTCCATAATACATCTGATAATTCTAATTTACGTTGACTAGCTGGTCACTGTATGCTTAACAACTAATAGCTTGATAATTGTATAGCCTCAGGAAGCAGGGATTTATTGAAACCACAACTGTTCGCTCTAACTGTTTTTATTCTGAATAAACTATGTCAGTTTCCAAATTGCCTCATTCATATCTTGTTAAATCTAATATTTCTAATATTTAATGGTTAGTGATGCTGTGTGCGCTAGGTGGTTACAGTCAAACTGCAAAACATTGTTTCAAAATTGACGTATGATTAGTAGAAGGTAATTAATTTAATATATTTTCATCATGAGCTAACATCGTTCAGAGAAAACGTAGGAGTACTGGTGGTTATTTCGTCCTAGTTTGAGAATCATTATCAGTATGCACCTACCACCAGAGTTCACACCCAGGACCTTAATGTTACAAGGCCAGCTTGTAGACAATTCAGCCAATCGGGGTCAGTTCCAAGTCGGGTGTAACGACAAAATCTCGCCATCGATAACGTCGACCAGTGTCTGTCGCGCTATATCATGCCTGATTTGGCAGAAGTTTGAATTCATGGACTGGTTAGTCATTGGATTAACGGATCCGAGTAGTTGATGGATTGTCCTCGATCTCGCTCGCTTTGTAACCGGAAGGTCGTGAGTTGGAGCCCCGACAGGCGCGTAATGTCGTTGAAGATTCACGAACTAGGCCGATAGAAACAGGTGTTTAACAGTACTCTACCGTGTGGTTTTCCAATGGCTCCTCTCTAACCGATGTCATCTCTTGATGAAGTCCTGTAAGCAAGCAAATCCCTGCAAACCAGCGCTTGATCAATTCAACAGTCTTTAAAACCTTATAAACCAATATGCATGTTTGAGTGACGTTTTGTTTTTTCTTTATGCAAATCGACATCACTTTCTGGTTGTGTCTGATCAGCTCAGTTTAGTGTGGGGTGGGAGTGGTGGTGGTGTAATCTGGTCAGGTAGTCTATCTTATTGACTTACTAATAGTCAGAACTACTGAATACGTTGTGTTTGTTGTAAAATTGAAAAAAATCGAGTTATTTTATGCTAATTTTGCAATACTTATTCATGATAACTATCTTATACCAGTTAAAGCATTCAGATATTGTATGGGGTTTATTACAGGACTTCATCGTGAGCTGACATGGGTTAGAGGACACCATTGTGAGTACTGGACAGCTCCCGGTTACAAAGCGAGCTTGTAGACCATTCAGTCACTGGGACCCAATCCAGTGGCCAGCTCATGAATTCTAACTTCTGTAAACTCATGGTATATGCATATATATATATATATATATGTAGTAGGAAGTCGTAACCAGTGGGGTCCACCAAGTCAGGCAAGACGACAAATAATCACCTGCGATATATACAACGCAACCGCTGTCACAGGCGAATAACTGATCTCTTACCTGACTTGGTTGATGAATGCCGCTCGTTACTACTTCCCACTAGAACTCTAGGTAACTCCTTCCTATCTATAGAGCCAGTTGTTAGCCAGCACCAGATTATAATTATCAAGTGTTGGTGAATGCAGGGATTTTGATTATTAACAGGTTTAGTAATCACGAACTGACATCATCAGTTATAGAACCGTTGACAGAATTTGTAATTCATAAGCCACATCACATTGGGTTCCAGTTGTTTGAGTGGTTGGTTTACCGGCTCATCTGTTGTCACTTCAATACTTCTATTTGAGCCTCTTAATCGCACTCAATGAAGACAAGTTGATGATAGATTTGAGGAATGCAGTCATTTGATTGGACACTGTCCAGTAACTAGTGTGTAATGTCTCTAGTCCTTTGTTTCGTACCAACTGAATCCTGCTGTCAGTCAAGTTTGCAATGTGGCTGCCAACAGACTATGTGGCCTGCCATAACGGTGCACTATGAATTGGTGATATTAGATGGTTGGAGGCAATCGGCAGGAAGCCATGCCTTGAACCTAGGTTTCGTACTTGTTGACACTCGTCAGCAAGTCTTGTATTTGCAATGTTGAGAGGGATCTCATGTACTCCATCCGAAATTCGAACCCGTATGTCACGCAGTGAGTGTTGTGGTCAGAGACGTCAGGTTTGACAAAAAAATCAACTGCTAGTCTAACCACTTTCAGAGTTACTTATGACGTAAACATTGAAGCCATAATAATAATAACAATTATGATAATAAAACTTCTTGCTACTTACAGTGTATTACTGAGAGATATTGATTCATAGTTTTTCGAGTGTATGCAAATATAATTGATTGATTTTGTCTGTATTAAATGACCTGAAATCTTTGTACACATACATACAAACACCAAGTCATATGTTCGGATCACTATAAGTAGTTTTGGCTATTAGGGATGCGTGTTGCATAATTAATTAGCAAGCTGTTGATCTCTCTCTCTCTCTCTGTATATATATATATATATGTTTATATACACATATATATTCTTTATCTACGAAATCATCTACTGAAGCCGTAGACAGCCGTATTTATATTTACCACAAAGATATAGTTCTCCATTATGGAGCAATAGGAGATGGATGGGGTGACATAAACGATATAATTACTCAGAATTGGCTTCAGAGGTAAAAGGATGAGAGTTGCAAATTACGTAGTACTCAACAACAGCACAAAGAAAGAAAGGGTTAGAAATTCGGTGAAGTTAAAAGCGTTGTTGAGTAATGAGAAGAAAGGCCGTTGAGTGTCCCTTTAACAATCGTGAAGAAGATGAGAAAATGTACAAAACAAACAAGTAAGAGTGATAACAGTGAATTAATTATTAAAGTTAAAGCGAAGTAGTCATTAAAAATAAAATACATACAGGTTACGACTGATGAGGAGGTGAAGACTACTGTTAAACAAGAGACTGGATAAACCTTTTCTGTATACTGAGTACAGGGTTATATTGATGAATTCCCAGCGCCTCCGCCGAAACCTAACTCCCTCTGTACCATCTGGCCTCACCTTGTAGGTAACCTTGAAGGATGACTCTAGTGGAGCTGCGTGGCTTGAGTTCACAAAGTGCTCGAGAATTCAGCTAGTGACTGTCTTGCATTGTCCTTTTGCAAATCATGCTGGATAATGTTCAGATATGTGTTTGGAAATTGTTCGCTCTGTGCGGTCAGTATAGCTAGCTTTGCAGGATCAGGTGAATTTATAAACACACATTGAAGTGACCCGTCCAATGTGGCAGTTTATCCTTCACACATCTATTGATCATTCCGCGACTGTAGAAATCGATCCGTAGGTCAGCCGAAAGAAGGCATTTCTCAGTGATCTGGATAAGCGGTTCTCCAGAATCCCCGCTGCGGTAACACCCTTAAATTCAACGATCATGAATGACAGTCTCTTCAGCACCGTTTAGGTTTTCTTAGGTTTTAGCTTTGCATCATGTTTTCTCGATGAATCTTGAAGCGCATACTCATTTCCCATGAGGACTTGTCTGAGTGTTTACAGTTCACTATCGATTGTTTCATCACTGGTGTATATCCTTCTTATTCTTGAGGATAAGGAGTGGCTCAGATTTCTGTTTTTTCTCAAAGGGATACAACCATGAAAATTCGTATAGTGTCCATTGCCTGTAGGTTTATCTTTGAAGGGAACTGCAAGTTATCCTTTTCATGAGGACATCCAAAAAATGGAATTCCGGGTTCATCTCTGATTTTGATGTGAACTGGATAGCATGATGACAGTTGAACTCCTTAGTTATCATTCCAGTGTTAGCATTCTCGTCACATTTTTATAAAAGTATCGTCTTTGTGTCTTTGGTACATATGAAAACTATCTTTAGTGGGTCGTAACCTACTATTTTCTAGACTAACCAAGAAGGAGTCTTCAAGTAAAGGACCCGAAGGTGACACCATCGCCGCTCCATCTCTTCGTCTACAGAGTATGTTGTTGAACTTGGACTGGACATTGAAGTTCATCTCAAGAGTAGTTCCTTTAAGTGGTGGGTCAGAATACCCACGTCCAGATTATTATCGTCGATGAATGTGGACATAAAGTCCTATGAAGCCACTTCTGTGTAATGAAATCAAGTTTATCATCCCCATCCTATCACTCAGTAATCGACTGTTATGCATTTTTGGTAAATATTGATATGACTGTACAACCTGTAGAGATGATTTCATGGAGAAAGAAAATTTTCTTCGATGAATTGTCTTTTTTCTTCGTGACTCAGTCCAATGTTATTAGTTAACACTAATAGAACAATAATAAAATAAAGATAATAGTAATAGTAAACTTACATAATAAAATAAAGCGAACTTATAGTAAGGACGTTACTCTGGCCATGGTGGGATGAGTAAATGTATGTTGTTGCTTTTTTAAACGCAGAGGTCCGCTTTTAGATCCCGAATAGCCAGTTAGTGATTCGGTCATATATACAGATGGCGTTTTCGAAGTCTTTTCACACGACATCCAGGAATTCTGTAGAGAACTGTGAAGCATTCAGGGAGGGGGCAGCTTGATGTCCAGAGTTGACAAGATGTTCGTGGATAGAACTGATTGCATTCTTCTTTTCCTTCCTTTGGCTAGCCAGGCTAGATAGTGAGTATTCAAGAATATGTTTGCAGACGACATTGCGTACGGACAATATACTCTGCTCCACACGAACAAGCAAACTGATAAATATACAATGAGGTGGCCAAAAGCGGTATATTATCATCTCATAACCTTACACTGGATTAGCTGTCTGCTGCAGAAGGTGATGCATAATAAGGTGGCTGCTCGAAATGTCTTCTTCAGATATTGAGAATGTCAGTTTCTAAGATTTTCTGCTTCAATGTGTCACCTTTGAGTTGTAGGGTTGTGAAAAGAGTTTTCGTAGATACAGTTGAGAGTTTTGGCAACGGAAGCTTTCCCTTCATGTTTATATCCATAAATGGCAGTAGATACCTGTTCTCCTCCAGGAGTAGGGTTTCGCGATTTTTATGCATTAAATTCATACTCCATCTATCGTGTCTTCCGAACAGATTTTTCTAATCCTTGAGCATACTAGGTTTTGCTTTCGGATCAGTGGGACGAAGTTCTGGAATTTGATAAACTGTCCAGTCCATGTATAGTTTGCGATATACTGATGTTTGGATTGTTCAGTATTGTATTCCTGGTAAGTAGTACATCCAGGAGTCGAAATGGCATGTTCGATTCACGTTCATAGGGGTATACATGATGCATATACATACCTAACATTCCAAATAATTTTGGTTGTTTTTTGTTCACTCTATTTTTATTGTTTTTCATTATTTATCAAGTGTCTGCTGATGATCCATTTAGTAGTCTACCGATTACTAATGATCCATTCGAAGATTCCGATCCATTTGGTCTAGATCCTTTCGGTTTGCCATATTTGTCGGTAAGTGATTTTCGTAACTAAACTGTATTATTCTGTTGTAACCGAAGAACTTTACTTTAACTGGACAGCAGCCACGCTCAACTTACTGAGTGTCCAACACCTCCCTGATGGATGAGATATGAACACCGGCTGGCCTTTCCTAATTGAGGTTACGAAAGCTGTCACTAATCTGAAACGAAGCAAAGCAGCGTGACCTTATGTAATGACTCGAGAGGTGTTAAAGGACATTGGAGACAGTTAACTATCTGCGTTAACTAAGGTTTTCGTCAGCGTTTGGGAATCAGAGGTAGTCCTGTTGGGGTGTGGTGTAAATCATTGATTATCCCAGTATTATACCAGAGGAGAGAGAAGTCTTCCTATTATAAAAACAGGGGAATTATTATTATTATTATTTCCTTTAATTCCTAGAGGAACATAGGGCTTCAGCCATGCGTCTCCATTGCGTTCGGTTCTCTGCTGTAGTTTTCACCTGGCTCCAAGTCTGCCCACACGCTTTCAATTCCTCTTCACATGATCTCCTCCAGGTCACCCTTGGACGACCAACTCGTCGCTTCCCTTTCGGGTTCCACTCGAGGGCTTGTCTAGTGATGTCACTTGCTGGTTTCCTCAGAGTGTGTCCAATCCATCTCCATTTCTTCCTGCCTATTTGTTTCACGATCGGTTCCTGGTTGGTTCGCTCCCAGAGATCTTTGTTGCTGATCCTCTCCGGCCATTTGATCTTGAGTATTGAGCGAAGGCATTTGTTAATGAAGGTCTGTAGCTTGTTTGAGCTGCTCTTTGTGACACGCCAAGTCTCTGATCCGTATAGTAGTACTGACTTCACATTGGAGTTGAAAATATGGATCTTATTTTTGACGCTGAATGCTGTTGACCTCCACATAGACTTGAGAGAAATGAAAACTTGTCTTGCTTTTCCGATTCTGGCTTTGATATCCTCGTCAGTTCCTCCTGTAGTTGAGACGATGCTTCCCAGGTAGGTGAAAGAAGTTGTTTCCTTCAGGTTCCTCCCATTTATGCTGATTGTTGTCGGTTGTTGCTGTTGATGTTGGCCAGGAATCTTCATTACCTCTGTTTTGTCTATGTTCACTTGAAGTCCTATCTTTGCTGCTTCTTCTGCCAATTTGTTGCTTTTCACTTGCATATCTTCCAGTTTGTGGGAAATCAGACATATATCATCGGCGAAATCCAAATCCTCCAAGGCTTTTGTGTCGGTCCATTTTATGCCTGTTCCCTCGTTGGTTGCCGTTGTCTGCCGCATTATCCAATCAACTGCAATCAGGAAGATCATTGGTGACAGTAGACAGCCTTGTCTCACTCCCGTCCTCACTTCGAAGGATTCCGTGAGCCTCCCGTTGTGGATTACTTGGCATGCATCGTTGTCATACAGCTGTTGGATGAGATGTACAATTGTCGGTGGCACCCCGTAGTAGCGAAGTAGTTTCCAAATCACCTCTCGATCGACTCTGTCGAAGGCCTTTTCAAAGTCGATGAAGTTGAGATGGAGAGGTGACTGCCACTCCAAGCTTTATTCAATGATGACCCGTAATGTGGCGATCTGATCAATACATGAATTGTTTCTCCTGAATCCAGCTTGTTCCGGTCGAAGTTTTTCATCCAGGGCTTGTTTGATTCTCTCCAGGATGATGCGACATAGTATCTTGCTTGGAATGGACAGAAGCATAATTCCACGCCAGTTTTTACATTGACTCAAATCTCCTTTCTTTGGCAGTTTGAATAAGTATCCGTTCTTCCAATCCTCGGGTACTTTGCCCTCTTTCCACACCTTCTCTAGTAGTGGCGTCATCAAGTCCGCTGTTGTCTCTGGGTCTATTTTCAAAGCTTCTCCTGGGATTCCATCTGGTCCTGGCGCTTTCCCAGCTTTTAGCATCTCGATGGCATTCAGGACTTCGGATTTCGTCGGAGGGTCGATGTTCATTGGTAGTTCTGCTTCCGTTGTTGGTATTGTTGGACGCGTTGTAGGTGGCGGACGATTTAGAAGTCTTTTGAAGTGTTCAGCCCAGTGCTTCCTCTGTTCCACCTCTTTGGTGATTGACTTTCCATTGTCGTCCTTTATTGGCTTAATCTGTGTCGAACTTTTGCCCGAAAGGTGCCTAGTTGTTTGGTATAGTGTAGCGAGGTCTCCTTTGCCTGCGGCTTGTTCTGCTTCGTTTGCCATGGTTTCACAATATTTTCTTTTGTCTTCCCTGGCACTTTTCTTCACTCTTTTGTTCAGTGCATTGTAGCTTGCATTCAACTCCTGTTTCTGTTGCTCGTCGGTGCACTGGATAATCTTTTGTTTCGCCACCCTTCTCTCTTCTATTAGTTTCCAAGTGTCCGTAGAGAGCCACTGTTTGTCCTGTCTCTTTTTTCTGCCTAGGACTTCCATGCAGGTTTGACTCCACACCGTTTTCAATTTGTTCCAGTGCTTTTCGACGCTGACCTTTTCGTTGGTGTTGATTTGTGTCTCGGCTTTTTCCTTTATGTTTGCAATGAAGATGTCCTTTGTAGCCTGGTCCTTCAGCTTTTGAGTGTTGAACTTGGCTTGTGGTCTATCTGCAGCTCCTGTTTCCCTGAAAGCTTTTAATTTGATTTGGATTGTCCCTTGTACGAGGTAGTGGTCTGAGGCAACGTCTGCTCCTCTTCTTGCTCTTGTGTCCAGTAGGCTGCGTCTCCACTTCCTCGATATTGTGATAAAGTCAATTTGGTTTTTGGTTCGCCCGTCTGGTGACACCCATGTAGCCTTGTGGATATCTCTGTGCTTGTAAACACTGCCACCAATCACTAGTTCGTTGAAGGCGCAGAAGTCGGCGAAGAGTTCTCCGTTTTCATTCATTTCTCCAAGAGCTTCTCTACCCATGATGAGTTCTCTTCCTGTATTGTCTGGTCCCAGTTTGGCGTTCATATCTCCCATAAGTATTTTAATGTCGCCAGCTGGAGTATTGTCTATTGCTGCCTGTAGTTGTCTGTAAAATTCTTCTTTCGCTTCGAGGTCTGCGTTGTTGGTGGGTGCATAACATTGGATTATTGACACTTTTCTTCCTTTGGAGTTGAATCTGGCGGTCATTATCCTGGACGAGATCGCTTCCCATTGCATCAGGGCTTTCGTTGCCGTTGGTGACATCATGATAGCCACGCCCTCGGTGTGCGTGTGGTTATCTTCTGGGTGACCGGAGTAGATCACTGACTCTCCCGTTGATAGTTTGGTGAGTCCACTTCCATTCCATCTGCTTTCACATATTCCCAGCACTTGGATTCTGTATCTTTTCATCTCGCTGGCGATCTGGGCAGCTTTGCCAGTCTCGTACATGGTGCGGACATTCCATGTCCCCACACAGACTTTTTCTTTTGTCGCGAGGAGATTGCTCATGGTGAAGTTTCTGTAGCAGGTTTGTTTACAGGGTGGGGTTGCTGGCCTCACGCCTGAGTTTCGTCTTCGGGTACCTGAAATGGAAGAAAGGTTAGTGTTGCGTGACCGCAGAGTCCAGGGGACATCTGCTTGAGGCCGGTCACACGCGGCCTGGTGTGTCTCAGTAGTGTACTTATCACTTCTGCCCTGTGACACGGCAGCAGAAAGCGCGGTCGTTGTTAATCCGGGCCACGGCCGATCCGGCATGATATTTCTTAGATTTGTTGGGTTCATGGGTTTGGATTGATGAATGATGGCGACTAAGTCCAGCCCCCACTGATACCGTCGCCAATGTATCAGTAGGTTGTGAGGTTTGAAAAATTTCGTTGGCGTCCGCTGCTACTGTCAACGGAGCTACTCATGGAGCGGTGTGGCGACCCAAGTTATCTTCTACTGATACCGTCGCCACAGTCATACCAGTAGAAGTCCGGTTAAGCTGCCGGTCAGCCTCGGGATCAAGCAAAAAAAATGGAGAAAACCAGCAGAACATCAAAAATTCCATAAATTCGCAACGGTAAAGCCTACAGGGACGAGACAGGTACCAATCGATTCGTCTTGTTGAGAGGAATCCAATGGTATATAAATCAGAGGGTAAAAGCTATTCCTAAGAAAAATAATCGAATTTTCCTTCCTAGCAGTCTCTGCCCCCCTACTGCCCTATGGTTGGTAATGCCCCCTAGCTACATACACAACGGCAAACAACCTGAGGTCACGGAGCTAAAAGTGTCAAGAGAACAGCCAGCGGCATGAACTCTGAGCCTAGAAACAGGTTTCCCCTATAGCCTTTGAAAAATTCCCTATTCGGCTGAGGAGAAGCTATAAGGTGCGAGACCGGTACCAATAGGTAGATCTCGTCGAGAGCTATCCATTGATATATAGCTTCCCCAGGTCCTAGCCTCCCTAATATGGTGTTCATATGTTTTTGAATTGTATTTTGTTGTCATATTTTGCAGGAAATTGGTTTTCACTGCATAATAGCTTTCGATGATGTCGGTGATATGAGGATAGTTATACGTTCAGTGTGCTCATGGCTGTCGTGTGGATGACCAGAACTAGGCTATGACCCTCCAGCTAACAATATGGAGAGTCCACTTTTAATGCATTTCTTCTCACAGATTCCCGTAAATTATATAACGCGTCTCATCCCTTTCACATTGTGAGTGACCTTGTTATTTGGCCTAAAACATGATGCAGACATTCGACGGCCTTATTCTTGCTCCTGTCTTGACGTAAAAAAGACACGTCGTCGGTCAACTGGCTTCCCTAAGGCCTGTTGGAGAATATCTTTCGTGATACCGGTGTGCCAAGTCCCTAAAACAGCCATATGGAAGCATTGGTCTGAGAATCACTAGTGTTAAAGGTCCGGGTGTTGATATTTATGCTAGTTGCAGCAGGTTTTCACACTGATTTCACTGTGATGAATGTCCTCCATGCTTTTCTGATGTTGACTGGCCGCCTGCTGTGATCGAAACAGTGTTGACTAGATAGTTGAAAGAGGTGATTTTGTTTAGATTTCAGCCGTTGATGGTAATTGATGTTTGTTTTAGTTGTTCATTAGATATCTTCACTAACTCTGACTTCTGTGTGTTCACTGGAAGTACTGTCGTCTCTGCCGCCGGCCAATTCTGCCAACTTATTTGTTTTCGCCTAGAAGTGAATCATTCGATTCATTTACGATATTTCACTTAATGAAATGTCGTCATCAAGTCATAAACGAGGCTGTGAAATTAGATCGACTGAGATGGTTAGGACATGTGTTACGTATGCCTAGTCATCGTCTTCCTCGACGGGCAATGTTAGCTGACATAGGGTCAGGCTGGAAAAGAGCTAGCGGTGGTCAAACGAAAACATGGCACCAGTCAATGAAATCCACAACAGTTAGTTTGAGCCACATATGGAGGTGTAGACTTCCTGGTTGGGGTCCTCGGGACGGTAAAAACCAACGGCTGGAAACAATTGGTGCTATGGCTCAAAATCGTTCTCAATGGCTGGTGCAGATGCATCCACTCCTTGTGACTTATGATTTCCAATGAAACTATATTGTTCTTCGTTATTACTATACCTTTGTTTCCCATCTGTGTTTGCTGTCTCTATTATGCATTTCTTCTACTTTCTTCTCTTCCTTTGTGCGCTACATGGAGTGTGGCGACTTGAACTACTGCACATCGGTGCAAAGTTCTATGCCGAAAACAGACGGACAGACAGATAACTTTGAAGTTTCTTTGTGTGTGGGTTAGCTTGTTGTCCAGATTTTTTTATATCAGGTGTTTCAGGATACAACTAGTGTGTTAGAATTGGAAATGTTTTTTCTACTTTATAAATTCCACAAACTAAGTGTTCAATGACTGTCGTCCTTACGGTAAAGTAACACATCCCTTCTCTCTTTTTTGGATTTGTTATTTTCAGATGGATAAAAGTAAAAAGTCTACAGCGAATGCTGCTGGTAAGAAAGTTTTTCACAAAAATAACAAACAAAGTTATAAATTTATTTTCACCTTGTCGATTTTGCCTGGTTTTTTTTGGTTGGTGTTTGTTCCATCAATTAATTTACCCCATAGATTATTGTACTGGCAACAATAGAATAGACACCAGACAGTCGAGTGGCCTTGAACCACTAACCAATCAGATCGCCCCTCAGCATTACAGATGAATGCATTTCTTCAAAATCTTTTCTTGTTTTTTGACTTCTGTGTGGAAAATGGGTTGGTGGTGGGGGAGACTAAAACATGCATATGTGGTGAAGGGATAATGACTCTTCTAATTAACTAACTTGATCTTCCACACGAAATATATATATTTATATACTTTCTCTCTGAAATCATCGATGCCCTAGAGTGTGCGAATTACACTGAATAAACGCAATTTTCAAGGTAGTTCTAGTTAGCATTTCTGGGATAAAATAACTGAGTCTTGGTGTTATGTAGGACTGCATTTTAATGTATAAATAGCTTGTTGTTGAAGGGGTAGCAATACGTGTGACGTTTTTTCAACAAGTGACAAAGGGTGAACACATGACCAGTGTTTCCACGGGCTGAACGAAACCAAGCCTGCTCTTCGCGGACCAACTTCTCACGTGTCTTGCACAGCCTGAGAAGCAAGACAGCAGCTAATATTTTAGACACGAATGGTTATATTATTATTATTGTTCCCTTGGGTTCCTAGTGGAACATAGGGCTTCAACTGCACGTCTCCACTTGCTTCTGTCTTCTGCTGTTCTTTTCACTTGCGTCCATGTTATTCCATACTGTTTCATCTCCTCCTCACACGATCTCCTCCATGTCACCCTTGGACGTCCCACTCGCCGCTTCCCTTTCGGGTTCCACTCGAGGGCTTGACGCGCGATGTCACTCAACGGCCTCCTCAGCGAGTGTCCAATCCATCTCCACTTCCTCCTGCATATTTGTTGGGCGATTGGTTCCTGTTTCGTTTGTTCCCATAGCTTCTTGTTTGTGATTCTTTCTGGCCATCTAATCTTCAGTTTGGAGCGAAGACAGTTGTTGATAAAGGTCTGCAACCTGTTGAAAATATTCTTGGTGACCCGCCAAGTTTCTGATCCGTAAAGCAAAATTGACTTGACGTTTGTATTGAAAATCCGAATTTTGTTGTTGATGGTGAGTGACGAAGATTTCCAGATTGGTTTCAGGTTGATGAATGTGTTTCTCGCCTTCCCGATTCTCGATTTGACATCCTCGTCCGTTCCTCCTGTGGTTGAGACAATGCTCCCCAGATAAGTGAAAGAAGTAACCTCTTTCAAATCCCTCCCGTTGATGGTGATTGGCACTGGATGTTGCTGCTGTTGTTGGTTGGTTATTTTCATGACCTCCGTCTTGTCTATGTTCACCTGGAGTCCTGTCTTTGCTGCTTCTTCGACCAGTTTGTCGGTTTTTGCTTGTAAGTCTTCGATTTTGTGTGACATCAAACATAAATCATCCGCAAAATCCAGGTCTTCTAGGTTCTTCACGTCGGTCCAGGATATCCCTGTCTTCTCGTTTCCCACTGTCTGACGCATAATCCAGTCCACCACAATTAGGAATATCATTGGTGATAATAAGCACCCTTCTCTGACTCCTGTGTTTACTCCAAACGCTTCGCTGAGTTTTCCGTTGTGGATCACTTGACATGTGCCGTTGTCGTACAGTTGTTGAATAAGGTTGATGAATATTTGCGGTACGCCGTAGTACTCGAGTAGTTTCCAAATTACTTCGCGGTCAACGCCTCCTCAAAGTCTATGAAGTTGAGGTAGAGATTTGATTGCCATTCCATGCTTTGTTCGATGATAATGCGTAGAGTTGCAATTTGGTCAGAACATGATTTGCCTTTCCTGAATCCAGCTTGTTCTGGTCGGAGTTCTGTATCCAGCGCGTCCTTGATTCTCTCCAGGATGATGCGACTCAGGATTTTACTTGGCGTCGATAGGAGCAAGACACGACTGGTAGTAATCTGATATTCCCATGGTTGTCGCATTTGTTATGTTGACCCTTTTTTTAAGATGGGGACGATGATGACTTCATTCTACATTGATGGCACATCCTCGAATTCCCATACTTACCCGGTCATGACGAGAATCTCACCATCATCTTTGAAAAGAACCAGCTGAGGGTGGATTGAGCTGGGTGCCATCTTATTGCACTAAAACACTTGCAGATGATTCCTTCGGACCTCCACCTCGATTGGTGTTTGGTTCAGTACTGATGGACGAAGGAGCACTGTAGCTAATGACGGTGGATGCTGCCGCTGATGGCCAGCTGTAAACTGCTTCTCAAAGTGCTCTTTGCAGCGTTCCAGACCGTTTCGCTAACACCTTGCTTATTGCTGCTAGTGGTTTCGATGAACTGGAATGACTGTTTCCACGTAGAAGTGCTGATTACATCTCACACACAGTCACGTTCTGACCACCAGGCTTCGAGGTTTACACGTAAACACTGTTAGTTTCATCTTGCGCGTAACGTTTTTAGCATGCTGTTGTATTCGCTACCAATGGGAATGAACTAGTGTTCATACAGAAGCTGCGAGGAAATCGCAGAAACCTATTGGTGGTTTCTTTGGCACCTCCCAGCATTGAGGTTTGGCGTTGACTGCTAGGTAAGAAGAATGGAAAATCAATCGATAAGGAGGTTGTGAGGCAGTTGCATCGATTGAGTGGGATGGTTAAGACATGTGTTACGCATGCCTGCATAGCCATCGCTATCGACCGACGGATGGATGCATCAGGTTGGTTAAAGACCTGGTTCTTGGTGTTGTTGAAACGAAAACATGGTTTCAATCGTCAGTCAAATCTGTAACAACAGTTAGTTTAAGTCAGCCAACCAACCACTTAGGGAGGTGTCAGATTGGCTACCTGACTGGTTGAGATCGTCGGGATTGATGATAAGAACCAATGAAGGGTTGAGACAATTTGTGGTGATATGGTTTGCTCAAAATCGTCATTGTCGAAGATGGCTCAGATGCATTCACTCTTTGTGATTTGTCATATCCAATCGCAGTGCTCTATTGTTTTTCCATATTACTATTCCTTTTCCCTTACACTCTTGTTTATTATGTCATTTTTTAATGTCTCTTTTGCAACAATTATTGGATCTCAGGAGTACCATTACAACCTGCTCTTCTGTTTTACTCATGATTATTATAATCATTATTTCTACCACTATAAGTCATCACTTGAAGATGATTTCTATGTCTAATGATTCTGGGAAGTTTCTGTGTTGACTGCTTTACTTTTTTACTTTGAATTGTAGCATCTGCATTTGATCCCTTCAAACCAGATACAATATGCCCTACAACGCTGCCGGGAAATTCTTTACTTGGTGCAGATTTTGATGCTGTACGTTAGATTTCGAGTTATTATTATTATTATTATTATTATTACTAAATATATTGAGTTTTGATCTGATCACATACATAAGCCAATCAAATTTCACTATATTCTTAAAATTTTATTTTTCTCTCTCGATAAGGTTGATGTTCAGTGTTAATTTTTTTTACCACACTATGGTCAATTTTAGCTAAATGATCCCCAAACCTTAATTAACCTCATTCAACACATACGCGAGAATGTACATCTCACTGAGTAAAGAGAAGAATAGTGTGCGGGAAGACAAAAGGACATTTATAGTACACACTGGAACCTGAAACAGAAAAGGCTGCAGGTGAAAGAGACCTCAGAAGATATATCAGATAACCAAGTCTCTATCCGGGAAGAGATCAACGCAGGTGAACTCTATAAAAGATGGTCAAGGGAATCTAATTACCAAGGAGGAGAAACAAATAAAACAATAAGGTGATCACTCCAAAGGACTCTTGGATCGATATGTAAAGAAATACCACCAGAGCACGCAGAGAAATGCCGATGGACAACAATGGTCCAACAAAAGCAGAAATCTTGTATGCAATCAAGCTACTGAGGTTTTCAAGGGGCAGCAGCACCAGCCGTAATTCCCCTTGAAGCACTGGAAATGGACCTAAGGCATGTGCTGATGCCATCATTGCAGAACGTTTGAAAGGAAGGAAAGGCGTCTACCGATTGCGATGAGGGCTACTTTGTCAAGCTACGAAAAAAAGGCGACTTAGGCCTCTGCAAAAACTGGGTGTACAATCCTGCTCCTTTCCACTCCTAGCCTAAAAATAGGAAGTGAAGTAGTGCAGAGTGCTGAACACTTCAGTTATTCGGGAAGCTGAATCAGCCAGCCTCAGCGAGTTGACCTCTGACGAAGTCTCATTACACAGATACAGAAGGCTATGTGGAAACATGGTTGTTTCTAGAACTCAGTAGTGAATGAACAGCATGTTTGAGCAGTTATTTCTTGATATTTCTTTGCGTGGATTGTAGTTTCATACATCTTTATTTTCTCCACCTATCCTGTCTGTCTCTTGCTGACGAATAACAATATTTAGGTTTTTGGGCCTTCTAACAGCGGTGGAATTTCAAATATGACAGATCCATTCGGTAGTGATCCATTTGCTGCTCCTCCTGTGACGTCATCATTATTTATGGGTAGTAGTACAGACATGACCAGTGGCAATAGGGAGGTGAAGAACAATAATAATAGAGCAAATTTCGGGAGAAAATCTCCACCTCCACGACCTAAAACCCAGCCAACTCCTGGTAAATCTCGAGCTTTCAAGGTGAGATGGTGCTTTTGGAAACTTTAATATATTTCATGTATATCGTTATAATTGTTAAGTTGTTTGTGTTTTTTCCTTTTATTGCTATAGCATGTCGTATAAATTGTAGGAATGTTTATTATTATTATTATTATAATTATTCTCCCCTTGGATATTGACTAGAACATAGGACTTCAGCCGGAGCACATCTCCAATTTGTGCTGTTTTCTGCGGTCCTCTTTAGCTAGCTAGCTGAACGATTGTCCATAACCTCTGATCTCTTCTATGTCATCCTCGAACCAATGGCCGATTCGTCGTTTCCCATTCGGGTTCTAATCGAGTGATGGCCTATCTAGGACGCGATTTCATTCGAGCGTCTCCTTACTGGGGTGTGTTCTGTATCCACGAAATGAGATAGTATAGAACTATGAACGGACTTCTTTGTTTCTCACTCCTTACTTAACCTCTATGCAGTATGGTGTTCAGAAATCCGACGATAACCAGGCCTAATTTTATGACCTATGCAACTAAGTGGCTCCCCACAAGATTTGTCAAATTGTAATAGATGCACATAAAAGAGGTGGAATTAGGTAGTTTATCTCTAACTCCCGAAGGTCAAATAGAGGTTGCTTTGAAGAGACGGCATACTTCAGTGGCATTGAATGCTCTTCGTTTTACCGCATTCCTTAGGTGTTGTGTTAATATATCACTGGTGTTATCGTCACTGAGGAAATGAAGTTGTCAGAACAGAGCCGTCCTTTCTCTTGGCTACTGGGACTTTGGCGTGCCTTGACTTTTGATTCTCATATTCATATGTATGAATTTTTCTGGGTAACCGTTCTCACTCAGCAACTGTTTAATAACACTAACGTCTTCTTTAAGGCATTCATCAGAGCACAAGACTGTTCTTGCTCTGTGACGGACCAATCTCTTTTTTAGATTGCGTTTGTATTTCAAAGGAATGGAACTAGGAAAATGAATATGCTGGCCAGTTGACGTAGGTTTTTCATATACGCTTCTTACTGTACGTCCTCTTTCCTAGTCATCTAGGTATGAAATACACTAGAGTTCCTTCCTTTCACGATAGTAAAACTGTTTTGGTCAATTAGGCTTTAATATATTCGTAAAACTGGGGCACCGTGGTAGTATGTAATTTCGTATTAACTTGTTTATGTATTATAGTGTGAAACAGTATTATTTACTGGATGACGACGCCTTTCGAACACAATTTATTATTGTTCAAAATCCTATCAGTTATTACCACGCAACTTCGAAACTTCCATTTTATAGTTTTCTTTATTCCTTCCCATTCGTCGTAGAACTAGTCATAGAATTTTCTAAATGTCCATATGGATAGGTGTTGAATCACCCCTATTCATCATTCTGCACCTAGCTTAGTTCTTATGTCCCGGCAGTGTGACTACTCACCATCTACTGGTTTGACTTGACTCAGAGCCATTGTAAAGTATTTGTATATTTATATTATTTTGTGTGATTGTGTCAAGCTACAGGGTCCTTTAACTTATCTGCAAAGATTGTCCTGCCTGAGTGAGTGAGTGAATTTGTAGGTTTAAATGTCATCACTCTGATACCTGCTTGAAAAGGAATCCTACACGTCGCGTCTTAGATGTCTCCTCCTTGTATCGTAAAACTGCTGTAGATGCCTTTTATTATTTCTTATACATGTTATCACTATTAGTCTCACCATAATTTTTTATGTTGCTGTTGACGTGTTTTGATTTTCCCAAAGAATTTTATAGGATAGTTATATATGTAACACCAACGCTGCTTCCTCTTGTTCTTGTTCTTCTGTTTCATTACATCATTTAGGTGTTTGTTGATGTACTACTTGGTGTTGTTATTGGTTGGTTTGTTGGACACTTACAATTAAGTCTGCCTTCACAGCTACCGGATGAGATATGAGTTAAAGTCTAAATATCTACTGTAGTGTGTTGGCTTTTTATAAGCATTAGTGTATGTAGCTAACCTTCTTCTGTTCGTTTTTTATATTTTACAATGTAACATCATGGCTACTTCTCCTTGTTCATTTTCTGATTCATCACTGTAATAAATAGCAGGCATATGGAAAGTGCTTCTACTACTACTACTGCCAATCATGAAATCAATAGATGAGAGAGAAATGGTGGAAACGGAAATAAACGAAGTGAGAAAGTTGTGTGAGTAGTGACTTGATATAATTATGAGTAGCAGTAATAAAAATTGTGCTCGAAACATGGTCATCAGTAAATATTACTACTGTATAGCAAACTCTGTAAGACTTTATTACAATAAAAAACATTTTCCCCTTATAATAGAAGTTACAAATTTATTATTATTATTATTTTAAAAAAACGCTAATATTGTTATTAACTACTAATTTAAAATATTCTGTGTATATAAACATATATATATAATTGTAGAGCCTGGAAGAGGAATTTATCGAAAAGGATATTCTTGCTCGATTATTTTGTGTTTTATAGATGTCTGAATGAATATTTTTGCAATAAAAATTAAGTAGTATCAAAGGGAAATCTGAGACACGAAGTGAGACGTAAAAGAGAAAACAAACTATTAGCTATGGGGCTCACTGTTTGATGTTGATCATGTGTGGTATGTTTGAAGGTGGAGTTTTATCCGTACAGTGGTATTTACTCTCTCCAATGGTTGGCTGAAAGATAAATCGGGATGTATGGACTCCTGGTTCCATCTTTTCTAGCCCCATCCTGCAAAGAGACTGAAGGTGAGAGATTGCATGCTGATTTCCCTAAACAAACAATTCTGTACTGCAAATGTGTTGTTGTTTGTTTTGTTTTTTTGCAGTCAATGGAGTGCACTTCAAGTTTCGCAGATATTCGTTCTGCTGCCGGTGGCTGTGATGAAGGTGATGCTGCTAACGATGATTTAGGCAATTATTATTATTCATCATCAGCAACCACAGGCAACTCCATACGAACTCGTAAACGCTTAACAACAACAGCAAGTACACCTGGTAATTCAATTCCTCCGCCAACCAAATCGTTGTCAGCGTTCAGTCTGATGAAACCGAAATCCTCAAGCAAGACAAAAAAAGACCTACAAAATCACCACTCCGCATCATCAACAGCATCACCCTCGGCGAATAGAAAAAATATTTCAAAGTCTAGTGATGTGATTATCTTGTCAGATGAGGCTAGACTTTCATGGGCTATTATGGAAAGCCAACGTCTTGCACAGATTGAAGAAGAAGCTCGTCGACAAGAAGAGGCTGACCTGGAACTTGCACTTCGATTAAGTCAGTTGGACTCATCTGGTCGACATTGATCAAAGAAAAAGTCAAAAGGAAGTATCTAGTATCTATTGTTACTCTTTCCAATTTTAACTAACTTATTCTCTTTATCACATCATCTAGGCATTCACTATTAAGCCATCTTATATACAATCTTGAGATCGACATTTTGTTTTTCCTAATTATTCACTATCGTTCAGATGATCGTAATCAGTTGGACGGTTGGTTGTAATCGTTGTTCATTTTGTGCGTGTGTGTGTGTGAATTTCAGTATTTTTTAATTTTCGTTTCTTATTGTTTGTTTCTTATGTAATCAAGGTTTCTCGTTAATTCCTGTTCCCACTAACAAGTTGTGTACATCAGTATGACTGAAGTTGTATTTGTGATCTGTTGTATTATAGTGGGGTTGTGTATTCACACAACAGAGTTTGGTGATATGTTTGTCTGTCGTCTACCGTGTTTCTCTACTTTTTTTTAATTTCTAATATCCTCATCGAAGTGATTTTTAATATTATTAGTCATATAAATCATAATATGAATGATATATACATGCTGTATTTGTGTTTAGTGAATGAGAGTACTCTGATTCAATTGGTGCATGCATGCCTACGGTTTAACGATTAGTGAAACACTACCTATTTGTTGACCAATAATGTTTTTGGTTAGTTTGTCCGAATAGTTGTTCCTTGTTGTTAATTCTTCCTGACCAGCCGGCGATTTCATCTTCAATATGCGGACAGCCAGTGAAGGCAGAAGCTGTCGATGAAAGTCTGCAGTAGCCTGTTGGAAAGGCCTTTGATGGTGCACACACCAAGTTTCTGATCCATATCGCAGAATTGTCTGACTGACTGACTGACTTAATACTGGTGTTGGAAGTCTGAATCTTGTTGTTTATGGTGAGACGGAATGCGGAAGATTTCGAAACTGATTTCAGATTGATGAAGGTATGGGGTACTTTGCCTTCCCATTTCCAAATCAGGCTTTGACTTTCTCATGCGTCTGGACGGTCTGCAGTTCAAACGATGCTTCCTAAATAGATAAAATAAGGCAGACAGTAACCTCTTTCAAACTTCTCCTGTTTATAGTAATTGGTACTTGCTATTGTTGTTTGATTATCTGCATCACCTCCGTCTTTATCATGTTTGTTTTTAAAGTTCTGCTTCTTGCCTCAACTTCATGGTTCTTGTCTGAAAGTACTCTAGTTTATGGTTACATTAGACATAAATCATCCGCAACAGTCCAGACCTTCTAGAGTCTTCTTGTCGACCCAGCGTATTGTTCCTATCTGCTCACTCTTCACTCTCTGTGTGACACATAGTCCGTTCGACTACAATTAGGAATATCATGCTCGGTGATAGGCAGACAAGCTTGTCTTTC
Source organism: Trichobilharzia szidati (assembly GCA_944472155.2). Classification (NCBI taxonomy): domain Eukaryota; kingdom Metazoa; phylum Platyhelminthes; class Trematoda; order Strigeidida; family Schistosomatidae; genus Trichobilharzia; species Trichobilharzia szidati. The sequence continues at coordinate 43,985,796 of OX235279.1, forward strand.
TCCTGTATTCACTTCAAACACCTCACTGAGATTTCCGTTGTGCATTATCCAACATGTGTGATTGTCATATTGGTCTGGTTGAATGAGGCTCATGATGATTTGAGGCACTGCACTTCACGGTCAACGCTGTCTATTGAAGGCCTTTCCAGAATCGATGAAATTGAAGTAGAGTAGGATTATACTATAATTCTATGCTTTGTTCGATTGTGACGATGATGATGCGTAGAGATGCAATTTGATGAAGACATGATCAGACTATGCTAAATCCGGCTTGTTTGTTCAATGGGGTGGAGTTCTGCATCCAGTTCAGCATTTATTCTCTCCAGGATGAGGCGACGTAATATTTCACTTGTTGAGTATGATAGTGTGATTCGGAGCCTGTTGTTGCACAGGCCGAAGTGGCCCTTCTTTGGTAGTTTGACGTGTTAGCCTTTCTTCGAATCGGTACATACGACCCCTTCTTTCCAAGCGTTTTGCAATGTAGGCATGAGAAAATTTGTCTGTGATGCAGAATTATCGGTGTTCTTGTACTGAGTAACACTAGGGTACTATGGTTGAATGTTATTCCATCTAATATCATTCCAGTTGATGCGTGACATATATATACTAGTATCCTTTTACGTCACCTCAAATCAATTTATGTTACGGAAAGGCAATAAGTGTTCACGTTGAAATGTCGATGAATTTCCTTGGGAGACCATTACGAAGCAGGCATTTTTCCACAGTGGATAGTTCTTCTGAGCAAAGCGTCCTTACACGACCAAACAGTCTTCCCATCAGTCTCTTTTTGTAACTTGCACGGCAGGAGCTTTTGGAAATGAGATAGATTGTCGTCCAGGTCTTCTTTCTGTAGATGTACGTCACGATTTTACCATCTCTTTCACGTTGGATACCAAGGTCAAGAAAGTGAAACTTGTCCTCACTTTCACACTCCGTTGTAAACTTTACATTAAAATGACCATTATTCAGGAGGTTGAATATTTTAGTCGCGTCATGAAAACAATCACAAATAACGAACGTGTCATCGAGATATCTGGTGTAGAAGTCTGTCTGAAAGACTGCAGACTTTATTCTTGTTTGTTCCAAGTTGCCCATTAAATTGCCTGCCAGAATTCGACCTAGTGGACTTCCCATAGCGACTCAATCGATTCAGCACTACAGAACACTGTCGAACTGAAACTGTATGTCCTTGGCACGTATTAGTAACAGCTGTTTGGGTTCGTTCTTTGCCAGAGGAATGAGATCGGCATGTTCACACTGTGAAACTTTATTAAATGAAAAAAATCTTCTCCGTAATGGAAACTGGGAATGTATTTTGATACAAAAATTTAGTAGTATCAAAGGAAAATCTGAGACACGAAGCTAGGCGTATACGAGATTCTTTAAAACTGAATAATTACCACGTTAAATGAATCAGGAAGTATGTAGAAAACTGTGAAAATAAAACTTATAATAATGATGATAGTAGTGATAATGCTAATGATGACAAGCACGACAAACATGCACAGAATGATGAAAACATCAACAATAAGGTATTCAAGTCATTATCAACAGTACTTCCATGCAAAGAAGGTACTTTGGAAACACCTTACGTAGAATTAATTGTTAACAATGCAGGCAGCAATAAAAGTGGCTGGCACTCACAAACTCAACTACAAAGAAGCTTTGTCTGTTAGGAAGTCGATCCTGTGGAGTGCAGTCGATTAAACAAAACAACTTACTTTGCCTGATACCGTGCTGGAACGATTGTGCCTCAGGTGAAAGTAGCAGTCAGTCAGACTAACGGAGCAGCGCAAAATACTAGCAATAAAGTGTGAATTAGTTGACTCTGAGAAGATAAGAAATCTGGAGAGTAGTTCACTAGCTATAGCACTCATTACATCCAGTTACACGTAATTATAATAACAATCACGTTATTCCAACCGCATAATATAGTGGGATAAGTTGACAGTTGTAAAATGTAACTAATATAACAGGTTGGGGGTGAGAGATTGATAACGGAAGTTTTATTTATCAAGTCCACTGAGAGCTGATACGTGCACTGGGAATGATTCAACATTTATTCACCTGGACATTTAGAAAATTCTATGACTACTCCTACGATGGATAGGAAGGAGTAAAGAAAACTATAAAATGGAAGCTTCGTAGTTGCGTGATTATAACCGATATGATTTTGAACAATAATAAATTGTGTTCGAAGGACGTCGTCATCCAGTAAATAATACTGTTTCACACTTTGTGATATTATCTAATAAACAAGTTACTACGGAATTACACACTACCACAGTGCCCCAGTTTTACGCATACATTAATTAGACTACATATTATAAAACTCATGTTTCACCTCAACCATACTCTGCAGTCAATGGGCGTGTAAGCGGAGATTATTCAAAGCGGTATCACTACCACTAGAGAGTCTCCTGGCACTCATTAGCTGAACTTTAGACATATCTCAAACATCGAATATAGGTTTTGACTAGTAAAACTCACTGTTCAACTGCACTTGACATACCGACGTTGAAAGTTGTAATACGAACTTTCGGTGTGGTTGCAGGAGACTAAGAACGATGTTTCTTTGGCTTCAGTCACCGACAGGGATCAGAGAGTTAAGATAAAATAAATAAATTGTCTCAGGAATATTACTGGTGATGAAGGTGGATCTAAGAGTGATAATAAGGTGTGTGTGCGGGGAGAGATAGACAGAAGAGCTTTGTGTATCAGTGGATTTGTTGGCTGATTGCTTCGCCCCAACTGACAACACTGTAGATTTTTAATTTTGAGTACTTAAAAGAGAAAAACGGTTAGCTTTGTAGGTAACTGTTTGACGATGATCACATGTAGTATATCTTGAAGTAGGATCTTGTAAGTATAGAGGTCTTTACTCTCACTGAGGATGGCTGAAAGATGATTCGAGATGTATGGTCTCCTGATTCCATCTTTTCGAACAAACTACAGACCTTTACCAACAGCTGACTTCGCTCAAGACTGCTCAAGATCAGATGGCCGGCCAGCAGCACGAACCAACTGTGCAACAAATAAGCAGGAAGAAATGGAGTTAGGTGGATTGACCATACTGTGAGAAAACCACCAAGTGAAATCACACGCCAGGATCTCGAGTGGAACCCGAATGGGAAGTGGCAAGTTGGTCTCCGAAGGTGACATGGAGGATGTCATGTGAAAAGGAGATGAAAGCATGTTGGCAGACGTAGGGCCAGGTGAGAACGTCAGCAGCGAACCCAACAACAACAACTGTTTGTGACAACTCAGCACCTTTGTTACTGCCCTAATTCCACTAACACCTAATTTTCTTGACTGTTTTCTTATTGCGTAACTCTAAGTACCAATCTTCACCTGTTTAGTTAAAATAACCATAACCAATTGTATTTTTGTTTGACAAACTTAGTGTACACATACATACAAGATAACACATATATATTTGCGATTGTACAGCTAAGAAAATGAATTCGCCGAAAAGAGACTCTTCGTTGAACTACGTGTTTTGTTTTCATTAATGCCTGAGTAGGGATTATCCATGAAACAAAACGTAGCAAGGACCTTTCGACAGTCAAGGAATTCACTGGGTTTCTAGGGTACTCTGTCAAGCTTGCTGTGGGGAGTGCGAAAGTTGGTTTTTTCGAGGATTGCATCGCTAATCATCAGTATCCAAAGTGGTTCTGGAAAGCACTGAGACTCAATCATATATATCCAAATACGAAGTCCCTTCGACGTCATGCAATGAATCGTGCTGATTCTATCAGATCACGTGTGCCTGAACTGCAGCGGAATATTAATCAAAGGTCCTCTGTCCTATACGAATTGACTCCAGGCGAATGTCAGAAATTCACCGAATATATCAACTTAGTTGCAAGGAAACGATCGCAGTCTGCCGTAACCCAGCTCAACAACAGCCTTCAGCAGATGAAACCTCACAGCAAATTTCCTGACAAACTCACAAAATTGGTGTTCAATTATTCCTCAGTACCTTCAACCGACGTTCAACTGGAAGTCCTATCTCTGGGCCCAAATTCCGCGATATCAATTTCAACGCCGACGAACTTCATACTTAGGTCAAGTTTGAAAATCTAATCAGCCAAACGAACGACCTCATCCCAACTTCTGAAGACGAGTTACAGAGATTCAAGTCAACAATCATCGACTGCTGCCACCAATACTTGAATACAAAATGAAAAGTCCGCAACCACCTAACAAAGCGGCACCGAGAAGAATTAAAACAGTTGATCGCCCCGACAAGGGTGCCAGTGTAGTGCTTCTGGATCGAAAAGACTACATCGAGAGAATGAACAATATGCCGTCGAGTGAAGATAAATTTTTCCAACGGAACAGATTGAGAAGCAGCTCACAGACGTTGAAGAGAATGAAGGCCAGTGAACTAATCAGTGAGGATATCTATGACCGGAACCGGCCAACAGGTTCAATAATACCAAGACTTTATGATCTACCAAAGGTACACAAGATTAGTCTCCCACTTCGTCCAATTCTGGATATGTCAGGTTCCCCTTACCACTCTATTGCAAAATGGCTAGCAGATATTCTGGAACCTGTAAGGAAACAATTATGTACGCACTCGCTTAGTGACACCTTCCAGTTCATCGACTGCATGCAAGACATGAATGTATCTAACAAAATTATTCTGTCCTTCGACATTGAGTAACTTTTCACCAATGTCCCATTCACGGAAACGGTCTGCTTTATATGCAAATATATAAATGGTAGCCATCTCAATATTGGAATACCAACAACAAATTTGAAGGAATTACTACTGAGATGCACTATGAACGTCCAGTTCACTTTCAACGACACCATCTACAGACAAAAAGCTGATATTGCAAAGGGATCTCCGTTGGGTCCACTACTATCAGACTGCTTCGTAGCAAGTCTCGAGAAAGGTCCATTAAAGCCCAGCATTGACAATTTACGACTGTATAAAAGATACGTAGACGACATATTCATTATTTGTGATAACAACAATGACCGCAATCTACTGCTGAAGACATTTAACTGTTGCCATCCAGCAATAAAATTCACTCGAAATGGAAAACGAATCAAAATTCCGTTTCTTGATGTGAAACTAACAAGAATAACTGATGGGAGTCTAAGAAGATCAATCCATAGAAAAGCTACTTGGAATGGTCAACTAACAAACTTCTATAGCTGGGTATCCATTCAACAAAAGTGGAATTTAATTAAATCACTTGCCACCCGCATCCAACGCATCTGTAGTTCTGATGTTCTAGAAACAGAATTAGATATTTTGAGAGAAATCTTCATCCAAAAATGGATACCCACCAAGATTCATTGACAAAAATATCAAACCAAGAATTTGGAGGAATGAAACTTGACTTGCGCCTCAAAAAGAAACTCTACATGAACTTGGATTTCAAGGGAGATTTAACAAGCGATATTCTCGGGAGAAGGATCACATCATCTCTGAGAAGACGTTCTTTGCAGTAAGGCTAAGAATAGTGTTCTCCAGTCGCCTGCTGATCTGCAGAAGCTTTAAGGACAAGATCCCGCATCTGACCACTTCTATGTGCATATATCAGTTCACCTGCTGCTGTGGAGCCAGGTACATCGGTCATTCGACGCGCGTCCTGTCCAAGAGGATTCAAGAACACTATCCACCATGGTTGCGAAAAAGCAATAGTGGTGCAATAAGGAGTGCGATAATTGAACACCTGGTTAACACTGATCATTCCATCTCAACAAACGCCTCCTTCAAAGTAATCTACAGAGTCAAGAATAACCTACCAAAGGCAATACAGTTTCGTCTTCTTTGTATCGCTGAAGCTCTGTCCATTCACATAGGAAAACCGGAGCTGTGCATACAAAAACGAGAATTACTCAACCACTTCTATTATCACGCTAAATACTCTGTTGGCTTTTGATGACTTAATTTGGTTTGTTTGCCTGTTCTTTAATTGCTTATAATTCTTGTATTCATTTAGAACTCTTGCGTAATTTCGTATTCTCTACTTTGTTCCTATGTGCATCCTGAGTACAACTTAATCATCAAACTATTCACATTATTATGCAACTCCATCTTGACAACTGATTGTGACAACTCATCACCTTTGTTACTACACTAATTTCACTAACACTCAATTTCCTTGTCAGTTTTTGTACTACGTAACTATACCCAAAACCTACTAATTTTCAACTGTTTAGTTAAAATAACAATTACCATAACTGGACCGTGCTTGTCGAAAACGGTTGTCAGCAATTATTATGCGTGAATGTATTAGTCTTCATGTTGATCAAGCTGGTGTGCAGATAGGCACACAGTAATTCGACGCATAGTGTTTGGTGTTGTTAAATGTAGCTGTTCCCTCACTAGATGAAGTCCTTGATTCATTTTCTACCTACTTTTTTCATTTGTTGTCTTATTATTACTATTATTACTGTGTGGCTCATCTTCTTGGTACCTATACTGTACCAGTTTTCGTGTTTTAAATAAAATTATAATAAAACAATTTCCTCCTTCACGGTAAACCTAAAATCGTTGTATCAAGAAAAGTTGCTGCTAGCTTCCGTTTACGTGAAACAAAGAGACAGTGTACTTATCATAGGTGATAGCAATAGAACTGATGGCGAAAACGTTTCGTGGTTGACAAAATGGAGATTTTAGATACTGAATTTTTTGTTGAACTGAATGACATATTATTCATTAGAGAGTGCACGAAGACAGAATAATACTGATGTGGTCTATTTCCTTAACAGTTTTATATCTATTAGTATCACTCTAAGTGTAAATATATCCCGTCTATGTACGAAGAGTTCTATAGAAATTTGATGACAATTTATTAAGTCCTGGTTTATGAACATTTGTTACTTGTTCTGAGTACGAAGAACAAGACTGTTGGCCATGTGTTTCACTACATTTGTTGGAATTAATTTTTAGCCTGTCACACTACAACTACTCAGCACATTTGTCGAAATCAATTTATACCACCACCAATCTGTAATCCTTACAACTGATGATCCTGGAACTTACGATAGCACACAAACGGATACAGGGAACAGTAGTAGTACTACAATCATACCTTCCCGAAACCAATGGCGACTACCTTGCTCAATTATTCCCAACATCTAACTTCTCTTATGAACACTGGCATCTACACCGAAGCTAGTGGTCCATAGAATGGATGCTCCCAATCAATGTAGCGAAATATGCAACCATGCACATCGGACACACAAGCATCAGCTACTACGAACTATAGGCTATAACACTCCCATCAGTTCAGACTCATTTGGACTTAGGTGTCGTAGTTAGTCACGATTTAAAAACTACAGCACACTGTCGCGCCATGGCTGCACGTAGTTTCAGGTGCTTATGGGCAATTCGCAGAGCCTTTACTAGAATCACCTGAGATAATATCTTTACCTCCTTACATACATCTCTAGTGAGGTGAAGACTGGAAAACTGTATCCAGGCAGCCAGTCCTCGTCTTAAAGGCGACTCACATATCCTAGAAAGGGTTCAAAGGAAGGCAACACGTATGATTCTCGGTATGACTGCTTCATCATACAAGGAAAGACTAGACAGTTTAATTCTCTTCTCTCTGTCATACCGTCGGCAGAGAGCAGATTTAATCACAATGCTTAAAATTTCAAATTATGACTACGGAATGGACCTATTCTCTCTTTTCCTTCCCACCAGGTCGGAACACCTTAGAGGACATAGCAGGAGAGTTCAAAAGCCAAGAAGAAACCACATTGATGTTGAGTACTGGTTCTCACACCGAGTCATAAACTCTTGGAACCGACCCCCAGAAGAAGTGGTGTCTGCAACCTCAAATGATTCATTCAAGAAGGGTTTGGACAATCACAGAAATTTACTAGAAAAGGATCAATATAGGCTCCAAGCCTTCTATCCTCAACCAATAAATCTGATTCTGAATCAGTGAGTTATCACACCATGCACAAGTAGAACTTCGCCAGATGCCATACTAAAGTTACGTTCCCACACAAGCGGAAAAACTAATGTTACTCTAAATGCTCAGGATTTAATAACAGCATTACCATAACTGTATTCTATGAAATGAGTGTTGCTCGGACTTTGACGAGCACAAGTCGAATTAGAGCATCCACCTGGAAAATAATTGTATACTAAACTTATACAGCTACATGATTAGTGTTAGAAAATTGACAATGCAGTTAATTCACACTTATATTTAACATATACTTTAAACTATACATATATATATTGACGTGGCGTGACTGGACTGTGCTTGTCGAAAGCGGTTGTCAGCAACATTATGCGTGAATGTATCAGTCTTCATGTTGGTCAAGCTGGTTTGCAGATAGGCGAATCATTGTACTACCTTGAGCACGGGATTGAACCAGATGGACGAATTTAGAGTGGGTTGAATGTTAGTGGGAATGACGCATTCAGGACATTCTTCAGCGAGACTGGTCACTATGGCCAACGTGCAGTGTTTGTGGATCTTGAGCCGACATTGACCGACGGCTTACACCATGGGAAGTAGAGGCAGTTGTTACACTCAGAGCAGTGGTAAGGAGGACGCGGCGAACAATTACGTATGTGGTCACTACACCGTGGGTAAGAAGTTGGTGGACGAGAATAGGATACGAAAGCTGTCGGAGAGACGTACGGGTCTCCAAGGATTCCTAATATTTCATTCGTTTGGAGGTGCTACTGGTTCGGGTTCCACCTTACTGATGGAGCGACTGTCGGTGGATTTCGAGAACAAGACGGAACTGGAGTTCACTGGATATTCGGCTCCAAATATCTCGACGGCCGTTGTTGAACCGTATAACTCTATTCTAACGACGCATACGACATTGCAGGTATGATCATGATCGTCACAGCTAGCTGGGTATGAATGAGTTAAAACCTGAAAAATTATAATGTATAAATTCAAAACTGGCGTCAACTTACTTATTCCACATGAATTCCATTCAATCACGAAACATTAATATGCACGTATCGAGGTGGAGTCACTAGGCTGGAAGTGAGTTGCGGAGTTCTGCTGCAGCACAGAACTCTGTCCGAACTAGGTATTTTATACCAGTCGGTAGTACTTAAAGCTGGCTTACTGAGCTTTCTTTGTGATGGTGAACGTGAACTGAGGTAAGACAAGTATAAACAGTTGAGAAGCGAGGGACAAACGCAACTGACAAAATACGCCAGTCACGCAGAAATTTGAAGAATGCGTCAGGACCGTTCCAATATCCAATATCCTGATTCTGAGCTAGTATAAACCAGTGATTTCTTTGAGCTCGCTTCTTGATTGTAAGGTAGGGGTTCCAGATCTTCGGTGAACTTATGCGTAGTAAATCCCGCCACTCGACTGCTTTAGCTCTGGTAGACTCCAAGAGGAGTGGTGCGAGGATTGGTCAAGATTGTGGTTTGTAGTGTGCAGTATGTTAGGACTCAGCTGCTGCCGTGAATGGAGTTTGACCTAACACCTGTTGGTCATTGGGTGTAGTCATAAAAGTAGAATAATAATAATAGGTTGTAGTGTAGATAATATAGGTTGAGATAAGTGAAATAATAAAGGTAAAATAATCAAGAAAGAAAGAAAGAAAACATAGAGTAGTCGTTACTGTGGGAGAAGACAGAACGGGTCGTGGGGATTTAGCTTATATGCTTATCCATTGACAATGCGGTTTCAAATTTTAAGAGGATAAGCCATTGTGACACAAACCATGCACTACTGCATGATTGTCCAGCTTCTGCTTAAAAGTCTCCACAGATGGCGCTGTAGTTACGGCCGCCGGTAAAGCGTTCCAGAGACGGCAAACTCGAATCGAGAAGAAATGTGAACGCACTCGAGTCTTTGGTCTCTGGTGTGCTATCCTTAGCGGGTTACCTCGTGGAAGCCTATAATCACTTAATGGCAGGATGCTCTTATTAGGGTGGGCCTGGTCATTTAAGATCTTATAGACGGTGATGAGGTCTCCCATGGGACTACGGTAACTAAGTGTGAAAAGACTTAATTTCTTCAGTCTTTCCTCATATGATTTGTTGCGGAGGCCGATCACCCATTTTGTCGCTCGTCTCTGGACACTTTCCAGAATGTTAGCATCCCTTCTGAGTAGCGGAGGAGCAATGATATTTTGCACCTCAAGGAGTGGCCTCACGTATGTCGTATACAATGTTAAGAATAGTTCGGGAGTAAGAGCTCCCAGCTGCCTATGCATAAAGTGTAAAGTGGCATTAGCTTTGGCGACGTCCCTCGTGTAATTTACACTGGTGTCTAGCTTTTCTGTTAAAATAAGACCTAGGTCGCGTTCTGATGGCACACAACTCAAGTTCTGGCCACCAAGGGTGTAATTTGCACTCTGTGACCTGCCGGAATGAAGTTGCACTGCTTTGCAATTCTTTAAGTTGAAAGGCATTCCGTTAGCCAGAGCCCAGTCTCCCAGAGTTTGCAGGTCAGCCTGCAATCTGTCGGAGTCTTCCGATGATTTTATTGCTCTGCAAATCTTTACGTCGTCAGCGTAAAGAAGCGCAGAGCAATTCAGTTGACAGGGTAGGTCGTTGATAAAAATCAAAAACATGAACGGCCCTAAGATGGAACCCTGAGGAACCCCTGATGCCGACGTGTGCCAGGATGTTCGGATACGGTTGACTTTGGTGCAGAATTCTCTCGCCTAAATAATCTTCAAGCCATGCGAGAAGTGCTCCAGAAACACCCGCTTTGCTTATTTTGTGAAGGAGCAGACCATGGTGAACTGTGTCAAATGCTTTCACAAATTCGAGAAAGATCACATGGACTGGTACCTTTACATCCCAGGATAGTGTCCAATCGTTCCAAGCTAGTAGAAGATTCGTCACACAGGATCTACCCCTACTGAAACCGTGCTGTGCTTCATGGAGTAGGTTAGTCCCGTCGAAGTATTTTCTCATGTGGTCGTCAATGAGACTTTCCAATATCTTCGATATCACTGGGAGTAGCGCAACTGGTCTATAACTAGTCGCGTTCTGCCGGTCACCACCCTTGAAGATAGGGGATAGGATGGCTCGTTTCCATTCACATGAATGTTTCCCTACATTAAAGGAGTGTTGAAACAGATCGCTTAGGGGTTGGCAGAGACTTTCTGAACACTGCTTCAGGACGGATGGTCCTATGTCATCGCAACCTGCAGACTTTCCCGAAGCCAACTTTCCCAATTTTACGAGTACCATAGCCGGGGTAATTTGAGATGTACCCAGCAGGTTTTCGCACGTTGGCCTTGCATTGTAATCTTGATGTTTTGTGGGGGTAAATCCTCGTTACTGTTCAGTTGCCTGTGAAAGGCTAGACTGAATGTCTCTGCCATTTCAAGACTAGTAAGAGATTTCCCATCAGAACCCACTATGTTGCAAGCTCCCTGGTTGGTCGGTTTTCTTTCAGACATAAACCTGTATAGGCTTTTGGGGTTCACGAGAAGCTTATTGGCGAGGTTTCTCTGAAATGTCCTTCTATCACTCCGGACTCGTATGTTACATCGATTCCTGAGTTCAAGGTACACTTCATGTTCGGGTTGACTCTTCGATACTCGCCACGCAAACCACGCTTTTGGCTTCGCCTGTAGAAGGCGTTGTGTCCCCCTTTTTAGCCATGAACGTTGCTTTCTAGCTTTAGGGGTGACTAAAGGAACAGTGTCTGAGACGGCCTGATGAATGATCTCCTTTACCACTCCCCAGTGTTCTTCTACTGTAAGCTCTGTCCAGTTTTTTGGCCAATTTGCTTCAGACAAAAGTCTTCGCACTTCGGTGTAATTGGCTTTGTTATAACACAGATAGGGCTGTGTATTGTCCCACTGTAAACGCTCGCGGAGGACTATGTCGAATGTTATGACCGCGTGGTCACTACTACCTATGGGAGTCGTGATTTGAACGTTTTCCACCAGTAGTCGGTTACTAGTGAGCACATAATCCAGTCTAGAAGACTTCCCATCTGGGCCCCATCTTGTATCCATTCTGACATTTTCAGTGAATCCGGCCTCCCTGATGGTATGCAGCAGATTTCGATCAAATCTATCATGGGCATATCCCGTCATCAAGTTAAGAGATGGGGCATTGAAGTCTCCAGCTATGACAATTTGATCATAACCCATGTCATGTGTCGCTGAAATTGCATTCAGCAGTACCTGGTTGTGGTCTGCTCCACATGAAGGTGATCTGTAAATGCTGCCCACTAGATACTTACAGTACCCAACGGTGAAATGGCACCATATGGAGTCAGGGAGCTCAATGAGGGGAGAGCTGATTGCATGGACACATCTGAGCTGTTTGTCGACGTATATGGCGACTCCACCTCCTTCTTTCAGATCCCTATCTCGTCTGACTAGGACCATATCATTTATACTGACTTCGCTGTCTGCCACCGTAGGGGTTAGCCAGGTTTCCGTCAGTATTATGATTTTGGAGTTCAGCTGTGACTGTAGGTATCTAAGTTCAGCTATTTTGCCTCTTAGACCTCTCACGTTACTGTACAGGCAACTGGTAGTCAGTCTCACCACGTCCCCGTATTGCGGGGTGGTTGACGTGATGTGGGCTGTCGGTTGAGGAGTTATTATACGAACTAGTTGGCCGATTCCCCGGGAACCGGCCTGTTGGCGTTTTTTCTTCTGATTCAATCGGAGCACTTGGGTGACACTGGCTATCATCGTCCGTGCTGCACCGCTGTATTGTGACTAGGGGTTGGGGATGTTCTATGACAACGTTTTGTTCTCTCCTTTGGGTACGAGGCCGGCTCTCGCAGCGGCGAATGTGTCTGCTGACCTTGTCCTTGGTCTCGTACCATCCCTGGAGAGCAGTAGTCAAGTGGTCTCGGGAGCTGAACTTAACAGCTAACAGACGTGGAGTGTTAATTGACATTAGGTGAGTGGGTCGAAGCAGTCTATAAATAGAGACAGCCCCTGAACTTCGCAGACCCATCTGGGATGCCAACGATCTCCATTGCTGTACATCGTGATAGTGCTTCTCACAAGCTTTCCCAGTTTCCAGTTCGGGAATGCCGTGAACAACCATGGAGGCAGAAGGAATAAGCTCTGGCGACTCCCTCGCCATCTGTCTTTCCTTCCATGGCCTATCTGGCCTGACACGTATATTGCAGGTCCTTCCTAAAGAAAGGACTTGGGAAGTCAATAAAATTTTTTCGGCATCGTCGGTAGAGCCTAGCGTTACCCTCAATGGGGATGGTTTGTCTTGAGGAGCAGCAGTGCCCCTACACAATCTGCATAGTTTTACTGGTTGGATGTCTAGACCCAGTGTGCTACATAAGTTGGACCACTGTTCCTGATCAAACAGGGCCCTGTTTTCCAGCAGACTACTGCTACAGTCTGGTACATTAAAGAGGATAACGCAGTTTGATCGACTAACCGTGGATTTAGGTTCGGTCCTCGCGCAGTTGTCATCCCCCTTAAGACCGTTTTGTTTCGTCTGGTGCAACCGGGTATTATTGTGTGTCGCAGTGCTGTGGCCACTTTTACTGGTGGACGGTAAGGGTCTTTTCCCAGCGACAGATACCCTTGGTGCTTCAACCTCTGTGTCTGGGGCAGTTATGGCAGGAATTGCAAGTATAACCGGTGTGGATTTTGGTATCCCCGATTTACATGCAATTGTGATGTTTTCTGAGTTGGTGGGAGTAAAACGTTTCACGTTTTTCCCTGATACCTCTATGCCATCTTTAGCTTTCGAGGAACTACACGAGGCTGCATTAGGACGGCAACTTGGGCACATGTACCAGAACCATGGGCATGGGTTCTTACGCATAAAATCGTAATATACCTTTGGTACTCCGGTGTCACATCTACAATGTACCCATTGCTTACAAAAGTTGCATTCGAAAGCAGAGTCTACTTGTTCGACAACAGAATTGAAGACCTCGCAATCGTCAGCCTTCTTGGGGAACGTTTTCGTCGTCTTGCGATGTCGTGAACGCTTCTTATTGGCCTTCCTGTTTGTTTCAAGGCCTACTGTGGATATGGGTGTTATACTATTCTAACTTTGTGCAAATTTACGACTCGGCTCTATTAACCTAGTCGTGTTAACAGGGATGGAGCCACATCCGCTTAGTTGACTTTTCACAGTTTCACTGTAGAACTGCGGCGACATGGGCAAACTGTCCACGCAGGGAATATTTACCCTGATCTTCAAGAGCGGTATGCGAGATTCCATCACCTTCACCTGTTTGCTTAATTTGGCTGAAGCCCTGGTGACTACGGTGTATGGTCTCCCATTACTTATCTTGGGGTGAAAATCTATAGTCATATTACTCCTAAAATAATACCGATGATTAAATGATAAGAGACAGTGGAGTTTTGTCCAATAGACTGACGGCAAAAGACAGTAGAAAGCACAGAAGAGAAAGATAAAGTATATAAGTAAAAGATTTTGACTTTACCTGTAACTTTCGGGTTATTCGGCTTCACAACGATCACGTAACAGACCAACAAGTACTGTATATTTGAAAGAGTGAGGGGGATGTTGCTACAGAAGTAGCACCTGAAGCTTAGGCAGTAGTAAGAGACAGTGGGAAGTACCAAACACATGCTCGGTGAGGAAGAAATGGTTGAATAAAATTCGCCGGATAGGAAGATCAGGTTTCCCAAACGAATTATTCACGAAAGTGGATATCCTGTTGGAGAGGAAACTGCACGTCGTATACAAGGAGTGCGCGTACACCCGTCCATTGAATCACAGCATCTATGTGGTGGCAGCCTGTCGACGGCCGTAATTTTGAGTGCCCGCGAGTGAGATAAACAAGTGATTTCCTCGCTTGTGATTGGTCTGTTTGATAACACCTAACAAGTATTTGTAGCGGTATTTGCAAATATTGTTTGCTCTCTTTTTCTATTGCTACTTTTTAAGGTGATATCAACTGTTATTTGGAATAACTGTGAATGCATATAGTCATGGTAGAGGAGATTATTGAAGTATCAGTTGATTTGTCCACAGAATTCAATGAATTAGTTCGCTACCAAAGTCTAAGGACTTGGAAGGAGTGCGAAGAATGCATACATCGTTTTCAAGAGGTGATGTGTTGTCGTAATGTGGCTTATCATTATTAATAATTGTAGCGAACCGGCAGCTTATATAAAATACGTGACTACCGGATTCGTCGTGATGAAAATAACGAGGTTGATCCCGATTATAAGTACTTATATGTTGCATTTTCATGTCACGTAGTTCGATGTCGACGATCAGAAAGCAGACATCGAAGGATATCACAGTGAGTAATGTGAAGTACTTTATCTTCATATTTAAGATCTAAGTACATAGGGTGTCAATCCAGTTTCAGATTTAAGCTTGAATTCGGATATTATAAAGTGGTCGAACCTGTCAATACTACACACAACCATGCATTATCAAGAGAACTGTTGTTGTCTGTTGAACCGCAAGTTCGAAGACTCAGTTTTGAAGAAAGATCGAAAATAATACCTCTTGTAGAAAGAAACGCCCCCCCAGCACAAGTTATTAATATGGTTGATGTTGAGTTTGGTAAGCTGATGACTTACGATGATTATCGGAATTTCCGTGAACTAGTCTACCCTAGTGAGTTGTCATATTACGTTAAAAGTTTGTATAGGAATGCGAGATATAGACTCACTGATCCGTGAAATTCGTGACTCAGGTTCAGTGTGGTGCGTGATGGACAGTAGACGACGTGTGGAAAAGTTTAGTTTCGCAACCAGGGAAATGATATGTTTGTATAAGAAATTTCCAGAGGTTGTGGGTATGGATTCAACCTATAATACGAATAAGGAAGGGTAAGATTTTAATGGGAAAGCAATCTCTTGCAGCCATCCTCTATATCAACTGGTCGTTACAGATGGTCTCAACAGAAGTTGTCCAGTGATGTATAGTACAACTCATCGTGAAAGACTTGTTGACGTTGAAGCAGTATTACAGTCATTTAAGAATATCATGGGTGATACATCACGGACTGTAACCTTTGTAATTGACAACAGTGCAGCAGAACAACGTGCAATTCGTAATGAGTTCCCAGCCTGCTCAATTATATTATGTGCATTCCATGTCATTCGTGCCTTCAATAACAAAGTAAGCGGCGTTACTAATTACCTAACGTCCTTAAGTTCCGTGATCCTCAGTGTAAAAGCCTATTTAAAGAGATGGTGTACACAACGAATAACGACAGGTAATTACGTGATTGTGTTAACACTTCCTTAGGTTTAGTGACTTGATGAATTTAATGAGAGTGCATTACCCTGCAGCAATGTCTTACATAAATAAGAACTTATGGAGTTGTCGCAATATGTGGGCAGCATGTTATATGAAAGATGTTGTCACTCTTGGCAACAAAACCAATAACAGAGTCGAGTGCTGCCATAAGCACCTGAAAACGCATCTGAGCAAGTGCTTCCCATTGGAATTGAGCATTCGTGAGATTTGGAAGTGTTCCATAGAGTCATCCAGAAGAAAGGCCAGTGAAGGAAATCGCAACCTGCATTACTACATTAATTTTGACGTAGGTCCTACACTTGTAACCGTAAATTTTTTTAGGTGGACGAAGGCCTTTCTAACATTCTGAGGCAACTGACAAGCTACGCCGCCTATGCACTTTATAAAAGCATTAGGAGGCATCCGGAAATGAAAGTCACGGATTGCACGGAAGCATACGTCGTATTTGAAGAAGGTGAAAGATACTTCGTTGTAGACAAATATGATTGCAGCTGCACATGTTTTCAACATAGAAATATGCTGTTACCATGCCGTCATCTAGTTCATACCAAATGTCACATATACAGACGTCTGGGTAAGTTCATATAAGCGTCAAATTATTTTGTAAAAGATGTATTCAGACATAGTACAAGATGGCTACGAGATTACAATCACACTGTCATCCAATCACAGTCAACACAAGCGGTGGACTCGGACGTGGAGATACTTATACAAGGAATAATATATCAAATCAGACACCTGCAACAGACGCATCCTAGGATATGTAGGAGTGTGTTTCTTTACGTACACAATTATCTGATTGAAGCTGCTGCACAGGTGCATGATCAGTCATCTACATCGTCATGCTCGGAATGATAAATGTACATTTTTTAAAGATAAACGTAAATAAATTTTCCTATAACGACTCTTGTTGATTCTAACTTACGTAAATTGTTGTTGAAACGGTTAGGCGAATAGATTTTTACGCAGTACATTTCGTATCGGTGAACCCTAGGCATTCTTTTTCTATTATTACAATAACCACATTTGCACTTAGTTATACATATAGGTTCCTAGTAAGACGACATATAACTGCAATCGCTGATTATCTCAATGTTCTCTGTTATAAATGGGCGCAATTGTTTCATTACGGTACGACAGACTCTTTTTATCAATAAGCCTCTCCGAATATCTAATTTTACATATCATTTCTATGATCACGTCACATACTCCGTACCCCACAACTTACGCAAAAGTTACAAATCAGCCTTATCAAGTAGAATATACAAACGAATAACAAGGAATACGTTTATTAATGAATAAATATGTAATACAAAATGTACAACACTGAAGACATCTTCTTCTTTATCACTCAAATCCATGCATTTTCCCCAAAGTACATATTATCTGAAAAAGAACATAAGAATTCTAAAGATGTAGACATTGTTACCACTGTAAATGCAAGAATAAAATACTTAACACGTTTAAAATAACAAAATAATTACTTAAATTGTATATAATTACGTCAGTCAACATTTTTCAACAAGAAAAAGATGTATATTACATCTGCCTGTAAACATCAAGTATATGCCATAGAATAAGGAAATAGTATGCGTATATAATTTCTAAGTATTTCTATAGATTTCCTTTAATGAAATACATGTACAGCAGCTTTGACAGCATTAGCAAAAGTGCACAACTAAGTATACCAAATAATCAACAAAACCAACTATCCCACCTCATCATGTCCATGTATAATCGTTTAAACTGCAAAAAAAACTCACAAAAAGTCGTTATAATATGTCTATTCAAGTAATTCGACATTTTCCGAACGGATAAGTACGTAATTCAACAATTTGTAAATTGGCCGTAAATTACGGCCGGATAAGGACACCATCATTTCTTGTTTGTGCTGAAAACGCCTTATTACATCAACTTTTAGTAGCAAAATAGGTGTAAAAGTGTGTAAAACAACCAAAAATTACCTATTTTCGAAGTTTTTTCATTAAATAAAGCCGCTAGACATCAGCAGATCAAATGACCTACGGCCGTCTACAGGCTGCCCTATGTGGTACAAGGTTAAGCTTGAATATCTGATACAAATTAAGAATTTCAAAATATTATGGCGATGATATCTAAGACACCTCATGAAAGAGACTCTAAATCTAAATCTTGTGTATAAAATTTTCATGTTCTCCTAATTGTATGCAATATACAATATCGTTTTTACGAGCCAGTTTAAACCAAATTCAGATTTGTTGGTTGAGGATAGAAGGCTTGGAGCCTATATTGATCCTTTTCTAGTAAATTTCTGTGATTGTCCAAACCCTTCTTGAATGAATCATTTGAGGTTGCAGACACCACTTCTTCTGGGGGTCGGTTCCAAGAGTTTATGACTCGGTGTGAGAACCAGTACTCAACATCAATGTGGTTTCTTCTTGGCTTTTGAACTCTCCTGCTATGTCCTCTAAGGTGTTCCGACCTGGTGGGAAGGAAAAGAGAGAATAGGTCCATTCCGTAGTCATAATTTGAAATTTTAAGCATTGTGATTAAATTTGCTCTCTGCCGACGGTATGACAGGGAGAAGAGAATTAAACTGTCTAGTCTTTCCTTGTATGATGAAGCAGTCATACCGAGAATCATACGTGTTGCCTTCCTTTGAACCCTTTCTAGGATATGGGAGTCGCCTTTAAGACGAGGACTGGCTGCTTGGATACAGTTTTCCAGTCTTCACCTCACTAGAGATGTATGTAAGGAGGTAAAGATATTATCTCAGGTGATTCTAGTAAAGGCTCTGCGAATTGCCCATAAGCACCTGAAACTACGTGCAGCCATGGCGCGACAGTGTGCTGTAGTTTTTAAATCGTGACTAACTACGACACCTAAGTCCAAATGAGTCTGAACTGATGGGAGTGTTATAGCCTATAGTTCGTAGTAGCTGATGCTTGTGTGTCCGATGTGCATGGTTGCATATTTCGTTACATTGATTGGGAGCAGCCATTCGATGGACCTTCCTGACAATTTGTTGAAGGCTTTTCGGTACATTTACGTACCACTGTTGCGTTTCAGCTCCCTGCGAATTTTTAAGTCATCTGCGTATAGGATTATAGGTGAATCTCTGAGCAGAGATATTTCATTGATAAACGAAATAAATATGAGAATTCCGAGTACCGTTCCTCGTGGCACTTCGCTACGCACCGCCGTCCAAGAGGAGAGTTTCCAGTTGACCCTAACCCTCTGCCTCATATCTTTGAGGAATTCCCTGAGCCAGTTTAGTAATCTGCCTTTGATACCAAGCCTTTCCAACTTCATGAGTAGTCTTATGTGAAGCACTTTATCAAAGGCTTTGCTGAAGTCTATGAAGACGAATTCAACGTGTCTTCTGTTGTCCCTTGATTTGACCTAGCTTTCTCTCGTAGTGAGGAGATTTGACAGGCATGAGAGGTTTCTTTGCAAGCCGTGCTTTTCTCCGGATAACATTTTGTTGGTTTCCAGACATGCCATGATGCTTTTCTTGATGATTCTTTCCAGTGTCTTGATTAAAGTGCTGGTGAGACTGATAGGCCTGTAATTCGAGGGGGTTTGTCTTGATCCTCCTTTGTGGATGTAGGTGGCTATGGCGTCTTTCCAGTCACGCGGTAACACTCCATTTAGGAGAGAGAGCTTGAAGATCGTGGTCGAAGGGCCGACTATGTGAGCTGATAGCTCCTTGAGAAGCCTTGGATGAAGATTATCCGGACCTATTAATTTCCCTGCATCTAGTTTCATTAGGCAGTTGAGCACGATGTCTTGGTCGATGTCAACCGAATCTATCCCGTATTCCTCTGATGCAGCCAGAGCTGATCCTATAGGGATTGATGACTCCTGTGTGAAGACTTGGGGAAGTAATCTGCGATTGCTTCTCCTTCTTCTTGACCTTCTTCGATTGTTTCATTGTCAATAGTCAGGTTTGGGACACCATTGGATGTTTTATTCATGAAGTCCGTGTACTAGAAAATTTTCTTAGGTTGTGTCTTTGCATTTTGAGCCAGATGTGCTTCGAACTTCATCCTTCATTGGCGGATTTCTGCAACAGCTTTATTTCTAGCAGTGTTGCACAATTTCCTGGTCTCAGGAGTCTCAAGTGTGGTAAACAAGTTCCAACATTTGTGTTTACGCCTGAGTAACTTATGAAACTCTTGGTTTATCCAAAGGGGGCAATGTTTGGCACAGACCAAGGGATAAAAGGTTCAGTTACTTGGGCGTACAGTTGTTTAAATTGGTTCCATGCGGCTTCTACTCGAGACTCTGGGTTGATGTACCAGTTTACTGAGTTGGCTGCTGAGATGATCGCATTTATATCAGCTTTCCAAACATTTGGTCCAGCTGGGGTTTTGACCCTTGCTGCTGTTGTTGTGAACTTGAAAGTGAGCACAGCATAATCACTTCTTCCTACAGGAGGATGATGTTGTATAAGAACCACATCCTCACCGTGGGCGAACACTAGGTCCAGAGTTGAGGAGGAGCGCTGTAAGTCATAGCGCGTTGGCTTAATGAAATTTCGGACTAGGGCTTGCGGTGTACTAGAGTCCAGCAGTTTGTGATCAAAGAAGTTGACTGAAGAAGGAGTTGTAAGGCTCGTCCAGTCAATTGTTGAGGCGTTGAAGTCGCCTACTACGAGACTTCGACATTTTGAAGTCCAGGAGCCTAGCTTCTTTATTAGGAAGTCATCTGCACTGCAGTCAAGACTGCAGTATATAGTAATGAGGTCAATGTCTTGGCCTATGCATTTAAGTCTGCAGTGTAGAAATTTGCACGACTCACTTTCGTGAGCGAGTGCCTCGATGCTGTGCACGATCAAGTATTTCTTGAGGTAGATGACTACGCCACCTCCTCTGCGGTTTAGTTGGTCCACCCTATGCACTTCGAAGTTTGCCAAGTTAACTTCGTTGTCAGTTACATCGGGTGTGAGCAATGTCTCTTTGATGACAATTACATCCGGGTTTCCGGTGTCTATCATATTAACCAGCTTAGTCCGCTTGTTCAACAGGCTGCGGGCGTGGCTTTCATGCTCTAAGGCGTAAACGTCCAGGTCTAACTACACTGGACTCAACGCTGTCCTAAGAAGACCTTCAGCAACAATGTGCAATAACCAACGCGAAAAAACAGAACACAGATGGCGACTCGAGAATCCGTCATTCGTGCACCACTATGGAACCAACCATAAGGTTATTATACACAAAGTCTAAGAATAAATATCATAACAATTAATCACAATCATACTTCTGGTAGTATTTCTCCGTCTTCCAACGAACAACGTGCGATGGAGCGATGACTGCAGTATCGGTGACTCCCGCCAGAATATGGAGTTGGTTTTGAATAAACAACCCTGAATTGATCGTTCATCCTTCAACCGTATTGACAACTACACTACGCCATCCATTGGCGTCCTTCTCGCTAATCGTAGTAGGTTTTATCTGCCTGCCATTCACTGGTGTGGATGGGGCTTGGTCTAGCAGTCCCTGGGCGACATGAGTTACAGGTTTTCGACATTTGGCACGCCTCTTCTTCGTGGCAGACTTTTCTTCACTGTCACTGGAGGGCTTATTCGGTATCGCGGGGGCATCGTGTGAGTCTGGAATATGGTGGGTGCTCTTCTGTGCTGAAAAGCACTCACCCATTGACAGAGAGGCATCGGGAACATGTGCTGTTTTATCGATGACACTGGTTACGTCATGGGAGTCTGAGCAGTAGTCTGTCTCCTCCTGCAGTGGAAAACCCTTGCAGTCCATGAGTTTAGAGCCCCACTGAGAGTGGCAATGGCTTCTGTTATAAGAAATTTGGTTGTACTACAGAGGTCTTTGCACAACCAGTTTGCCAGAGGTTTGCAGCAGCGTTTGTGTGTTTTAGGAGTTAGGTTTGTGCACATGCTATGAAAACATCTCTTGCAGTTAATATTAATTAATGAATATGTATTTATTTCTGTTTATGCAGGAACATATCAATTTTACAGGCACGGATAAGTTATTATATAAATTACACATATTTCGATGTATGGTGAATTTACAGTTTGTTTGTTCTTTCTGACATTAGAGTCAGTTGGAACAGTCTGCTAAATAATCTGTCTGTGTAACACATAAAGAGATATAGAAATATTGTCTTCGAATTAACAAAAAATCCAGACCTCAGATGAATGTAATATAAATATCTGGGAAGAATAAAGCTTGAAGTCAATTCTCCTATATAACTTTGTTGTGAACAGCATCCTTGACTTAAAGTTTATTGATGTATTATTTTGAGATCAGTGATGTATTTATTCCATTTTTTCAGCAGTGTAATCGTAGTTTTATAATAGGTAAGAAATTTGATCGTGGATACGAAAACTAGATAAGGTCATGTTAGATTGTTTTACTGCATGTAGTGGGGCCGACGTCGATTCTAGAACTATCCATTGGCGTCATTTGTGTCAGCAGGACAGACTGTACACGTAAGTTGAGTAAGACATTGAAAACTGTTTGAAAACCAGTTGCTTCTTTATTTCAGATCAAGAATACTCCTTGTACAGAATGTTGGCCAGCGTCTTCAAATGGTAGCACGGGATTGTTCATGGAATTTGAGTGGTTATGATTTAAATGGTCTGGAGTCCAGATTCATCTCAGTTTAAATGTAGGGTGTTTTGACCTCGACCAGAAGGTAAATAGGAGAGTGGGCTCAGCAGCAGAATGCCAGAAAGAGAAAGTGTGTGAACATGAAAAGAAAATTGATGTTTTATGCATATATAAATGTATATCTAAGTTGTAAATCACCGAATGGTAAACATTACCTATATTCTAGTTGTGTTTTCATGTATTTTTGCGAAGTCTTAGTGCTTATTTAGTGTCATAATATGTATTAATGAGTCTAAGCGTTATAGAGTTCTAATAACTGATGCGTTATGACACTGCATTCCCTCATCTCCTGGGAAATAGGCGCATAACCCTTCCGCAGCGGTTCCTTCTCATCGGCATGCATGAGGAAAAACGATTTAAGTATGACTTTATATATGTATATAACCTTTAGAAATCAGTGATAAAAATCCAATGAGTGAACAGAAATGGATAATTATAATTAGGTTATGAGAACAAATCTTCCTATAAATTAATAGACTCAATAAGTAAAACGTAACCTGATTTAAAGTTAATCTATGGACTTTCGGAGCGTATTAAACAACAAAAGCCAAAACTAAACAACGGCGTGCAAAATTCACTATTGTCAAAGTTCGGGTGGTAACCATTAAACGCGGGGAATCCCGAGGTGGGGCTCAAACCCACGACACTGAGATTAAGACTCTCATGCTCAACCAGCTGATCTATCCGATGTATTTGTGTTCGCCTCTTGATTGTGAGATAAAGGTTCCTGATCTTCGGTAAACTTCTGCGTAGCTCGTCCCATCACTCAACTGTCGAAGCTTTGGTTGACTCCGAAAGGAGTATTGCTGGGATTAATTACATGTTGTTGGTAGCATGCGGTGTGTTAAGACTGTTACTACTGTGAATGGAGTTGATCCATTCACCAGTTGGTCCTCCAGTATCGTCTTCAAAAGAGAATAGTTAATAATGATAACTGCAGATTGGATTATTGTAGGTTATTCAGACCAAAAGACAGAAAAAGAAATAAAGAAAACGTAAGCACAGACAGCTAATCAAATTTGAAGTTGATGTATATATCTATTATGATGAGCCTGCATAGGTAAATTAACAGTTCAACTACTCTGATATTGTGAGTTCCTCAAAACTTTGTAGTCCGCTATCAATATGCATGAATGTGAGTGACATCGCTGGAACTTAGACAAACCGTAATAACTTCATTACTTCAGCCCACCGTAACAGCCTCTTCAATACTCTGCTCAGCTCGACCTAGAAATTACTACTGTTCATGAACTCTCCCGTCGATTCGACAAATCACTGCCTTGAGTTTACTAAACTAGCGATCTAAAGTAAACACTGAGGAAACAAACTATTAAAGGATCTTGAGAAGTTACTAAATTACTAATTAGCTCTGTGTGCGTCACAACCTTTTAGGGATGGGGCTAGAAAACCCACTCCACGTAAACGTTTCCCCCTCCCCCCGAACTCCCTGGAAATGATACTGTAGGAAATCTGTGTAGCGGTCTAAGGAGGGAAGAAGAGGCAAGATGAAGAATTTCCCTCAAAACACGCCTAAAAGCCAATGGAGGAAAGTGACGGTGTAAAGAAGATCAACCTGTAAAAGACTAAAACCAAAAAGAGATGCATAGTTAACATTTCTTGATTTTATCAATAAACGATCTGTTGCCTGGCCCTTGTCTTCTGTCGTTACAGAATGATCCTTCTGTGTGTTTAACTATATCTTCCGCTTCACTTGCACTCTGCGGTGCTATCGAAGATAAGGCTTTAAAATTAATCTTCTGCAATATTGCATGCTGTCGATCGGTGATTTGAATAACTATTTTGATAGGAAAGTAGGTTTAAAAAGCATACATGTTGGACGAAGCACAATTATTGCCACATGTTTTCGAAAGAACTCGTGTATTTCTAGTGCGGTCTGGCGTCCCCCTCGCATTTCAGCACGTCAACGAACCATAAATTCATGCTGAACTTATCTCTTACTTCATATTTGATCGTTGTCATGATTCACTGTGTAAAAATACTGGGAGGATGGTCCATCCATGAATGAGGGGAGCCAGTATTCATTTGAGGTACGTTCGAAATTGGTGACATTTTTGCACGTGTTTGCTCTGATATTCATTTACTGCTTATAGTCATATAATCCTTGAAATTATGGTCCAAATTTCTAAAAAACGTGTTCGTAGAAACACAGTTGCTTTAGATAGTGCCTCAACCTCGGTTATAACTGCATTACCACCCTGTAATACAGCATTAACTACTAGCTCACAAAATGGCTTGAGTGCAATTCTCACTCCTGTGATACAGATGAAAGATGTTCTGTTAGAGAACTCTGAGATCTGTAAATTAGACCTCCTTGTGAAAGATATCCAAAGGCAAGTAAATGAACTTCAGGAAAAATTAGGTCAGTTTGATAGAATGTCACTGCCAATGTCAAATATCACGGAGAGCAGTTCTGATATTGGCCAGGTTAAGTCTTTACTGGATGTAACTCAAAGCAAGCTTTCGGTTTTAGACCCAATAGCCTGTCTGTTTAGAAAGCATCCTAAAATGTCTCCAGACACCCTAAATAAGGCTGAAAATCTGATTGACTGCTTGGCTGCGGAGGTGATGAAGCGTACAACCTCTTCTCACCAGGCTATAGTTTACTATGTCCCAGATTCTCTTCCTCTGAAGACTGTAAAACACAAAATCCTGATGTGTTGCAGCAGGGCTAGTGTTCCATGTGAATGCAAAAGACTTCGTAAAAAGTCTAACCAGTCTAACTGTCCCATTATTTTTATGTTCAGTAATTCCCTTGATTCTAGTAAGTTTACTAAATGTCAGGATCACCTAAGACTGAACGGCAGTTATAAGTCTATAACCATAGCTCAGGATAAAACACCGTGTCAGCGCAGAATAATGCGGAGTAATAACCTGGTCACCTCCTCTAGCTTAGAATTACCCAAAAACGATCGTACACAGCAACAGTCACCTAATGCTGACATTAGCATTCAGCAAACCACACAACAACCACGCATGGCAATGGAACTAGGAACTGATTTAGATACCAGTACCCCTGTAAATAACGTCTCACCGAAAGTTGTTAAAATAGGTAGAACTGCTGCAAGCTGTTCTAAGAAATTCTTACCCAAACGTGGTGACCTCACCACAATGAACAAATTTCGCCGGGTTGAGACTAATGATGGGGAAGGATACTTTGTATTCAATAAGCTTGCTGAGAGAAAGACTGTTAGAAAACCCTCACCTCTTACGAAAAGTTCCTCTCGAAACACAAGTATATCTTGTGGTTTTCAGTATGCTCCACATTATAGAAAGTCAAGCCCCAAAACCCCCAAAGTCTTGCAACCAAAGCACCTTCCCTCTCAATTTCCTTTAAGTTATAAAACCAACACGAAGGTGTGTACCGGTATGACGGATAGCACATGGATGGGTAGACCATTTGATGCTATGCTTTTTAACCGTCAACCCAGGCCCAACCTATACTATCCTTATATCCAGGAACACATGGTAAATTTTCCAAGTGTCCCTAATCACTGGTACGACCCATGGCACCTAGGATCACCTCACTGCACTCTAACCCCGATGTACAGACACCCAGTCCGACCCCCGTATCATTCATAAACTCTTGCATTGTTGACGCACAAACAGAGTTAGGCTATGGTGATATCTTAAGCCAGTTTGTAGTATCCCGTGACTTATTCACGATATTGCTAATTAATGCACGTTCCTTAATCAATAAGATATCTGAACTAAGGGCATTATTATTTACCGCCAAGCCTACTGTAGCTCTGATTACTGAATCATGGTGCTCATACTCTGTACTTGATGTGCATATAGGCATAGATGATTACACTGTACACCGTGCAAATAGAGACTGCAAGCGTGGTGGAGGATGTCTCATATATATACACAACTCATTCGTAGCCAGTAAGATGGAAGATGAAATACTGAACGAGGTACCTGATTCACTCTGGGTCGTCTTACAAGGAGATAAGTACAAGCTTCTTATAGGCTCTGTTTATCGAGCAACAAGCTCAACCAAAGAAACTGATGCGTTATTAGCTAAATCATTCGCACACGCCTCCTCGTTTAGTACTAATTACAAAATAATTGCAGGGGACTTCAATCTTCCAGAAGTCAATTGGCTGAGTAGTTCCGGCCCCCAACGCTTCGACGAATTGCTTGCCACTATCGATTGTTATGGATGGCAGCAACACGTCCAGACACCTACTCGTGGCGACAACATGTTGGACCTTGTGTTTTGTCATGACACAATCCCAGTCTCCACCTATGTTGGTAACAGATTTTCCAGTAGTGACCATAGAATGGTACTCTGCCCTCTGCCTTTCTCACCACTAAATACAGGAAACAAACGGGATTCAGGGAGCTTGATTTGTCGTAGTTACAAACATACAGACTGGGGATTAGTCCAAGAACTCATTCGACTCTGTCACTGGGATGAATATTTTACCACTGACTCCCTGGAAGCTGTAGTGTCCCTATTTTACAGGAATGTTATCCTTTGCCTAGATACTGTTGCTCCTAAGAAGGTAGTGAAATTAACTAGACACCAAGCTGAATACATTCCGAGGGCATGCCGCAGTAAGTTAAGGAAGTTGAAGAAACAGTACTATTCCACTAATGATATATCACTACTGCACTCAATCCATGAGTCTCTTGAATCTATCAAGCGCCAATGCTCTCAAAAGGACCTCGACGAAGAATTAAGGGCACTTGAAAGCACCTCCAAAGTTTATAACTTAACAACACTTCTTAAAAAACGAATGCAGTCGACGAGGGACATCCCCTATTTACTTCATGACAAAGTTATCTACAATGAGCCTGCCACTATCTGTGAAATATTCAGTGAGTGGTTTGCAAACTTCAGTTTAGAAACGCGCATTCCTGGTGAAACCGGCTCCCTTACTAGCTCTTTCCTCGGAAGCATAGTGTTCACCGACCAATTAATAGAACAAGCAGTTAAAAGCCTGAAACCTTCCACTAGCACGGGACCAGATGGCCTTGCCTCTATAATTTTCAAAAACAGTGGGTGTGATATACCCCTACTACTTCTTAAATTCTTCTCGATATCTATGGACACTGGCACTTACCCTAATGAGTGGAAAACTAGCTTCATAATTCCACACTATAAATCCGGTGATAAGGCAAACGTCCGCAATTACAGACCCATAAATATAACCCCAGTTGTCTCTCGAATCATGGAGAAAGTTGTCAAAGATCAGTTGTCAGACTATCTACTTAAGGAAGATCTTGTTACAAGGTCTCAACACGGATTTCTCAAATATCGGTCTTGCGTTACCTGCCACTTCGACTTTTTCAATTGCATCACTAGTAGTCGCGAAGCACGTAAGCTAGTTGTTGTTCTCTACTTCGACATATCTAGGGCATTTGACATGGTATCTCACAGTATTCTCTTTGAGAAGCTGTATTCATGTGGGATTCGCAATCCACTACTGAGCTGGTTAAAATCGTTTCTAAGCAATAGGGTACAAATAACCAAGGTTGGATCTGTATTGTCTCATCCTAGACAGATCACAAGTTGGGTTGTGCAAGGTAGTGTCCTAGGTCCACTTTTATTTACAGTATACATTAACAGCATTTGCAACTGCTTCACCTCAGGTAAATCATTCCTATATGCTGACGACCTCAAAGTCGTGTACTCCTGTCACGCTCATGAACTAAGCGGTATGGTGAATAAAATACATCTTGAACTAAGTAGTCTCGCAACATGGTGTACTGAATCCTGTCTAAAGTTCAACATTGATAAATGCGGCTGGATTTGTTTCGGAAACAGTAACCTTGACCTAAATCTTGAAATAAATGGGCGTAAACTAGCCAAGCTCAACTCAGTCGTAGATCTCGGTATCAGATACTCCAGTAACTTAACATTCTCTGAACAAACTGATTATGCCAGACGTAAAACACGAAGGCTCTTAGGATGCATAACTCGCAATTTCTTTTGTTGTGAAACTAGGGTTTTATTATATAAAGCATGTGTCCGACCTATTCTAGAATACTGCCCGTTTATTCTTAGCGGACTCAGACAAAATGACAAGCTTAAGTTAGAAGGAGTGCAACGGCAATTCACCTTAAGAATTCTTGGTTTAGAAAGTGGTCTCCAATACTATGAACGTTGCGACAGACTAAGATTAGAACCACTCTGGAAAAGACGTCTTAAGCTAAACCTGATTTTTTACTACAAGCTAACTAATCTGCTCGTGCACTCCTCCGAGCCAATAATTAAACCTACCGCTGTCATCAGTTACAATCTTAGAAATCATCACAACCTAGCTGCTATAGAGCATTGTCAGACTTACATGCGGTATAACTTCTTCTTAAATAAGTTTTCAGTCATTTGGAATAGACTACCAGCTGATGTGCGCGATGCAAGCACACTCGCAGTGTTCACCTCCTCAGTCACGAGACTGCTCAAAGATGACAATGCACTTCTGCGTCTGAATCCTACACCCTCTTTTTCACCCCACATAGATATTTTAAGTTCATTAAACGTGTAATTTACAACAAACTACAATTGTAAATTTTTATGGTATTGGAAGTACATGATAGACATTTTTACACAGGACAATAATATTACTTCACACAATATAAAAGTTAGCATCACGGGAATAGTTAGTTAGTGCACCAAAATAACTATAATTACTAAACAGAATATAAATGTATATATACATATTAATCACCCCCTAAGTACTCCACTTGCTTTCTTTTGCGTTGTTGTTGTTTGTCTTCTTTTGTCTCTCGCCATTTCAGCTTCCATTGACTTCTTGAATGAGAATGAAGAATGTAGATATTTGCCCATTTACAATGACAAATGATCTGCAAACATTACTGTTCCCATATCTTACAATTCCCTCGTGAATTGCGCACTGCCTTCACCAACGACGCAACCTGGATTACAGTTGTGAAATATACCTTTATACCAATAAAAAAGTATTGATTTGTAATACTTCACGATTGTAACTTACAACATAACTGATTGTACCTGCAAAAATAGCTTGCATTTCTTGAAAACACCCGTTTATAAGAAAATACAGACTGTCATTATTATTAGCCTTCCTTGAGTACTATTCACTTGTGATGTTACGAAGAAAATGCTGACAAAAGTATACAAGTGTATAACTTGTTTTAAATTCTTATCAAATTTGGATATAAATCAAAAATAAGACTCGATGCCGTACACACCAAAGTTATATGGAGGAATTACTTCAAGCTTTATTTTTTTCCCAAGTATTTGTAATCCATCCAAAACATACTTGGGTTTTTTTTGTTAATGCGAAGACAATATTTCTATATTTCTTGATGTGCTCCATTGAATGACTAGTTATCATATTGTTCCCATAGACAAAATGACTGCAACCTTATAATTTTACCATGAACCAAAATTTATGTAATTTAAATAATACTTATCCATGCCTGTACAATTGGTGTGTCCTACAGAGATAGGAAAAAATGTATTTTATTAAATTACTATTATTAGATATGCTTACTAATAGTATATGTAATTTATCATATTGATGATGCCTGTAAACTGACGTCCCTCATGTAAAAAATGGGAATATACTATAATTATTTCTTCCTCATCTACTCCACAGCTAGGAACCGAATATATTAACTAGGAATTAATCTCAGAGCTGAAATCTGCATTAATAGAATTAGAGTCAAGAGTGAATACAGGGACCACCATACGATTGTTTCAAAGCAGTCAAATAAATGGGACAATTGTACATTTTGTACAAAGACCACTTAACATGGACTGTTTATTGAACAATTCACCACAACGCGCCAATGCGGATATGAGCAGGTAACTGCAGAAACACCTACGAGATGGTACAGTCGATGCATTAGTGAATAGCAGTCAGCGTCATCAACATCACAAGTGGTCTTTCACATTAAGCCACAACTGAGTATAGTTAAGAGTGGTCATTTAGTTAATCAACTGTGTCTGAAAGCATATAAAAGGCAAAGTCAGGCAGGATAATCCAAGCTGGTAAAAATGTCTTGCACTTTCTCAAAGTGTGGTCCACTACGCAGCCTAAGCATATTCAGTATATGTATTTGCCCAGACTGCCGTCAACTCTATCTCTGTGACATCCATTATTATTCCTTATCTTATTCTCAAGTCTTCCTCAAAATCGTAATATGACCTAAAAATTAGTGCATGTAGCATACTGAAATGATGTATTTCTGCTGTATCTGCGGTTTATAAAGTCAGAGTGTTGCAGTTGTGCACCTCGACGCCTCAAAAGTTCACCTTCCATCAAATTATACACTCCTATTTGGTTTTAATCAATCAATATTATCTTTCAATAGTATTTTCCAACAGCACATTTTTGGAATACTTTTAATCTGTCGACAGGTGAGGATAGGGGCCATCGTGATGTATTTTCATGTGTAGTGCAGGTTATCGTGTTCGTGCCTGTAGAGGCAATATAAGCGTCTACTTTTGTGGAAATAGGGTATATTTAATTAGTTTTAGCCTCCTATAGTTGAAGAGGGCATTGTTCTCTTGCATTATGTTCGTATTAATGCGCAAAAATTTCTTGCTATCTCAAATGAATTATTAAGAATGCAGGTATGCACTTAAGGAAATTATGCATAGGAATGACTCAATTTCGTTTGGAGTGCTAAAGGTTTGACATTTGTGATTGGATTTTGATTCCGAGACTGAAATTTGACAATGTTTGGTTTCATGGAAGTTATTGCACGATGTTCAGGTTTTTGATGGAGAATGAGCCCACAGACAAAGGTTAGATATCTGCTTAGAGGAGCATATGCTCCGTTATTTTCGTCTTTAATGAATTAAATGTTTCATAACACATCAAAATATAAGATAATGTGTGAGACAATTGGCTGTGTTTTGCGGTTATTATTTCCATTTTTATGAAGTTCACAGCTGTAATTGTGCAGCCTTGAATGTAATACGAATAGGGTTTACGTCGTCATATGGGTTGTTGGGAGATACTAGCTGTTTACTGCCTCAACTTATCTTGATATCAATGCACATTGTGACAGGAAGTATAATACCGATGGTTTATCTGAAATTCACAACTTCTTACAGTTATTATTACCTTTATGTCTTAAAGTGGCCTGCAGGTTAATCCTATCACCAGTACACCTGTTACACAAATCATTTCAGTCCTAATAATCATTCATTTTCAGATCACCAAGATATTTCGGGCTCCTTTAGGAATTATCCGTGGCCATGAAAAATAGTGAAGTTGCAATATTGACTTATATTTTTTAACCATTTATCATTACACAGCTTATCTAGGGCAGCTTTGCGATGTTCGGGCTAAAATGCTTGAGAGTATGCAGTACTGCACTCCATTATCCGTGAAAGAACAGCTGAGGAAAATGAACACGACATCAAGCTTCCCATCGAATCAACAGGAATACCACGAACTGTTGGAAAGTAATTTCGTCAAAGGAAACACTGTGAAAGATGGAAGGAATCTTAACTCCAGTTTCCATAACTACTGCCTTCTAAATGTGTTAGTCATCTTTGAGATATCAGAATTACACCGCAACATGAGGTCGTCATTTGCTTGACAAGGGGAACAATGTATGTGACAGTGTAAACCTCAGAGGAATGCTGTCATGACCTCAGAATAAGAAAGGATAATGAATCTGTGTCAGGAGAGGTAGACAAATATAGAGTGTTTAACATTCATATAACTTTCCAACTACAACAGATTCAAAAATACAATTCATTCGTTTATTTCTTTATCATAGCTTTATTCCTTACCGTATTTTCGGTACAAGTATGAAATATACAGCATGTGATATCGGTAGCCAAAATTTTGCAGGCTGACCATAAATATTGGGTGTGCGTTGGCGGGAGATCGAACCCCGGACCATTATCATGGTCGGCGAGAGTCCTAATCGCTGAGCCACCGACGCACAAAAGTGTGGTAACGCCAGTTAACCTGGTCACGGCAATCCAACACCACAACAGACAATTCTGTACAGACATTTGCTTGTTATTATTCTTTAATGAATATACCTCACATTGTGCTTACTATACTTTCCTAATTCTATCTGAGTGGAGATAAGCTGGTTATTACGACAAGATGGAGGCTTGGCTTATCGATGGGACCTGAGGAAGTAATTGGTGGCACGATTCAGTGTAACTGAAGTGGTGCTAAGACGGCTGAAGTTCCATTTATTCAGTTATTCGTCTCCCACAATCGTCATTTCAAATTATACGTTAACATTCGCAATGATATAGATTGGAATCGCGCTCTATCTGAAATTGTATAAATACACTGATTTTGAATACACTTAATCTATGGAGAAATCACATTCTGCGACAGCGGCTAAGCTCTGTGCTTATATGTTTAATGCATACGTCAGGTGTTTTGTTGTTGATCTCTACAGATTCACCAATGACTAGGTGATTTAATCGCGTAACTTTAGGCACATGTGTGGACCTGACTAAAATACCTTTAAGTTGTCACCTATATTTACCGGTAGCGTTCGTACGGGATTACCTTTATGTGTATTAACAAGTTCATATCCTAGGGAGTACTGGTCTAGCATAACGTATTCCCACAGCAATCAAATCATGTATAGCACAGTAAATTCAGGTACCATAAATATCACTGCTGTTGAGATGTGGAACACATTAATGGTAAAAAAATATATCATTGAAATTACCACATATAATATCACCTATTATTATCCCCTTGAGTCCCAAGTGGAAAATACAGCATCAACAACACATCTCAACTTGTTCTGTTTTATGCCGTCCTCTTCTGCTGGGTCCACGAATGCCCATAATCTCTCATCTCTCCCTAGAAAGATATCCTTATTGTCACCCTAGGACGGCCCACTCGTCGATTCCTATTTGGATTCCACTCGGGAGCCTGACGTCCGATGTCGTTCAGCGGCCTCCTCAACGTATGATCGATTCATCTCCAGCTGCTTATGGTTGAAACCGTACCTCCTAGATAGTTGAGGGAAGTAACCTCTGTCGAATCTGTCCCACTGACTGTAATTGTTATTGTCGCCGTTGGTTGGTTGTCTTCATCACCTCCGTCTTCCCTGTGCTCACCTGCAGCCCTGTCTTCGATACCTCTTCAGCCAGTTTGTTGGTCTTCGCCTGTATGTTTTCGAGTTTCTGTGACATGATACATAAATCATCTGCGAAATCCAGATCTTCTAGAGGCTTTTCATTGGCGGTCCAGCATATTTCTGTCTCCTTACTCTCCACTGTCTGACGCATAATCCAATCCACCACTATCGGGAATATCATCGGATGTTAATAGGCGACGCCCTCCTTCTGGCAGCCTGTCGACGGCCATAATTTCGTGTGCCCACGAGTGAGATAAACAAGTGATTTGCTCTCTTGTGATTGGCCAGTTTGTCGTTCTGGTTGCGGTAATTTCAAACATCATTTAGATGCTTAGTGAACTTCGCAATTGCCAGGAGCGTTTTATCAAGTCGGATGCATAATTGACAGCATATACTATTACAGCTCATGATGATATACCAGAGAATTTGTTTGCTAAATTCAATGAATTCATCCCATATCAAGACCTAAAGACTTCACAGGAGTGTAAAAACGGAAACAATGTTCCGAAGAGGTGATAACTTCATGCAACTTCAATTATCGCTTGACTATTATTTTCAGAGATTCCTAAATTAGTATGAAATGTACCGCGGTCCGGTTAATCATAATGAAAACGGCATTGTTGGTGAAGCACATGGGTACATACTCATGTATATGTAGGTATACCTACATATACTGTATTCTTGTCACGAAGATCGGAAAGCAGGTATCGAATGTCTCAGTAAGCAGTGTCATAAATGTAGGCTACATGTTTTTAGTTGACATCAACTGGGTCTCCACTCACTTTCCGAATTAATCTTGAATTCATTTGGATTGAGTTAGTTGACCACCTCGGTATTGCGAGAATACTGTGAAAGTAAGTAAACACCTACTTCATAAGATTAAGTGATACATTTAATTGATATGATTGCATTATTATTAGTCGTCTATCCAAGTTAATGATGAATTCGTTGCGATAATAATACCTATTAGTGTTTTTATAGTCACTATAAACATGAACGTTATTATTATTAATGCTGTCGAAACTCTTAATATTTGTCATAAAGCCGTTGTCACTTTTGTTGAAACCTTTGTTCAAGCTTTGCAAACTATTCCATAACTTGTCGTTAAATTTCTCACAGGAGTTGTTCAGGTGTCTGTCAACTAATGTAGAGTAACCAGCTAAGTGGTGGTATACCACTTGCCCTAATAACAAACTTTAACGCCCTTCGCAGTGTAACATAGTTCCCTTTGAGTAGCTCAGGAAAAACTTAGTGGCAGTAAAGTATAAAACGTAAGATGCAAGAGTTAACAAACTGTAAAATTAGAGGTTGAGGGATTCTAGATCGCACGAATAAAGCCAGAATTCAAAACAAGATAAATGCAATCAATATATGATGAAAGCATTTTGTCGTGTAAAGATAAATATATATTTCCTATCTATGTAGGACACAACAGTTGTACAGGCATGGATAAGTATTATTTAAATTACATGAATTTGATTTATAGTGAAATTACATGGTTGCTGTCCTCTCTGACATCAGTTAGTGAGTACATCCTGATAGATAGTCGTCCAATGGAGCACATTAAGAAATGTAGAAATATTGTCTTCGCATTAACAAAAAAACCCAAGTGTGTGTTGGATTAATTACAAATATTTGGGAAAAAAATAAAGCGTGAAGTCAATTCCTCCATATAACTTTGTTGTGTGCGGCATCGTTTTTGTTCTTGTTTTATGGTCAAATTGGGTATTCATTTAATGTGAGTGATTTATTTGTATGATTTTGACATCATTTTTATTGCAAGTAATACCAAATGTGAATTCAACTGAATGCAGATTAATATTGGCCACTGTCAAGCAGATTTGTTTTACTGCACCCTAGTCAGCCAAGGCCCGCCATTTGTCAATGCATGGTCGTTCCGTACGAGTAAGTTGGTTAGCACGTAGGAAGCTATATGTAAGCCATTTTAGATTGCTGACAGTGCTTGTATATGATGCTGTACAGCGTCTTGTTATGGTGACAGTGGATTTCATCAAGGATGCTGAGCCATTACTAGCCAAACCTTGAGGGATGATATATGAGTAAGTGACTTCAATTGTTTCTCAGCTTCAGTCGGAATGCAGATCAATGCAACTTGTACTACAAGGCGAATACAACAGAAGAGGCGAGAAGCAAAGTGCCAGAGGGCAGAGAAAAAGTATGTGGAGTGGGACACACATGTTTATATTCGTCGTACATTGTAATTTAGTGAACAAATATTTATTTCTACCAAGTCTTTTTATGCATCTATGCGACTAGTTTATTCATAGTTTTTAGAGTAATAAAGGTATTTAAGCGCGTTGTTTAGGTACTGTAGAAGACTAATAGTTGATTCGTTCTATGAATAAATAGTTTATTAATATAATCAGCAGAGTGACAGTCTGTACAGAGAGCGTTTGAAACTTATAACTGAAGAGTAAGTCCTGATATCTAGGGGAAGGCTATTCCATATTTTAGAATACATGACTGTGAAGAAGTTTTCGCGGAGTGTTGACTTAGTCAGTGGTCCTTTTCAAATGGTTTTAGGCTTGGTCCCTCCAAATGTCAATTTGTAAATTTCAATTTAAGATGCAGGTGCGACTTGTATGAACTGGTTAAATCACATGGTTCCATTATCATAGGTGGCACAGAGGCTGAAAATAAATCGATTATTAAATACCTTGGATTGTATATTTCATGTGATCACCTCTCCTGGTCTTCGCACATCATGCTTTTTCCCAGAAAGATATTTCGTTTAACTGTCTACGTGGAGAAGTTAAGACGAACTGGTATCACTAAGTCAGTCTCTACTTTCTAAGATTTTAATTCTCGTGTTCCGCCTATCCTAATTTTTTGCCATCCCAAACCTTCATCTTTGTAGACAGTGGACATATGGACTCCTGCAAGAAATGAGCAAATATTATCTTCTCAGATGATTGGCAACCTCTCGACACACAACTCTCTGCTCTTGCGTCTTATCACGTAACCGGGACTAGAAGCAAGTATAAAACACCATATAATCGGAAGACTAAGTATCAAATCGAAACAATATCCTACTTGGAAGACATGTCATGTGGTGGGGAAAGTGTTAGGCAGGAAATTGCCAAATTAATGAGGCACTCTAAGCAAACAGAAACATCCTTACTCTGTTGTTAATATTTTCACTCAAATTACTTTGAATTAGATTGTTCATTAGAGGTATCACACAATGAAACAGTATTATTTACTGTTCCATTCATTAAAGACGAAAATAACGGAGCATATGCTCCTCTAAGCAGATATCTAACCTTTGTCTGTGGGCTCATTCTCCATCAAAAACCTGAACATCGTGCAATAACTTCCATGAAACCAAACATTGTCAAATTTCAGTCTCGGAATCAAAATCCAATCACAAATGTCAAACCTTTAGCACTCCAAACGAAATTGAGTCATTCCTATGCATAATTTCCTTAAGTGCATACCTGCATTCTTAATAATTCATTTGAGATAGCAAGAAATTTTTGCGCATTAATACGAACATAATGCAAGAGAACAATGCCCTCTTCAACTATAGGAGGCTAAAACTAATTAAATATACCCTATTTCCACAAAAGTAGACGCTTATATTGCCTCTACAGGCACGAACACGATAACCTGCACTACACATGAAAATACATCACGATGGCCCCTATCCTCACCTGTCGACAGATTAAAAGTATTCCAAAAATGTGCTGTTGGAAAATACTATTGAAAGATAATATTGATTGATTAAAACCAAATAGGAGTGTATAATTTGATGGAAGGTGAACTTTTGAGGCGTCGAGGTGCACAACTGCAACACTCTGACTTTATAAACCGCAGATACAGCAGAAATACATCATTTCAGTATGCTACATGCACTAATTTTTAGGTCATATTACGATTTTGAGGAAGACTTGAGAATAAGATAAGGAATAATAATGGATGTCACAGAGATAGAGTTGACGGCAGTCTGGGCAAATACATATACTGAATATGCTTAGGCTGCGTAGTGGACCACACTTTGAGAAAGTGCAAGACATTTTTACCAGCTTGGATTATCCTGCCTGACTTTGCCTTTTATATGCTTTCAGACACAGTTGATTAACTAAATGACCACTCTTAACTATACTCAGTTGTGGCTTAATGTGAAAGACCACTTGTGATGTTGATGACGCTGACTGCTATTCACTAATGCATAGACTGTACCATCTCGTAGGTGTTTCTGCAGTTACCTGCTCATATCCGCATTGGCGCGTTGTGGTGAATTGTTCAATAAACAGTCCATGTTAAGTGGTCTTTGTACAAAATGTACAATTGTCCCATTTATTTGACTGCTTTGAAACAATCGTATGGTGGTCCCTGTATTCACTCTTGACTCTAATTCTATTAATGCAGATTTCAGCTCTGAGATTAATTCCTAGTTATTATATTCGGTTCCTAGCTGTGGAGTAGATGGGGAAGAAATATTTTCCACGAATGAATACTGGCTCCCCTCATTCATGGATGGACCATCCTCCCAGTATTTTTACACAGTGAATCATGACAACGATCAAATATGAAGTAAGAGATAAGTTCAGCATGAATTTATGGTTCGTTGACGTGCTGAAATGCGATGGGGACGCCAGACCGCACTAGAAATACACGAGTTCTTTCGAAAACATGTGGCAATAATTGTGCTTCGTCCAACATGTATACTTTTTAAACCTACTTTCCTATCAAAATAGTTATTCAAATCACCGATCGACAGCATGCAATATTGCAGAAGATTAATTTTAAAGCCTTATCTTCGATAGCACCGCAGAGTGCAAGTGAAGCGGAAGATATAGTTAAACACACAGAAGGATCATTCTGTAACGACAGAAGACAAGGGCCAGGCAACAGATCGTTTATTGATAAAATCAAGAAATGTTAACTATGCATCTCTTTTTGGTTTTAGTCTTTTACAGGTTGATCTTCTTTACACCGTCACTTTCCTCCATTGGCTTTTAGGCGTGTTTTGAGGGAAATTCTTCATCTTGCCTCTTCTTCCATCCTTAGACCGCTACACAGATTTCCTACAGTATCATTTCCAGGGAGTTCGGGGGGAGGGGGAAACGTTTACGTGGAGTGGGTTTTCTAGCCCCATCCCTAAAAGGTTGTGACGCACACAGAGCTAGACACTTCTCTCTAAAATGTCACTTATATACTTCACGATAATCCTTCTACCTAATTACTATTATACTCTATTTAACTCAACGTCCTAGCCCTTTAGTAAAGCTGAAATTTACTATTTTGTTTTTCTTTTTTCTCATTCACACTCTTCTTTCGCACAAAGTTCGGTTGCTCTGATGGTAAAAAAACAACAGCACTCATGTTTGAGAATAACTTTATTTTCATAGAAAACGTCATAGTTTTCTACGGTAAGACCAATATAAATAAATAAATAAATTTATTCTCATAGTACAGTACATGAGGGACGCCTGTTTACAGGCATCATCAAATTTTTACAGAAATAGAACCATATAATTCAATCACAATTTACAGGCAGTAGCAAGATATGCTTTACATTTTCGCTGGAGATTATACATACACTTGATAAATGTTAATCCCAGTGGTGTAAAACAGTCTTTTCACTTATATACAATCATTTCTGTGCACAGGTGGAAAAATCTGCTAGATTGTCATTGAGTGCAACACAACAAGAATTACAGAAGTATTGTCTTCGCATTAACAAAAGAAACCAGGTCTTTGGTGGATGGATTATAAGTGCCTGGGAAAAAAATAAGGCTTGAAGACAATATTCATTCATAACTTTGTTATGTGCAGAGTCCTCGAATTATAGTTCATTGATGTGTTATTTTGAATTCAGTGATCTGTTTATCTCATTTGATCTGCAATGTCATTGTTGGGAGTAAATACATAAGCTTCAGACGCATTAATCAATGGATTTCTACTGCTTGTGGGTATTTTCTTAGCGTGAGGAAGGTTTATGAATTTCAGCTGTTCCGACAGGAGTTGAGAATATTAACTGCTCAGCAACATTATGGTTATAAGTTCATCACATTATCTTAGGAAAGGTCGGTTGTAGTTGGTGAGGTATATATGGTGCCCAACGAGCGTACATCTGTCCATGTGATGTTGTGGTGAGTTATACCTTTTTCATGTTGTCGGTTTATGTCCATTTTATTCCACTTATTGTGTTGGGTAGAAGTTTTACAAACGAGATTTCTTGTCTGTTTGAGGATACGTATCTTAACCGTTAATGTTTTATCTAGAATTATAAATATAGGCAAAAAACAACAGGTGTAGTATTTAAGCTTATACATTAAATGGACCTATAATTTCGGGGGCTCTCAGATAGGAGCTAGAACTACTATCGTTTGCAAAATCTTGTAGTTTGTCATTAAGCACCTTTTCGAAGGAGGCCAGTGTACTTGTTTTTCTCGCATTTCCATTGGTAGTTTATTCCATATCTGTGCATATCTAATCAAGTAAAACTTTTGCCTAGTGGCTGTTTTACATTTTTCGATAGCTACTGTACCCTTAGTGTGTCTTAGTTTGTAGCCATTGTCATCTGAAAGTCGAGTGCCATTAGTAGAGGTAAAAACTAAGTGGTTTAGAAGCTTATAGTAAAGTGTTAAGTTTAATCTCAGGCGTCTTAGCCATAGTGTTTCTAGTCCTAGGGTATTACATCTAGTGGAGTAGTTCGCACCATTTCCGGTTCCGAGTAATTTTAACGTGAAGTACCTCTGCACTGCCTCGACTTTCAATTTGTCCTCTATGTGTATGCTACTATACATGAATGAACAGTAATCAAATAAAGGACGCACACAAACCTTGTACAACAGAATTCTAGACTCATTTCTGTAGAAGTTCCTGAGTAGAAAGCCGATAAGTCTGCTTGACTTTGACACTTGTTTGGAGATATGTTCAGAAAATGATAAGTCATGTGAATATTTCAGTACTAGGTCCAGTACAGATTCCAGTCGTTGAAGTGCATGGCCTTGAATTTTCAGGTCAAGTTCTAAATTGTTGCAACCTATGCAGAGCCAGCCACATTTTTCGACATTAAATTGGAGTTGCCAGGTGTCACACCATCTATCCATTTTTTCTAATTCTTGCTGTATGGCGTTTACTGTTATTCCAAGATCTGCGTTTTTGCATTTATACGTCACTTTTAAGTCATCTGCATATAGTATTGGTTTACCTACACTAAAGCATTCACAGATACTGTTTATATATATTATGAATAAGAGTGGGCCTAATACACTTCCCTGGATCACACCACTACTTACTGGTTTAGGCCTTGAGATTATCGAGCCAACTTTCGTTGTCTGACTTCGGCCACAGAGAAATGATTTTATCCAGCTCAGGAGAGGATCACATATCCCTAGTGAGCATAACCTGCTGACTAGCAGATTATGGGGAACTCTGTCGAAGGCTTTTGTTATATCGAAATATAGTACAATTACTAGTTCTCTGTTGTCCCTACTTCGTGTAACTTCGTTGAAAAAGTCTATGTGACAGGTCACACATGATCTTTTTTTAAGAAATCCGTGTTGTGATGGATTGATAAGTTCATGTTCTAGTAAGTTGTCTGACACTTGGTCTTTAACCACTTTCTCCATTATTCGGGATATTACCGGTGTTATATTGATAGGTCTATAGTTGCATACACTGGTTTTGGCCCCTGCTTTGTGCTTAGGTAATATGTATGTGGTTTTCCACACTTCAGAATAAGTTCCGGTTTCCAACGAGAGAGTAAATATTCTAAGTAACAAGACTACCATTTCCGTGCTATCATTTTTGTACATGACAGATGGTATGTCATCTGTTCCAGTACTACCATTAGACTTCAAAGTCTTAATCGCTGAGTCTATATTTTGTATATCAAAGTCTATTTCGCCTAGTTTGTGGTTACTTTTGCAGGTCATTTGGAAATTTTGGGTCGGGTGCACTCGGGCGTCATTGCAAAACCACTCATTGAGGAGTTCACTTATAACCTGGGGATCAGTGTATATCATACCCTTATGTTCCAAGCTGCTTACAATATTGTCTTTACTGCTTTTTAGGCCTTTCTGCAATATTCTACAAAGTTCCTGAGTTTTGGAGTTACCCACAAGCGCTTTATTTTCTTCAAGATGTGACATCATTTTGTTTTTATCTTCAAGCCGTTTAAGAGTTTCATGTATTTGGTTTAACGCATTAAGTTCCTTAAATACATGGTATCTCCTTTTTAATTTCTTTAGTTTTAACCGCGTTTTGCGGTCTATAAATGGAGTTAGTGTCTTTAGAGCAGACTTTAGGGGCGCGATTGTGTCTCTCGCTGAGCCAGTTGTTTTCTAGGAAATATCAAGTGATACTTCTAAGTTATTGTTGATGAAGTATTCTTCCCAGTGAGAACTTCTCAACAGATCTGATAGGAATTACAAATCGGCATTATTATAGTCCCTATATTGATAGTGCACCGGGGAATTTTTATGGTTAGCATCATACATTGCAGACGTGCACTATCATATCAAGTACTGTATAGCTTATTCTTGTACTTTTCATGTAAGTATACTTGCAATAATGTATTATTCATGATTGCATTTTATACCACTTTTTAGCCGTGCAGGATTTTCTCCTCTTCCTGAAATAGCGTTCAAGCACGTGGTTGTCGCTCAACTTCGATGGAAACCTTCGTGGAAGATTTACAATTTAACAATGATAAGAATCTGTTCCGATTGCTTGTACTATATAATTCAACAATTTGAACTTTTAAAAAAGTGCTAGTCTTACTATCCCTTGTAAACGTTGTACTTGCCTCAATATTGGTTGGCTATCGTGTGCCTACAACTACGGGTTGAAAACGAAATGAAGTCGATTTTCCTGCGCAACCTGGAGGACTACTGTTTAATTCAATAATGATACGACATGGGTCAGACAATGAGTGTATTTATGTATATATATATCAAATATTTAGCTTTTCTAACATTATTAACTTGTAGACAATCTCCCATTTGTCATTATATCATACTTGATCGTGCCTGTAAAAATGGGATGCGTTTTCATGTAGATTTATGTTTATATGAAAATATAAAATTATTGTTATTAATAATTTAGTAACTTCTCAAGATCCTTTAATAGTTTGTTTCCTCAGTGTTTACTTTAGATCGCTAGTTTAGTAAACTCAAGGCAGTGATTTGTCGAATCGACGGGAGAGTTCATGAACAGTAGTAATTTCTAGGTCGAGCTGAGCAGAGTATTGAAGAGGCTGTTACGGTGGGCTGAAGTAATGAAGTTATTACGGTTTGTCTAAGTTCCAGCGATGTCACTCACATTCATGCATATTGATAGCGGACTACAAAGTTTTGAGGAACTCACAATATCAGAGTAGTTGAACTGTTAATTTACCTATGCAGGCTCATCATAATAGATATATACATCAACTTCAAATTTGATTAGCTGTCTGTGCTTACGTTTTCTTTATTTCTTTTTCTGTCTTTTGGTCTGAATAACCTACAATAATCCCATCTGCAGTTATCATTATTAACTATTCTCTTTTGAAGACGATACTGGAGGACCAACTGGTGAATGGATCAACTCCATTCACAGTAGTAACAGTCTTAATACACCGCGTGCTACCAACAACATGTAATTAATCCCAGCAATACTCCTTTCGGAGTCAACCAAAGCTTCGACAGTTGAGTGATGGGACGAGCTACGCAGAAGTTTACCGAAGATCAGGAACCTTTATCT
This sequence comes from Trichobilharzia szidati, assembly GCA_944472155.2. Lineage (NCBI taxonomy): Eukaryota > Metazoa > Platyhelminthes > Trematoda > Strigeidida > Schistosomatidae > Trichobilharzia > Trichobilharzia szidati. Next base: position 44,029,407 of record OX235279.1, read on the forward strand.
CACAATCAAGAGGCGAACACAAATACATCGGATAGATCAGCTGGTTGAGCATGAGAGTCTTAATCTCAGTGTCGTGGGTTTGAGCCCCACCTCGGGATTCCCCGCGTTTAATGGTTACCACCCGAACTTTGACAATAGTGAATTTTGCACGCCGTTGTTTAGTTTTGGCTTTTGTTGTTTAATACGCTCCGAAAGTCCATAGATTAACTTTAAATCAGGTTACGTTTTACTTATTGAGTCTATTAATTTATAGGAAGATTTGTTCTCATAACCTAATTATAATTATCCATTTCTGTTCACTCATTGGATTTTTATCACTGATTTCTAAAGGTTATATACATATATAAAGTCATACTTAAATCGTTTTTCCTCATGCATGCCGATGAGAAGGAACCGCTGCGGAAGGGTTATGCGCCTATTTCCCAGGAGATGAGGGAATGCAGTGTCATAACGCATCAGTTATTAGAACGCTATAACGCTTAGACTCATTAATACATATTATGACACTAAATAAGCACTAAGACTTCGCAAAAATACATGAAAACACAACTAGAATATAGGTAATGTTTACCATTCGGTGATTTACAACTTAGATATACATTTATATATGCATAAAACATCAATTTTCTTTTCATGTTCACATACTTTCTCTTTCTGGTATTCTGCTGCTGAGCCCACTCTTCTATTTACCTTCTGGTCGAGGTCGAAACACCCTACATTTAAACTGAGATGAATAATAATAGTTTTATTCCAAACAGTATTTGTGGTACAGGTATGGAATTTTCAGCGTGCATTACAATATTGCATCTAATTACCTCATAAATTTTATAAGAATTTAAAGAATTAAAAAGAATTTAAAGAATTTAAAAAAATTTAAAAAATAAAAGGCAACAACAACAAAAGAAAAAAAGAGAAATAGAAGAAATAAAAAAGAACAGTATTGCATTCACATATTTAAACAATACACCACAGGATATGATATATAAAATTAGTGAGTAATAGAATATATGAGCAACAATATCATAGTAACATAGAAAGGAGAACAGAAGCCAATGGGAACTATTTGTTAGAGTGCCGCAGTAAGGTGATCGTGTCATGCCTAACAGCTTTCTCATCACATAACAGCTGTGCCAGATAAGGTATTGTGGAGTTTTTATACTTGGTAGTCCTGGCATATAGCTTCCTATAGTTTCTTCTAGTTCTACCAGATGAAATGCAAGGAGAGAGCTGCGTATAGAGAGGATGCTCAGGGTGTGACAACATAGTATTCGCTAGTTTCTTACGTGACATTATATGTCTATCCACAATAGTGTTAACCAGTTGGTTTAACGATATCCCACTTGCCCTACTAACAGCTTTTAGTGCCATTTTCAGCGAAGCAAAATCTTTCTTAAGTAGTCCAGGAAAGATTAATGGGGAGCAGTAAAGAGGGATGGATAGAATACAAGAATTGACAAACTGAGAAAGCAAAGACTGCTTTATGCCAGACTGCCTTAACTTCCTAACGTAGAACGTTAAGCGAAACATCTTTCTAGTAACTAGCAAGATGTGAGAGGACCAGGAAAGATCGGAGGAAATACTCAGTCCAAGGTACTTGACCTTAGATTTAGTTTCAGCCTCTATGCCGTCAATGATAGTGGGGCCTTATGAGCTAGCTAGTTGTTGTAGGTCACGTTTTCGTCTGAAAGTGAAATTTACTACCTGACATTTAGACGGATTCAGCTTAAGACCGTTTGAAGAGGACCACTGACTAATTTCCGAGAGAAAGTTATTTAATACGGAACAGTCTGACTGAGAGTTGACAGGCATGGAGACAGAGAGGTCATCAGCATACTTGACAAAAGTGGCTACATCAGAATGGAGCAAGTCATGTAAGGAAACAGAAAAGGAGAAAGAACAGCACCTTGAGGAACACCAGCTAAAGTAAGTGAGGTAGTGGAGGACTTTCCATTGTAGACAGTGTACTGCTTCCTATCAGAAAAATAGGAATACAACCACTTATTTATCCAGCTCTCACTCTGTGTTGCAGCAAGCTTACTTAGCAAGAGAGACCTAGGAACAGAGTCAAATGCAGATGTGTAATCAAAGAAGGCACACCGAACATATTTGGCTCCTCTATCTAAACTAGAGACTATATTATGATATAGAACTACAGCGGCATCTAACGTACACCTACTATGTTTATAGGCAAACTGGTTGGGGTCATTAAAAGGCTTTAAAGAGGGTTCAAGATTAAGTAAAATAAGTCTTTCCATAACTTTTAAAAAAGGTGAGGTAATAGCAATGGGTCTAAACTTAACAGTAGGTCCACTTGTTGATTTAGGCACTGGAACAACCTTGATGTTTTTCCATGAGTCAGGAATAATACTTTTGGAAAAAGATTCATTGAAAATATCGGTTAATGGGGAACATAAGATGTCAGCACACTTCCTAAGGATAACAGCAGGAACTCCATCAGGACCAAGGGACTGAGTAGGTTTGAGAGACTGAAGACACTTGAGGACATCATTCGTGTTAAAACATGAGAAGCAGTCATTATTTATACTATTAGATTTGGGAATCATAACATCTGCAGGGATACATATGAAGGACTTATTAAGCATATCAACATCAACAGAAGTATCATTCATTATTTGCTTACCACCTGTGATTTCCTTTAATAGCTTCCACATATTAGATGAGGATTTACATGAAAGAAACTTCTGGTTATAGAGAGCACTTAGTCTTTGTAATTCGGCTTTAATTAAAGTGTTCATTCTCTTAACGCCAGATTTATTTCTCATTTTGTACAACCTCTCTTTTTCACGGCGAAGCTTTTTGAGTTGAGAAGAGGCGAAACGGTCGAATTTTAAGAAGATTGTCTCCTTTGGACAACAAACATCAAGACAGAAATTGAGATAATGTGTTATGTTACTAATTGTGTTGTCAAGAGCTTGTTCAGTAAACAGGTCCCAGTTTGTGTCATTAAACATTGTCCTTAGATTCTGTATGTTGTCATGTGAATAACATCTGTGTTGTGTTTTCTTTCCAAGGTGAGAGAAGACCCTTTTGTGCTGCTTTCCATATACCTTGGGCAATACTCTTATGATGCAGTGATCAGAGTTAAGTAGTGGGGCTCTTTTCCGAGCTTCAAATATTGCAATGTCATTTGTGAACACAAGATCTAGAATATTATCCATTCGAGTCGGGAAGTTGACAATGTTATCATGACCAAGTGGAATAAGGAAACTGTGATCACTAGAATTGAAATCTCCAGTAACTATAGACAAGGAGTTTCCGAAGGAGGTGGCAGCAAGGGAGGTAAATTCATCCGCAAATAAAGACAATTCAGTGGAATTGCATCCAGGCGCAATATAAATGTTCGAGATGTATATGTAGTTATATTTTGACAAACGTTTGACGGTGAGGCAGTCAATGTTGTCACTAGAGTATTTGAAACATACTTTATCAGATGCACACCATAGTGAATTTATGAAGATGGCGACACCGCCACCACGTTTCTTCCTAGAACTACATCGATCTTGTCTGCATAATTTGAAATCGTGCAGATACACTAGATTGTCATCATATAGATCATGTAGCCATGTTTCTTGAAGTGATATGATCCCAGTATTTCGATATATAATGGAGGACACGAGTGATTGAAGACAGTTAATCTTGGCTGGCAGGGAGCGACAATTAGTACTCATGATTGCAGGAACGGTCATAAATTGGATAGGGGTGTTTTTTAAGGCTCTTTGCCGCCCGGCATGATGCTTCTTTTTGTCGTTTTTATGGCATTTCCGATCAGTAGGTTTTAAGGATATTAAATACTCACGAGAAAAAATAATCCGATTAGAGGAAATATTAGAATAAAATTTAGTTATTTTAAAATAAATTGGAAATGAGCAATTAGATGCAACATGATTTGTAATGAATAAGGTATTTGGTAGCCCAAGATTTAAGCAGGCCGCCAACAAAATCAACAAATCTGGACTCCAGACCATTTAAATCATAACCACTCAAATTCCATGAACGATCCCATGCTACCATTTGAAGACGCTGGCCAACATTCTGTACAAGGAGTATTCTTGATCTGAAATAAAGAAGCAACTGGTTTTCAAACAGTTTTCAATGTCTTACTCAACTTACGTGTACAGTCTGTCCTGCTGACACAAATGACGCCAATGGATAGTTCTAGAATCGACGTCGGCCCCACTACATGCAGTAAAACAATCTAACATGACCTTATCTAGTTTTCGTATCCACGATCAAATTTCTTTCCTATTATAAAACTACGATTACACTGCTGAAAAAATGGAATAAATACATCACTGATCTCAAAATAATACATCAATAAACTTTAAGTCAAGGATGCTGTTCACAACAAAGTTATATAGGAGAATTGACTTCAAGCTTTATTCTTCCCAGATATTTATATTACATTCATCTGATGTCTGGATTTTTTGTTAATGCGAAGACAATATTTCTATATCTCTTTATGTGTTACACAGACAGATTATTTAGCAGACTGTTCCAACTGACTCTAATGTCAGAAAGAACAAACAAACTGTAAATTCACCATACATCGAAATATGTGTAATTTATATAATAACTTATCCGTGCCTGTAAAATTGATATGTTCCTGCATAAACAGAAATAAATACATATTCATTAATTAATATTAACTGCAAGAGATGTTTTCATAGCATGTGCACAAACCTAACTCCTAAAACACACAAACGCTGCTGCAAACCTCTGGCAAACTGGTTGTGCAAAGACCTCTGTAGTACAACCAAATTTCTTATAACAGAAGCCATTGCCACTCTCAGTGGGGCTCTAAACTCATGGACTGCAAGGGTTTTCCACTGCAGGAGGAGACAGACTACTGCTCAGACTCCCATGACGTAACCAGTGTCATCGATAAAACAGCACATGTTCCCGATGCCTCTCTGTCAATGGGTGAGTGCTTTTCAGCACAGAAGAGCACCCACCATATTCCAGACTCACACGATGCCCCCGCGATACCGAATAAGCCCTCCAGTGACAGTGAAGAAAAGTCTGCCACGAAGAAGAGGCGTGCCAAATGTCGAAAACCTGTAACTCATGTCGCCCAGGGACTGCTAGACCAAGCCCCATCCACACCAGTGAATGGCAGGCAGATAAAACCTACTACGATTAGCGAGAAGGACGCCAATGGATGGCGTAGTGTAGTTGTCAATACGGTTGAAGGATGAACGATCAATTCAGGGTTGTTTATTCAAAACCACCGATACTGCAGTCATCGCTCCATCGCACGTTGTTCGTTGGAAGACGGAGAAATACTACCAGAAGTATGATTGTGATTAATTGTTATGATATTTATTCTTAGACTTTGTGTATAATAACCTTATGGTTGGTTCCATAGTGGTGCACGAATGACGGATTCTCGAGTCGCCATCTGTGTTCTGTTTTTTCGCGTTGGTTATTGCACATTGTTGCTGAAGGTCTTCTTAGGACAGCGTTGAGTCCAGTGTAGTTAGACCTGGACGTTTACGCCTTAGAGCATGAAAGCCACGCCCGCAGCCTGTTGAACAAGCGGACTAAGCTGGTTAATATGATAGACTCCGGAAACCCGGATGTAATTGTCATCACAGAGACATTGCTCACACCCGATGTAACTGACAACGAAGTTAACTTGGCAAACTTCGAAGTGCATAGGGTGGACCAACTAAACCGCAGAGGAGGTGGCGTAGTCATCTACCTCAAGAAATACTTGATCGTGCACAGCATCGAGGCACTCGCTCACGAAAGTGAGTCGTGCAAATTTCTACACTGCAGACTTAAATGCATAGGCCAAGACATTGACCTCATTACTATATACTGCAGTCTTGACTGCAGTGCAGATGACTTCCTAATAAAGAAGCTAGGCTCCTGGACTTCAAAATGTCGAAGTCTCGTAGTCGGCGACTTCAACGCCTCAACAGTTGACTGGACGAGCCTTACAACTCCTTCTTCAGTCAACTTCTTTGATCATAAACTGCTGGACTCTAGTACACCGCAAGCCCTAGTCCGAAATTTCATTAAGCCAACGCGCTATGACTTACAGCGCTCCTCCTCAACTCTGGACCTAGTGTTCGCCCACGGTGAGGATGTGGTTCTTATACAACATCATCCTCCTGTAGGAAGAAGTGATTATGCTGTGCTCACTTTCAAGTTCACAACAACAGCAGCAAGGGTCAAAACCCCAGCTGGACCAAATGTTTGGAAAGCTGATATAAATGCGATCATCTCAGCAGCCAACTCAGTAAACTGGTACATCAACCCAGAGTCTCGAGTAGAAGCCGCATGGAACCAATTTAAACAACTGTACGCCCAAGTAACTGAACCTTTTATCCCTTGGTCTGTGCCAAACATTGCCCCCTTTGGATAAACCAAGAGTTTCATAAGTTACTCAGGCGTAAACACAAATGTTGGAACTTGTTTACCACACTTGAGACTCCTGAGACCAGGAAATTGTGCAACACTGCTAGAAATAAAGCTGTTGCAGAAATCCGCCAATGAAGGATGAAGTTCGAAGCACATCTGGCTCAAAATGCAAAGACACAACCTAAGAAAATTTTCTAGTACACGGACTTCATGAATAAAACATCCAATGGTGTCCCAAACCTGACTATTGACAATGAAACAATCGAAGAAGGTCAAGAAGAAGGAGAAGCAATCGCAGATTACTTCCCCAAGTCTTCACACAGGAGTCATCAATCCCTATAGGATCAGCTCTGGCTGCATCAGAGGAATACGGGATAGATTCGGTTGACATCGACCAAGACATCGTGCTCAACTGCCTAATGAAACTAGATGCAGGGAAATTAATAGGTCCGGATAATCTTCATCCAAGGCTTCTCAAGGAGCTATCAGCTCACATAGTCGGCCCTTCGACCACGATCTTCAAGCTCTCTCTCCTAAATGGAGTGTTACCGCATGACTGGAAAGACGCCATAGCCACCTACATCCACAAAGGAGGATCAAGACAAACCCCCTCGAATTACAGGCCTATCAGTCTCACCAGCACTTTAATCAAGACACTGGAAAGAATCATCAAGAAAAGCATCATGGCATGTCTGGAAACCAACAAAATGTTATCCGGAGAAAAGCACGGCTTGCAAAGAAACCTCTCATGCCTGTCAAATCTCCTCACTACGAGAGAAAGCTAGGTCAAATCAAGGGACAACAGAAGACACGTTGAATTCGTCTTCATAGACTTCAGCAAAGCCTTTGATAAAGTGCTTCACATAAGACTACTCATGAAGTTGGAAAGGCTTGGTATCAAAGGCAGATTACTAAACTGGCTCAGGGAATTCCTCAAAGATATGAGGCAGAGGGTTAGGGTCAACTGGAAACTCTCCTCTTGGACGGCGGTGCGTAGCGAAGTGCCACGAGGAACGGTACTCGGAATTCTCATATTTATTTCGTTTATCAATGAAATATCTCTGCTCAGAGATTCACCTATAATCCTATACGCAGATGACTTAAAAATTCGCAGGGAGCTGAAAGGCAACAGTGGTACGTAAATGTCCCGAAAGGCCTTCAACAAATTGTCAGGAAGGTCCATCGAATGGATGCTCCCAATCAATGTAGCGAAATATGCAACCATGCACATCGGACACACAAGCATCAGCTACTACGAACTATAGGCTATAACACTCCCATCAGTTCAGACTCATTTGGACTTAGGTGTCGTAGTTAGTCACGATTTAAAAACTACAGCACACTGTCGCGCCATGGCTGCACGTAGTTTCAGGTGCTTATGGGCAATTCGCAGAGCCTTTACTAGAATCACCTGAGATAATATCTTTACCTCCTTACATACATCTCTAGTGAGGTGAAGACTGGAAAACTGTATCCAAGCAGCCAGTCCTCGTCTTAAAGGCGACTCACATATCCTAGAAAGGGCTCAAAGGAAGGCAACACGTATGATTCTCGGTATGACTGCTTCATCATACAAGGAAAGACTAGACAGTTTAATTCTCTTCTCCCTGTCATACCGTCGGCAGAGAGCAAATTTAATCACAATGCTTAAAATTTCAAATTATGACTACGGAATGGACCTATTCTCTCCTTTCCTTCCCACCAGGTCGGAACACCTTAGAGGACATAGCAGGAGAGTTCAAAAGCCAAGAAGAAACCACATTGATGTTGAGTACTGGTTCTCACACCGAGTCATAAACTCTTGGAACCGACCCCCAGAAGAAGTGGTGTCTGCAACCTCAAATGATTCATTCAAGAAGGGTTTGGACAATCACAGAAATTTACTAGAAAAGGATCAATATAGGCTCCAAGCCTTCTATCCTCAACCAACAAATCTGAATTTGGTTTAAACTGGCTCGTAAAAACGATATTGTATATTGCATACAATTAGGAGAACATGAAAATTTTATACACAAGATTTAGATTTAGGGTCTCTTTCATGAGGTGTCTCAGATGTCATTGCCATAATATTTTGAAATTCTTAATTTGTATTAGATATTCAAGCTTAACCTTGTACGACATAGATGCTGTGATTGAATCAACGGCCCTGACGCATTCTTCAAATTTCTGCGTGACTGGCGTATTTTGTCAGTTGCGTTTGTTCCTCGCTTCTCAACTGTTTATACTTGTCTTACCTCAGTTCACGTTCACCATCACAAAAAGAAGCTCAGTAAGCCAGCTTTAAGTACTACCGACTGGTATAAAATACCTAGTTCGGACAGAGTTCTGTGCTGCTGCAGAACTCCGCAACTCACTTCCAGCCTAGTGACTCCACCTCGATACGTGCATATTAATGTTTCGTGATTGAATGGAATTCATGTGGAATAAGTAAGTTGACGCCTGTTTTGAATGGAATTTTTCAGTTTTCAACTTATTCATACTCAGCTAGCTGTGACGATCATGATCATACCTGCAATGTCGTATGCGTCGTTAGAATAGAGTTATACGGTTCAACAACGGCCGTCGAGATATTTGGAGCCGAATATCCAGCGAACTCCAGTTCCGTCTTGTTCTCGAAATCCACCGACAGTCGCTCCATCAGTAAGGTGGAACCCGAACCAGTAGCACCTCCAAACGAATGAAATATTAGGAATCCTTGGAGACCCGTACGTCTCTCCGACAGCTTTCGTATCCTATTCTCGTCCACCAACTTCTTACCCACGGTGTAGTGACCACATACGTAATTGTTCGCCGCGTCCTCCTTACCACTGCTCTGAGTGTAACAACTGCCTCTACTTCCCATGGTGTAAGCCGTCGGTCAATGTCGGCTCAAGATCCACAAACACTGCACGTTGGCCATAGTGACCAGTCTCGCTGAAGAATGTCCTGAATGCGTCATTCCCACTGCCATTCGACCCACTCGAGATTCGTCCATCTGGTTCAATCCCGTGCTCAAGGTAGTACAACTCCCAACACGATTCGCCTATCTGCGCACCAGCTTGACCAACACGAAGACTGATACATTCACGTATAATGTTGCTGACAACCGCTTTAGACAAGCACAGTTCAGTCACGCCACTTCAATATCCACCTGGAAAATAATTGTATACTAAACTTATACAGCTACATGATTAGTGTTAGAAAATTGACAATGCAGTTAATTCACACTTATATTTAACATTTACTTTCAACTATACATATATATATATGTATAAGTTTAGTATACAATTATTTTCCAGGTGGATGCTCTAATTCGACTTGTGCTCGTCAAAGTCCGAGCAACACTCATTTCATAGAATACAGTTATGGTAATGCTGTTATTAAATCCTGAGCATTTAGAGTAACATTAGTTTTTCCGCTTGTGTGGGAACGTAACTTTAGTATGGCATCTGGCGAAGTTCTACTTGTGCATGGTGTGATAACTCACTGATTCAGAATCAGATTTATTGGTTGAGGATAGAAGGCTTGGAGCCTATATTGATCCTTTTCTAGTAAATTTCTGTGATTGTCCAAACCCTTCTTGAATGAATCATTTGAGGTTGCAGACACCACTTCTTCTGGGGGTCGGTTCCAAGAGTTTATGACTCGGTGTGAGAACCAGTACTCAACATCAATGTGGTTTCTTCTTGGCTTTTGAACTCTCCTGCTATGTCCTCTAAGGTGTTCCGACCTGGTGGGAAGGAAAAGAGAGAATAGGTCCATTCCGTAGTCATAATTTGAAATTTTAAGCATTGTGATTAAATTTGCTCTCTGCCGACGGTATGACAGGGAGAAGAGAATTAAACTGTCTAGTCTTTCCTTGTATGATGAAGCAGTCATACCGAGAATCATACGTGTTGCCTTCCTTTGAGCCCTTTCTAGGATATGTGAGTCGCCTTTAAGACGAGGACTGGCTGCTTGGATACAGTTTTCCAGTCTTCACCTCACTAGAGATGTATGTAAGGAGGTAAAGATATTATCTCAGGTGATTCTAGTAAAGGCTCTGCGAATTGCCCATAAGCACCTGAAACTACGTGCAGCCATGGCGCGACAGTGTGCTGTAGTTTTTAAATCGTGACTAACTACGACACCTAAGTCCAAATGAGTCTGAACTGATGGGAGTGTTATAGCCTATAGTTCGTAGTAGCTGATGCTTGTGTGTCCGATGTGCATGGTTGCATATTTCGCTACATTGATTGGGAGCATCCATTCTATGGACCACTAGCTTCGGTGTAGATGCCAGTGTTCATAAGAGAAGTTAGATGTTGGGAATAATTGAGCAAGGTAGTCGCCATTGGTTTCGGGAAGGTATGATTGTAGTACTACTACTGTTCCCTGTATCCGTTTGTGTGCTATCGTAAGTTCCAGGATCATCAGTTGTAAGGATTACAGATTGGTGGTGGTATAAATTGATTTCGACAAATGTGCTGAGTAGTTGTAGTGTGACAGGCTAAAAATTAATTCCAACAAATGTAGTGAAACACATGGCCAACAGTCTTGTTCTTCGTACTCAGAACAAGTAACAAATGTTCATAAACCAGGACTTAATAAATTGTCATCAAATTTCTATAGAACTCTTCGTACATAGACGGGATATATTTACACTTAGAGTGATACTAATAGATATAAAACTGTTAAGGAAATAGACCACATCAGTATTATTCTGTCTTCGTGCACTCTCTAATGAATAATATGTCATTCAGTTCAACAAAAAATTCAGTATCTAAAATCTCCATTTTGTCAACCACGAAACGTTTTCGCCATCAGTTCTATTGCTGTCACCTATGATAAGTACACTGTCTCTTTGTTTCACGTAAACGGAATAATAATAGTAATAGTAAGACAACAAGTGTAAAAAATAGGTAGAAAATGAATCAAGGACTTCATCTAGTGAGGGAACAGCTACATTTAACAATACCAAACACTATGCGTCTAATTGCTGTCAGAAAGGGAAGAATGAAGTAAATTGCCGCACGTCCACCATTGACTGTTTGTGATTCTTTGGCATATCCGATTCGAGCTATCTCTCGGACTCGTACCAGGGAGTTGTGATGTAGCATCAACCGATGCCAACCTACTACAAATGTCCTTCATGCAACGATGCCACGTCATAACGTTAGCTGACCACCTTTCCGATATATCCACCCAATCCCAGGGCTGGATAGCTACTAGTAGTCGTCAGTTCTTGAGTTTTGTGAACGCTTAATTTTCTGTTGATAAGCTGGAACCAGCTATTATTTAAAAACTAATACTTTGCCATCCAGAATGTGACCAATTTGTAAACTGCTCACGTATTTTTCCTCAGGGCAGAACGATTCAAATGGATGAGCCTTTTCTTCATTGGTGCACTTGGACTTTATGCCTCGCGTGCAATTATGCCTATCGCTTCGGTGGACATCGCTTCAGAAATGAAATGGACGCGTAGGGAAATGGTGAGTTATATGAATTAAAAAGTTTACTCCATTTGACATTTTGCATAACATTGGCAGAATAAATTTCCATGTATAATCAGGCCTCTTCAATTTCAGTGTTTTTCTAAATCTAGCCCCTACTGCAATATTCACATGGTTAACTGAATAAGTAGACTAGAATAGGGATAACATTCCCGCAGTGTCACAGTCTTGTGCTAGCATGGTTTTTTAAAACTTTTTTTTTGTAAATAGCTAGAATTCGGTTGTTTCTTCTGTGAAAGTGATTCACTGGTAAATTTAGTTTTTTATCTTACAACCGGTTGCCTATATTAATTTGAGTAAAGAAGGAATGAACGTATTTTAAGACAGGATGATGCGAGTTCGTTTTATTTCGTTGATTCTCTCTCTCCCTCCAAATGCCTACATCCTAAACAAATTCAAATATAATTCACGAAATGGTGTCTGAACATACTTTTTCTCACAGTGACTTCAAGTTATAGGTAGATAGTATAGGCAATATAGTTCCAAAGATGATGTAGGTAGACGAATTATTCAGTGTTAAAAGAGGAACACAAGGGTGGTAGAATTCAGATTTTGCTTGGAAACAAGGATGGGCTAGAGAAAAAAACACAAAACAATAGAGTGAATTATTGCATATAATGGTGAAGAGTTCATGAGGGCGTGTGTGAATAGTAAAATAAGAATTTAAGATAGAAAAAATAATTTAATAGTGAGTTGAACTCACTAAGTGAAAATCAAGAGCAAAATTAATTGGAATTTTATGCAACCGGACAAAACACAGACTCAGACGAACAAAACAATTATGGTTGCTAGGATAGTGAGTGATTAGTCACATTATCTTTCTGTATACAGAGGTTGGGTTGTAGTCTTTTGATGGTAGCAGTAACTTCTGCGAATCTAAGTGACTGGTTTTCTTTGTGTATTGATTATCTTGAAAGCCTGACTAATTTCCAGTGTATGTCCGGTGTGAATCTATGGTATTGTATCTTGTATTTTGCCTCTAGTTCATCCTTGTTGTGCAAGCAAAATGTGAACTCTACTGCTGCCCTTGTCTAATTGTGATAAGAATAGTTGCTCTTCTAACACAGAATAATTCGTCTACCTACATCATCTTTGGAACTATACTGCCTATACTATCTGCCTATAACTTGAAGTCACTGTGAGCAAAAGTATGTTCAGACACCATTTCGTAAATTATAATTGATTCTGTTTAGGATGTAGGCATTTGGAGAGAGAGAGAAAAAAAGAGAGAATCGACGAAATAAAATGAACTTGTATTATCCTGTCTGCAAATATGTTGGTTCTCTCTCCATTCAAATTTACCTTTTTATCAGTCAGAAATGTAGAATTTGACATAGCGTTATTCCTGTACGTGTGCTGTCTTTATAATGCAGACAATGTAGCAAGTGTTCATTGTAACGTTGTCTGTATGCTGCAACCGCGATGTGAATACTACATAAGTTCGGTGTCTACTTTCTCGGTGGCAGGCTAAATAAGTCAATCAATCGTCAAGACTTTCTAAAAGGCATATCTACTTACAGTCGACACCAGTGTACTTTGTTAGCAGAAGTAGCACTACTTAACGGTATATATCTATATATGCCTAGGTGAAGATATAGGGAGTGGGTCGCTGTTGTGGACGTAAGCAGTGTAGGTATGTGTATGTTGCCTGACGACTGTGACCAGTGTATATGTGACCATGAACCTGTCGTTTGAGTTAGCTAGGTAGCTGTGTGGGTAAATGTCTTCATACTTCGCCTTCAAGTCGATTACAATTTCATATTTCTTGATTTGGTGTGCACTTTCTTTTTCGGTTTATTCACACTCCACTAACTTCGATTATATTTCCATTTTGTTTTTCAAAACTGCAGTAGTTAAACATTAGGCGACAAAGTAGATTATGCACTCCTTAAAGAATGGTCCGTGAAATGTACAAAACTTATCGGGGGTGGGTGGGAACAGTGTAGAGTTCATAACAATCAGTATGCAGTCAAAATATTGCATAACAACAAGATGGGAATAATGATAAGGCAACACTTCAAACTGTTATATCGGAATGCTGTTAGAGTTTTGTAAGTTGTTGTCTATGCTGTGCGTCGGTCGCACAGCGGTTACGACTCTCGCCGACCATGCACATGGTCCGGAGTTCGATCCCTTTGCCGACGCACACCTGATATCAATGGTCGGCCTGCAAAATTCGGGCTACCGATATCACATGCTGAAAATTCCATACCTGTACTCAAAAATACGGTGTGGAATCAAGCTGTAATAAAAAAATTATTATTCCCTTGGGTTTCGAGTGGAACATAGGGCTTCAACAAAGCTGTCTTCTACTTAATGTACTTTCATGCTGTGATCCCCTCACGTAAAGGTGCCTACAGTTGAACGAGCGTACATAGGAAACAGGCAGCTATGAAGTTGATACGCCCCACCTCCCCTTCAAAGTAATGAGAAGGCAGAGTTTCTACTTACGAAATAGGCGTATCTAAGATTGACAATGAAACTCGTCCTGAAGCAACGTAGTTTTATAATATGCAGTCAGCTGTAGAAACAGTAAGTAGTAAAAGCTGCTGATAACCTATAAACAAAGGTTAGTAAGTGCCAGTGGATTTTTGCTGCTTCATACGAACTGGATAGGGTGATCACAATGGGCTCAGAATATGAAATTTGACCAGAAGTCTCCCGAACAACCGTGAAGAGTGTTGGGCGGCCCAAGCTAAACATCGGTTGCAGGTAATACCAAACAAATTTGCAGACTCGCTGGAGAACAGGGGTTGTAAAAGACAAACGATAAGCGAGATAACTTCTAAGAAACAAAGTACTTTATTCGCCTCTCAGAGAATGAAATACTGGAGTGCTGTGGTGAACTCTGAGAAGCACAGTTCATCTTGCCTACCACGACGTTAAATTTGCCCAATATCTACCTGTGTAGCATGTAGACACTTGTCTCCCAACTGTAATATGGGCTGCGAAGACTGTCTTTAGCCTGAAACGAGACGAAGCAGGTGGACTTGGAAAAAAAACAAAGATCAGACGAAGAGTTAGCTGTGAAAACTATTCACAGGTGGATAACCGGTGAAATACCGGAAGCAAAACTAAGCTACTAGGGATGAAAATAAAATCAAGAAAACCATTCTTGAAATGGAGAAGGGAAGATTTTATTTTGCATTCCAATATTTTGATAAGAGTAAATATATTTTAAACTATTCTCCCATCCTGATATATGTATATTGTATATATATAGTCTTTTCTTTTCTCTAGGGTTTCATGATGGGTGTCTTCTTTTGGGGTTATGCTGTCACCCAGTATCTCGGTGGTTATTTAAGCGATATGTTTGGCGGAGAGGTTGTGATTGCAATCAGCTCACTTGGATGGTCGTTACTAACCATTTGTTTTGTATGGCTGCCAAGTATCAACTTTGGCATTTATAATGTATATGGATTTTTCATCGTCACAAGATTTTTCTTAGGAGTATTTCAAGGTAAGTTATGCGCGCTTATTTCCGCTATCGTTATTTATTGACCTTTATTTATTTAGTAAGGTGGGTATAAAAGCACATGTTTTTAAACTGAGATCTTATTCTTTAATTTAATTTGGACTTTCCCATTGATTGATGATTGGACCTAAGTGCTCGGCCTCACTCAGGTTGACAACATGTTGACTGGTCCTTGTGCCTGATGTGCTTCGACGATGGATGTCCGATTATTTAATTGGAAGTAAATTGGTGGATAGTGACGGACTAGCACTGTGTGAAATCCACCGGGATGCTCATTTCACCCTCCTCTTTGGGAATATTAGTCAGCTCGCTGGATGTACCTGCATCCCTCACTGACTGAGTGATAGTAGTCAAGGTGACATTTAAACCAGCCAACCGACCAACTCTCTCAGAGATAAACTTCGTCGGCTTTATAACCGAATAGATGCAGTTAAGAAAAATCACAAACAATTTACCAAATGCTTACTACGTAATGACTGTTAGTGAGGTCAACTACATAGATCAAACTAGTAGATCGGAGTCAATTGGATTATTGACTAGGGTTAGAAAGATCAAGTCGCTACATGGAGTATGGTGACTCGAACTACTGCACATCGGTGCAAAGTCCTATATTGAAGTCAGTCAGAAAGATCAAGCCCTGCTAAGTTAAATAACTTGAAAAAAAAACACGTCGGTCATCGCATTGCATTCACTTGCATATAATCACACAATAGAGTGGAACAGGGTGAAAGTACTAAACAGTAGTACAGTTAGGTGGAAAAAGAAAGAGGTTAATCACCGAAACTTTGTTTATCGATTCACGACCGCACACTTGCAATGGAAATGCCGCAACGGCTATACGGGAGATATGGATAGTGGCAACGATCAGCAAGGGGCGAAGTAGGGCGAGAGAGAAAGTACGTATCAGATAGATTGTGAAGTAGTGTGACTGAACTAGTATGATCATGATGCTTTGTATGAATTGTGAGGTCCAAAATTCTAATCTTTAGTGGAGGCTGGTGATAGTAGTAAAAAGAGTTACTAGTGATATTACTTACAACTGTGTGGTTATTGAGCCAACATTTGGGACTTTTGTGTGAAGGAGAAGTGAAATTCAGCCATTTGAGTGATAAAATGAGGCTGCCTGCACTCTTCTTTGTTTGAATAAATAAAGAACAACAATGGTTTCTGCAGAATAATATGGTGCCATCAGTGTTTATTTCGTTGGTTTCTCATCAGCTGCTTATGGTCTAAATAAATTATTAATAAGTTTATGTAGAGAAACAATATTAAAATATGCCTATCCTGCAGCTAGGTTGGTTTCCGTTTATCGGATAACATTCTCTTTGGTGAGAGAGGGGAATAAATGTATGAACTCTTCTGTGTATTGGAAGCTTATCAAGATGGTTTGGCGATTTTATATCATAAGCATAAAGCGCACGTATTTAATAGAGTCCTAGTTGTCGTCCATGATTGGGGATTTTCTCCCAATACTTCCTGCCTTGAAGAGAATGGCTGTCGTATGCGTATATTGAATTTTAGCAACAAGTTGCACGTAGTATTTATACTTGTCTTACCGCACCAAAAACGTCATTTTAGATGACGATAAGATTAAAATTACTTTTATAATTGTAGTGTATCTAAAACAATGTCCTGAAAAGCTCTAATCTTAGTCCTGTATTGCTGGATAAAAGGGATGTGTGGATGATAAATAGTGTGTCGTTTCCTTTAGAGGAGGATTAGCAAGCCAGATATGCTACCTTCGTGCTCACGGATGGGAGAGGAGTAGAAAAATTCGGCTGCAACATTTATAGATTTTTGGGGAACTTACTAGAGCCCACAAAAGAAGAAATTTCACCACCTCCAAACACTATGTACTATTACTGGCCCCCTTTTGGGGGTGTAGTCAAACCAAAACATGGCATCAGTCAATGAAATCCACAATAGTTAGTTTAAGCCATATAGGAAGGTGTAGACTTTCTGGTTGGGGTCTTCGGGACAGTAAGCACCATTGGCTGGAGACAATTGGTGCTATGGCTCAAATCGTTCTCAATAGCTGGCTGGCGAAGATGCATCCACTGCTTGTGACTTATAATACCCATTAAAACTATTTTGTTCTTCGATATTACTATTCTTTTTGGATCATGTGTCTATTTACTGTCTCTATTTTGTATTTATTTTTACTTTCTCTTGCTTTGTGTGCTAAGTGGTGTAGTGACTCGAACTGCTGCACATCGATGCAAAGTTCTATGTTGGAACCAGCCAATCAGTCATTTTTGGGGGTACTTAAGAAGCGCACTGGCGCTTACGTTCTGTTAGCAACTGACATGTGTTCACCACTGAGTAGTCACTGGTGTCACCATAGCCTTCTTCATTCTATTTCTTTCCACAGACTGCATTGCATTCACCGGATCCTAGTATTTTTCAACTCTTCATCACTTTTCCTAACCCTGTGGGCACTGTTAACAAGTAAAATAAGAGGAAGGGGAGTTTTATTCTCCTTGGTTTTACACTACCCCAAACGTTTTGTTGGAGCGAAATCTCAAACGGACGTACTTTTGTGCAATTTTCGGTCGTAGGATCGAAGCAAAGTTGTGATACAAGTCGATTTTTCTTCCTTGTGCGGAGCACTACACCAGGCAAAGAATCGAATACACTGAGTAGTGGTTACCGGCTTATTTGTCATCCAATCTCATACTGATTGAAAAGTAGACAATAATAATAGTAATAATAATCAATTTATTCCAAACTACAGTAATAACTATACGGAGTGGAATTTCAGTGCTCATTTTTAAACATGCTGCTACTTTTTATAAATATTTAGATGCATAAGATGTATAAAAAAACAATAATAATAATAATACCACGAAAAATTGAAGGTTGATGGTAACATGATGAATTATAAACAGATGATAATAATAATAACAATAATAATAATAATCGTTACGTATACCTACGTTACAGTTCAGTTATTGATTGAAAAGGTTGATAAGTTCGTTTCTGACATCTGAATCTCTCTTAACACCAAACCTGTGCTAAATATTGTATGATAGAATTTTTATATTGACTAGTTGTACAAGCATAAATTCCAAAGAAGTTTCTTCTGGCTTCACCTGCCTCCCCTTCAGAGAAATATAAGGAAAGAGTTGTGAATAAGTAGAGAGGATGTTCAGTGTCAGGCAAGATAACTTTAGCCAACTGCTTGCAAGGAATGAAATGCCTGTACACAAGAACAACATTAGTTAGTTGAGTCAAAGGGTACACACACACCACTAACCTTGCCTGCTTACAGCTTTCGGGCTTCTATGTAATGTGATATAGCCTTTTTTAAGAATTCCAGGGAAGAATAGGTGGGGCGAACTATAAGGAAGATGAATGGACAGAATATATAAATTAATAAATTGTAAGAGAAGAGGTGAGGTTGAGTTATGCCAGCAGATAGTCTCAACTTTTCCTAAAAATCAACTGGATGCGAGACGACCGACAGAGATGCAAAGAGAAACTGATGCCTGTGATGAGAGGTAGTCGAAAGTTGTGTGAGTAGTGTCTTGATATGATTATGAGTAGCAGTAATATAAATTGTGCTCGAAATGTGATCATCAAGAAATACTACTGCTGTGTAACACACTCTGTGAGACGCTATCAAAATTAAATTTTTTTCCTCCATAATGGAGCTATACTCGACCACAGTGCTCAAGTTGTTCTGCTTGCCTTATTCTGTCTCTCTGTCTCTTTTGTTTACAAATTTTGTTTTTGTTCAGTGATGCGAAATTTCGGTGCACTTTTATCGTTGTTTTTGTTATTGTTGTTGTTTCTCTTATATGTGTCTCAACATTGTTTCTACGTGTACAGTATGTTACTATATAATATTTAATAGGCTAAATGTGAAAACTGTTTAATTAATGGCTTACGGCATTTTTTTTCCAACATCTAGTTTTTATTAAGCAGTTTTGCTAAAGAGTTTAACAATATATCTGGCGTTACTATTAGTGATGAATAACCGTCATCTATTGATGTGTTTGTCTGCTGAGGATGATGTTTAGTGCTTCCTGCATACAAGGAAAATTGACCTTTTATTTAGCTTCATTTGTATTGTATTCATTATATGATACAACAGCTGCATTTCTTGTATTTAGGTTTGCATTTGCCAACAACTTACGCCATTTCTGGTGGTTAAGTGTGCATGATATCCAGCTGTGTTTACTGCGTAGCCGCAGTTGTCTCCGTCCTCCTTTATGGCCAGCTGTGAGTGACACATGAGAGACATTGGCGAAAGTGTAAGACGTGATGAAAAGGCCGGCCAACTAGCTATCTTATATCATAGGTGGTGTCTGCATTCTATCTACATTTTGTTTTAGCGTAGTTGGTAGGTGTAATAGGGTGAGTAATACTGAGGTGGAGTGAGGCATCCGTCGAGTGATGTGCTAGTTAAGCTAGAAGGAAATTGACGAGGTTGTGAAGCATTTGCATGGGTTGAGTGAGGTGATAAGGACTTGTGTTTACGCATGCCAGCCTAGCTATCGACATCGATCGCCTACCTCGACTGACAGGAGATGTTAGCTTAGCTTACATAGGATGGATGAGGTTGGTAATGAGCTAGCTAGCCAGCACATGGCGGTATTCAGACGAAGACATGGCTTCATCAGTCAGTGAAATCTGTACCAACAGTTAGTTTAAGCCAGCCAACCAACCAACCAATCACTAGGGAGATGTCAGGCAGACAGACTGACTGCTCGAGGTTCTCGGAATTGATGGTAAGAACTAATGAAGGCTGGAGACAATTGGTAGTGATATGCATGGCTCAAAATCGCCGTTCTCAGTGATGGTGAAGATTCATTCAGTCTTTGTCATTTGCCATATCCCCTATAAAACTATATTGTTCTGCCTCAATGTTACTGTTAATTTTCCCTCATCCACACTTGTATTCATTATATCTCTCTCTATTGAATCTCTCTTCTCTTGCTTTGTGTACTACTACATGGAGGCAGAGTGATAGCTCGGAGTGGTGCATATCTGTGCTGTGAAAAGTTCTATGTTGAAACCGGTCACTCAGTCAGTTGGTAGTTTGTCTGTGTTGAGGACATTTGAAGCATTTCAAAGTCTAGTTTATTCTTTAATTATGTAAGTTACTCATGCAAGTTTATTAATTTTCTCTATGTTTTCTGTGTTTTTGTTGTTTTGATCATATTTACAGGATTTTATTATCCAAGTTTAGCAAGTTTAATGGCTAATCGTGTACAAGTAGCCGATAGAAATTTCACTTTTGCTGTTATCAGTGCTGGTGCACATTTAGGGTAAGTATTTTTTCACATCTACCCTCTGTTTGCGTAATATTGGTATTCATCTGCATTTAATGTTAACCCTTCAAAGAAAGTTAACGCGAAACTTCAAACTCCAGATATAGAGATTGATATTAAATGGTTGGCCTTCATGCTTGTTGACATTCGCCAGTGTGGCGTATTTCCCATCTAGAAGTACCAACTAGCACGAAACGTAGTTCTTGGCAGGGCTTCTTACCGACTATTTCCAATCATCTAATATCAACAATTCAGAAGGCACCGAGATGGCGAGCCACCTGGCATGGTGGCCACATTGCAAGCTTGACTGATAGTATTCAGTCTGCACCAACACCAAGGACTGGACACATTACACTAGTTACTAACTGGTGTCAAATCAATATATTGAGTACAGTCTTCCAGGACGTCGATAGCGAGCTTGAATAGCTCAATAGGAACGTCTTTGACTGCAGCATAGACCACTGGCTGATGTCTGACAGAAAGTTATCAAGCTTAGGATGGTCAGATTGTAACGAAGCTGGCGGTGAGGCAGTCAGATCACCAGCGTATCCGACAAAGTTGAATTCTACGGAAAGAGGTAAGCCATGCAGGAATAAAGGAGAAACAGAGAACAGCTGCACCCCGAGGGACACCAGCTTCTCTATTTTCTACTTATAACTCGTGTTTTTAAATACCAATTAGGTGCCTCTAAACTTTAAGCTATATTTGTTTAAGTTACTTGGCTTTCTGATTTTTATTGACCCAGTTACTTACTTTATGGTTCTTCTTTCTGTCTTGAGTAATCATACTCGTTGCATTGATTTTTATATTTGCTTCAAGATATTTGCATTACAAACACTATGAAGTATGTGCTTGCGTGCATTTCTGTTCATGTGTGTTAATAACCTAACACCAAAAGTTATTTAAAGCCATTAGATTTCTACTACCCAATCCGAACTGATAGACACAAGAAGACTGATTCTAGCGAGCTCTGAATATGATGGGGGAGGGAAAGCTGCTGAAAAGAAAACTGACAAAAAGTCTTCACAACAACCGCGAATATTAGTGGGCGACAAAAGCGGAAGAGATGGAAAAGACATCAGCAGAAGGTAGCACCAGACTTATGCTTATCAGGAGTCTAGGTGGCAAAAGACAAATGATAAGTGAGACAATCTCCGAGAAAAATAGCTCCCTAATTAGTTCTCAGGATAGATGACTGGAATATTGGAGAAAGAAACATTTTGAGGTGCAATTTAGCTGGCGTACAGCCACTTTAAACTTACCGAGTATCCAACATCTCCCGGATGAATGGGATATAAATACCGGTTGGTCCTCCGCACCTAACTGAAGTTACAAAAGCTGTCTGTAGTGTGAAACGAAGCATAGCAGTGGGATCTGATGGAATGGCTGCAGAGGTGTATACGGACGATGTGGACAGCTTACTTTTTGGGTTAATTAGGGCACTGGGCAACGTCTGGGAATCAGAGGTAGCCCTGTGTTACTGTAATATATGCAGTAAATACATGTAATACAGTAATACAACCACATCGATTGACTGAGTGACTGTTTTCAACATGGAACTTTGCACAGCACAGATATGCAGCACTCCGAGCTATCACTCTGCCTCCATGTAGTAGTACACAAAGCAAGAGAAGAGAGATTCAATAGAGAGATAAATAATGGACACAAGTGTGGATGAGGGAAAAGCAAGAGTATTATTGAGGCAAAACAATATAGTTTTATAGGGGATATGGCGTGTGATTTATCTTGTGTTTGGATGACTCTAACTGACTGGCTTTTCATCATCTTTTTCTTACGCATTGGTCATGATTCAACCGTCAACCAATCAGAATATTTTATTTTTCCCTGACGTAGCCTAATCACCTATCAATCAGAACAACCTATTACCCACTGCCCTAGGCAGATTTTAATGTGATTAGAAATACATAAGTATGACATGCTCTCTTTCCTAACTATAACTATGTATCCTAACAGTCTTTGTCTTTTGATATTTCGAAGTGTTTCAGGGAAACGGAAGTTACTAGGGGTGAATAGGTGTATCTAGCATATCAGTTGAGTTGTTCATTACTTCAGTATTATTATACGCACTCATAAGTCCACTCGGTCATATCAACTGTCGACACAATCATATTAATTGGTGACAGGTGACAGTTCATTTCAACTGACGACTCTTAGGTCATAATAGTTATAGTGTTGTGTTCTGAAGAGGCAACTTAGTCAAGTTAGACCTGCCTAAAACCCGTCATAACAGTGGTCAGTGTGTGTATCTGATAATACAAAATTGATCATGAATAAAGGCAGTGATATCAAACTGTAAATGAAAATTGACCTTTTACCCACCCCATCCACTTATAGGTAAATCCAGGGTATATTCAACATGTCGCTGTCGTTTCCAAGCTCCTTTTAACTAAATCATACTCATAATTGAAGTAAAAGTAAAGAATAGACACCACAGTCGAATGATTTTGAACCAGATCCCTGCTCAGATGGATGCTTTTCTCCATAATCTTCGTCACAAGTTTCACCCTGATTCAAGGTTAACTGTATGGTACGATTAAGGTACGCTTATGATTAAGGTTAGAGTACAAGTTAAAAAGAAAATTAGGGTTAGAGGGAAACTTCCAACGAAGATGATGAAATGCATCCATTTGTAATCCTGAGCGGTCTGATTGGTTATTTCAACGTCATTCTCTACTGTCGCTATAACTCGCTCGTCATTGGACATGAAAATTCACTACAATTCACAGTAATATCGGAGGAGTTAATGTCAAGGTTCCCATTTTTAAAGTGACTTTTATCCCAGTTTGCCATATAAATGACTTAATTTAGCCTATACCACAAAATTGATTCAAGTTATTTCACTTCAGCGTATGGTAGAAACCATTTATATGTATGCCTGCTGTCTATTATCCATTCAAAAAGGAAGCGGTTTGACTTCAGTAAATTACCGTGATATACAGATGTTTTGCGACCAGGGCAAATTCTATTTTAGCAGAATTGTCTATGCAAAAGACGGAATTACAAAGCACTCTCATTCTTATTGTGTCCATAAAATAAAATGCTTGGAATGTGATGCGATATACATCGGAAAAACATCACGAGAAACCAAGGTAATCAGAAGAAACGGCCGCTGTAAAGAAGCTTCTATCTGTCTCCAATAAATCCATTCATGAAATAGAAAAATCAGCAAGAGGTCGTCTACACTTAATAGAAACAGGCCACAAAATCAATTTTGACAATATTGAAATAATACCGAAAAAATTTCAGATATCGCATATCGTCAGAAGCCATTCATATCAAATGCAATCCAAATTGTCTGAATAGGGGACTGATGGACTAGATGAGAATTCTACCTGGCTGCAGCTTAACACCCACCCTTGCTCCGACCCACTATGAAGTGACGAAGTCAACACATATGTGATAAGCAATTTCATTATGTAAACACATGCTGTTGGTTCCCATAATTTTATACGTTTATCAGTCTCAACAATCTATAATCATGGCTTTGTTATTTTTACCAATTAGCCAACTTGACGACAACGTAAACAAAATTAACAAGTCATGCTGATGAACGATGATTAAGTTGTTGTATATATAGACTGAGATTTTGTAGATTCTTTTGGCTTAATATTACTAATTTGATAAAGCTATTGACAGCATTTTCAATAGCAAAACGTCTCTAAAAACAGCAACAACAACATCGTCTTGTCTTTTTCATTCATCCCTTGAGAAATAGAAAAAGAACATTTATAATATAATGAATATCACATACCCACCCAATGCCCTAATTTCCTCAAACTGGTAAAAGTGAACTTGGTTTGGACATGTATAGGTGAAAGATACAGTTGTGAATAACACGATCAGGTGATCAATTCCGAAACCCACTTTTCTAGGTTTATCTCACTCTGTCGAAAGTTGACTGAGATACCGTCATCATGAGAACGGCCTACTCAACAACACGACAGGTTGTTTCGTCTATGAAATATTTAATAATTTACAGTAAGTCACAGAATAGCTTCTTGAAGAGAGGAACTGTCAAGGAATCTTTCGTTTACAAGAGAAGTCTCTTCTCACGAGACTTTGAAGTACCTGTGTTGCAATCATTATCAAGGAGAAAGTGGTCACACGCAACTGAGCACTAAGAATATCTTCAAAGTTAATCGTTTATAAGTGATATTTCTCTTCGGGTTAAATACTCAAAAAACACACAGGTTTATACACTAAAATGTGAATGTAACACCTCCGTCTGAGTAAATAGAATCAAAATTTAGATTATGGGATTTGGATTTAGCTATTGCCAGTTGACAGGCTTCGCCGCGGGCGAACATCATTTAGATTAATAAAAAACAGGGAGCACACTTGACTGCTGTTAGCGCTGTCCTATTTTAAGGAATTATTTAGAACGACCCCACCAGGGAGGGGTTGAAAACAGGACCTTCAGGTTGTGACGAGAACAAACTCGTTGGTTATTCAGCCAGGTGAGCGAAAGATCAATGACTCGTATATTCCGATTTCGTCAAGTCGTGATACAGTACTACTCTCTCCAATACCAAGATAGGATGAAACAGCCGGTCATCCAATGCTCCGTTGTGGTCTTCAATGATTTCCGAAAACGACGTTGGTTTGTGACGAAATTTAACAACGAGAACAACCAAAATTTTTAACTGTGAACACGATAGTCACATAAAGGCAGCGTTTCTGTGCTCACACTCAATTTAATGTTATTTCTTCTGATCTTTCTTGGTCGTCCGATATCATGTTAGTTGTCAGGAAGATGTTTCGTTAAACGTTCTACGAAACGAAGTTAAGACCATCTAGTATCACTGAGTCAGTCTTTGCCTCCTACGTTTGTTAATTCCTGCATTCTATTTATCCTTTTTTGTTTTGCCCTCCCCCCGCACTAAATCTTTCCCGGACTATTTCAGAAATTTTTCGTTTGTTACATTATGAATGGGAATAAAAATTGTCGGTCGGGCGAGTGCGGTGTCACTTAACCAACTGGTGTTAATACTAGTGTAGATAGACACACTGACTCCTGGAAGAGATGAGCAAATATTATCTTGTCAAATGCTGAGCATCCTCTCTATGCACAACTCTCTCCTTGCATCTCATCAGATAGGTGAAGTAGAAGCAACTATGGAAGACTATATGCCCTGATGACTAAGTACAAAAATTCTACAATACCTTATATGGCAGGTACACATTTTATGTGATGGAAAAAGTGTAAACCAGAGAATTACCAATTTTCTGAGGAAGTCTAAGGAGAGGGCGCTACTTTTATTTTCCATTATTATATTGTTGTTAATGTTTTCACCTAATTTGATTTTGTATTCATATTCATATTGAACAATATTATCAATGTTGTGAATGCCCTGTTTTAATTATTACCCCTGCCATGAGAAAGTTATATGCAATGCTGTACTACATGGTGAATATTCCATATTTGTACTAAAAAAATACTTTATGGAATAAAGCTTATATTAATAAAAAAAACTGGTGATCATGTGACATTATGGCATGTTCTACTGATGAGATTTCTTAGTACTATGCAAAGAGACGTTCATCGGTACACAAAAATATCGAATCGAGGAGAGATACATTTGACGTCAAAGAGAGTCAGGAACTGAACCAACCAGTGTATTGCGGCGAAACATGTAAGACACGTAAACAAGATAAACAAACACAATACAAGAGGCAGAAATAGTCCACAACACGGAAGATCTGTGCAAACAACGATTTTCACATCTAAATGTGTGCACAAAATTTCGCTGTATAGTGATATCTAATTCCAAACAAGCATTCCATTACCAAGTCTCTTGCCTTCTACCTTTCCAACATGAGTTTATTTCTTTATATATTTGTCTTTTGAATGTGTTTGCTGATAATCAAAGCAAGAATTTTTTTCTTTTTCTTCCACAGTACCCTTTTATGTGGATCATTAGGTTCCTACTTGGTGACTACAGAAGGTTGGAGAACTCCATTCTGTTTGATCGGATTACTGTTTCTTGCATGGTCTTTTATTGTGTATTGTATTGCTAGCCGTAGTGCATGGAAGTTACGCAGATTGCATTTAATTCTTCCAAGAATTTTAGCAAATACCTATATAGCTAGTAAAGATGTATTGTTAACAAGTCATGGACGACAGGATTTAAATAATGAAGAGAAGATCATGGTTAGTTAAAATAAATTAAAAAAAATATTTTTACCTACTTCTATTAACAACTGTTTTATACGCTTATTCAAGCGTTGGTTTCTAGCGGGGATTTGGCTTGATTAGTTGCAGGATTTTCATCATCATGAGATGACATCAGTTAGAGGAGGGCACCATTGGAAAACCACTACTAGGGAGTACCGCCAGACAGCTGTTTGGGACTCTTTAGCAGTACGCATCCATCGTCAGGACTCGAGCCCGGGACGTACCGGTTATAAGGCAAGCCTGTTTTCAATGGTTCTCTGACTCACATCAATCCGTGGTGGTAGAACTGGAAACGAATCGAATCCCTACCAGCAAATCTTGAAAATTAATGTGAGCCTCGCTAATGACAACTGGCTGCTACAGGAAGAAGTTTCCTATAGAGGGTTCTAGTGAGAAGTCGTGTCTAGTGTAAGGTCCACCCTATCGGGAGTGAGGACACTGTAAGGCGTCCTGGGTTCGACCCCCTCTTTTGGGTGTGGACTGCCGACGAGTTCCAAGCCAGATCAACGGAATCAAGTGTTATTGTCCATGCCGGCTATCAGTGGTAGGTTCTCTAACTTATATAAATCCGTGATTGAACTTCAAAAGAAAACTAAAGCTATTTCTTAGCTCAATTTGTTGTGCTTTTTTAAATGTTTAAAGGCGTATTTTTTGTTCAATTGTAAATATGCTTTGTGTGCTAGCATACAAATGAACAAAGCGGATTTCTTATATTTACATCTTAACTGATGAGAATATTCATTCACATCAATAGTTAACTTCATTAATATGCAATTATGTGAAGAGAGGAACTTATTTATAGTGTTCGTATACACATAAAATGGATTTTATGTAAACATGACCAAATAATAAAAATCGATAAATCTTATCACCGAAACTCAGCAGTGCAAATAGCCGAGGAAAGCATTGGTGGGTGGTTCAGTTGCAGGATACTTAGCCAACCACGCCTCACGTGGTCTGGGGTTCCCATCCCTGACTGCCAACTCATTTTTTAAACCTCGCCTAGTCGGTAGTAAGGCTGTGGTAGAGAGGGGGAAGTTAATATTGAAAAAAAACTGATAGCTACTGAAACTTCCAAGTACTAATTTGAAGCACTATGATATTCCACTCGGAACGCGCGAACGATTAAAACAAGAAAAGGATAATACAGGACGGTTACTTCCACACTGATATATCTCAAGTGTTGGTTTGCACTAGAGATTTCATCTTCATGAGCTGGCATCGGTAAGAGAACCATTGGAAAAACTACTTGGAAGTACTGCCAAAAAGCTGTTCCCGTTACCCTAGTGCTTGGGATTCGACAGCAGCATCCACTGGGTTTCGAACCAATAACCTGGTTGCAAGGCGAGCGAATGAGCTCTTAGACCTTTAAGCCACTGGGACCTAGTCCAGTTACCAGTCAGCCCATGAGTTCCAACTCCAGTCAGTTCACGATGTTGTTGTTGATTTGTTATATTTATCAATACAAACAGACTCTGTCGAACACAATTATAAAAAGTTCTTAATGTCATTAGTAGTGTGAAATGCTAGTGATATATACACACAAATAGAAAATACTGCTTCTCTCACAATAACAATTAGTATTTTTCATCATTAGATTCTGCTCTAGTTCTCAACATCACATCCCTATTTCAATCTACTCTCTGCAGTCCTTCTAAGCTGGGTACACGATCGTTGCTAAGCTCTCATCTCCTCCTCGCACGATCTCCTCTATGTTACCCTCGAAGCGACGCCCCACTCATCGTTGTTTCCCATTCGGGTTACACATAAGCATTGGCGATATCATTCGACGCTCTACTGAGCGTATGCCTCCATTTTCTCCCACCTATTCGTTGAGAAATAGGTTCTTGCTTAGTTTTTCCCTATAGTTCCTGCTTACCACTTATTCTAGCCGATTAGTTGATCTTCAATAGGAAGGAAGTAAGGGCGGCAGTTGTTAGTGAAAGTCTGCAGTAGTCTGTTGGAGATCATTGCAGTCTTACTATCTCCTCTTTAATACATACCACTTTGTACTAGCCACTCACCCGATACATTTTTTAACCCCTTGAACTGACTTGTCAGTTTTCCTACCCCACAGTCTATAAATCTATTATGACTAATGATCATCATTGTCTCCCATTTTACAATATTTTGTAGTCGACTTCAACCTACACGTTTGTCACACAAATACGGCTATTTATTTTGACACCCCATAACTAATCTGTTGTTATTCTACGTTAGAAATGTATCCGCCGCACAACTGGCCGTTATTGTAATGACAACAAATATTATCACGAAAAATACCCATTTATTCATAAGTAAAAACACAGTTTTTTTGTTCAGCGAAGAAATTTCTTTCCAACGACTTCATTTTCAAGCTGTACAGTCGTATTTATATTACAGAAAAGGTTATTAAGTGGGACTAAATAATTGCCCAGTCAGTATACATATATGTGATAAGAATATCGATAATTAAAATGTTATAAGAGGTAGAGTTGAAGTGGATAAATTACAAAATTATTAAAGATTATTTTATAAGTAAACTGAACACTATCCAGTCTGGTTAATGAAAGGCGAACGTATAAAGCGAAGTCGTCTATTTGTGATCATCTGTTAGAGTCAGGTCATTTAGCCCCACGTGATTCATCTTTCAAAGTTATCTGCATGGCAAAATCGAATCGATCCAAAAGTTTACGTTTTCTTGACTTATGCATAGCCGAAGCTTTAGCTATACATGAACAGAAACCTAAATTATGTGTTCAAAAACGTTTTGTCAAACCCCTTTCTTTACCTTGGTCATAGTAATGTTCTTTCTAGTTTTTACTTTATTTTATTTTACCACTTGAATTCTTTCCACTTCACTTCACACCTTCATTCTTATCGTAATCGTACTCCTAATTTTTTAAAATTTTTAGACAACACTTGACATGTTTAAAACATTTTTGATTTCAACTCACTTATAAAACAATCTTTAATAGTTTTGTAATTTATCCACTTCAACTCTACCCCTTATAGCATTTTAAATATCGATATTCTTATCACATATATGTATATTGACTGAGCAATTCAAGTGTTGGTTTGTAGGGATTTGATTGGTTACAGGATTTTCATCATGAGCTGACATTAGTTAGAGAACCATTGGAAAACCTGGGAGTACTGGACAGCAGTTTCGTCCTAGTTTGGGACTCTTCAGCAGTACGCACCCACCGAGATTCGAACCCAGGACCTTCTGGTTCTGGTGAGAAGTCGTGACCAGTAGGGTGCAGCAGGTCGGGTGTGAGGACAAATACTCGCCGAAGACATTGGCTAGGGGTCGCGCTATGTCGTGAATTGGCGGAAGTTAGAATTCATTGGCCATTGGATCGGGTCCCAGTGGTTTAATGGTATACGAGCTCGCCTTGTAACCAGAAGGTCCTGGGTTCGAATCCCGGTGGGTGCGTACTGCTGAAGAGTCCCAAACTAGGACGAAACAGTTGTCCAGTACTCCCAGGTTTTCCAATGGTTCTCTAACTAATGTGAGCTCATGATGAAAATCCTGTGACTGAGCAATTATTTAGTGCCACTTAATAACCTTTTCTGTAATATAAATACGACTGTATAGCTTGAAAATGAAGTCGCTGAACAAAATAACTGTGTTTTTACTTATGAACAAATATTGTATTTAATAATTGTAAGAACCTGAAGAGAAATTGTTGAAAATAATATTCTTCGTTCAGATTGACTTTTAATCTCTCTAACTGATGTTCCTTCGAAGCGAATTCTACGTTAAAATGATTCCAGACCCCAGACCGATAGCTACTACCTTGACTTGGTGGTCGGGCTTGCACATCGCGACGACGCAACAAGTTACACTGGCTGGAACTGCAGGTCCTACCATGCCAGGAAGGTTGTTAGGATAGCGATTAGACTAAGAGCAGTTACCAGCATGGTGTGAGATTTTTTGCACCATGCTGGGGGTCTGTGGGCGAAGTCTCACTGCTGGAGAACAGTGATGTAAGAGCAGCAAGGTTTTTCCCTCAGATGATCAGCATGCCAGGTATGTTGTCTCTCCACTCTGGAGGGAGGGGGTTAGAAAAATCGACCCCAACAATTGTACTTCTCGACCTACCTTACGGTGGTCCGTAACCTGCTGTAAGTTTACCAATACGGAGCAAAACCAAGAAACTAGTTCATACAGGCCGTGTTTGACCGGCCGGCCTCAAACAGTTGTCCCCTGGGCTCTGCGATCACGCAACACTAACCCTCTTTCTGTTTCAAGTACCCGAAAATTCGACCAACTTCCACGGTGTGGGCAGCCGAGAAGTAACAACCGCTCACACTCACAAGCCTCCCCGAGCATCATTCTCCTTTACAGATAGACCAGATCCCCCACAAAACGCAAATCTAATTAGGTTATCTTATTACTCAGAACAAGTGGTGACAGTTCCTGAAATTCTGAAACTTTTTCACAATGCTCTTTTTTACTTCCTTTTCTTCACAGCCATCAGAATCAAAATTTGTGTATATAAAGTCAGAAATTTTTCAGGAAAACTTGTCATCTAAAACACATACAACACCTTTAAATTGGTCCATTCTATTAAGAAATAAGCCGTTTTGGTAAGTTATCATATTTTTAATTGGTTATTATTATTGTGATGTTTATGATTATTCTTTATTACTCTTCCCTTGGGTTTCGAGTGGAAAATAGAGCTTCAGCAGCACATATCCATCATATCCTATTCACTACGGCCGTCTTTAGCTGGGTCTACGACTGCTCACAGTCTCTCATCTCCTCCTCATCATACTGTCTCCTACACGTCACCCTCGGGCACCCCAGCTTTACCTTGAATGTTTCTTTGAACTAGAAGATGGTCTCGGCCCACATCTGCTGCCATTCTTGACTTTGTGCCCAGCAGGCTGTGTCTCCACTGTCTTAAACGGCATTGGGATTGTATACGCTACCTTCAATCAGCAAATCATTTCAGGCACAGAAGTCTGTGAAGAGTTCTCCATTATCATTCACTTTGCGGAGCGAGAGCCTCTTGACTCATGATGACTTCTTTTCCTTTATCGTATGCTCCAATTTTAGCATTCATATCGTCCATAAGGATTTTGATGTCGCCATTCGAGATGTTGTCCACTAATGTTTGCAGTTATCTGTAGAAATCTTCCTTCTTTTGTTCTGAGTTGTTTGTAGGTACGTAGCATTGGATATTTGTAACCTTCCTTCTCTCCTTTTGAACTGAATCTTGCTGTCATTATCCTGGAGGAGATTAGTTCCCACTGCATGTGTACGCATGCCCACATAGCCATCGCCATCTATCTCGTGACAGAAGATGTTAGCTTAGCTGACATAGTAGGGATGGATGAATGAGGTTGGAAATGAGCTAGCTAGATAGCTAGCACGTGGCTTCAATAGTCACTCAAATCCATACCAACAGTTAGTTTAAACCAGCCAGTCAGCCAACCAAACCACGTAGGGAGGTGTCTAATTGACTGGTTGACTGGTTGGAGTCCTCAGGATTGATGGTAAGGAGCAATGAAATCTGGATATATGGCTGGTGATTGGCTGGAAATCGCCATTCTCAATGATGGCGAAGATGCATTCACTCTTCGTGTAATCTCCCATATACATTGAATCTTCATGTTTTTATTACAAGTTACTACCTTTTCTCAATATGCACATTTCTGTTTATTATCGTCCTTCTGGATCTCTTTATTTGTCCACCGTTTTGTTCTACATCGAGTGTATGTAGTA
Organism: Trichobilharzia szidati; assembly: GCA_944472155.2. NCBI lineage: Eukaryota > Metazoa > Platyhelminthes > Trematoda > Strigeidida > Schistosomatidae > Trichobilharzia > Trichobilharzia szidati. Next base: position 44,061,928 of record OX235279.1, read on the forward strand.
ACTTAAAGTACTTGAAGTGTCAAGTTCTATGTTGAAACTGAGTCAGTTAGACAATCAGTAGCATTCCGAGCGGGGAGATGTTTGTAACAGTGTGTGGCATCTGTAACTAACTAACTAACTAACGAGCAATTAAAACAATTAGTCCCTTTGGTAAATTTGAATAAGGCATTTAGAAGACAAATTTCTCGAGATGATATCATTTCGTAGTTTCTTTACAACCGCTTTACAACTAACATGGTTAACAATAATAAAATAAAGACCATGACAATTACTCAGTTAAATAAAAAAACAAAATGACCAATCATATTTAGATAGGTCATGTAGTTCATGGTAGGCGAAGATTGAAGTCTATTGTTTTCTGTACACATAGTTTAGGCTGTATGTGATTAATCCAAAGTGCTTCCATCGCCTTCAATAACCTTGAATTAGAGTTATGTGGAACAATTGTAAAACAGTCATTAATATTGATTTTGTGACCTGACATTAATAAGTGTTTTGCAATAGATGATGCTGGATTTCTATTCAGATTAATCGCATTGGGATTTTCTATATGATTTAGTAGTCATTTTGGAACATGTTCTTTTCGACGACATTGGAACATTCTGTTGGTTCTACCTATATAGGTGTCACCGCAGCTGCAGGTGAACTTGTAGATACAGTTTGAAGTAGAGTCCATAGAATTTTGTCCTTTAATCGTAGGTACAGGGATCGAAAGTGTTCGGCAAGTGAGAAAAAGAGATGCGGCGTAGAATGTGCGTTTGGTGGCTGACCGAAGTCTTTGAGCTGTCAACTGCATAATCTGCTCACCCTTGAATAGTAGGTTAATAAAGATAGCTTTCTTTGGTACAGAAGCTGTCTTTTTGAGATGTCGTCTTTCTTTACTGTGATGAGTGATAAAGTTTTCCGGATAACCATTAGCTGATAAAACTGAATGTATATGTCGAAACTCATCCATCACTGTGTCACTCGTGCATAATTTTATTTGTTCATGAAGTGCGACGTTGAAATATTTCAAGTGATCATTGTATTCAATATGGTGTTAAAATTATAAAAAAAATAAATTTTTTCCCTTTTTCCCTATTTCTAACAGGGTTATGCTTTTGGCTAATTTTGTTCACAATAATACATTTTATATCATTCTCAACTGGTGTCCCTCCTACTTTCATGATAACTATCCGGATGCACGGGTAAGAAATTTTACTAAGATGGATGTTGGTATTTTCGCACACTTCTTCTCGTAGCATAGTGTTTTGCCTTGTGATTGTTTATATTCTTGTAGATTTTGTCTAATTCGGACATTTATGGTGTGTTTGGTATAATTCCAATACTACTTATTTTTATTGGACACTAGTAGCTAGTGTGGTGTGTCCGGTCCTTTGTTTGGTGCAGACTGAATTCTGTCAGTCAGGTTTGCAATGTGGCCACCATTCTAGGTACCTCGCCATCACGACGTACTTTGAATTCTTGATGTTAGATGGTTGGAGGCAATCGGCAGAAAGCCTCGGGCCTAGGTTTCGTGCTAGTTTGCACTCGTTAGCAAGGCGTATCTGCAACCCTGAAGGAACTCCTATTTCTTCTGACTGATTGATAGAATTCAGTCTGCATCAAACAAAAGAACTAGACACATAACACTAGTTACTAGTGTTCAATCAAAGTCCTACAGGAGGTCAATCGCGAGCCCGAATAGCTCAGTGGTAGTAACGTCTGTAACTGTATCACTGGGTGACGTGGGTTTGAACCTCAGAAGGGACATTAATTCCTGCAAGGTTGCAGATGTGCCTTGCTGACCGGTGAGTGCCAACTAGCACGAAACCTAGGTCGAGCAAGGCTTCCTACCGAATGCTTCCAACCATCTAACACTATTTATTTATTCTGAACAGAGTTTATATAATCTGCAGAATATTCAGTGGAGTTTATTGAATGATTTTTCCTCTTCGTCCAGGGTCATCAAATTACAGGGACTAAGTGTCTAACAGTAGATCGTTTGACACAGTTCTACATATCTCACCTGAAACGCAAACGAACCTATCATGATGATATCTCTTCAGCTCTCTCCTTCGAGAAGCATACAACGACATTTTGTTGAATGTCAATTATATAAAAGGTTCGGAAGTACACCGAGGACAACACCATTGGGGATCGGTTATCCCATGTATTGGGATAATCTGCCATCCATCGAGCTGGATGATGCTTTTTCTCATGTTTAGTAGAGGGCGACATGCGAACGAGCAGGTTCTAAATGTTTTGAATATTCTCCAGTCGAGTAAGCACAATACTGTAAGAGGTCATAATGCGTTATATTGATGGTGGTTTGTTTGGATAGCTCACGTTTTAAGCCGACTGCCGATGATTATTAGTTGTAGTGTTTGCCGCAAACTATCTGTCAGTCTTCAGAAATCCTAATTGCCTCCTCCTACTATACTTTTAGTGTATTCCTCTTATGGGTAAAATAATAATAGTAGCAATGATTTGCATTATTGCAAAACAGTACTTATCATAGAGTGTGGTGGAATTCTCAGCATTTTGTACAATATTGTAATTTCTTATTTACTCGACAAGAGGAAAAAGAAAAACAGAAAATCTGATACAACAGGATTGATATTGACAGTTTACTGTTTTCGGGGCTTGCAGTGACAGAAAATTCAAAAATGTACAAAAGTGTAAAATTATAATAATATTAATTACTATTCACCTTAATAAAATAGTGTCACCATAGATAACAGTTAGGGGAGAAAAAAGAGCCGATTATTTTGCTAATAAGAACACAATAAGAGTTGTAGGTTTTTTGCTTAACTTAAAGTTATTTTTATGACAACGGATGATGAAAGGCCAAATATGGTATCATCGGGTTTCTGTATTCAGTTGTACGAATGAGCCCTACCCTGCGCAATATGATATCGTCGTTCTCGAGCAACCCAGGAAAGACTAAAGGCGGGTCGGCGGTATAGAACAATAAGTAGGACTCCAGACTTCTCAGACTGTAAAAGTAACGGTCGAGTGGTGACTGATTACATGATTGTCTTTACTTCTTAATCTAGTTGGTTAGAGGGGACATTTTCTCAGAATAGATAGAACTATTCCAAGGTATTTTATGCTTGACTTAGTTTCTATTTCAGTGCCCTCTATGCTACAAGCATCATGTAAACGAACCAGCTCATGTAGATCACGTTTATGCCTCCTAAAGAGGAAGTTAATAATAGTCTGACATTTGGAGGGATTTAAGGTAAGACTACATCACTGGCAGGTTGATGTCCGACAAAATGACTATTCAATTCGTCAAAGTCAGGCTGGACGAAACAGACAACGAGATAGTCTGATTATCAGCGTCTTTGACGAAGTTGATTTCATTCGAAAGAAATAAGTCTTATAAGAAGAAAGAAAAAAGAGGAGAAAGGAGAGGGAACAACAGCACCGGCTTCAGTCAGTAAGCAGGGCAGAGGAAGATTCGCTTTTATATACAGTATACTAATGCATTATGTTCGAAAAATACGAATGCGTTCAGTTAACAGCCGGCAAGGAAAGACTTATAACTGCTGCTTTCTGAAAACATAAATGGTATTTCCGGCGTTTGATATAGATTGCTTCAGGAAGAGAAGTGAACTATGAAGTACGAAGTATCATCACATTTTTGTGTAGTCGGTATTGGTTCCTCAGAAAAGAAGGAAGACACAATCACGCACTGCTGCAACTTCGAAGCGTGAGGCCTTTTGTTCTCCTTCGAAACGTGAGGAATGTAAAAAAGAGTTATTGAGTGAACAACGTATTGTCGGTTCATTTTTACCATAGATCTAACTCATCATTCAAATATTCACTGTCCTTGTGAATCTTACAAACGACCCACTAATTCAGGTGTAATAACTCAACTATTGTTTGAATAAAGAAAAAGGGTGGGTGTGAATAGCAAAGCAAGATTATTAGATAGACAAAATAATTTAGTAGTGAGTTGAATTCAGCAAGTGAAAATCAAAGGTGGAATTTTATGCAACCGTACAAAACACACAAAACAGTTATGGTTGCTAGGATAGTTAGTGATTAGTCACATTGTCTTTCTGTATACAGAGGTTGGGTCGAAGTCTTTTGATAGTAGCAGTGACTTCTGTGAATCTAAGTGACTGTGGTTTTCTTTGTGTACTGATTATTCTGAAAGCCTGACTAATTTCCACTTTAAGTCCCGTATCAGTTAGGTATTCTCTGGCAATTGCACTTGAGAATACTTTGCTATCTTTCAAACAGAGAGACATTTAGGGATATGGTCGAGAGATTTAGTAGGCGCTCTCTTCCTGTCAATCATTCCTGTATACTTGCTGCCCCAATTGCAGGTGAATTGTTAAATGCAGTTGGACTTGAAATGCAGAGCAGGAGACTTATCTACAGTTGACTGAGTTAACGAGCAAACTGTGTTGTAAAGTGGAATGAATCTGTCTGCCGGAAATGTTCTTTCCAATGCACGTTCTATTCCGTTTTCAGTTCTTGTAGATAGATACTTCTTTTCAACTATTTCGGGTTTCGGTCTAGGTGTTTTTTGGTAATAATTTTTGGTATTTTGGTAATAACTTTCTTGGGTATATAGTTTCGATAAAGTCCTTTTCTGATGACTGCGAGTTCCTCTTCGATTTTATCTTCTAAACACTATATCCTAGCTTTGCTGAAGAGTGTTTTCATCATCACCAGACTTCATTTTTAGTCGAATTTGATCTCTACTACCCTTGTGTTACTCTTTTAACACTGAATAATTCGTCTACTTACATCATCTTTGGAATTATGTCGTCTATACTTTCTGTCTATAACTCGAAGTCACTGTGAGAAAAAGTATGTTCAGACACCATTTCGTAAATTATAATTGATTTTGTTTAGGATATAGGCATTTGGAGAGCGAGAGAGAGAGAGAAAAAGAGAGAATCGACGAAATAAAATGAACTTGTATTATCCTGTCTGCAAATATGTTGGTTCTGTCTTTATTCGAACTAATAAAGTGAATCGGCTGTGTGAAACCACAGAACAAAAACTTTCTACTTTGATGAGTTTACGTACTGATATTGTATCTTTTTTCCTCATCAGCAAAGCAATATACTTATTTATAGATTACTGTTTGTTTCCATTTTTCAATCACCAATATATACCGATTTATTAGATTATTTATTTATTTCATGTTCCTAATAACGGAATGGGAAGGGCGAAAGAGGAAGAGAGAGAGAGAGAATATGTGGGTGAGTAAGTGAGTGAGTGGGAAAAACGTTACATGAGTGGCAAGGTATTGTGTTAGATTATAGGTCGTGCTGTTGGTATTTTACGTGAATATAAAAATGAATATTTTTTTTTTCCAAAATATCCCATGAGAAATGTCGTGTTTATGCTCTCTCTCTCTCTCTCTCCTGGATCAAGAATAATAACAAGAATAATAATAGTTCGCGTCAGGCATTCAACACACGAAATATTACACTTCGTTTTTATTTCTTAACACGCCTTGTGTATGCCTGGAATCTACTAGAGAATTATTCAAATAATGTGTGTAGAATGCAATTATTATTATTTCTCATTGATTAATTCTTCAGTAATAAGACTGGTAAAGAGGGAAAGTTGGGCATGAGGCTAGCAACCCCATCCTGTAAAAATAAACACTGATACAGAAACTTCAAGCTTCTAGCTTGAAGCCCTATGTTCCACTGGGGAACGTGAAGGAATAAAAAAATTCTTCAGAACAGTATATCAGATGAACAGGCTTCTATCCTGGAAAAAATTACCGCCAATGAAACCTATAAAATATGGTCAAGAGTAATTGATTGCAAATGAGGAGAGGCAAATAAAACAGCTAACTGGTCATTTCAGAGGACTTTTGAATCGGCTATCACCTGCAACTCACCTAGGAATACCACGAACAGCACGCATAGGAGAGCCAGTGGACACCAATCCTCCAACAAATTTTCAATGCAATCAAACTACTGTTGGAAGCCTGCCGGGGAGGCATTAGGATAAAAGAGAATTCCTCCTGGAGCACTGAAAATGGATGCTGAGACTGCAGAGGATATGCTCACACCGTCATTGCGAGAAGTTTGGTAGAAAAGTGGCTATTGATTTAAAAAAGAAAGACCACCTTGTAAAACTGCCAAAAAGGGCCATTTAGGCTTCACTCTTCAAGAACTGGCGTGGAATAATCCTATTATCCACACCAAGTAAATGCCGTGTTATCCTTAAGGTAATTAAAGACAGACTGGTTGCAGAAATCCGTCAGCCGAAACAAGCTAGATTCACGTAAGGCGAATCATGTGTTGATCAAACTGAAACTCAACTAATCTTCAACTAACAAAGCACAGAATGACAGTTTAATCTTACTCTGCCTCAATTTTATCGACTTGGAAAAGGCAGTCAACAGACAGCGTTGACCGCGGAGTAATCTCGGAACTGCTGCAACACTACGGCGTGAAGTGCGAGGGCTGCGTCAGAAGAAGCACTTAACCGGTGCGATTTTATACTGTGTATTGGACAGAAACTGTAGTTGTTTTGATACTGTCTTGTGCATGTGGACTTTGTGCAGACAAATGGTTTTATTGATCCATGTTGTCGGTGGCTGTTTATGAGTACTTATGTAGAAATGGCTAGATATCATTATTTTATTTCACGTGATATGCTGTGACCTAGACCTGTACACAATTGTATTGATCTGTGTTGTAGGAATCGATGTCAATTTTTGCCATCTCTATAAATGTGTATGAAAACTACTGGTGTGTGTGTGTGTGATCAGAATGTGCAAATGTGTTGCTCAAATACACACTACATGTTTCAGATCAATTTTCTACGCCTTCTAATAGTTTTGTCGAAATTCATTACATGAAGCTGATTTCTTTAAACATGCATACAATAATTGTATTTTGGGTATTATTTAAATCCGTCTGAACTTTGGATTTTGGTTTTTGTATCTTCAGAGTTGGGTTTTTAACATGGTCCCGTGGTTTATTATCTTCCCGTCCACCTTGGCTGCTGGTGCATTAGCGGATCACTGGATAAAGGCTGGTAATTATTAATGATGAAGTTTTTATGTCTTAATGTTTGTTTTTTCTGCATACATTTATTCCCCTCTATGATTTTAAACAAAGCAAACACAAATGTTTGTGCAGAATTGTAATACGAGGCCATCGTTTGTTCAGATGCTCTTCCCTTGTTAACTTTAATTGTGTATACAAATTTACGTGTATCTACAGAAGCGGTTACATTAAGAGAACACAAAGAAGGGAATACCGTAGATTTTCTGAACATACAGCAAAAAGTTTACGTTTCAAGGGAACAAATGCCTTGAGCAGTGCCACTGACAAACATTTTGTTGACACGAACCATGATGTGGATAGCGTAAAATCCTTCAAGATTATTAGTAAACAGTATATTTCAACTCTCCTCAAATTTGCCGAAGCAATCACTGTTGAATGTTTGAAACCTGACTTATCTGTTCAGCAAGATCCACGTATAAGCCTTTCTTTGCCTTGGTAACTCAATGTCTCACCTCTTCGTCTCAATTGATGATATAATCTGGTAAAGTTAAACTCACGTAGCCATGTAAGGGCTTATGGGGAATCGCCATCTGAATTGATAACAACCAGTGGTGTCCGTCAGGGATGTCCACTTTCCCCTTTTCTGTTTAACTTCATCATAGATATGCTAATGGAAGTATCCTTAACCGAACGTAACGACTTAGGAATCGACTTGTTACCAGGGAATAGTCTTATGGACTTAGAATACGCAGACGACATAGTCCTGTTAGGGGATGACAAAATGCAGAGTCTTCTGAACACCTTGAGCAGCAATCTTCGTATGTTTGGCATGCGATTCGCCCCTGTGAAATGTAAGATGCTGCTACAGGACTGGACTACGTCAACTCCAAGCTTAGTGATAGGGAGTGAAGTGATAGAACATGTTGACCACTTCACCTATTTGGGAAGTTGTATCAGCACCAACGGATTGATTGGTGACGAAATCTCAGCACGGATCTAAAAAGCTCGGGCTGCTTTCTCTAACTTACACCGTCTCTGGCGTAGGCGTGACATCCGACTGTCAACCAAGGGACGTGTATACTGCTCAGCAGTTCGCTCCGTCCTTCTCTATGGCGGTGAGACGTGGCCATTGAGAGCGGAAGACATGATTGCCGATTGCTTCCAACATGAAAAGGTTGTCTGGTTTTGACCACAGATGTTTACGATCTCTTTCTCGCGTTAGGTGGTATAATAAGGTACGTAATGTTGACGTTAGGCGTAGAGTGTTGGGCAAAGAGGGAAAATCAATCGAAGAGGCTATAAAGTTACATAGATTGAGATGGCTGGGTCACGTGCTACTCATGCCTAACCATCGCCTCCCCCGACGGGCATTACTAGCTGATATAGGTGCAGGTTGGAAAAGAGTAAATGGTGGCCAAACAAAAACATGGCCAAATCAATCCATGAAATCCTTGACAGTTAAACTGAGTCAGGTAGGGAGATGCAGACTTCCGGGTTGGGGCCCTCGGGACTCTAAGAATCAATGGCTGGAGACAATGGGTGACATGGCTCAAAATCGTTGTCAATGGCGCAGATGTATTCAGTCTCTGTAATCTTTCATATTCCTTTCCACCACTACTCATTCTGTTTCACTCTTGTACTTGTCAAAATTCTATTGATTCTCTTCACTCATTTTCTTGTCTACCTTTGTGTGCTATTTGGAACGTGGCAACTCAAACTGCTGCACTTCGGTGCCAAGTTCTATGTTGAATCCAGCCAGCCAGCAAAGTTAAACTTTAAGCAGCACTAACTACCAACCAGCGAGTGATCTTGAACGCACCAATCACGTGAGGGCGTCATTTTGTGTATGGAATACTTATATTTATTAAAAAAATACATGAAAATTCTACAAAAGTATTATATAGGCTCCCTTTCTATCACATGTGGTAAAAATATTTCCCGGTTTAGCATAGGAGCATCAATGTAAAAGGTACACCATATCCTATACATATGTTCATTAAAATAACTATAAATGACGTCGCTTGGCGATCCATTAATGGCTCTGATCCTGTTTTTAACCTTCCCTAAAAGCCTTCGATAGAATTGGTGTGTGTGTCCGTGTAATGTAATGGTATCCACAAAATCATTAGAATGGTTGACTCTATGGTGAGTATGTTCAAGGGATGACACGGAGTTATTACCCTTCCACTCATCTGTGCATTATAGACCCTTATTACACCAGTCGAGTAATAATAGGCACTGAAGTACTTGACTTTCTATCTACTATCCTCTCAACAAATCCTTTCTATAGAGAGGTATCTTATAAACCAGTCACCCAGCCATTATCTGCTCAGTATCAACCACGGTTGTATTTTTTCTTTTACAAGGTAGTTTCATCTGCATGTACAACGACACCTCCCAGTGAGGAAGTAAGCCTCTTCATTTTCCAGGATGCGATATCCCTTCAGTGCTGGTATCATTGAACTGTTGATACGAGACTATTTTCAGCTTCAGCAACTACACCTCTCAAAGGTTATTTTAAAACGCAGTAATTACAAATGTGGGTTGAGGACAGATGGGATCTGGCAAAATATGTTCCTACGAAATCTTAGAATCATCAGCTCACTTCGCCTGGCAGTAGCTCGCCTCAGACTAATTGCACTGCGGTGCATATGTCCATCAACAGACCTGTTAAGGGTTTTTATGGTCATCACACCTCTACATGAAAGTATCATTTCTTGCCTAATCAACCCTCATCAAATTGTAAACGCAACTGAGTCAGAACAGGCATCTGACTCGAATCAAACGGAATAAATACTTCAACTCACTTGGTTAAAACTCATTGGACCATTCAAGGTTAATGGTGCGGTCGCACTACATTGGTAGTTAGTGGTGCTTAAAGTTTAACTTAGCCCTTAATCGTTTACTTCTATCCCTTTCCGCACACCTTGTTTTGCCTTAGGGTAATTCAGTTCTTTCGGTTCCATGATTCTAGTTTTACTTGCCACATTATTACTCATCTTCAACTTCCCTTCCTCTGTCTTCATTATGCGACTCAGTTTCAAATGTATTCGACATCTAATTTTGCATCTTCGTATTTTGTTTGAACCTTGATCTCCTCCTTTATAAGTTATAGATAATTGGAACTTCTGAACATTGTTTATTAACTTGTATATCTGTTTTAAAACAAAAATCATGTTTATCCTTGCAAATATGACAAAATCCTGTGTACCTTCACATAATCAACTTTTAGTTTGTAAGCAGCTGAAGAGAATCCGACGAAGAAATAAATGATGGTCTTATACTATTCTGCACACACATTTGATTTTGCTTCGTTTAAAATGTTTATTTTTATTGATTTTGTTTCCTGTTTGCGCCTTTATTTCATTCACTTTGGTGTCAAAAGCAGGGGGAACGCGGTTCTGTTTCCTGAACACTAACACTGCCATCTATTTAGTCCGTAGTGACCTTGTAACGACCAAATTTATTCGGTTATATGGTCTGAACGCAAGAAACTGATCCCTGTCTCTCTCTGTATCTCTAGGTTCTACTATGTAGCCGACAAAACTTCGCCGAGACACACGCTATTACAACATCTTCCAAAGGCAAGGAAAAGACGATTATTCTACAATATTTTAGCGGGCCCATTCAACAATAATAATAATAATAACATCAAAACTTAAATTTGCCTCAACAGTGCCGTGAGTCAGCTAGCTATACAGGCAGGCAAGCAATGTAGGTTAACAAAAGTTCAACTATAGAAGTTACGTACCTTATAATCGAGGAAAATATTCCCAGCCACGTGGGGTTGAAAGCTGTGTCCTCAAGAATCACACACACAGCCTAGAGCCAGAATGACCTTCGTTCACCCAAACAAACTCATATCGGTGAACAATACATTGTCAGTGTACATATAAGCACAACGAGAAGTATTATCATTATAGATTAAACAAGGGCGAAGGCAATGATAAAGGTCATGCAAATGTCAAATGAATGATAAACAGTCTAGAGGAAATACGTGTAATAATTACGAAATTAGTTGAAATGTCTGAATAGCTCTAAATATTATGTAAATAGATCGTCCAGGAGGGATTTTCCAAACAATTTGTCCATCACAGGCCTTTTTTATCCCTTTGCTCTCTGAGTAGTAGATAGCGCTTCGAGTGCGAGTTGTTGAAGTTCCATTAGTAGTGGTAATTGTTTTTGTTTTGCACACCTAACCTCCCCTTTTTACTAGGCTTATCCCAACAGAGGGAGGTTTAAGACTGCGTCTGCCCTGGACACAGTCCCGGACCACCTGTGTAGTTTGGGAATATCCCACCAGTACCCTAACCATCGGTGCTGACTGGATTCTGTCAACTAAGTTTGTAATATGGCCACCATGCTACGTGGCCCGACATCAGGTGCACTTTGGATTGTGAGTATTAGATGATTAAGGACTGTTGGTAGGATGCTCTTGTAGCATTGAGAACACAATATTTAGCAAAGAGACTCTTTTCAACGAATTTATTATCAAGCTGTACCATTGTATACATGTATATGGTTTTTAAGAAATTATATCCGGTAAGTGAATTGGATCAAAGGTGTGAATACATGCAATCATAATAATATGAAATGCAATTAAAATATTTGTCCTTATAATCACAGTTAAATGTCAAGTAGCGAAACAATTAGTGTCGTATCCATCTTGTGAATTATTCTACATATGACGCTAACTGTTTTGCTACTTGACATTTAACTGTGGTTATAAGGACAAATATTTTAATTACATTTCATACTATTATTACTGTTATTATTTCATGTATTCACATCTTTGATCCAATTCCCTCACCAGATGTAATTTCTTAAAAAACCATATATATATATATATATATATATATATATATATATATACATATGATTGTACAGCTTGATAATAAATTCGTTGAAAAGAGTCTCTTCTTAACACATAATAATAAGTTAGAGAACCATTGGAAAATCATTTGGGAATGCTGCCAGATGGCTGTTTCTGTCATCCTATTGCTTGGGTTCGAACTCTCACAACCTTCCGGTTACAAAGCGAGTGAGCTCGTAGACCACCCGGCCCAATATCCAACCCTATGAATTTCAACTCCCGAGTTCGCCCTGTAACCGGAGGATCCTGGTTTCGAACTATGGCAGTGGGCGCGTCCTACTGAAGAGCCCCAAATCACTAGGATAACGGGAACAGCTGTTTTGCCGTACCCTAGGCTGTTTGCCAATGGCGTTCTCTAACCGATGTCAGCTCATAGTGATGAAATCACGTGACCAATCATAGTCCTGATGCAAACACTTGTATAGTGATAAGTGCTTTATGTGATAGAAATTATTTTTTTAGCGTTTCTTTTCTTTTCTATTTACAGGTTTTTCTGTGACTTTAGTGAGAAAGATAATCACCGTACGTTTCTAAATTTTACTTATGAGCTTATAATAATATTCGTGTTTTTGTGAATTTCACGATTTACGATCACAGTACTTAAGAAATCAAAGTAGAACTGCGTGCTAGTTGGATGACGAATGTCAATTTTCTGCCTAGTCAAGTAGTAGAAAGCTTTTCTCTATAAAGGACAAAGCCAGAATCGGAAAGTCAAAGAATACCTTCAACAGTTTGCAAGTATTTTGAAAGTCTTCTGCACTCACTCAGCCAGCATGAAGGACAAGATTCGGATTTTCTACACAAATGTTTAGTCAGTTCTTCTATATGTGTGTCATAAACTCAGTGTGTGCGTCACGAAAAGAATTTCTGACAAACAACAGCAGACTTTAATCGAAGGCTGTCGCCTTTGCTGGCTCCATAGTGAAAGAAAGGTTAATCAAGTAGAAACTATGGGAAACTATTATTATGAGCAATAATTTGCGTTCGAAACGTCGTCAGTAAATATTACTGTTATAACACTGTGTGATTTTATCAAAACAAAATTTTATCTATAATGGAGTTAACCAAGAACTTGTTGGTCAACAAATATGTGAGCGAAAATGGAGATGGATGATTGGGCATGCGCTGAGTAGACTGTTGAATAACATCGCGCCTAATGCAGGTCATCGCTTGAGTGTAATCCGAATGGGAAACGACAGTGGGTGAGGCATCTCTTTGAGGGTGACTTGGAGGCGATCGTGTGATGGCGAGAGAGACTACGGGCGATTGTGGAGCCAAACAGCCAAAGAGGACAACAGAGAATAGGAGAAAATGGAGATGTGGTGTTGAAGTCGTACGTTCCACTTAGGTCCCAATGGAATAACAACAACAAGTGTTTAATTATTGGATGAAAACATTTGCTTTACCAGCGAAGTTGTCTTCGTGTATTCGAAACCAAAACTAATTACAGCAATAATAATAGCTTTATTCTGGAAAGTACATTTGTGAGACACACTACAGAATTGTCAACGTATTTCATAGCGAGATAAATACTCCTTGGGTGCAGAACCTTCAAATAATATAATACATCTTCTGAAGTGGTATATCATTACATTCGAAGCATGTTCCCTAATGCTAGTTGACAATGTTCTCCCTTTATATCCTTTGAAAAATTCCTAGTGATGGTTTAAGCTGTGCGCGGGTATTGTTAGAGACTCATAATTAATAATAATAATAGCTTTAGCCTGGAACAATGTTTATATAATCTACAGAACTTTCAGAGGAGTTTATTTCATAATTTTTCTTCTTCGTCCACTATCTTTGGATAACAAAGACTGAGCGACTGACAGTAGCTCGTGTGACACAGTTCTATCTGTCTCACCTGAAGCACAAGGTCAACACCATTGAGGAGTGGTTATCGCATGTATTGAGCTAATCTGCCATCCATCGATCTGGATGAAGCTTTTTCTCATGTTTAGTAGAGACATGCGAATGAGCAGGTTGTAAGTGTTTAAAATACTCGTCAGAGTAAACAATAATTCTTTTTCAGATAATATTATACTAGATTTAAACAAAAGTGAATAAGAAGAATTAGATGCCGACTATATTGATGGAGGTTTGTTTCGGTAGCCCAAGTTTTAGGCAGGTTGCCCCATATATTATCTACACTGATGGGCCAGGGACAATCTCAGTCTATTTGTAGCCATATTTCAAAACATCCTGTCTACCCTGTTCAATAAAATTAATTTTTCAGCAAGGCATCCAAAGCCATTTTTATTTCATTGGCAACCTTTCAACGTGTTGATATATTGTCGAATGATTGTTAACTTGCTTTATTACCACAAAAATAGTTGATTACGTGGGTAGTCAGTCATTGACAAGAATCTAAGCGAAAATTTAAAACTCATAAGAGTTCGTTTGTAGGGACTTGATTTGTTTTTCAAGTATGATCACGGTTTGCTATCATTTTGGGAACCAACCATTAAAAACTACCAAGGTGTACTGGTCAGCTACTTCATTATTAGTTTTGGCTATTAACATCATCATCATTGTTTCTATTTTTTGTGCATTTCTGACTTTGCTGTCACTGTAAATACCAAAAACACTAAACGGTAATTATTATAACCAGCAGCAGTCAGCTTAAAACTTTAGCTATCCAAACAAACCTCCATCAGTATAACGCATTATGACCTCTTGCAGTATTGTACTTACTTGACTGGCGAATATTCAAAACATTTGCAACCTGCTCGTTCGCATATCTCTCTCTACCAAACACGAGAATAAGCATTATCCAGCTCGATGGATGGCAGATTATCCAAACACATGAGATAACCGTTCCCCAGTGGTGTTGTCCTCGCTTCATCAAAATGTACTTCCGAACTTTTTATATAGTTGGCATTTTCGCAAGATCGGTGGTGTGTTGCTATGGGAAGCCCCCTGGGTCCATTGTTAGCTGACATATATATGTCGCTCGTTGATAACTTAGTGGAGGATATAATTGGAAAGGTTTATTTTGACAAGAGACATAATAGTCATATATGATAAACTGACAGATGCCATAGAAATCCTAAAACAGATCAATAGAGTACAAAACAGTATATCTTTAATATATGTTAAAGAGAATAATGATTGCCTGCCATTTTTAGGTGTACTCATAACCCGCCGAGAAGATGGATCAGTAAAACGATCTGTCTACAGAAAGTCCACATGCATGGGACAGTATCTAAATTATCATAGTTTCTGTTCACTACAGTGTAAAAAGGCGTTGGTTAAGTGTTTGTTCAAACGCATTCACCGTATATGTACTGGCGATACAATTGAAGAAAGACAACACCACACTGAAATATTGCTAGATAGCAATTACCCGCTGAGATTTATTAGGCGTTACGGAATTGTCAACCAAAGAGCTCTACCAATCCAATCAGCTCCCAAAAAGGATTTTTATATATATCCTTGGCGTTCAACGGTTGCTCAGCAAAGTCTGGTCACTAAACAAAGATTCAAGAGGGCAATTAAGGCAATTTATTACGTAGCTAAACTTATCTCCATAGAGATAGCGAGAACTATACTGTCCTGTAAACCCTCACAGTATTCGAATGATAGTGTCACATCCCATTGTGTTTATCAATTTACATGTATGTGTGTACACACGTACATAGAGAGGACCCACCAGTCTCTGCAGGTTAGGGCTACAGAACACATTCCAAAGTGGCTATAACGACAAATAAAATCGTCAGATACAATTGATCCCGGAAATAGATGTCCAACATCATCTATAGAGAAGCACATTATCGAGATGAGTCATAAGGTTGATTTCACCAGTGCCTTTAAGCCCATATATAAAGCAAGGTTGGGTCACATACTTAAATTCGTTGAAGCCTTGGCCATAAAGAGACTTAAACATGTCTTATGTATCCAAAAGTTATTTGTTCTTACTCTAAATTTGCCTTGGTTATCCAATTTAGAAACAAGGACCATTGATATAAGAAAAAAACTTTGCACTGTGGTAGAGTGTAATTCGAAACGTCATCAGTAAACATTACTGTATAACACTGTGAGGCTCCATTATAGATAAGATTTTATTTTGATAAATCACACAGTGTTGTACAGTAATATTAACTGATGACGTTTCGAGCATAAACTATTGCTCATAATCATATCAAGTTACTCACACAACTTTTTTTCCTTCATTTATATACATGTGTGGAATCGATTAGATATTGGAATAAAATTCAATATGAGATAATGTACCTAGTTACAATAACACTGTGAGAATTTATGAAAACAAATTTTACCCATAATGGAATTAGAACCAAGGGTCAATTTACTTCATATTTTTTTCAACCCTTTCTATGCTTTGTTTTTTCTTTCTTACCCACACCTTTGCGTCGTCTTCCTACCCATTATCTGTGACCTTGACCTGTACACAATCTGACCTGTATTGTAATGAATAATTCTTGCCTTCTATAAAACTATGTATGACAAGTACGTGTGTGATCAGAATTTCCGAAGCGTGTTGCGTAAATACATTACACGTTTCAGATAAACTACCTCTTCTTGCCTAAATTTTCATAGTTTCTGTCCACTACAGAATGCGAGATGCTTAGCGAAGTGCTTATTCAAGAGAATATTTGTACAGCTGATGTAATAGAGAAGGAAAATAAAATATTGATGGATACTGTTGTTGAAAACGGATATCCCTTGAAATTCTTAAATCGATGTAGGAGTCAGTTAGTTTTTTAAAACCTACAATATATTCTGTCCCTAAGAAAGATGGTTTCGTTAAATTTGCCATACAATGGGGACAGTGGGTCTTTTTGAGACAAAGACTAAACTCAGTCATTCGTGTAGAACATATTAAGCAGAGCGGTTTAATAATGGGTGTGGGAGGGCATATTCCGAGGTTGTTGGAAAAACACTTGAACTTCAGGAAATCTATAGACGCAGGTGCTAGACTACTAACTTCGTCTGTAGGTTAACATCTGATCGATATGAACCACAGGATTGATGTCAAGACAGCTTTTAAGGTTATTTTTAAGGTGTTTAGTGAAATACTCCGAGGTGATTGCTATTCGTACTCTTGATCCTCTCCCAAACCGGTGTGTTCAGAAACAATTTGTTATTTCTCCTAACCTACCTTGGTAATCTTTATCTGATTGGGTAACCAAGTCTGGTGTTGTTAAGTATTCTTATAATACTTACATCTTTTTTGTCACTGTGTGTTTTAAGTGGCTTTTTATTCATCCTATAGACTGACTTGACAATTTAATGTATGAGGGATCAGATTGTTTTTCGAAATGTATATTCCGCAATTAAAAGACACTTTCGGAGATAATCTCTTTCCTGCAATAACACTATTCAAATTTATAAAGGGGACTTATTGTTTTAAATTAGTAACAAGTATGAAGAAGATTCAGAGCGAAACCACAATGTACATATATTGTGTTGTAATGAACTCACTTTATTTCTTTAAAAGCAATTAAGTTCCCTTTATAAATTTCCACAAATTAATAAGGAAATGTAGTTAGTTTATCTGAAACGTGTAGTGTGTATTTGAGTAATACATTTCTCACATTCTGATCACACACACACCCACATGAGTGCTTATCTCATACACATTTATGTAAAACACAAGAGTTGGCATGACAGTTTACATTACAGGTCAAGGTCACAAATGAGGTGTAGGAAGATGATAAAAGGGTGTCGGCTAAGAAATGGAACGTCGCTTCTAAATTGGACTAACCAAGCACAGTTACAAAATAATAACAAATAATTTTATTCGGTACATAATACAGGTCTAAGCCATTTCATAGGCAAGTAAGGCTTTAAAGAATTTAGGTATGTGAGCCAACCTTGTGATCAAATCACTCACTCACTCACTCACTCACTCACTCACTCACTCACTCACTCACTCACTCACTCACTCACTCACTCACTCAATATCAATTTTAACCTTATCAAATTTCTAACTTTGTGCTGTTGAGTAGAACAACTTATATTTTTTAACTTCTAAAGCCACTCCTGAGTAATTATGTCACCCCCTATTACTCAATAATAGACTACTATTCATTTTTGGTAAATATAAATACCACTCTACAGCCTCTGAAGATGATTTCGTCGATAAAAGAAATTTTCTTCGCTGAATTTGTCTTTTATTACCTTGTGATCAATCTGTATGATGTGCCTCGCTGTATATAGATGATGTTAGGCATCTATTTCCGAGATTAATTGTATCCGGTGGTGATTTTATTTGTTGTTGTCGCAGCCACTCTGGAATGTGTGTCCTGCAGCCGTAACCTACAGAGACCACGCATACACATGAAATAGATATGGGGATAGTGAGCATCCCTGACGGAACCACTGGTTATTATCACTTCAGATGATGTACTGTCGAAAAGTGTATCAAGTAAATAGGGAAAAATGTACACTAGTGTCCCAACATTCATGTAATATGAATGAGTTTATTTTCATGAACAACTTAAATGCAATATATATTCAACGATATGTTCGAATTTTACGGACATTCAGGCTTCATAGTATAACTGTTGTCTAGCAGTACTCCTTACTGGGTTTCCAATGGTTCGTTCTCTAACCGCTGTCAGTCAGCTCATCATAATGAAATCCTGTTACCAATCAAACAAATCCCTGCTACAATGACCAACAGTTGCACAAATGTTCTGCGCTGAAACTCAGTTGTTTGTTTAAGCGAGAATGCTTTTAATATATATACATTTTTTCTGAATTTCTTTCCTCAACATTTAAATAAGAATACAAGCAACATGAGTAGTTGATAATATTCATCTTTGTGTGTATTTCGTTATATCTTTTACAGACAGTTGTACTATTGGGATCATCGTTATTCCTTTTTATTCTCTCATCACTGGATAATTATTATGGATCTTTGATATGTATGGCATTTGCATTAGCTTGCTTAGGTTTTCACTGTAGCGGTGTACTTTTAAATCCCCAGGATATGGCGCCAAATCATGGTGGTCAACTATACGGTAAGTTTCTTTTTTACTTTTCGTAATCAATTTTTGCAGTATACTGCAGAATATTTGTTGTTGGTTAGTTTTTTCCCATAGTTTTCTTGTTACCAATTCCCTCTGGCCGGCCTTTGGTCTTCAACGTGGAGCCAGCGAAGGCAGCTGTTGATAAAGGTAAAGGTCTGCTGTGGTCTGTTGGAAATGCTTTTCGTGACGCGAACGCCAAGTTTCATACCACTTCAGTACAGAAGGAACTGGGTTAAGTGTCTTGGTTGAGAGAGTGAAACGCATATTTTCAGGGGAATGCATTGAGGGAGAAATGTGTCAACTGAAACTTACACTACGAAGAATCTTGATCGAAATCTGTTTCATTAGGAAGGTAGTTTATCAATCCAGTCTATGCTCAGTAGATCCACAACATGACGACTTCTAAAAGAACACAAACCTTTAAAATTCTTTGAAATGAATTCAACGTCTGAAGAGACTTCACCAACTAAGTTCAAAACATCTCCAGAAGAATTATTAGTAACATGGCTTGTAGTGGAAACTGGAGAGATACAGAGAAGGAGAGGGTTCTTTCTTCTTCTCCCCTGAGATTGGCAAAACTGGAGTGAAAATCTCTGAGGTTGGATTGATTATATCTGGTGGCTTTGCGCACAAACAGTGTGTTCACTAGATTTTGATGCATTACTGGAATCCTGAGTTATAACAAGCATCTATTTCGATCGATTCATTCACCGACTAACTGTGTCTGAACATCTTTTTAAGAATCAGAAATTCTTCTGATTGACTCTGTTGAGAATTTACCGAAAATACGTACCTGCTCGCCTAAATCGTGTTGTATTATATATATATATATATATATATATATATTCCTTTACGTTCCGTGTGGAACACTGGGGTTCAAGTTAGAGCTTCGAATTTTCGGTAGCAGGGGTCTTTTATTATACTGTGTGAGGATGCCAGCCTCATGTCGAACCTTCCCTCTTTACCGGCTTAACGAGGTCTAGTAGTGCGTCGGCTGGAGATCGAACCTCCCAGACCACGTGTGGCATGGTTGGTGGGTGTTCTGCTGTAGGATCACTGACGAACAACCGCTGCCTGTGAAGACGAACGAACTGTCGATATTCGCGTAGTGGGCAATGGTTGAACGGTCTACTAGCTCGCTTTCCTTGTAACAGTAAGGTCCTGGATTCAAACCCCGGTGGGGCCCGAACTAAGACAAAACAAATATCCAGTTCTTTATTACATATATATGTATATATATATCGATTCCTTTTTTATCTTCTCTAAACAGGAATAATGGCCACTGTGGGTACTTTTCCAGGATTCGCTGGCGTCTATATGGTCGGCTATCTACTGGAGACCACAAATCAATGGTCTGTGATATTTATCCTCACTGGTATGATCAGTATAGTTGGCTGGATCGGATATATTTTGTACGGATCATCAGAGGTGATTTTATAAGAATTATTATTATTACTATCAGTCACTGACATTCTTTCTCCCTTTTGCTTGCTATGCACTACTCATGTACACACTACCACTGAAACTGTATTTTCTTGTTCAATTATATATATTCAAATGTTATTTTGTTATAAAGCATAGAAGTATTAGCAAAAAATGAACTGCAGCATTGCATTGTGTGATAACAGATTTCTTAACGTTCTAAGTTAAATTGTGTTCTCCTTATTTTTTGCTCATGATGCGTTCGCCTTTCACACAGTCCTTACAAAAACCCTAAATACACTTTTTCATGTTTGAAGATTGTTTTTCTAATTTAAGCTGTACATTGTTTGTTCATTCTTATGAGTTATTACTACTATTACTGTTACTATTATTAATTATTATTAAATTTTTGGTTCTCATATCTACTAAATGCCTTTTTTGATTAACTAGTCTAGTTATTGTTTATTTTATTTTCTTATTTGTAAATGTTTATTAACTATTTTTTTCTTCTGTTCGTTTGTTTGTTTGTTTATTTGAATACAGCGTTTTCTGTTTCTTTTCTATTCAACTGTAAATATATAGAGTGTTCGTGAAGTAAACACTCACCCGACAGATGCAATTTAAAGAAAAATCATACATAATTTACCAAATACGCCATGTAATGATTCTCGTATTGAGGTCAATTACATGGGTGAGTCGAACTAGAAGTAGATTGGGGTCACGAAGATTATTGGAACATAGAAATTTAGCAAGACCTAGAATGATTAAGCCATGCTAAGTAAGTTGAATAATCTAGAAAAGCAAAGCTCAGCCATTGTATTGCGTTGCATTGTATTCACTTGAACGTAATCACAAAATAGGTTGGGAGGGACAGAGTGAGAGTATTAAGAAGTAATACATTTAGGTGGAGACAGTGGGAAGGAGGAGAGAGAGGTTAGTCACTGAATCTTTGTTAATCGATTCGACGCTGCGCACGTGCAATGGAAATGACACAACGCCTACCTACCGGAGATATAGAAAGTGTCAACCAACAGTGAGAGAGAGAAAGAGAGACTATATATATATATTATATATATATATATATATATATATATATATATATATATATATATATATAAGACAAACTGTGAAACCGTGTGGGTAAATCGATATGATTATGAGCAGCGATAATGTATGGTCGAAACCTTGTCATACAGTCAATAAAACTGAGTCATCTTCACTGCGATTTTTGGAAAAAAATTTTCTAATATGGATATACATCCTACCACCAGTGGCCTAGGTATGCACGTACATTGTTGTCTGTTTGTTTCAATAAAGCGTTTTCTATTTGTATTCTATTCTATGTAGCGTTTTCATGAAGTAAATTCTGTATTTTTTATTGGGAAAAAACGCATCATATTTATACGTTTTTAACCACATTAAAAGTCAGACAGGTTAGCAGACAACAACAAACCGCTCTGATTGGTTTTCAACTTGCCGAAAGTTAGGCCTTGAGATGAAAAGTTGCCCAATGAGATCATTATTATTTCCTGACCACAAAGTAAACTAAGCCCGGTTTGTGAAAGTCGAGTACACGTATACCAATAAATATGGCTATAGAGGCAGTCAGAAATGTACTCATTTCTGACCGAGAATTCGAACTTGGGACGAAAGTGCCACTTGAGGACATAATGTTGCAAGTACAACTATGCCTAACTTCACAGTATTTAAATTCCATGGAAAGATATACAAACAAACTGAAGGAGTTGCCATGGGGTCGCCGGTTGTAGCAGATATATTCATGGATAGGTGGGAAAACATAGCAACTGAAACGTTCACCCCTACCCCGGAAGTATGGTATAGGTACATAGATGACACATTCACCGTACTTAGAACACAAGATATAGATGGATTTTTCGAACACATGAACTCAAAGGTGGAGGCAATTCAATTCACTTATGAATTGGAAAGTTAGGAAGGGGAACTGCCAATGTTAGATTGCAGTGTAAAAAGGAAAGAGGATGCGAAGGTAAACACTAGTGTTTACAGGAAACCCACACATTCAAACAGATATTTGGACTTCCGATCATACCATCCTATGTCAGTAAAATTAGGATTGGTGAAATATTTAAGTAATAGGGCACAAAAACTAAGAAGTGCGAAGGAAAGTCTAAGACAGGAAGTAAGGTATATAAGGGAAGCTTTGAAACTTAATAATTACCCTGATAAATTAGTCAGAAAGTATGGAGGGAAATGCAAAAATAAAATAAATAATGATAGTAGTGATGATAATAATAATGGTAATATTAATGACGACATGCATATCAAACATGCGCATGGCAACACCAACAATAAGGAATCTAAATCATCAGTAGTAATTCCATACAAAGAGGGGACCTCGGAAACCTTACGCAGAATTCTTAACAAGGCAGGAATAAAAATGGCATTCAAACCCACAAACTCAATTAAAAACAACTTTTCGGTTAAAGGATACTGTGTAGCCTTCTAAAAAAACAATTTAGTTTATTTAATAGCTTGCCTGGAATGATTGTCAGGTCAAATACATACGTCAAAGTAGTTAAACAGGTGCAGTCAGACTAGCCGGACATAAAAATCTAAATTAGTTGACCCGAATAAGATAAGAAATCTAGAGAATAGTTCAGCTATAGCACTACATTGAGTTACACACAATCATACAATAAGATGGGATAGGATGATGTCACAGGGTATAGGGAGAGATTGATTGCACAAGCTTTGTTTATCTACTGCAAATACGTGTAATAGGAATGATTCAACACCTATCCCAGATATCTGGAAAATTCTACTACCCCTATGACAAATACGAGAGAACAAAGAAAACTATAAAACCCAAGTTGCGAAGTTGTGTGATTTTAATTGATATGACTATGAACAATAAATTTTGTTGGAAACGTCATCCAGTAAATAATACTGTTTCACTGTGTTATACATCTAATAAACAAACTAATATGGCAAGACAAATGAAAATTCTAAAATACATTGGCAAGCAATTGAAGCAGAACAGGCTGGTCTCAGGTAAAAGAGACCTCGGGTCGTTGTATCAGATAACGAGGTCTCTATCCGGGAAGACATTAACCCAGATGACGAAAACAATAAAAGATGTTCATGGGAACCTGATTACCTAGGAGGAGAAACAAATCAAACAATGGGCTGATCATTTCAAAGGACTCTTGAGTCGACCATGACCTGCAACTCGCCCAGAAATACGCTACCACCAGCAGCACGCACAGAATATAGTATGTAGTAGTGATAATATTAATGACGACATGCAAGTCAAACATGCGCAAGACAACACCAACAATAAGGAATCTAAATCATCAGTATTAATTCCATACACAGAAGGAACCTCGAAAACTAAGTCCAGGTTTGAGAAAATAAACACATTTCTACCTCGTCTACAATCGGTTTAAAATGGTGATTTCGATCTCCGCTCCTTACTATCATTCTGCATTTATATACTACTGGTAAATCTTGGCAGTAGCGCACGTCACACTATCATTATTTTTACAGAATAGTGCATGAATTTTTTAGTTTGCAGTATGACAAGTATCTCCCCCAAAGCATAATAATTAATTCACTCGAAAACCAAATATACTAACGTTATTGTCATTATTATTAAAGTGAATACGAAAACACTATCGTTAATATAAATTACATTTAGCACAGTACGTCAATGCATGAGCACTATTCCTGAAATGTGACAGTTCTAGCTACAGACCACGAAATCATGCGAGAACAAATGACAAGTCTGGACTATTTTCTTGAATGAAAACCAAATTTGATTTAAGTTACTAATATGGAAGAGAAAGAGAATTTTTGAAGAAGAAGTTGATTGATAACAACAGCACACAATGACCTGAAGTCTAGATGACCTTACTTAAACGGCTTACCGAAGGTGCATAAGCCCATTTTTCCGATGAGACCAATGCTACCCATGGTAAATTCTCCACATCACAAAGTAACTCGACGGCCAGCAGAACCGTTGGAGCCAATCCATGCCAAGTTAGCCGTCTACAGCTTGAAATACACTTCCCATTTCGCTAGAGAATTATTTCAGGTAAATTGATGGTGTTATTTGACGTATCTTCACTGTTTACAAAGATCCCTCTGAGAAAACAATACAAATTATATCTGAACATGCCGATCTCATTACTCTACCGAAGAATGAATTCAAGCATCTGCTACTAATATGTGGCGAGGACATACAGTTTCAGTTCAACAGTGTTCTGTAGTACCAAATTGATTGAGTCGCTATGGGAATTCCACCGGGTCCAATTCTGGCAGATAATTTTATGGGTAACTTGGAGTAAACAAGAATGAAGTCTGCAGTCTTTCAGACAGAATTCTACACCAGATATCTCGATGACATGTTCGTTAATTGTGATTGTTTTAATGACGCGACTAAAATATTCAACCTCCTGAATAGTGGTCATTCTAATGTAAAGTTTACAATGGGGCGTGAAAATGAGGACAAGTTTCACTTTCTTGACCTTGGTATCCAACGTGATAGAGATGGTAAAATCGTGACGTACATCTACAGAAAGAAGACCTGGACGACAATCTATCTCATTTTCAAAAGCTTCTGCCGTGCAAGTTACAAAAAGAGACTGATGGGAAGACTGTTTGGTCGTGTAAGGACGCTTTGCTCAGAAGAACTATCCACTGTGGAAAAATGCCTGCTTCGTAATGGTCTCCCAAGGAAATTCATCGACATTTCAACGTGAACACTTATTGCCTTTCCGTAACATAAATTGATTTGAGGTGACGTAAAAGGATACTAGTATATATATGTCACGCATCAACTGGAATGATATTAGATGGAATAACATTCAACCATAGTACCCTAGTGGTACTCAGTACAAGA
Organism: Trichobilharzia szidati; assembly: GCA_944472155.2. Taxonomy (NCBI): domain Eukaryota; kingdom Metazoa; phylum Platyhelminthes; class Trematoda; order Strigeidida; family Schistosomatidae; genus Trichobilharzia; species Trichobilharzia szidati. The sequence continues at coordinate 44,087,077 of OX235279.1, forward strand.
ACACCGATAATTCTGCATCACTGAGACAAATTTTCTCATGCCTACATTGCAAAACGCTTGGGAAGAAGGGGTCGTATGTACTGATTCGAAGAAAGGCTAACACGTCAAACTACCAAAGAAGGACCACTTCGGCCTGTGCAACAACATGCTCCGAATCATACTGTTATCCTCACCAAGTGAAATATTACGTCGCCTCATCCTGGAGAGAATAAACGACGTACTGGATGCAGATCTCCAACCCATTAAACAAACAAGACGAATTTTCCAAAGCCAAATTGTGTTTTTTTTTTTCACGTATTTGACAAATCGCTGTTTTTGTTGTGTTATTCACTTCAAGAACATTTTTTTAAACTTTAACTTGACTTTTGTCTGTTAAGTTTTGATTTTAACCACTTATGTAGTCTATATTGGGTAAATTGTCTTGGCTGTTTCCAGTAGAAGTTCATTATGTCAAAAGTACCACATAAATGTAATAGGGCGGAGTGTTACTTTTTGATAGATGATGGAATACAGTGTAATAACTGTAAAAAGTGGTATCATAAGATGTGTACTGGATTACGTCCAGCTCCATACAATCCCACTGGATGTGCAGAATGTGTTGCTCCCCAAAGATGACTTTAATAAGGGAGGCTCACGAACTACTGTCTAAAGCCATGGAACTTCCTGATGATAGCGTGGCTAGTAAGAGTGACACGGACTGCCCGTCTGAAGATGACGCAGTAAGTGCCATCATGAATGTTATCACACCGGCGGTTACTATCCCAGTTACCCCGGAAGTAAAACATACTAGGCGTTCGAAGCGTCTTAGTAAGCGAAAAGGTAACAAAACGGAAGCTGTAAACAGCATCTCAACACCAGAGAACACTGTAAGCGAAGTTCACCATGAAGGTGGTGCAGACACTGATCTTGATTGTACCATCAAAAACTGCAGCAACCCTGAGAAGCAACTGCAGGCAGATGATAAGTGGGTAACAAAAATAAGCAATCGGAAGAAATATAGTAATATTGATGGTAGGCAAACGTCTGTCACCTGTAGCCAGGCTGCATCAATAGTGGTGAGAAAAGACGTAGCCACTGCTAAATACGACAAGCTCTCCTTCGACTCTAACACCATTGTTGGAAATTTAGAAGAGTCCAAAGAGTCTGATCCCCTGAAAAGGCACGATCACGACCTTAAATTAGTGAGTATTATTATAAGGAAGATGCTCCCAGCGAATTTCCCCGGATTAAAAAGCTGATTAGAATAGGCAGAAGAGATGATGAATGTTCTAATCATATGCTCCCAAGACCTGTGTGGATAAGCCAGACCTCATAGGAAGCCTGAAGGTAGTGTACACTAACATACGTAATATCGGGAACAAATTTCACGAGCTAGGTGTATTAGTGGAAGACCTCAGCCCAAGTATTGTGGCCATTACTGAAACATGGCTGGTTTCTGGATTAGATGACACACCTGAGCTATGCGGATTTAGTTGCTTGCGCAGCGACAGGGTTAAGGGTCGTAGAGGTGGCGGGGTTGCTCTGTACATCAACAACTCCCTACATGTTCGTTCCGTGAAATCTGAAGCGCATGGCAGTGGGACAAGTGAGGTAATTAGCTGTGAAGTAAGCTTTGCAACTGGCACTCTACTCATTGGAGTTCTGTATAGAAGTCCCTATTGTCAGTGTGATGACTTTATTTTAGATCACCTCAAACAATGGAGTAAACACAGTAGCTGTCTTATTCTAGGTGATTTTAATGCACCTCATATAGACTGGGTAGCTGTCACATCTCCAGGATCCGCTAATAAGTTTGACAGCCGGTTACTCTTGACTACCATGGAAAATGCCCTGACACAACATGTCTTAGGTAGTACAAGATTCGGTTCTACCCAAGGATCTTCCTTGTTGGACTTAGTGCTTACTCATGAAAATGGCGACGTGGATGGTCTAGTTATTCATCCACCTCTAGCAAACAGTGATCATGGGGTGTTAGATTTTAACTTAAGGGCTGGCAATTTAGTCAGTTTTCAACCCAAATCCCGACCTATTGTTTGGCATGCTGACATAGTCGCTATGTAGGAGCGTGCTTCAACTGCCGACTGGTCAGTCACTATGGTCTCATCCATTGAAGATGAATGGGATAGATTTAAGAATACACTTGAGAGGGTTACCACTGATTTGATTCCCTGGAGGGTTCCTAAAAGACCAACAAATCGGCCACCATGGATAAATAGACAAGCTATAACACTCCTAAGACGGAGAAATAGGTTCTGGAATCTCTTTGTTTCTACAGGGCTACAGCAGTCCCGGCTGAAATACTGTGAAATCAGAAACCAGTGTAAAACTTTTATTCACCAGTCAAGGATAGCTTACGAAACCCAGTTAGTTAAAAGTTCACCAGGCTGCCCAAAAAGACTCTTCTCATATATCAAGAGAAGAACACGTAAGAGTGATGCTATCCCACCTCTTATGCTTGAAGATGACCAGACAAACATGTCCGAGGATAACTTGACTAAGGCTGAGGCTTTGTCCAAGCACTTTAGTCAAGTATTCTCTGATAATATTGATACCAGCTTTGTAACTTTTCCAGAAGGTAACTTGAAAATGGCACCCTTATACATTGGAAAGGATACTGTCCTAAAGTGGCTTCTAAGGCTCAATCCTGGTAAGTTCAGTGGCCCTGATGAACTCCACCCACGTATATTAACAGCATTGGCTGAAAACATAGCCGAGCCATTGTCGGTAATCTTCAATATGTCTCTGGACCAGTCTAAATGTCCAAGAGACTGGAAAGATGCCATCATTAGTCCGGTCTTCAAAACCGGATCTAGAAACTTAGTTCAGAACTATCGTCCTGTTAGTTTGACCAGTATTGTTGTTAAACTACTAGAAAGAATAATTCGTGATGCTATCATTCAGTTCATTGAAGGGAACAAACTTTTTGTTATGGAACAGCATGGTTTTAGAGCAGGTCATTCTTGCTTGATCAACCTTCTTTTGGCCAGAGAAAGTTGGGCAAGCTCAGCTGATGCTAATATACCGGTGGATGCCATATTCATCGACCTTAGCAAGGCGTTTGACAGGGTTTCTCATTCAGGTCTTCTAGTAAAGTTAGGTAGTCTGGGAATCAATAAAGTGGTTCCTGACTGGATTCAAGACTTTCTGAAGGACAGAAGACAAAGAGTACGAGTTAACGGGGTTTTATCAACATGGGAATCGGTTAAGAGTGGCGTTCCTCAGGGTACAATTCTAGGCCCACTTCTTTTCCTGATTTATGTTAATGAGATTCCATCGGTAGTTAATTCATCCTGCTTACTGTTTGCTGATGACATCAAGATATGGAGGGCTTTACACGATGACAGTGATCAACTTGCTTTGCAGGAAGATTTAAACTTGTTAAGTGATTGGTGTAAGCACTGGGCCTTGGAGATTAACTTAAGCAAGAGTGTAGTTATGCATGTATCTCATAGTCACGTGCACAATTACTCAATGAATGGCATTACTCTCCCAGTGGTCACTGAGTACAAGGACTTGGGAGTGGTTGCGCAGCATGACTTGAAAACAGCAACAAACTGTAGAGCTGCAGCCACTAAGGGTTTTCGAATATTATGGGTCATACGCAAAGCTTTTGAGAATTTTGACGCTGATATATTTCGTATATTATATCCGACTTATATCAGACCTCATTTGGAATATGGGATCCAGGCAGCGAGCCCGTGTTTCAAATACGAAATAGACTTATTAGAAAGAGTGCAAAGAGTAGGAACTAAGCTAATAAAGGGTTTCTCAACCCTCTCATATGAGGAGAGGTTAAGTCGACTGGGTTTATTTCCACTGTCATACAGACGACTTAGGGGTGACCTAATACTAGCATACCGTATCCTAAGAAATGATTTTGGAGCTAATTTATCTAATTTATTTCTTCCTTCTAGCACCAACCAATTGCGAGGACATCACCTCAAGGTTCAAAAACCACGGTCGAATCGTCTGCGTCCGGAGATCCGTTTTTCGCATCGAATTGTGAACCATTGGAACTCCTTTCCGGAACACGTCGTATCAGCGCCCTCCGTTGATTCATTCAAGGAGAGATTGGACCTCCTGTGTGCAACAAATCGAAAGGATTAACACAGGCATATAGCCTGCTATCCTAAATAAATTGTAAACTGTTAACTGTAATTGCAAATCTACGCATTATCATCGTTATCATCGAACAAAGCATAGAATGACAGTAACATCTTACTCTATTCAAATTTCATCGACTCTGGAAAGGCCTTCAATAGACACCACTGACCGTGAAGTAATCTCGAAACCACTTCAACACTATGGAGTGCAGTGACCCAAATCATCATCAACTTCATTCAACTACAGCTATATGACGATGGCACGAGTCACATGATGCACAACGAAAAACCCAGTAAGGCGTTTGAAGTGAATACAGGAAAAAAACAAGGCAATCTGCTTAATTGTGGTCGAGTGGTCTAGGCGTCACACAGATAGTGAGGAGCGAAGAGACACGAAGTATACACCAGATCGTCAAGGAGACTCTGGAAGATCTGGATTTCACAGGTGGACGATTTGTGTCATTGAATGTCACACAAAGTCGGAAACTCACAGGAGAAAACTAACAAACTGGCAGAAGAGGCCGGTAGTGAAGACTGATGAACTCACGGTGAGCATAGAGAAGACGGAGGTGATAAATCTGTCCACATACCGACAACGACAAAAACAAGCACCAATCACCACTGTGAACAGGAGAAGTTTGAGAGAGGCACCTTCCTTCACTTGTTCTGGAAGCATGGTTTCAACTGAAGACAGGCGGAACGGATGAAGATGTCGAAGTCAGCCAGATAGGATGGGAGAAGCAAGGCAGCACACCTTCCTCATTCTGTAAATCTTCTGAACTCAGCTAGCATAAACAACAAGATTAGTTGGTGTTTCTGTGTGGGTCAGGAACTTGGCGTGGGCATCGCGATAAGTATTTTCAACAGGCCCCTGTAGATTTTTATCAACAGCTGCTGCCTTCGCTGGCTGTCTCAATGTTGAAGATCAAATTGCTGGCTGGCCTGAGTGAATTAGCAACAAGAAACTATGGGAACAAGAACTAACAAAGAAGTTATTGGCTCACCAAATATGTGGGAGAAAATGGAGGTGAATTTGTCATACGCTGAGTAGATGGTCGAATGACATCGCGCTCAATGCAGGCTATCACTCGAGTGTAAGTCGAGTGGGAAACGCCGAGTAGAACGTTGGTTTGAGGGTGATGTGGACGAGAAGATCAGAGATCATGTGCTATTGTGGAGTCAGCCAGTTGAAAGGGACAGCACAAAATTCAACAGAGTGGAGGCGTGGTGCTTTTGAAGCTCTCTGTTTCACTCGGAACCCAAGGATGATAGTAATAATAATTATGCGATCAGGCATAAAGGATTGGTTTATATATTTTTCTGATGCGAGTGATGGATGTGCCTATAAGTATACATTTAAATAAATCACTGTATACAGTAATAATTTTGAATTTGCTGTCGTTATCATCAAATATATTATGTATTTATTTATTGCTGCCTCTAGTTTTAAATGGAACACAGAGCTTCAACAGCACCACGTTGCTATTTTTTCCTGTTGTTTTCACAGTAGTCCTCTTTATCTAACTTCATGGTGTCCTACTATTTCAGCTTTCATCTCCTCCTTCTTCTCACACAATCTACTGTATTTCAACTTCGGACACGCCTGACTTTTCATCTTTCAGTCGGGTTCCAAACAAGCGATGGCTTTGCTCTCGATGTCATTCAACTTTCTCTTCAGTGTAGTTCCAATCCATCTCTATTTGTTGATTTACAGGTTCTCGGTTGATTCCTTTCCAGAATTCCCTGTTGTTTATCTTTTCTACTCGGCCATCTGATCTTCGAAACGGAGTGATAGCGGCTGTTGATAAAAGTCTACAGTAAAGTGTTAGAGAATGCTTTTCGTAACACTGCCACTAAGTCTGAACCATATAGAAGAATGCATTTGACTTTAATGCTGAAAATCTGAACTTTGTTCTTTATGCTTCGTGCACGAGATTTTCACACTGATTTCGGAGTAATGAATGTTTGTCTTGCCTGTCTAATCCTAACTGGCCTTGATATCCTAATACGTGCCGGCTGTAATTGAAACGATGCTTCCCAGATAAGTGAAAGAAGTAACCTCCTTCGAATTTTTCGGTTCACAGTGATTGGTGCTGGTTGTTGTTGGTTAGTTGTCTTCTTCGCATGTCTTCTCTATGTCCACCTGGAGTGCTGTCTTCATTGCCTCTTCTGTCAACCTATTGGTTTTCGTTTGTAGGTCTTAGAGTTTGTGTGACACTTAATCGGGCTTGAAGTTCAGGACTTCTAGAGTCTTCTTATCGTTACAACGTATCATGTGCCTCACCTGACTCGAGGAATCGTCATATAGCTGTAGTCGAATGAAGTTGATGATGGTTTGGGTCACTGCACTACATAGTGTTGAAGTAGTTTTGGGATTACTTGACGGTCGACTCTGTGTGTCGAAGGCGTTTTCGAAGTCAGTGAAGTTGAAGTAGAGATGTTTGCCACTCTACGTCGTCATCATCAAACCATACGAGTGAATTTTCATTTTTTATTTAAAAGCTACGAAATAATGGATGTTTGCTTTAGCAGAGAACGCACGGCTGAAGCCCTATGTTCCTCTAGGAATTAAAGGAAACAATAATAATAATAATAGATTTTGAGAACTTCACCTGTGTTGTTTTCCATAATTATTTTTGTAGAATGATTCGTTTTCATAATAATTTGACACGTCTTTATTCGCGTGGTCATCATTAGTTGTTTTGAGCTCTATGCATCTGTATACTTCCAGGTTCGTAGTTCTTGTTACTTTTCCGAAAATAAACTCACACGTGTAATTGTTTTCCGGTAGCATAGAAGCTCTCACTTTATGTGACTGTCATGTTCACAGTTAATAATTTTGGTTGTTCTCGTCGTTAAATTTCGTCGCAAACCAACGTCGTTTTTGGAGATCATTGAACACCACGACGAAGCATTGGATGACCGGCTGCTTCATCCTATCTTGGTATTGCAGAAAGTAGTACTGTATCATGACTTGACGAAATTGGAATCTACGAGTCATTGATCTTTCGCTCACCTGGCTGAATAACCAACGAGTTTGTTCTCGTCGCAACCTGAAGGTCCTGTTTTCGACCCCTCCCTGGTGGGATCGTTCTTAATAATTCCTTAAAATAGGACAACGCTAACAGCAGTCAAGTGTGCTCCCTGTTTTTTATTAATCTAAATGATGTTCGCCCGCGGCGAAGCCTGTCAACTGGCAATAGCTAAATCCAAATCGCATAATCTAAATTTTGATTCTATTTACTCACACGGAGGTGTTGCATTCAAAATTTAGTGCATAAACCTGTGCGTTTTTTGAGTATTCAACCCGGAAGAGAAATATCACACTTATAAACGAATAACTTTGAAGATATTCTTAGTGCTCAGTTGTGTGTGACCACTTTTTCCTCGATAATGATTGCAACACAGATACTTCAAAGTTTTGTGAAAAGCTTCTTCTCTTGTAAACGAAAGATTCCTCGACCGTTCCTCTCTTCAAGAAGCTATTATGTGACTTTATTATTTTATTAATCTCTTGGGTTCCTAGTGGAACATAGGGCTTCAACTGCACGTCTCCACTTGCTTCTGTCTTCTGCTGTACTTTTCACTTGCATCCATGTTAATCCATACTGTTTCAATTTCTCTTCACACGATCTCCTCCATGTCACCCTTGGACGTCCCACTCGCCGCTTCCCTTTCGGGTTCCACTCGAGCTATGGCCTGACGCGCGATGTCACCCAGCGGCCTCCTCAGTGAGTGTCCAATCCATCTCCACTTTCTCCTGCATATTTGTTGGGCGATTGGTTCTTGTTTTGTTTGTTCCCATAGTTTCTTGTTGGTGATTCTTTCCGGCCATCTGATCTTGAGTATAGAACGAAGACAGCTGTTGATAAAGGTCTGCAACCTGTTGGAAATATTCTTTGTGACCCGCCAAGTTTCTGATCCGTATAGAAGAACTGACTGACTTGACGTTTGTATTGAAAATCCGAATTTTGTTGTTGATGCTGAGTGACGAAGATTTCCAGATTGGTTTCAGGTTGATGAATGTGTTTCTCGCCTTCCCGATTCTCGATTTGACATCCTCGTCCGTTCCTCCTGTAGTTGAGACAATGCTCCCTAGATAAGTGAATGAAGTAACCTCTTTCAAATCCCTCCCGTTGATGGTGATTGGCGCTGGATGTTGCTGCTGCTGTTGTTGTTGTTGGTTGGTTATTTTCATAACCTCCGTCTTGTCTATGTTCACCTGGAGTCCTGTCTTTGCTGCTTCTTCGACCAGTTTGTCGGTTTTCGCTTGTAAGTCTTCAAATTTGTGTGACATCAAACATAAATCGTCTGCGAAATCCAGGTCTTCTAGGTTCTTCACGTCGGTCCAGGATATCCCTGTCTTCTCGTTTCCCACTGTCTGACGCATAATCCAGTCCACCACAATTAGGAATATCATTAATGATAATAAGCACCCTTGTCTGACTCCTGTGTTTACTCCAAACGCCTCGCTGAGTTTTCCGTTGTGAATCACTTGACATGTGCCGTTGTCATACAGCTGTTGAATAAGGTTGATGAATATTTGGGGTACGCCGTAGTACTTGAGTAGTTTGCAAATTACTTCCCGGTCAACGCTGTCGAAGGCCTTCTCAAAGTCTATAAAGTTGAGGTAGAGATTTGATTTCCATTTCATGCTTTGTTCTGTGATGATAATGCGTAGAGTTGCAATTTGGTCAGAACATGATTTGCCTTTCCTGAATCCAGCTTGTTCTGGTTGGAGTTCTGTATCCAGTGCGTCCTTTATTCTCTCCAGGATGATGCGACTCAGGATTTTACTTGGCGTCGACAGGAGCATGATTCCTCGCCAGTTCTTGCAGAGTCCCAGGTCGCCCTTCTTTGGTAGTTTCACAAGGTAACCTCTCCTCCAGTCAGTAGGCACCTTTCCCTCTTTCCAGATCTTTGGCAATAATGGAGTCAGCATATCTGCTGTCGTCTCTGGGTCCGCTTTCAGTGCTTCCGGGGGTATTCCATCTGGTCCAGCTGCTTTTCCAGCTTTCAGAAGCTTGATTGCATTCAAGACTTCAGCTTTCGTTGGAAGATTGGTGTCAACTTGCAGTTGTGTACGTGCTGTTGTTGGTATTTCTGGACGGGTTGTAGGTGGTGGTCTGTTCAAGAGTCCTTTGAAGTGGTCCGCCCATTGTTTAGTCTGTCTTTCTTCCTTGGTAATTGGGTTCCCTTGGCTGTCTTTTATAGGTTTCACTTGTGTTGATCTCTTCCCGGATAGAGACTTGGTTATCTGATATAGTGTCCTCAGGTCCCTTTTGCCTGCTGCCTTCTCATCTTCAGTGGCCAGGTTGTCGTAGAATTTTCTTTTGTCCTTCCTGGCACTCTTCTTCACTTCTTTGTCCAGTGCTGTGTAAGTTGAACTCAGCGTCTCCTTCTCTTGTCCGTCTTTGCATTCAATCATTTTCTCTTTCACCATTCTCCTCTCCTCTATTAGCTTCCAAGTGTCCGTTGAGAGCCATTCCTTGTCTTGTTTCTTCTTTCTTCCTAAAACCGTTGAGCACGTTTCGTTGAAAATTACCTTCAGAGAGTTCCAATGGTCTTCCACGGATGATTCCTTAGTGATGTCACGTAGTGTTTCCTGCTTTGCTCTGACAGTTGCAGTGAAAGTGTCCTTTGTGGTTGTGTCTTTCAGTTTTTCCGTGTTGAACTTGCATTGTGGCCTATCCCCAGGTATCCTCGAGGCTTTCAGCTTCACCTTGAAAGTCCCTTGTACTAGATAGTGGTCTGAACCAACATCTGCTCCTCTCCTCGATCTTGTGTCCAGTAGGCTCCGTCTCCACTTCCTTGAGATTGAAATGAAGTCTATCTGGTTTTTGGTGTGTCCATCTGGTGAAATCCATGTTGCCTTGTGCATATCCTTGTGTTCGAACACACTACCACCAATCACCAAATCACTGAAGGTGTAGACGTCTGAGAAGAGTTCACCATTGTCGTTCATTTCACCGAGGGCCTCGCTACCCATGGTGAGTTCTCTTCCTGTATTGTCTCCTCCCAGTTTCGCATTCATGTCACCCATCAGGATTTTGATATCGCCATTTGGGACGTTGTCCATTACTGTTTGTAGTTGACTGTAGAAATCCTCCTTCTCCTCTTGTTCTGAGACGTTTGTAGGTGCATAGCATTGAATGATTGTAACCTTCCTTCCTTTTTATTTGAACCTGGCTGTCATTATCCTGGAGAAGATTGGTTCCCACTGCATGAGAGCTTTGGCTGCTGTTGGTGACATCATGATGGCTACTCCCTCGGTGTGCTCGTGATTGTCCTCTGGGTGACCGGAGTAGATTATTGTCTCTCCAGTTGGCAGTTGGCTCCTTCCACATCCGTTCCATCTGCTCTCGCAGATTCCCAACACTTCTATTTTATATCTTCTCATTTCTGCGGCTACCTGAGCAGCCTTTCCAGTTTCGTACATTGTACGAACATTCCACGTCCACATCCTTATTTTTGCTTTCATCGAAAGAAGGCACATCCGCTGACTGGCTTCCCGAAGGCTTTTACCAGCCTGTGTCATTTCACTTCCCTGATTCCAGCGAAAAATAAGTTTACTGTTTATGTTTTTAGAATTTTTAATATATATGTGCGTTGAAGTTTTTATAGCAGTTTGATTAAGTTTTGGGGGTAAAGTTGCTAGTACCACATCCCAACCATCCCTCTTTATCCGGGCTTGGGACCGGCTAGAAAACTAGTGAGCTAGTAACCTAGACGACTGTGACTTACTGAAAATTATTAAATATTTCATAGACCAGACAACCTGTCGTGTTGTTGAGTAGGCCCTTCTCATGATGACGGTATCTCAGTCAACTTTCGACAGAGTGAGATAAACCTAGAAAAGTGGGTTTCGGAATTGATCACCTGATCGTGTTATTCACGCCTATTTCTTTCACCTATACATGTCCAAAACCAAGTTCACTTTTACCAGTTTGAGGAAATTAGGGCATTGGGTGGGAATGTGATATTCATTACATTATAAATGTTCCTTTTGTATTTCTCAAGGGATGAATGAAAAAGACCAAACGATGTTGTTGTTCTTGCTGTTTTTAGAGACGTTTTGCTATTGAAAATGCTGTCAATAGCTTTATCAAATTAGTGATATTAAACCAGAAGAATCTACAAAATCTCAGTCTATATATACAACAACTTAATCATCGTTCATCAGCATGACTTGGTAATTTTGTTTACGTTTTTGTCAAGTTGGCTAATTGGTAAAAATAACAAAGCCATGATTATAGATTGTTGAGACTGATAAACGTATAAAATTATGGGAACCAACAGCATGTGTTTACATGATGAAATTGCTTATCACATTTGTGTTGACTTTGTCACTTCATAGTGGGTCGGAGCAAGGGTGGGTGTTAAGCTGCAGCCAGGTAGAATTCTCATCTAGTCCATCAGTCCCCTATTCAGACAAATTGGATTGCATTTGATATGAATGGCTTCGGGTGATTTGAGACCTTCTTTGTGATTTCTGAAATTCATTTTTGCATTTTATTTTGAATTGTCAAAATCGATTTTGTAGCCTGATTCTATTGTAGATGACCTCTGGCTGATGGTTTTTCAAGCTTTCCTAGTTCACATCTGGATTTCTCAGTGTTCGAATAGAAGCGTCTTTACAGAGGTCGTTTGTTCTGATTACCTTGGTTTCTCTTGATGCCTATCTGATGTATATAGCATCACATTCCGCAGCATTTTATTTTTGGTAGATACAGTTACACTGAGAATTTGGTCTTTTATGTTGACGAGGTTGTTATGTAGGTTGTAAGTCTGATGTTTTGAAGAAAACTTCAATGTTGTGCTTGTTGACTACTCTTCTGATATCATCTGACGTTTCTGATATTTGTACAATGACAACTGTTGAGGTCTATATCTTCAGAATACGTTTTCGACCATATTTAATGACGGTGTTGATTTGTTTAATGAAGTTCTTTGGGTAGTTATTTTTATCTTGAGAATTTCAGTGATGTTTGATATTTCTTCTTCTTCTTCTTTGTCCTTCTCATCCATTAACATCAAAGGGTGTGGTCCAAGGCTTGAAACAACCGATACCTTTGTGCTGATGGGTGTGATAATCCGAAGTTTGAATATTTGTCGGAATGTGTTTTTTTCCTGAATATGGATGTATTAAAATATTCACTTTCCCTTCACTTAACTAGGCAGTCTAGAAATGGTAGTTCACTGAAGTCGGATTCTGCTTCCTACGTGTAAACTGGATGCTGGGAAACAGATTATTCAGTTTCTCCAGGAATTAGTTGTGTAGATCTTGTTTTAGCACAACGACAGTATCATCAACGTATCTCAGGCATATTTTCATTTGTGATTATGTTTGAAAAGATTCTTTCTTCTAATATATGCATGAAAAGAATGGGAAAACCAGTGTTCCCTAGAAGTCGTAGGTGATGATCGTGTTATTCAGCTGTGTCATTCACTGTTTAATCTACAGATATGTGTTATAGCGCATGGATTTATCTGTCCCATCTCCTTCGCTTTGACATATTTTATAAATAAAATGGACCAATTATTAGCTCTTACTTATCGTTTAATCTCTAACGTAAGTGTACATCTTAGGCACTGTGGTGGTAGGATGTATTTCCATATTAGAAAAGTTTATTTCAAATATCACACATTCAAGATGACTCAGTTTTATTGACTGTATGACAAGGTTTCGACCATAGATTATTGCTGCTCATAATCATATCGATTTACTCACACGGTTTCACAGTTTGTCTTATATATATATATATATATATATATATATATATATATATATATATATAGTCTCTCTTTCTCTCTCTCACTCTTCTCCTCACTGTTGGTTGACACTTTCTATATCTCCGGTAGGTAGGCGTTGTGTCATTTCCATTGCGCGTGTGCGACGGTGAGTCGATTAACAAAGATTCAGTGATTAACCTCTCTCTCCTCCTTCCCACTGTCTCCACCTAAATACATTACTTCTTAACACTCTCACTCTGTCCCTCCCAACCTATTTTGTGATTACGTTCAGGCGAATACAATGCAACGCAATACAATGGCTGAGCTTTTGTTTTCTAGGTTATTCAACTTACTTAGCAGGGCTTAATCATTCTAGGTCAAGCTAAATTTCTATGTTCTAATAATCTTCGTGACCCCAATTTACTGTTAGTTCGACTCACCCATGTAATTGACCTCAATACGAGAATCATTACATGGCGTATTTGGTAAATTATATGTGATTTTTCTTAATTGTATCTATTGCGTCTTCAAAAGCGGGCAAAGTTTATCTCTGAGAGAGCTGTTGGCTGGCTGGTTTAAACGCTATCCCTACTCATTCCAGCCTCACTGAGAATTCTACGTAAGGCTTCTGACGAAGTTCCTGCTTTATTCGGCGGCACTACAGGGGCTTTAAGTTCTATATCATTTTCTTCGTTATTTTTGTTGTTTTCATTATCAATCTGGTTTTGTTTCTATGATCCTTTATATATTCGCCAATAAATTCTGGTGGTTAGGCAGTTGTTCACTAGTAATCTTTCCTTTTTTTGTTTGATTTCATTATTTAAATCTTCTGGCTTAGTAGTTGTGCTCCTGGTCCGGTTAAACAGACATTTAATTAAACTTGTTTCTACCAATTCCAGACGGGACGAATTAAACCCTAAGTAATTATTAGAATGAGTCGGTTTCCCACAAATGCCAGTTACCAACTCACCATCTTGTTTTTGTTTAATTTTAGTCTGGTGTGGACAACTCACCCTGTTCTTCTTCTAGCTCACTAGTGAATTGGGAAGGCGTGTGAGTAAACTGATATGATTATGAGCAGGAATAGTTTATGCTGAAAACGTAGTCATCCAATTATTAAAACTGCATCATCATGACTGTGTGAAATTTTAGATAAGCTTATCTAATATGGAATTACATTTAATATCTATTTCTGTTGTATTTACTTATACGGTGGAATTATTATTTCTTTGTCTTTTAGTTAGTGTCAGTATGCACCAGTTAACCTAATAACTGTCGTGCCTAAGATACGAGTGGTCACTGGTGTGACCTGATTACAATCACTTTATATGACTTGTGAAAATCAATGAAATTTATTTTGAGTACAGATGAGATTTTTGTTGATTTTATTTGTCATGTGAGCTAAGATTAACTCGATTTCATGTAGGACAATATGTGCTATCATTAGTTTATTATTTTTTGTTGTGAAATCGCTATGGCATGCAACATTAACAAGATGAAGTAGAACAAGAATAGGCAGAGACTCGAAAAGTTTGTGTTCAAATGAGTATTTCAATATACAAGCCATCAGTACAAGGAAATTACTCCAGTGCACTTATCGCCTTAGGTTGCAAATGGAAAACTTGGATACAACAGCACCACGCCTCCACTCTGTTAAATTTTGTGCTGTCCCTTTCAACTGGCTGACTCCACAATAGCACATGATCTCTGATCTTCTCGTCCACATCACCCTCGAACCAACGTCCTACTCGGCGTTTCACACTCGACTTACAGTCGAGTGATAGCCTGCATTGAGCGCAATGTCATTCGACCATCTACTCAGCGTATGAAAAATTCACCTCCATTTTCTCCCACATATTTGGTGAGCCATATCGTCTTGTTCCCGTAGTTTCTAGTTGCTAATTCACTCAGGCCAGCAGGCCATTCGATCTTCAACATGGAGACAGCCAACAAAGGCAGCAACTGTTGATAAAAGTCTTCAGTGGTCTGTTGAAAATACTTATCGCGATCCCCACGCCAAGTTTCTGACTCACATAGAAACACCAACTAATCTTGTTGTTTATGCTGGCTGAGTTCAGAAGATTTACAAACTGATTTCAGAGTGATGGAGGTGTGCTGCCCTGCTTCTCCCATCCTATCTGGCTGACTTCCACATCTTTATCCGTTCCACCTGTCTTCATTTGAAACCATGCTTCCAGAACAAGTGAAGGAAGGTGCGTCTCTCAAACTTCTCCTGTTCACAGTGGTGATTGGTGCTTGTTTTTGTCGTTGTTGGTATGTGGACAGATATATCACCTCCGTCTTCTCTATGCTCAGTGTGAGTTCATCAATCTTCACTACCGGCCTCTTCAGCCAGTTTGTTAGATTTCTCCTGTGAGTTTCCGACATTGTGTGACATTCAATGACATAAATCGTCCACCTGTGAAGTCCAGATATTCTAGAGTCTTCTTGCCGGTCCTGCATATGCTTCGTTTATCTTCGTTCCCCACTCTCTTTGTGACGCGTAGTTCACTCGATCACAATTAACTAGACAGCTTGTCTTTGTCATGTACAGGAACTCAACGATACCATACTTGACTTGTGTTCTAAGTGACAGAGACAATATTAAGCGTGAAACCTATGACTTGCTTTGTTATTAATAACATAAATTTAGGCTCTTTTATTTCTCTCTTATTCTGTATTCTATAGAGAACTCCTTCTTAAACATACTTAACTACCTAAATTATTAACATTGGCCTACTTTTTTACTTTGCTGTATTCCTTCTTTTGTGTATCCACTGGTTCCGACTATATTAGCACTATAAGCAGTACAAAATTTCCCTGTTATTAACCATCATGTAATTATTAGTTTTGTGGTTGCTTTTTTTTCTTATTTTTTATTTTTTTATTTTTCTTCTCGGCAATACTAAACTGACAACCATTGTTTGTCAACGCCATTGTCACCACCTTAAAAATTTTGTATTATGCAGGATTACTCACACGACTACTACAAACACTGCATTTGACCTGACAATAAAAAACAAAGCAACAACCCTGAAATGTTATTTTATCATTGTTCAGAGTTGTTTCAACCAAATTAACTGATCATCTTGGCGATATACATTCTTAAATATCATTTCATAACTTCTTGTATGACTATAGCTTTACTGTCACCATGCATAATCATATCATTGCCTCCACTACCCAATACTGAGTTATTATTATATGATGTTTCTTTTCCTTTCTACTTCTTGGTATTTTTTAGTATTAAAAAAAAAATTACTTTGTGTTTTTCCTGTATTTTTTGCTGTTGGTGTCTTTATATTTATTTTTTTTTGAAATACTCCTTTTAAATGTCTGATAAAATTAGATGCAAATATTGTAGATATGTGCTGAAAATTCCACACTGTACCACTAGTACTGTTTCTGGAATAAAGCAAATTATAATCATTATTCACTTCAAACGCCTCACTGGGTTTTCCGTTGTGCATCATCTGACTCGTGCCATCGTCATATAGCTGTAGTTGAATGAAGTTGATGATGATTTGGGTCACTGCATTACATAGTGTTGGAGTAGTTTCGGGATTACTACACGGCCAATGGTGTCTGTTGAAGGCCTTTTTAAAGTTAAGAAAATTGAGGTAGAGTAAGATTTGCTTACCCATGCTTTGTTCGACGATTTTGCATAGAGTTTCAATCTGATGACAACACAATTTGGCTTTGGTAAATTCGGCTTGTTTGTTCCATGTGGTGGAGTTCTGAGATCATTTTGCTTTTTATTCTCTCCAGGATGAGGCGATATTATATTTTAGTTGGCATAGACAACAGTGTGATTCGAGTTCATTTGTTTCACTGGCCTAAGTGCCCCTTCTTTGATAGTTTTACGTGACATTTCTTTTTTACAGTCAGTGGGTATGTTTCGCTGTGCTGCTGCAATACCTTAATCCTAATGTATTCATATTTTCACTGGTAATACTACTTCTATTGAATAACTTGGTATCATGCTGTTTATCCAAAGTCCTTGATTGTTATCAGCCATGATAATCGCTTCTTACCACCGGCACAGTTTCACGTGAATACAAGTCATATTTCTTTCTCATATTGTAGCCTGTGCTACTGGCATGATTTATCTGCAGTATAACGAAAGAGATTCACATAGGCACACAACAATTTCACTAAAATAACGGAGTGATTGATTCGACATCGAAGATAGGAAATGAAGCATCATGAGAGACAAGGAAAAAATTAGAATAAAAACAAGTGGAAGGTCAGATGTAGAGCACAAATGACGATTTTCATACTTTCCAAATATGATATCTCAATGTAGAGATATATTATGCAAATTTCAGGACAAAAGCCTTTGTTTTATTTTGTAATTATACGAACTGATTGCAACGTCGTTTCGCAATTTTCTTTTGTACTGCCTATATTCACATTCCTTAACTTTGTAATAAATCCTCTAGCGTTAGGTAAGTTATAGACCTTTTCGTTGGAAAATCTCTGCCTTATTGATAGCACCAACCTTATCTTTGCAGTGTGTTGGCTCGAAACTCATTATTTACCACATCTTTAGCCCAAATTACCAGTAGTTTAATTTTTGTTGGTGGCTGCTTCTCTATCTCCTGTATTATCACCCAAAAACCCTCTCTCAGCCCAATCTACTCAGCTCCTCACAATTCAGATCCGTACTATACCACAATTCAGTCGTTTGCCGACATTTTCAAGCCTAATAGTAGGGTTTCTTGTGTGGCATCTAGTGATACTCATCACATCACGACTACCGGCCTACCTATTTACACGAGACTACGCCGGTTGTCCCCATGGAAAGTGCAAGCTGTTAAAGCTGAGTCCGAACAAATGCTCAAAATGAGGATAATCAGACCAACAAACAACCCATGGTTTTCATCTTTAAATGTGGAGCATAAAAACAGTGGCATGAACTGGGGGCCTTGGGGTGATAACCAAAGGCTCAAAACTGAAACAGTCCCTGATCGTTACCCAGTCCCACAAATGCATGACCTAACATCATCTTTAAATTTCTCAACAGTTTTCAGCAAGCTGGATCTGACTAGATCCCTGAATATCCTGATGATTTCCTGAAGACAGCAGTTAATACTCTTTTTGGTTTTTTTCTCATGCCTTTTGGTCTGCGCATCGCAGCTCAGCCATTTCAGTGATCCATTCATAATGTCTTGCGTGGCCTCGACTACGCCTGTGCCTGTCTGGATTTTATTCTGATAGCTATTCCAGATGTAGACAAACATGGGATTCAAACCTTTCCTGAAAAAGCACAAGCAATCCAAATCTTCCCACTGCCAACATCTCTGAGGTCACCGCTCACATCTCTCAGCACTAAGTTACTGCCGACTTTCGCTTCCGAAAGCTATTTGCATGTGAAACCGATACAGTTTCTTCAGGGTTAGAGACTACTTATGTGGAGAATTCTATGCAAAGGCCAATTGTTTCCGGTCATCTTGGCACAACTCGTCATTGCGAGTTTCACAGGGTTTAATCCTAGGGCGTGCGATGTCTTTAATTTTCAGCATGTCATACAAACTGCCCGGCTCTCTTTGGTGTTCGTGACGCTTTTAATTATTTATTTATACGCAGAAGAAAGCTTGGTAAAATATGGCACAAAGAAAGATGCGCCACACAATAATAATAATACAACATAGATCGAAAGTAAAAAGATATAAGTAGAGTATGGGTAAAGAACTTCACCTAGAAGGAAAACGGTCATACTTAACAAGTTCAAACAGTATTCGTCAACTATCATCAGGAATGGAAGAAAGAAGGAAATTGCAACACATTCGCCATTGATTACGATTCTTGGTCATATCTGAGAACGTTTCGAGCCATCGATTTGAGCTATCTCGCGGATCCTGACCAGGGAGTCGTGACGCACCAACCGATGCTAATCTAACACAAACATCCTACATCCCACGACGCCACGTCATGGACTGACCACCCCTCCGCCTTTTCCATCTCGTCCCAGGGCTAGCGAACAGAGACCTGTACGGAAGCCTCTGGGATGACATTCGCAGCACATGTCCAAGCCACCGGAGCCGGTGTTTCCAGATGACGACATTCAATGAATGGTGATCTCCACTCTGTTCATACACACGCCACTGAACCTCAGAATCCTGCTGAGACAGCAGTGATAGAACACGCAGAGTCGCCGCACATCCTCAGCTCGGAGAGGCCAGGTTTCACAGGCGTACAGCAAGGCAGCCCGCACCGAAGCATTGTATACCCGACCTTTGAAAGCCAAGCTAGCATCGCGACGGCGTCATCCTAGCATTCATTATACGGTTGGAAATCTCATCCGTCACCCCTCCGCCAGCACTCACACGACTATCCAGGTACACAAACTTATCAACAACTTCAAGCGGTTCACCCGCAAGAGTGAGTGCAGGTACAGGCTCCTGCCAATCTTGTAACAGTACTTTGCACTCAGACGGTGCAAAGCACATACCATACTTACAGACCCTGATCGCCAACTGATTAAGTGCGATTTGGGCAGCCTGCATGCTATCGCACAGTAAGACGACATTGTCTGCATACTCGAGGTCGAAATGTCTATCTCCAGGTAGCAGATCTACACCGCCTTCACGCACATCCTTCAGAGCTGACTCCAGAATGTCATCGATGGCAGAGTTAAAGAGAAATGGGGAAATTGGGCAGCCCTGTCTAACCCCGCTTTTGGTTGGGAACAGTGATGATAGTTGGTTGTATGCCCTCAATCTACCTGAGGTGTTTCTGTATTGGGAGTTCAAGATGTTAACAAATTTCTCAGGTACACCTCTCTCTAACAGACAGTTCCAGAGCACAGTTCTGTCCAACGAATCGAAGGCAGCCCTAATATCAAGAAACACAACGATCGTTGGCCTGCAATACGTGTGGCGGTGTTCCAACAACTGACGAAGGGTGAACACATGATCAATGCATCCACGACCTGAACGAAACCCAGCCTGCTCTTCGCGAATCAATCCTTCACGTATTTTGCACGGCCTGCGAAGCAAGACAGAAGCCAATATTTTAGACGCGACTGGTAGCAGACTGATACCCCTATGATTGTCACACGAATTACGTCGACACTTTTTAAAGATAGGGACGATGATGGCTTCGTTCCACATTGATGGTACACTCTCATTTTTCCATACCTTCCTGAATAGTCCAGTTAGAGCTATTGCGAGAGTCTCGCCACCGTCTTTAAGAATAGCCGGGGGCAGATTGTCTGGGCCGTGTGCCATATGGCGTTTCATCACTTGAAGTTCCTTACGGACCTCCTCTTCGGTGGGTGTGTCGGTACTAACGGACCAAGGAGCACTGGGGCTAGTGACAGCAGATACTGAAGCTGGTGGCCAGCTAAACTGATTCTCGAAGTGCTCTGTCCAGCGTTCTAGGCGTCATTTCAAGTTGGTAATTGGCGTGTCATCTGCCTCACGGACCATCTCTCTTTTTCTTGCTGTCACTGGCTCGGATGAGTCGAAACAGCTTCCGACTGTTGCCAGATGCAGAAGCTGACTGCATCTCACCCGCACGTTCTGACCACCAGGCTTCGCGGTCCTTACGTAAACACTTTCTTATCTTGCGCGTAAGCACCTTTTGCTTATTGTTGTATTCACTGCCAGCCGGAATGGACCGATGTTCATCCAGGAGTTGCAAGGAATTCGCGGGAACTCAGTGGTTTTTAGAGGAGCATTCTATCAAGCCGCAAGCGGCTACACTCGCCTTTTGCATGGCACCTTGCAGATGAAGCCATTGTTCATCTATACTACTTGAGGGTTGCTGGCAAGCATTGATTGTAACTCATTCTGGTACTTCAAAGAAGTAGAAGGTGCTACTAGTCTGTTCACATCAACGTTTATACGACCCCTTTTATGAGCCACACCAAATCGCAAGACGAACTTGGCACACACTAACGCATGAACGGAGTCCAGGCATGTGCTCCAGAAAGAGCGGCAGTCTTGTATGCATCCCCGCCACCGGAAACTGACAGCAATGTGATCGATCTGAGTCCAAGCTTGCTTCGCAGAGGGAGGACGCCAGGTGGCGCTACAGCGCTGGCTGTGCCGGAAGTTGGTGCTGGCTAGAAATAGGCTGTGATCCACGCAAAGCTGCAGAAGACCGGCCCCATTATCTGACCTGTGACCATGTAGTCCCCATTGACCACCTAGACGATTCTCCTCTGAGCTCAGACACCCGACCTGTGCATTCAAGTCCCCAGCCAGGACTACGATATCCCTCCGACCCGCCTGTTTCAAGAGATCGCTCAGTTGGTAGTAAAACTCATCCTTAATTGCATCCGGGCTGCAATCCGTTGGTGCATAGGCGCAGAGACAACAAATAATCCCCGCCTATCTGGCCTACTACTCCCTAATTTCCTATAACCTTCCAGCCTCACAGCATATAAACGACTGTTAATGGTAATCCAGTCGAGCAATGCAGCTTCGGCTCTAGCGCTCAGTGCGACACCGACACCAGCTACGCCAGATGCCGATGCCGCTGGGTCCCCGGACAAGCGCAGGTGGTATATGCTACTAGAACTTTCAGATGGAGAGGATAATCGAAGCACTTCACTGGGATCTTGAATGGGGTCTCCGAAATACAGCACACATCAATAGCAAGGCTTACCAATGTTCTAACCAACCCTGTCTGTTGTCCAATTTGCATCGGCGTCCGAACATTGTAGGTGGCCAGCTTGAATGCGGCACGCGGTTTCAGGATATCTGTGTTAGATGTTGCATTTGGGACAATCATTTTGAAGGCTACTCACTAACATCTCGAAACAACACAGATAAGCTGGGAGTCCGAACAAAGGCGAAAGGCTGTCA
The DNA here is from genome assembly GCA_944472155.2 of Trichobilharzia szidati. Classification (NCBI taxonomy): domain Eukaryota; kingdom Metazoa; phylum Platyhelminthes; class Trematoda; order Strigeidida; family Schistosomatidae; genus Trichobilharzia; species Trichobilharzia szidati. Next base: position 44,108,729 of record OX235279.1, read on the forward strand.
AAGGTGAAGAAGTCAAGGTTATCAAAGGTAACATACAGGAGTCTATGTATAAAAATTAAAGTAAGTTTGGGAACACATAAGTTACTTGAGATATCATTATTGCTTGAAAGCATTGTTACGAGCGCGCGATAAATTTGGCTGATAGTTTTAAGCTTCATTTGTTGCTTAATTTCATTTATTGTGTGAGGGCTGAGATACTGCCCGCGAGCCCAGACCGAAGCAGGTGGTTTTCTTAAAGGACCACCTCTCGAGCCTTTATCTTGGAGTTCAATTCGCAATGCAAAGGAGCAGCGTCGTACCTTACGCATAGACAATTCTGTGTGCTTTTTTATGGGCTTTTTCCAAGGTTGTACATGGCACAAAATCAACCAAACCCAGAAATGCATATTATCAATGCTCTTCCCTTAATTGAAAGGGACGTCAGTCTTTTGAAAAGGTTTACAAACAAGTGAAAAACGGGAGATGGGTCTCCGAAACATAGCGTATGAAAGTCTGAAGAAATCAGTTCCTTTCTGTCTTAGCTGCTGTCGGCTTACAAATGAACTCAATACTGCCTGCAAGATTACAAATGACCACAGTCATGCAAACAAAAGTATTCCACTAGTCAGTCATTGTGGTCCTCTTAGTGTCAACCAACAAATGATAAAGCTTTAGAGAGCAAAGATTCGAGTGCGATCCCATGTCTTTTCGCCTAAACGTTTCCAACCAATCAACTCTTTAGTAGAGCTGGGGCTACTGGACTAACTTTGAGAGGCTTTAAGTGGAGGCCAGGAAATCATGCACATTGACTACATCCAAATAGTCTAAGCCCTTTAACCTTACGCACCAAACTCTATTAACGGGTACAGATTTAGAACCTGTACTTTGCATATTCCTCCTTGAGTCAACCTGACCACACTATCTATTGATTCAACTATTTGTGTTTTTTGATTGCCTTCATTTATTCCTAGCTACTAGACTTTTTACCTATGTCTTTGTACGTTTTTTGAGTATAAATAACCCACACTAATTAAACACATTATTATGCTGTTATTGTTGCCTCTCGGATGAAAATCGAGTGAAATGATTACGCCTATTCATAACTGAGACACGTTGTTAACAAACCGCATACTCCGAACCATATACAGCCAGTCCCTGCACCAGTCAGCTTGGAACCATTAGAAACTCTAGCATTCAAAGAGAGGGATGCACCACACTTAATTTCGCCAAATACCAGGAGAGTTTACATTGTTCTGAAAAACCTCACAATTTCTCACAGGAGTCTTCATAGTCAGGTTAAACCGATATATGTACATAAATTCAGGTAGGTCGTCAATCCGTTCGATAGGTAATTTGATTTAGGGCTGCTTTGGTTTAGAGTCATCCCAGTGGGATGCTCGGGGAAATTATCAGGGTCCAAAATAACGCATAAAAATGACACAGGTTATTGCTAATTGGACATATGTTTGTTTAATGTGATGATTATTCATCTCAAGGTTTTTGCTCCGCTTGTATCATGTTCGAATAATTCCTTTTTATTATCGTGAGTGCTTGTCTTTCCCTACACTCTACACTTACTGCTGAGCTTTGTTGATTCGCAAGGTCTTACTTTCAGTATTCACTAACTTCCTATCATGGTTATAAGATTGTTGGAAATGGAAAATTAAGGAACACCTCGTTCGTCCATGATGAAGCCATGGGTTCATGGTCTTAAGACCACAGTCTTCTTTGTAGGATGCATGCAAGTGTTTTTCACTGTAAATGAGATTGGAAAAGTCAGAGTTACTTAAACGTATCTTTTCGGTTTCAGTGAAAGTTTTGTATGGTTTTCAGGTCTTTTAAGAATAATAAATCATCCACACTTGTGTCTGAAACATTTTAGTTAAATATTTTTGAATTTTTATTACAAATAGTATCACTATTGTTGCTGGAGACCCTTATTTTTCCATCTGAGTCTCCTGTACATGCTGTTTATTTTCAATATTAGAAATCGTGAGTTGGCTACCTTCATAAAATACTAATTATATTATATTTTTCCGTCTCTATTAGGTTGTTTTTAATGAAAATCAAAGGGGTAATGCTGACTTAATCGCTGTCATATGTTATGTCGTGGTTTATTTAATCAGAGTATGAAGTTTAAGTGCGAGTGGTTTTGCAAAATTGATTCATATATCAGCAATTGTTGATCACATATTTTTCGAATTAGTATTTTATTCCTGTTCCTTTCCCACGTATAATCTGCAGTCTGTTCACTTGAAGTGTTTTAGATTTTCAATGAGGTTCGGTCTTGTTCATACAGTTAGTATAATTCTCTTACTCCACATAATGTTCTTTAAACAAACTTTATTCCCAATCAATCTGTAGACAGCGTTGTAATATTTCACTCTTATGCATAATAATAGAGAATCAAACTGCTGCAGCCACCAACCAAGCTGAAAGTGTAAATCAAATGATACGAACACAAACACAAAGGTGTCAGTTACTCATATTTGTTTTTTAGAGGCTAAGGATACTGACGTCCATGGAAAGTAGGAAGTATACTAACGCAAGATTTTATACCTACAACTTCTAGAGTGTTCGTTCCGCGTAGACCGAAGGCAAAGCAAAACACCAGAATTGATCGTCCAAATGCCGAGTTATATTTTGCGACCAAAGCGGAGGGCAAGATGATTGCTTAACTAGCTAGGGATCGTGCACGAACGAACGGACGCGACAGCGTACCAAATGGCGTGGATGCTAGACCAGAAGCCTTCAGCTAAACAAGTTAACTTAAAAAGTGAGGGTCAGCATCCAATGCTCAGTGATGAATGCCGTGGCCAATAGTTCTAGGGAATTACCCACCGCTACAGTGTGATTAATGCATAAAAATAAGTAGATAACAGAGTGGCAAAGCGAAATGTTTTACATCTTTCAGTTCAGCACTTTTGAGAGTAGGTCACGCATGTTTCAGATGATTCTATTTACCCCGAACCTTGGACAAGTAGAGGTTTTTCTGAGCCGCTCTCCTTTGTTTGAATTTTAAAATTTCGGTTCGATTAGCTGGAGCTTCACACACCTGAAATAAATGTTCAAATGGACGACATTCACCTGTATAGAGAAGACAAAAATTGAATGTCTAATTGAAGTGCTGAAAACTATAAAAGCCTATGTGTATGTAAATATTTGTGATTAATGTTTTCTGGGTTTCAGTCACCCACCGAAGTTCTTATTCAGATTTTTTGATTATTGAGGATAGAAGAATTGAAGCCTGCATTAATCATTTTCTAGAATATTTTTGTGCTTGTCCGTACCCTTTTTGAATGAGTCCTTTTATGAGGGCGCTGACAATTCTTCTTCTGGGAGTCGATTCCATGAGTTGATGACTGTGAGTGTGAGAAACAATACCCCACAGCAATATAGCTTCTCGTTGGCTGGCTTTTGAAATCTTCTGATACACTTTCTATGGTGTTCCGGCTACCTGATGGGAACAGGGGAAAGAGGGTATAGATCAGGTTCATTTTAGTCATTACTTAAATTTTAAACATTGAAATAATATCTCCTCTCCATATCTACAGTATGTAGCGGGGGAACAGATTTAAACTGTTTAGTCTTTCCTCATATTATAAATTACTGATACCTAAAACTTCCTTGTGATTACCATTATTTTTTCTTTTTAGTATAATTGGCTGTCGTCGAACAATGTAACTCTTTATGAATACCTATCAGATTCACTTATTCCTAGGTCTTCACCAATAATTGCCGACTATAAGACGGTATCTAGAGTGACAGATTATATCCGGACAATGACATGCATCACACCAGATGTTGGGATCATTTGCGGAAGTGGTTTGGGAAAATTAGTTGATGATCTACAAGAAGTGAAGACAATCCCATATAAAGAGATACCTAACTTTCCTCAAACAAGCGGTAGCCTTTATCCTTCTTTTGTCATCTTTTTGCTTCTAGTTGAAGGGCATGCTGGAAATCTAGTTTTCGGAAGCCTCAGTGGATGCAGGGTAGTTGTCATGCAAGGGCGATTTCATATGTATGAGGGTTATACAAACCATGAGGTAAGTGTTACGAATATCCCTCTGTTGACCCTATCTCAAAACACACAGATCGCTCTTCCTATTCGGGTCTTGAAGCTGCTAGGTGTTAAAGTTCTCATCACTACTAATCTTGCTGGTGGAATTAATAGAAAATATAAAGCTGGAGATTTTGTAATCCTAAAAGGTCATGTCAACTTCCCTGGACTAGGGCTGAATAATGTTCTAGTTGGACCAAATCAAAATGAGTATGTTGTTGTTTGACGTTGGGTTTCACAATAAAATCTTTTCTTGACAGGTTTGGTCCAAGGTTTCCAGAGCTTTCAAAGGCTTACACACATCATTTACGGCAACTGGCTTTAGACATAGCTCGGGAGAAGAATTTTCATGAATTGGTTCATGAAGGTGTTTTTGCATTTAATGGGGGGCCATCATATGAAACTCCTGATGAATGCAATATGTTACTGAGAATCGGATGTGATGCTGTCGGTAATATGAATTAAAATTCATTTCTTTCAGTCTTCAGTTATGATATACGCCATATGTGTGTGTGTGTGTGTGTGGAAAAGCGTCTTATTTACTGTTCTAAATGACCGTATTAAAACACGAATTTTCTCTAGGTTACTTAATATAGCCTTTATGACAGAAATGTGAAAATTTATTGCCTTTTAAGTTTTATTTTCACTGGTTTGTATTTATACTGATTTATCTGTTAGATATACAAAAAACAAGACATGTAGTTCAGAGAAGAGTCTGTTTCATAAGTGGCGAATTCATTCACTCAGCTGTACACATTCGCAAATATATATAACTATTTTTGTATGTGTGCTTCATTAGCTTCGTCATACGAGAATAAAAATCAGTTAGGGTTATTGTTAATTTCGTCAAAATATCCTAAAATGCGTGATGAACAGACATTTTGCAACTGGGGTTGTAGTTGAAGATTAGTAAGAGGGTTGTAGTGATGAGTTGTCACAAATACAGTTACCAACACGTAGGTGTGGAAATTCAAAGACAACCTGAAGGAACCCTAAGAAGGTCAGTCCACAGGAAACTAACTTGGAACAATGGTCATTTAACAAGTTTCTGCAGTTGGCTGCCTGTTGAAAGAAAACGAAGTCTAATTAAATCCCTCGCCACTCGGTTCCGACGCGACTGTAGTCATGAAGCCCAGGAAGCAGCAAATGTGTACAGCTAAGTGAATAATTTGCTGCCTATGAGGGAGACTCTTCGCTGAACTACGTGTTTTCCTTTTTAATTAATGTGTGGATGGATGCTATTTATGAATAGTTAGATATATCACACAGTAAGAGTATCTACTGGATGATGTTTTTTTAAATACTATTTATTATTTGTAATGACATCAATTGGTTGACATCAAGTTGAATGGATATCTGACTACCACCTATGACTTTGACTTAATGTTACCATAATTCGTTCCTATGATTTTGGTGTATTTGTGCACTCGGAGCTAGATGGTTCATTTGCAAAAATTTCATCACCTTATTAGGCAACATTTTCAGCGCATACTTCGATTTGAAGTGAGCTACTAATGATATTCTCTAAGAGTTTATTAGTCATCTCTCCTGGTGACCTCGAGAGTGATTGGTTGCTTTTGTCTGTTTTCACACCTTCTAGTCTACTTATATTGATTGTTTCCTTGACTTGAAGTTTACACTTTTCGTGAATGAGATTTTCTTTTCACAGATTCGTAAATTTTATCTTTGCCACTGGACATGTTAATTGCCAATTTACTGGAATACCAGGCTTTCGAAAATTCTCTGACGTTCTTGGTGTTTCCTCTGTCTAATATTTCAACTTTGTCCCAATCGAATTGATGCCCATAGTTATCTGTATGCAGTAATATGAGGGAGTGGATATCATGTCTTTTTTTACGGCCAGTTTGTGACCATGGATATGAAGACGAAGGGGACGTCCACTTTGGCCAATGTAGTGTTTTTCGCAGTTGTTATAATTTCTTTTGTAGATGATGTTGGTTTTATCTTCTTTCGTTGTTGAGTCTTTTTGGTTGACATGGAGCTGAGTGAAGTGATTTTTTGGTTTGTGTGTAACGTCAATTCCTATAGGTTTGAAGAGTATTGCAGTGATTTCTGAAATGTCCTTTATATTTGGTCGGGCGATTTTCTTTGTGCTTTCCTTGGGGGCCTTTCATCTGGTAGGCTGGCTTGTAGGTAGATGTCTTTTGATGAAATTCTGTGGATATCCATTATTTTGGGAGATGTTCATGAGATACCTTTCTTAAATTTTGCTTAAGGCGGGAGTGTTGCGATGAGTCCTGGCACTCTTGAATAGTGTTTGTATAAAATTCCTTTTGTGTTTTATTGGATTGTTGCTGATGTAATTGAGTATTTGATCTGTGTGAATTGATTATCAATAAAGTTGAGTTTCTAATTTTCCTCGTGGTTGACTAAGACGTCAAAAAATGGAATGTTGTCCTCGGATTCTTCTTTTCTCGTGAGTTTGATATCCTTGAGGATGTTGTTTATTAAGTTGTGAGTTTTGTCTTAGTCGTTTATTTTGTGGTTATCACGAATATGTGATCCATGCAACATATCCAAATTTTAGGTTTGATCTTCGGTAGGATTATGTTTTCAAGCTTTTGCATCACAGCTTCTGCAAAATAAGACCGTATAAATATGGTCCTACGAGTGGCCCTTTAGGCCGTCGAACTGAAAATAAGTTGTTAGACATAGCGTTATGCATTCCATGCAACATGTGTTTTGCATTTGGTTCCTGTGGTTTATTAATTAGCTGAGTGAATGATGCTGTGGATTTTAAAATGATGCATTTGATTGGAATCCAGTCGGGGAAATCATCCCTCGTTGGACTCCACTGCTAACCAGGATTAAAAACCAACGAATTGTAAAAACTTATTTCCCGATACAAATTTAAAACAAGCAACAAAAGCTAATAAAACAAGTTTTAATGAATTCATCATATTTCGGGAGAACTCTTCCTCAGTTGGATGGATACTTTACATAAAGGGATATACAATTAATTGTAATGTCAGAACAATCGAGTACATAAAATTTGTTCTAACAGTACAAATGAATGTGAAATATTGATTCTTGGGGTTATTTATCTAAGAATAGATATCCTGAGAAGTTCATGAATAAATGCTCCAAATAAATGAGCCACAGTAAAGCTATCCAAAGAGTTCCAAGGAAAGTAGGCTGTATATATAAGTTTACTGCTCAAAGGAGATGATGTGTTTAGCAGGCAGTCGAACAAGGACTCGATTAAAGCTATCAAGAGAACGTATTAGGCTGTAATCTGGGAAAGACCGGTATTCGCCAATCTTCGACACTTCAAACTGCCTATATCAATTTGAGTGTGTTTGTAGAAGCAAACAAATAAGTGGTAGAGAAAGGCGATTGTCTACTCGCATGAGAGAGCATTCGCCAAAGTGGTTGAATACCGATGAAGTCAAAGTGGTCAGAAGTTCAATTACAAAGCATCTTGCGGACTATAGAAATGATACTGACGCTGTCAATTCACTCACTGTTGTCAGCAGATGAACAAATAGGAAGATGCTTGCAGCTGTGGAGGAGGCTTGTGCAATTAGAGATTATAAAACAGGTCTCTGTGTGCAGAAGGAAGCGGTGGTGACTCTGAAACTACCATGGTAATATGTTTTACTTATTAATTGTTACTGTTATTATTATTAGTAGGATTAATACTTTATTCGTGCTTTTATTACTTTCTCTGATTCATTTCAAACTATCTTTTATCAGTAGCATTATCTTAACTTGTTTTAACATTATTATTATTATTACTGTTACTTTGATTATTACTATTCGGTTCGCAATCCGTGATTTATTTAAGTTCATTTTCTGATGACTAATTGTTTATTTAAGTGGTATAATTCAGGCGTAATTAATTTTAATCCCTCATTTTCCCTTTCCCTTATCTATTTGAACATGACCTGAAAAGCGTTAGCACCTGTCGTTTTGCATGATTCATTCAGTGTAGTTTATTTGTTTATCAGTCTCATACCTCCCAATTTATTTTAAATAGTATAAGTATCCCTGTATGTCACGTATTCATCTGAAGAGTTCTACCGAAATTTGATGAATTCATCATATCCTGCTTTATTAACTTTTGTTGCTTGTTTCAAAACCAGCCAAATGAGTTGCTTCTGAGTAATAGGTGACCATTATTTCCGAAAGATGCTTTGAATGATGATAATGATATTTACTTGGAAGGTAAAAGGAAGTTTAGAAACTATCTGATACTTGTATACATCTAGGTTTTGCTTATAATTGAGTAACTGAAAGAAAAATAGATTTTTCAGCTATGCTTGACAGTTTTGCCAGTCTGTGAAGTAATTCATATTAATTTTGAGACTGCTCAGCAGTATACCCCCACTTCCAAGGTTCGTACCCAGGACACCTTCCGGTTCCAAGGCAGGCGATCGCCATTGGGTGGGACCCAACTCCTCAGTGACCTGTCTGCCTGCCACATGCCAGCGATGTCATCAGTGGCTGGTATTTGTCCTCACTCCTGACCGACTGGGTGGACCCCATACTGGTTACGACCTCTCACTTGGCAACATCCTACAGACAACTTCGTCCTGTAGCAGCCAGTTATCCCTAGAGAGCATCAGATTAATTTTCAAGAGTTTGGTTGTAGGGATTTCAGTTTTTTAAAGTTTGATCACCAAGGACTGATATGATTTACAGAACCAGTGAAAACCTGGATTCGAACTCTGGTGAAGGGCACATACTGCCGATCAACTTCAAGCTAGTATGAAACACCTATGGTTCTCTAACTGATATTAATCCGTGAACAAACTTGAAGCATATCTGTCTCTCTCATGAGTCTAACTGTCAGTTTGAAGCCTAATTAAAATTTATTTGAGTTATTTTCCAGTCCAGCAGAGTTACCAAAGGAACAATGTGGCTAGAATCTTAAAGTGTATTAAGTAAAAATGATTTATGAGCTGTGTTGAATCTGTTATTCACTGCTTGTATACAAGATATGTATCACTGGCTTCCATTTCAAGGCATTGTGGTTTATAACTTGATAGATGGTAGATTATTGTTACTAAGATTCTCAAGCTCAGTTGATACATGTGTAACGAATATCTTTCCATATTTATTTTACATTTACAGGTATGAGTACTGTCCCTGAAGTGATCGTTGCATGTCATTGTGGTATAAAGGTGTTGTCAATCTCTTTGATAGCAAACAATAGTATTTTGGATTCTGAAAATGATACCAGCATAAATCATGAAGAGGTTTTAGCCATAGCAGCTAAACGTGCAGACTTGTTAAGGGAGTGGATAAAAGAAATCGTCGCCAGAATTGAGTTTTAATCAATTTAAAGTTTACTGTAGTTACTTATCACGACAGCTTTTTTTAGAATATAGATGAAATGTCAAACGACTTGTTCTTACTTATATTCTTAACAGAAATTAAATTTTTAATTGAAACTCGTTTTGCTTGCTTCATCAAAATTATTATTGGTTTGAAATTTTGAGATCCAGTGAGTTAGGTGTAGACAACTTACCACGATTGGTGTTGTGTACATGTGGTCAACTGATGTAAGATCTCGTTGACAGTTGACAAGACAGGGTGGACTTGTGCTAGATACACCGATTCGTCCACGGCATCTTCCGTTTCGCTCAACCGCGTAAATATGAAAAGACAAAGACTGCTGCCTGTGACTGTTAGGATACAGTTTTATTGGAAGAAAGCACATAATATTTATATATTCTTAACCACATTAAAATCTGCCTAGAGCAGTGGAATGTAGATTGTTCTGATTGGTAGGTGAATCAACTAGATCGGCGAAAGACAACTACTTTGATTGGGTGACGATTTGACGAAGACCAAGGCGTTAGAAAAAAAGATGATAAAAATTTAGTGAGTTAAGGTTGTCGGATCACAAGTTGAATCCCACGATGAATTACAAGATGATTTCTGTTCTAAGCTGATTCTTATCAAAAGTATACCCTAAAAGATAAATGATTCATATACAGCGTTTGTATCCACTTTCAAAATGAAATATATTGTACAGCTTGCGACAAAGATATCTGACTTTGTATATGAATACCGTATAGAAGTCATGCATCCATCGTAAGGCTTTTGCTAGCTTTATGTACACTGGTAAGGCATAGTCCAGATTGATGTCAAGAGATGTCATTTCTGTCGTCTTTCAGGTGGATTGCATTTGAATCTTATTGTTCAATGCATCTAATGTTAGTAGGGACATGTAAGTCAGCAAATAGAATCGGGAAGGTGGAATTCACCTTCATCAATCGGAAATCAGTTTGGAAATTTTCTGAACTTAGCCAGCATAAACAACAAGAGTCTGATTTTGAACACAAATTTTAAGACAGTCAGCTCTAATATATATGGGTCAGAAACTTGGCACTGACGTCACGGTAAGCATTTCCAATAGGTTAAAGAAAAATTTTTATTAGGAACTGCCTTCTCTGACTGCATACTGAAGATCAAATGGTGGACCGAAAAGAATTAATAACGAAAAGGTTTGGGAAAAAACTAACCAGCAAACTATTGCTCAACAAATATGTAGGGTTGAAAACATTTATTTCCCGAAAAGAATTTAAAACAAGTAATAAAGTTTAATAAAGCAGGATTTAATGAATTCATCAAATTTCGGTAGAACTCGTCAGCTGAATACTCTACATACACGGATATATATACTTTTGAAATTACATTGGGAGATATAAGACTGATAAGTGAACAAACTACATTGAATTAGTCATGCAGAAAGACAGGTGCGAATGTTTTCCAGGTCATGTTCAAATAGATAAGGGGAAAGGGAGTATGAGAGATCAAAATTAAGATAAATTGCATTACGCTTCAGTTACATCACTTAGATAAACAATTAATCATTAGAGAATATAACAAGAATTGCAAACAGAGAAATATCAATGGTATGTAGGGGAAAATGGAGATGGATTGTTACATGCCACTGAGGAGACCGTCAAATGCTACCGCGCGCAATGCAGGCCATCACTCGAGTGGAACCCGAATGGAGAATGACGACGAGTTGGGCGTGTGTCTGAATGTGACACAGAGGAGATCGTTTGTGGAGGAGAAGATCAGAGATTATAGGCAATCGTCGATCCAGTGACGTAAAGAGGACAGAAGAAATTAGAACAAAGCGGAGATGTGGTGCCGCTGAAACCGTATGTTCCACTTAGAACCCAAAGGAACGGTTGTATTACAATAATAATATTGTATCTACTTGTGAAACATGTAATAAATTAGTAAACCAGACACTGAGTGTTATAATGTTTGATATTGGTTAATATCCATTCTAAATAAGTCCGCAAATGTTCTCACTTTACGTCAGTATTAATCATTTTAACGTTTGGTAATGATCTGATTATGGTATGTTTATTATTCGTGGTAGTCTGTTAACATACTGCTTAGTTAACTAGTTCGAGTTATCCCAACAACTTAATCACCTTTTATCAGCAGTGGGTAGTCTTCACGTTGTCAACAGTAAAAAGAAAGTTTCGAAATTATTTGGTTACAGTTGACATTATGTGACTGTGAACAATAACAAACTGTGTTCGAAACTTTACCATTCAGTAAATAAAACTATTTCACTCTGTGTGATATATCTAATAAACAAATTAGTATAGAATTAAATCTCCGTTGGTCCACTCAGTCATTTCAGCGGAAGTACAAGGGAGGTCTTATTTTCCATCAATCCGAAAAGCACGCGTAATTCATCATGTTGCAGTTGTCTGATGAAATTCCCACTATTCGATTCTATGAGAAATGAATTCCGTAACTCTAAAATCAGTTCTAAAATTAATACGTCACACGAAATAAGTAAATTAAAAAAAATACAATCTAGGCATAACTTACTGGTTTTACAAAATACTGAAGTTACAAAAACGAGAGTCATTCGAGATCACTGCATTTCCTGTGAGTCTACACTAAACAGGTACTGTTGGAAGCAAAATAAATCCTGAGCAGCCGGGAGATGCTTTTCACTTAGTTTCTCTGCGCGTATATATCACATCAGTGGCAGCCTGTTCAAAACTTGGGATGTCCAAACAAACCTCCACCAATACAGTTTGTATATAATTTTTCTTACTAAATTTGATTAAATCTAGTAAAGTATGACCTCTGTTGTTTACTCTACTGGAGTATATTTAAAACATTTACAACCTGCTCATTCGAATGTCTCTCTCTACTAAACATGAAAAAAAGCATTATCCAGATCGATGGATGGCAGATTATCCCAATACATGAGGTAAACGTTCCTCACTGGTGTCCTTGGTTCACTGAAATGTACTCCTGAACTTTTAATAATTGGCATTCAACAAAATGTTGTCGTGTACTTCTCGAAGGAGGTAAAGGTGAGGTAGACAGAACTGTGTCACATAATGTACTGTCAGTCAATTAATCTTTGATTTGAACATCGTGGATGAGGAGAAAATATCCTGCAATAAACTCGGTTGAAAATTTCGTCCATTGCATAAACATGGTTGGTAATAAAGCTATTATTATTATTATTAAACATATTTCTTTCACTCGGTGTTCAATCGGAACAAAATTCATTTATCCTTTCACTTTACAAGTAGATTGAGAGGCAAAGTTAAAGTATCACGTCCCATGATATGCTAATGCACGAGTGCCCTTGAGCTAAACAATCATAAAAATAGATGATTTCAACACAAAAAATTATGTTTATTTACAAAAAGAATGCATGAAATCTCACTAAACAGGGTATCTTTCTCTGAAAAGACTCAAAAGTAGCTCCGAATTATAATGAGGAGGAACAGTTTTTAAGTTACACAAGTTTCTGTGCATGTATTCACTGAAATGACTGAAGATGAACTTTCTCTGTGACATGTTTATCTCCTTTATCCCATTTCGCAGTCTTCCCCAAAAGTCTTTGATTAAATTTCTACGGTTTCCAATAAGAGGACCGACGACTAATTACTAGGGAAATGTGGATTATAAAACTAATTAAAATAAATAATACCAACCCGAAACCTAACCCTAACCTCAATCACAACCTTAATTATTAGCTTTATCCTAACTTTAATCCTAACCCTAATCATAACTATAATCCTGATTCTAACTCTAACCCCAATACCTACCTTAACGCTAATTGTAATCCAAACGAGCTATTAACATATTGTTGAAATAGTACTTTAAAAAATGATTGGGATGAATTTTACAGCATAATTCGTGAATGACGTTCGCATTGGCTCTGTAAGAATGGTAAGTCTCGTTATCCCACGACTAGTATGAATTCAAGGCAGTTGGAGTGTTCAGACTTCTGGGACGTGATACTTGAACTACGCCGACCGAAATGTAATTGCCACGTTCACCTAAATAAAATTTGGGGGCAACTCAATACAAACATTTAAGGAAATGCATCGTTTTTCCTCAAAAACTTCCCCAGATTTCCCTAAAAAAACCCTAAACCTCCCAAAGGAACTCTAAATACCCCTAACTGCAGTTAATAAGAAAGGATACTTAATATATATATATATATATATATATCATATATATATATATAATATATATATATATATATATATAATAATGGTTAGAATGGTGGACTTACCCGCAGCCTAAGAAAAGATACAACTAAAACTGTTTCGGGTGTAAAATACCAAATGCATCAGTGCACTGTATAGTTAAAGAAACTTTGGTCCAGTGACAAATGCTCAGTGAAACTAAGAAATAGACTTTCCAGAGCTGCTTAATACACATATTATGGTTGTGAAATTAAGGAGGATATTCAAACAGACAGTTCATTTTTATCAAATCAGGTTATGATGTAATAAGTGAATTACACAGATTGAACAAAACTAACCTTTGAAAGTTTCGAGTGGCTTCTCCGATTGCTTTTGTTTCATCTGTAACTGTAGCTATGGAGATACTTGGTCTATGAAATCAGAAAGCATTGCACTGCCTTTATTTCAGAGATATGTCTGCACGTTAACATCTTTCAACCACTTTTATGCCTCAGTTTCTAAATCACGGAATATACACATTTGATCATAGGGAATAAAAAGACAGTTGCAGCGAAGAAAATTTTCTTTTCGACGAAGTCATCATCTAGGCTGTACATTCGTGTATTTATATCAAATGGATGGGAAAGTTCCAGAATAATTTCTGGTTGGGGTCCACACTTCCTGTTTATTTTGTCATCTTACTATTTCTACATATTTAATCCCTGATTGCATAAACAATTATTCATCACACTAGTTTTTTTATCCAGACATCCTGTATATGCTGTTATTTTTACATTTCTAACCCCCAATTGCACAATGTCAATCTTCTTAGTTATTATGCTACTTTGTTTGAGTTTTACCCATCCCCCTGTTTATTATGGCATTCTAATTCCTAATTGTAATTTTTATTAATTTAACCCCTAACCAGAAATTATTCTGGAACTTTCCCATCCATTTGATATAAATACACGAATGTACAACCTCAGTTTCTCTCATATTATTCATTTATATATTTAAAACACAAAATCTGGTACAATATAGGCATCAAGAAGATGCGCCACACAATAATAATAATAAAACACATGATGAAAAGTTTGTAAAGAATGAATAAAAGGCTTCATCTGGGAATAAAACAGTTATGTTTAACAAGACTAAACAACATTCGTAGCACGTTCACAATTGATGATTGCGATTCTTCTGTATATCGGAAAACGCGTCGGGACACTGGTTCGAGCTATCTCTCGGACTGCATGCAAGCGGTCGTGACGAACCGACCTATGCTAACATAACACATGTATCGTTCATCCCACGACACCACGTCATGGGCTGGCTGACAACCCTACCTAGTGGCAGAGACCGGTACAGAAACCTCTCGGGTGACATTATCAGTACAAGTCCAAGCCACTGGAGCTGGTATTTCTAGATGACGATGACACTCAGTGAATAGTGATCCCCACACGATGTCGAAGCACATGTTACCGGACCTCAGAATTACTCACGTGATGATGATATCATAGAACGCAAGCAGTTTTACTGGGAAAAAAGTGATGGTCAAATATACAGAGAGTCACCGCACATTGATATAAGTATAAAACTTGGGCATCAGTTAATATTACTGTACAACACTGTGTGACTTATCAAAATAAAATCTTATCCATAATGGAGTCACCACACATCCGGGAGAGGCCAGGTTCCCATTCGTTCGATTTAATTGGCTCCACTGAAGCTACCACTGTGCTCAACAACTGTCTGGCCACCTTGGCTAGCTCACCAATATCCGTTGGTTGTGCAGCGCGAACCAACTGCATTTGCTGTCAAATATAGCCTGGAACACTCTCGATGAACTGGTAGGTCGATAACTGTGACTATGAATCTTCATTCACTGTAGAGAGTACGCAGTAATGTAGTACATTCTCCACATATATCACCAACACACTAACCGGTGCTGATGATGCATGTTATCACACTTACAGATGCTTTAGTGAACTTCAATCTGTTCTTATTATTGATTGATTCAATGATATTTAAACAACAATCATTGTTATGGACAGATGCATATAACTTTAGAACTTGATAAAGAGCAGACTTATCCCCAAAAAGAAACGATCTTTATTCAACAATTAGTATTGTGTTTTCATTTTCCAAATTTTTTGTTTGTTCATAAAACACATTTTAAAATACTATAAATAAGTATTCATCACAGCATATGTTATAGGCTAATTATCCTGACGAAACTGAGTGATTTTCACTGTGTCTAACAGTTGAACAAACAAGGACACCTAATGATAGTTGACGGTATCACATTCTTACATGGTATGAATTAAATACAAGCGAGTGGGATACAATGATAACCTGATAAACCATTACTTAAACAATTAAGGCCACTGTGTTACGATTATGACCTACATTCTTTCCAAACTAATCGTACTATTTGCATATATATATATGTATATATATATATATATATATATTAACCTCACCAATGAATTATTCTGATATGCAGAATTTTATTATCATAATAATGGGTAATTATATTAATTAGTTACTATAACTAAATTGTGTAAATTTTAATGTTTGACTTACTCCTGTGTCAAAATTAGTAAAATATGAGAATAGAACTAGGACATTATGGTCGAGCATAACAGTACAATTGTCAACACTTAGTTTTCTATGCTCCAGAATTTGGAAAATTTGCTCTGCAGATACGGTCCACATAGAACAGGAAAGCCTTTGCACATTATGGGTAAATTTTGTTTTGATAAAGTCTCTCCCAAGACAAAATTTACCCATAATGGAATTACACTCTACCAAAGTGCACAAGTTTTATTCTTATATCAAACCTTTGCACAACTCTCTTAAATAATAGATTTCCTAGAAGGTTTGTTGACAGAAACATCAATAAAACGAAACCGTCCCCAGCCAAATCCCAGTGTCAAAGAAGACACTGTTTATGAGCTTGGTGTTCAATGGTGAAATTACTGCTGAAGTTATTAAAAGTCGTCTATCTAAATATTGTATTAAACGCTATTTTTATGCAGCTGATTTACACTTAGTAGTTAACAGACGAAAAATGTGATTCGACGATGCGTCAAGGATAAACTACACTGCCTGTGTATACCTCTGTTATGTGGATAAACTCATTCGCAAGGTCCTGTGGAGCTGATTACATTGGACGTTGTAAGCGTGTTCTCCTAAAAGCTTAGCTGAACACTATCATGCGGTTTGGTCAATGAAAGGTGTGAGAATAGGACAACGAAGTCTTCAGTTTGTGAACAACTTCGGGAGTCAGGTCATTCAGACCCCCACATGGACACATGGACAGAAACATGAATAATGTGTTCAAAAGCGTTTTGTTAAATCTGTTTCTTAATCTTGGTCATCGTGATGTTTTCTTGTTTATTTGATTCTATTTTACTACTTGAATTCATTTCACACTTCACTTCATCTTCGCTGCCTTTACTGTTATCATCATCGTACTCTTAAATTTTTAGGTAAGACTCGACCTACAGTGTTTTAAAAATCCTAATACAAATTCACTTATTTATTAATCTTTCATAGTTTTATAATTCATCCACTTCAACTCTATCCCTTAGTACATCATTATTATTGGCTTTATTCTTATTATATGTAAATAAAAAATGTGAAAAATGAAGTCAAACAGACAGAGAAAAAGACAAAGAAGAAGCGTTGGTGATATATATATATATATATATATATATATATACAGCTGTCTTATGAGGTAAATTAGGAAGATCACAACACATCAACAGTTAAATAAAAAATTTTGGTGAAACTAATAATGATAACATAAATAAGAAAGAATATAAGGCATCTACAGCAGTTTTACCATACAATGAGGGGAAATCTAAGACGCGGCGTGTAGGTCTCTTAATGAAGAAGGTATCAGGGTGATGGCATTTAAACCTACAAATTCATTCACTCAGGTAGGACAATCTCTGTAGGTAAGTTAAAGGACCCTGCAGGTTAAGCCAATCACACAAAATAATATAATTTACAAAACACGTTGCTGCATTGACTGTGAGTTAAGTCGACTAGCTGCATAGGTCAGTCAGTCAATCAGATCAGTAGATAGTGAGTGGTAGTCAGATTGTCAGGACATAAGAATTTAGTAGCTAAGTACAGAATGATTCACACCTCAAAGATAAGTAATTTGGATAGAAGAAAACTCAACAATCGCACTGTATGCATTAACACACAATAGGGTGAGACAAAGTTGAAATTCTAAACAGTGATACAAATAGATGGTGAGAGAGGGAGAAAGGTTGATCGCTGACTGAATCTTTATTCGCAGAATAATCAACATCCAACACAACACATGCTATAGGAATGCCTCATCACCATTAGTATCAGAAATATTGAAAAGATTACTACCAATCAAATGACCAAATGAGAAATATTGCAATCACATAGACGAAAATGGAAGTTTGTGTGAGTAGTGCCTTATTATGACTATGAGCAGTTATAAATTATTGTCCTCGAAACGTGGTCATCATTAAATATTACTACTATTACTATGATATATTAAATATTCCCATATTAAAATTTAGAACAACACATTTAAGCGAACAATACTGCTTTCAATTAGATCTCATCAGGCTTAACTCTAATATATATAAGTTTACAAATAAAAATTCAAATATAAACCAATCATGGTGTTTTGTCTGTAGGAAAATACGATGGTGAATATAAATTGTGCAATTAGTCATAATAGTAGTAATGATAATGATAATAATTATAATAGTAATAATAAAAATGGTCTTATCAATTATAAGGATGAAAAAGTGAGGCAGTCTGTGATAACACGAATAATGGAAAAACAGTATGATTAAACAAACAACTATTCAGGTGGAAGTAGTCGATAAAGGCTAGTAGTACGCCCAATATAACTGTCACCGCAGGAGCAGTTGAATCGATAAACGCAAATAGATGTGGCAAAACCATCAAGCTTATCCTTTGTTTGCTTCCCAGTCATTCGTCGGCTAGAGAATGACAAACATAGATGTGCTGCATAAAATATTCTTCGTATACACTGTGAGACTTTATCAAAGTAAATTTTATCCTCAGTGGATATCTAAATGGCACTTTTGATCAGCTCCTAATTACACTATCAACACTCAATAACTACTTGGGTTATATGTTCAAGGAACTGAAGAACTAACCAACTAACATCAAAAAACGCCTTAATTCTCTACGGCTTTAAAATGCATGCGTGAAAGCACGGTCATGTAATGAAATAATATTACAGTAGATGAAAATGCATACCAGACAATAATTATTTTAATCCCACTGCTTCTTAGAGAATCTTGGAAGTCAAATAGAGTTCTATTTGTAAAATCTTGCAACTGCATTTGTTTTAAAATACATGTTTGATTTTATACTGAATAGTTTTTCACTACTTTTAGATGCTTCTCTCATTCAGCAAATAAAAAAATGTTAGTTTCCGTTAATTGTACAGCCGTTCGTGGTGTAGAAAATATGGTTTAGCTTATTATTATTGTTATTATTATTATTATATTACCATTATTTCCTTTAATTCCTAGAGGAACATAGGGCTTCAAACGCGCGTCGCCATTGCGTTCGGTTCTCTGCTAGAGTTTCCACCTGGCCCCAAGTCTGCCCACATGTTTTCATCTCCTCTTCACATGACCTAATCCAAGTCACCCTTGCACTGACGACCAACTCGCCACTTCCCTTTCGGGTTCTACTCGACTGCTTGTCTAGTGATGTCACTTGATGGTTTCCTCAGAGTGTGGCCAGCCAATCCATCTCCATTTCTTCCTGCCTATTTGTTTCACAATCGGTTCCTGGTTGGTTGCTGATCTTTTCTGGCCATCTGATATTGAGTATTGAGCAAAGACAACTGTTAATGAAGGTCTGTAGTTTGTTTGAGATGCTCTTTATGACGCGCGGTGCAAGTCTCCGATCCGTATAGTAGCATTGACTTCACATTGAAGTTGAAAATCCGGATCTTATTTTTGATGCTGAGTGCTGTTGACCTCCAAACAGACTTGACAGTAATGAAAGCTTGTCTTTTTTTTTTTTTTTTTGATTTACAGCTTGATTCCACACCGTGTTTTCAGTACAAGTATGGAATTTTCAGCATGGATATCGGTTGCCCAAATTCAGGCATACCATAGATATCGGGTGTGCGCCGGCAGGGGATCGAACCCCGGACCATGTGCATGGTCGGCGAGAGTCCTAACCACTGTGCCACCGACGCTTTCCCGATCCTTGCTCTGTTATCCTCGTCAGTTCCGCCTGTAGTTGTAGTTGAGCTTATCAGCACTAAAAGTTCTTCAGATGGGTTTTCTTAACTTCTTAGTAATTATTCCACTCGGTAAGTCACCCTTGAATTTCATTCGCATATATA
Source organism: Trichobilharzia szidati (assembly GCA_944472155.2). Classification (NCBI taxonomy): domain Eukaryota; kingdom Metazoa; phylum Platyhelminthes; class Trematoda; order Strigeidida; family Schistosomatidae; genus Trichobilharzia; species Trichobilharzia szidati. The sequence continues at coordinate 44,128,605 of OX235279.1, forward strand.
AAGACTTCTTTTTATTTACAGACAGAGAATAGTCCTTTTCCTTTTTTCTTGGTCATATGTTTCCTTTTGGAGTTTTCTGGATAGCTGTTTTCAATCAAGGTGTCCTAATTTGTCTGGTATTCAGTGAAGTGCTAAACTATGTCGATGCATATCATCATATTTACAGATGGTGTTCAACTGTAATTTATTCATATTATTGACTGATTCGATGTTATTTAAGCAACATTAATGCTGCTGTTAATAATCCTAATTATTTCATCATTATTATGCATGGATGCATATAACTGTAGAACCTGATGAAGAACTGGCTATCGAGAAGAACAGTTTTTGTTCAGTAATCAATCTTCTGAAATTTCTAATGGGCATTTCTGATTAGCTCCTAATAAAACTTTCAACGCTTAATAAATAAGTGGGTTATCGCTAGTTTCATGAGTTCTGCATTGTATGCTGTCCAACTCTGTCCCCCTTGTGTTAATCAATGTTGCTCAATTAATTGTGCAAGGAGACTGTTAGTCTTAGAAAATACAACGCTGCGATACAGTCAATCTAAGTGTAGAACTTGGGTACTGTCGTGGTGGAATGTATTTCCATACTGGATAAGTTTATTTCAAATATCACGCACAGTGATGATGCAGTATTAACAACTGAATGACAAGGTTCTAAGCATAAATTATTGCTGCTCATAGTTATATCAATTTAACTCACATGGCTTCACTATATATATATATATATATATATATATATATATATACTCCCGCTTGTGTGTATTATCTGTCTTTTTAATCTGTGTCTACTGTCTTCTCTTGTGTTGTGTGTATTACATGGAGTGAGAGTGGCAAGTGGAGCTGTTGCACATCTGTACAAATTTCTATGTTGAAACCAGTCGGATTATTACTTTCACCTCGAACAATTCCCCGCATTATCTAACTTGATAACTTTATTTATTTAGCTCAACGGTTGTCATAACATGTTTGACTACGGGGTTATGTATAGTTGAATACCGTCATAGCCTAATTAGATGGGAATGTTCAACTTCAGTGCAATCATAATATTATTTGGCGATGAAGGAACCCAAATTCTAGTGTGATTCAGTACTATATCTGGTCACTGTCGACAGAGTGTTTAAATCATGTGCTTCACAGTTTTGGGCAAGTCCAGTCACTATTACGACAACAACAACAGAATTCTTATGAAGACTTCTAAGTCAAAAACTGATCAAAGTTCTTACTGATAAATTATCTTTGCAGATATCTAGTCCTCCCCTCCCACCACCCTCAGCATAATGAGATTATCGATCCTATTATACAACCACAGTCGCAGAAATACAGAACAATTTATCAGTTGGGGATACATTATTTGTACAGTTAGTTAGGTTTCAATGAATCCATCGAAATAAATGCTTGTTAAAACTCACGATTCCAGTAATGCATCAAAATCTAGTGAACACACTGTTTGTGCGCAGAGCTACCAGAGATGATCAATCCAACCTCACAGATTTTCACTCCAGTTTCACCGATCTCGGAGGAGAAGAAAGAACTCTCTCCCTCTCTGTATTTCTCCAGTTTCCACTACATGCCACTTTACTAATAATTCTTCTGGAGGTGTTTTAAACTTAGTTGGTGAAGTCTCTTCTGGTGACGAATTCATTTCAAAGAATTTTAAAGATTTGTTCTCTGTTACCAGTCGTCATGTTGTGGATCTACTGGGTTTAGACTGCATTGATAAACTACCTTCTTCGTGACACAGATTTCGATGAAACGATCAAAATTCTTCGTAGGATTCTTGTGGAAATGCATCAATATTCAATACTCGCTATAAATGGTTGATTCTGATCAACGAACAGTGGTAAAGTCAACGACACAACGAGAAAGGATCTCACACACTATTTTGTGAGTAGGGGTATCCTAGACAGAGGCGAGTACTCAGACTGAAAACTATCTTCCAATGGTCTCCCAACTGAAAATCTAATAAAATGGGGAGCGGGGAGATGTTAGGACAGACTAACTGATGCAATCAATCAGATATTGATTATCCATCTCTGGTTTAAATTTCCTTTAACGTGTAGAGGATATATACTCTGCATTGTGGAATAATAAAGATGTTTTTGTGGCAGTTGTCTCAGTTAAATCTGATTTCTGTATGTCTACTCAGTGTGGGGGAATATTTCCAAGCGATCAGTTGGCTACAGTAGCGTAATTGGAGATTCATTCTAGTCAGTACAGACAATAACAAACAAAACTCCAACAGCACTCCGATATAACAGTTTGAAGTGTTCCTTATCATTATACCCATCTTGTTGCTACTTAATATTTTGACTGCAAACTGATTGTTATAAACTCTACAGTCTTCCCACCCACTCCCGGTAGGTTTTGTACATTTTAGGGACCAGTCTTTAAGGAGTGCATAATCTACTTTGTCGCCTAATGTTTAAATATGGTCATAATCCCAAATATTACTATTATATTAAAATAAGTGATAGATATACGACTGTACAGCTTGATAGTAAACTCGTTACAAAGAGTTTGTTCACTGAATTAACCGTTTTAATTCCCCTAATTTCCTAAATGTAAATTTTACACCGAAATCTACTTCTACAATGGAACATATGAATAACAAGAAGTAAATATTTTTCTTAATCGTATTTATATACTACAATGACGATAAAGTTAGAATTTGATTCCGATCAAACCATTACAAAGCAGCAGTTGAATATTGATCCGATGCTTACTAGTAACAACCGACTCTCTTCAGGTAGATAGTTACCTGGTTGGATTCTAGTGGAAAGTCGTGACCAGTGGGGTGGTACAGCAGATAGGGTGTGAGAGGACAAATACTCTGGCTAGTCGCGCTATATCGTGCGTGAATCGGTAGAAGTTGGAATTCATGGGATGGCTGCCCATTGGATCGGTAGGGTGCCAGTGGCTTAATAATCTACGAGTTCGCTCGCTTTGTAACTGGAAGGTCCTGGGATCGAGCCCTAGCACTGTAGGTGTGCCCTGGTGAGGAGTCCCAAGCACACTAAGACGAAACAGCTGTCCAGTACTCACAATGGTGCCCTCTAACCTATGTGAGCACATGATGAGATCCTGTAACTAATCAAATCCCAACAAACCAACACTTAAGTATAATTCGATTCGTTGTAGTAAGATTGCATACTCATTTCAGCTTATATATCACACTAAAAAAAGCTGGTGTCAGAAGCAAAAACAAAAGATTAAACTATTATCTGATGGATTTATTAACATTTTGTATACCAGCTCCAAAACAAGTTGCAATAAGTATTTTTCTTTCGGAATCTACAGGTTCTTCGATAACTTTGCTTTTCTCTTCTTCTTCTTCTTTTTCTTCCCCTGCTTCTCCTTCTACTGGCTTGACGGTTTCGTTCACAGCTTCGTATTGAAAATTGAATGTAACCTGGAAGAAAAAGTGGGACGAATAAACTATACTGTTTATAGGATTGATCACGAGCTGACAACAGTTAGATAACCATTGAAAAACCACCTGGGAGTACTGCGAGACAGCTGTCTTATCTGCCTAGTTTGGACCTCGGCTCCAGCAATACGCACCCACCGCGCTAGGGTTCGATCCTGGGACCTTCCAGTTACAAGGCGCGCGGGTTTGTAGATCGTTAAGCCATTGGCACCCTACCGATCTAAGGACCTGCAGATTCACGCACGACATAGCGCAACTGGCACTGGCCGATTACGTCACGGGTGGTGAGCATTTGTCCTCTTACATTCGATCTACTGTACCACCCCACTGGTCAAGACTTCTTACTAGAATCCAACCACGTAACCTACGAGAAGAGGGTCAGTCGATAGTGAGTATGGCAGTGATATAAAAGTGTTAATTGTCTGGTACAGCTGTCCAGTACTCCCAGGTGGCTTTCCAAGGGTTTTCTAACTAATGTCAGCTCATGATGAAATCCTGTATCCAACAGAATTCCTGAAAATCAACACTTGAATAAAGATGAGGTGTTGTAAACTATCGAATGTAGAAGTCCGAATTGTAACTTTTGCGTCACAAATAGTGATGAGTGTCAGTGTAAATCACATTATATGGTAACTTCACAGATTCAGAGCATTCCAATTGCCATTAAGACTTAGTGTTCGACACAGTTCGACAACCAATAGATGCACAGTCAATGGATAAACCTTTCGTCATATAATGAAATTTAGTGAATAGTCAGTAGTGGTTCAGAGATAGGCACACAAGCTCACCAGTTAATCATGCATGTGGTTCGCGGGATCGCAGCAACCCCTTCACCTGATCAACTATCTCTACAATACCTATATGCTTAGTCAGTATTAGTAGTAATCGCGATGAAGAGGGGGGGTTAGATTAGACATGGGACTGGCCTAGCAACCCCACTCTCCATAAAAAGGAATAATACAGTCTCCAGCAAAACTATCCAAGCCACAAAGTCTGGAGCTTTAAGTTCCACACACAATGCAAAGATAGAAAATAAAAGCAAACAAATAACACGCTGGAATTCAGAATCAGCAATAATCACGGTACACTTGACCTGTATGACCCTACAATTACAGTACGTACGTACATCAGAATTACAGTATCACGCATAAGTCGACACCTTGATATTTGTTAGAAAAAAACTGAGCGATTAGTTCTTTATCATCGGCTCCACACAAATGCATAGTTTTTGTTTTTGCATCAGAATTTCATCAATTGAATGGTTATTTTAGTCTATCAGTTTTAAGTACAGTGATGGCGGTGGGGGTGGAGGCTGTGAAATTAAGACGTTAAAAGCCATCAGAACATCAATTAGCTAATAGATGTTAGCAACAAGATAACTAAGTTTTGAAGGAGGGGTGAAAATAGTAAATTACGGAATTCAAGAGCAGTTAATGCTGGTAGGCATCAGTGCAACAAGTTATTACATAATCAAGAAACTTGTAAAATATCGGTGGTCACTGAGAAGCAAAGGATGATCCAGAAGAATTACGTAAAATACAAACAAGTTAATGGGATTACCTAGAATTGTGAAAATAGCAAAGTCAAAAGATAGTAACAAAGGGAGGGGAAAAACCTTTTTAAAAAAATTAATATATATTATGTAGTTGGCCATGGCAAAGAACGCGGCTGTACAAATTTCTTTTGAACTCACACACAGATTTGGCTTGTTCAGATGAATTATGATTGCCTCTACTGAATGGGTGTAAACGCTGAACTCGTAGTTCATACGGCGAAAGGCTGGGTGATACACGATAAATAAATCTAAAGGCTTTGTTAGAGTCGATTTAATGCCCAATATCGACAAAGAGATGAGCTAGTATTGGGGTGCGTATGGTAGCTTTATTAGGACCTTTGCCAAACCAAAATGGGGGGAGGTGTTTAGAAATTCAAAGATGAACCTGCCTAATCGTATGCCCGATGTAACTAGCTTTGCACGAGTAGTTAAACTGGTATAAATACACATGGAGGAGGGGAAACAGGACAGTTTGTCTTTATTTCTTGCCGCCACTCTTTGTTTGTCATTTTCCAGCTGACCAATTTAGGTTGCTCAAGTGAAAGATAAGCTACCTAGCTGTGCCACTTCAATGTGTATCTATAAATTTAGTTGCTCCTGTGGAGAAAACTATATAGGGCGAACAACTAGACAGCTTAACAAACGCATTTTTATTATTTTGACCCTTGACCCACCGGAAATAGTTCTGGGACTAACTTTCTCACCCATTTAACCATATAAATAAACGATGGTACAGCTTCGTCGAAAAGAAAAAGGTTTTCTTATTCGCTGCAACCGTCTTTTTATTACTTCCTAATGTGATCGAATGTGTATATATTTCATTAAAAAGAGTAAAACAGAAGAATTAGGCGTGAGAAAACGAATGACTTACCCCAAGGAATTGTCGAATTAGTCTTAGCGTATAAACAGAATAGTCGGAGAGATTTCCCACAGCTAGCCGACTTGCGTTCCGTCCACTTTCACAAGCCATGAGAATGAAAGCTAAAGACTGACTTCCTGAGTCAATAAATCCACCTCTGTAGATCTAGATAAATGCAAATTTAATAAATGCATTAGTACCACGATGAATTGCGATGCAACAGAAAAGGCGTGTTATCAAATTAATTACAAAGTCAAGCTAAATACGTATATAAAACCAGTTATAGTGTAAAAGAAGCATTAGTTGTCAGAAGAATATCTACATACATGGTTGCATCAAATAATTACCGCAAGATAGACGATACCGATGAAAACCAGTTAACCAGACTGTCTGGTTTCAACAGAGAACTTAGCATAGATGTACAAAAGTTCCAGATACCGCTCTGCCTCCGTATAGCACACAACACAAGAAAAGAGAGTAAACAGAGATTCAAAAGACATATGATAAACACAAGCATGAGGGAAAAAGAAGAATCATATCGACAAACAATAGAGTTTCACTGGATATGACAAATGAGAAAGAGTTAATGCGTCTTCGCCATCATTGACAACAACGATTTTGAGCCAGCCATATCACCAATTGTCTCCAGCCTTCAATAGTTCTTACTATCCCGAGGGCTTCAACCAACCTGTCAGGAAAACTACACCTACCTACGTGTCTGGCTGGCTTGAACTAACTGTTGTTATGGATCTGATTGATTGATGAAGTCAGCCATGTTTTCGTTTGACTGTCACCACACGCTAGCCAGCTAGCTCTTTTCCTACCTGATTCGTCTTATGTCAGCTAAGCTAACCATGCCCACCAACCGAGTTAGGCTATGTATGGTTAGGCATAAGTAAGCAACACATGTCCTAACTATCTCACTCAATCCACGTAACTGATTCACAACCTCCTCGTCGATTGATTTTCTCTCCTCCTTACCTAGCTAGTACTTGACCGAAGGCTCATCTCAGTACTACTCACTCTATTATACCACCTAACCTAACACGGGAGGAAGATAGAACGCAGACACCTTTGACTGAAGGCAGCTGGTCGACCTTTGCATCACGTCTTCCACTTTTATCAATGGCCTTATGAGAAACAAGTTGAAATGCCTAAAGAAAACACCAAATACAATATGGCAATTATAACGTGTAGAAAAGGCTTCTCTGGGTAGTCTCTCTTTCCAACACACAATTCCAAAAAAGAGCCCCATACAAGACGTTGAACGCAGTTTTTATACATCATCAGACAACAAATATATGGTCTGCATCACGTGTGATGGAGTTCTGATAGACAGTAACAGCAGCCAATATTATAAAGGTGACTACTAATCACACCAATGGTTATCACATTCATTACATACGCCCTTTGTTGAAGAAACACAAAAGGATCACTTCACTTCGTTCAGTATTGATGGGACATTCTCAACCAACCATACCTTATATTAAATGCAGTAGTTACAGTTGCCTTTTTGACACTATAATAATGAGGAATAGATTTTCTGAATTTTTCGGTCGGAAAAGCTCACTAAAATGAAGGCGAAGACTCACCTTTGGAGGGTGGGAACGTTAAAACCTATACAAATAATATCGGAAGCTGTATATTAAGGGTCACTACCACCGAGACACAGAAGACGCCAGAGTCACACGCTGAATCATATAAACACTATTCGATCACGTATAATAACTAAACTAAAGGGCGACTATATTATTATAATATTATTCCCTTGGGTTCCGGGTAGAACATACAGCTTCAGTAACAGGTCTCCACTCTGTCTTATTCTCTACGGTCCTCGTCAGCTGACCCCATAATTGCCAAAGGTCTCTCATCTCTTCCCGGTACATTCATCTCTATGTCGCCCTCGGATACATATCCAACTCGTCGTTTCCCATTCGGCTTTCACTGAACCAATGGCCTGCACTGAGCACGATGTAATTCGACGGTCTCCGCAGCCAGCATGTGCCCAATCCATTTCCATTCTATTCTACATATCTGTTGAGCGATAGGTTCACATTGAGTTGCTTTCTAATTCTTTCTGACCGGCCATCTGACCTTCAGTATGGAACCAGTGAAGGTGGCTGTTGATAAAAGCCTGCAGTAGCCTGTTGGAAATGCATTTTGTGACGCGTACGCCAAGTTTATGACCCATATAGAAAATCCAAATCTTGTTCTTTATGCTGAGGCAGAGTGCAGAAGATTTCCAAACTGATTTCAGATTGATGAATATGTGCTGCCTTGCCTTTCCGATTTTGGCCTTGTCATCCTCATCCGTTCTAACTGACTGTGGTTGAAACGAGGCTGCATAGATAGTGATTAGTGCTGGTTATCTTCATCACCCACGAATTCAACATGTTTTCGTGAAGTCCTGCCTTTGCTGCGTCTTTTGTATACTTCTTGGTTTTCGTTTGGATTTCTTCTAATTTGTTTTACACTAGACTTAAATCGTCAGCGAAATCCAGATCTTTTAGGGTTTTCCTATCGTCTCGCTCCCCACGCACAGTCTGACGCATGGTTCAGTTCACCACCATTAGGAATACCACAGTCGGTTATAACAGGCAGCTTCGTCTTACTCATGCATTCACTTCAAACGCCTCACTGAGTTTTCCTGTGCGGATCACCTGTCAATTCGCATCGTCATGTAGTTCTGGTTGAATGAGATTGATAAAGATCTAAGGCACTGCAGTCCATAGGGTTGAAGTACTTTGCAGGTTGCTTCGTGGTCGTCAACGCTATCGAAGGTTTTATGAAAGTCAATGAAGAAACGATTTTCCTACACTGAAGCTTAAAAATACAGTCTTCAGGAAAAAAAAAGTGATCAACCAGTTGAAATTTTACAAAATGGTACACACACAGGTGATATCTGTTGTGGTAATATAGTAGTCATTCAGAAGTGATGGCGCGCGTCTTTTCAAAAAGTAATCTTGTAATCCATTTCATGATTAGAAAAGAAAATGGGATTTCAAGCATACATATATCACATGTGCATTAGTTAGATACAATAATGGAAAATATTTGACGAAAAAACCTATAAACAAAAAATCAACATGGGATGAATAAATTAATAACGTTTTTACAGTAGGGCATCTTTATACACAGAATGGGAGCTGATGTCTCACAGAGTATATAAGACCTACAGTTTCATATTTTACAGCTTGAAAGCTATACACAAAATAAGTCTATTCAGTGATTAGTTTAGAAATGGACTTTACCCTACCACTATCATATTACTTATTTATTATTTGTTCAAAACGTAAAGCCTGGTACAATACCAAGAATAATAATAAAACAACAACATATGAAAAACTAAATAGACAGAGAATAAATAAAGTTCATCTGGGAAGAAGGCAGCTATATTCAACAAGACCAAAGAAAAAGCCAGTGTTTCCAGATGAAGATGACATTGAGTGAATATTGATCTCAACTGTGTCCGAACACACGCGGCCGGACCTCAAAATTGCTCATACGGTCATGACGTCACCAAACACAACCAATTCTATTAGGGAGACATTGATGGTCTACTACGCAGAGTTACCGCACATCTTCAGCTCACCAGGAGAGGCCAGGTTTCACAGGCGTAGAACAAGACTGCGCGCACCGAAGCATCGTAAACCCGTCCTTTGACACCCGGGAGATAACGTCGCGACGGCCCAAGAGGTGGCTCAAATTAACATATGCCACCCTAGCTTTCATGATACGGTTGGAAATCTCATCCGTCACACCTACTCCAGCGCTCTCACACAACTACCCCGATACACGAAATTATCGATAACTTCAATCGGTTCACCTGCAAGAGTGAGTGTATGCAGGTATAGGCTGTTGTCAATCTTGTATTAGTATTTTGCACTTGGATGGTGCAAAGCACATACCATACTTACAGAAACTTATCGACGACTGATCAAGTGAGATTTAAGCAGCCTACATGCTGTCTATCGCACAATAGTAACACGATATCATCTGCATACTCAAGGTTGAAAAGTCTTTCTCCAGGAATCAGATCTACACCACCGCCACCACCATCACGCATGTTCTTCAGAGCTGACTACAGAATGTCATCAGTGGGAAAGTTAAAGAGAAATGGAGAGATTAGGTAACCCTGTCTAACTCCCCTGTTGGTTGGGATCAGTGATTATAGCTGGTTGCATGTCTTCACACACACCCTACCTGAGGTATTACTGCACAGGGCTTTAAGGATTTGGTAAACTGTTCACGTATATCCCTGTCTAACAGACAGTTCCAGAGAACAGTTCTATCGAACGAACCGAAGGCAGCACTGTAGCTGGTGACCGCGGGTATTAGCTCCGGTGGTCAGCTAAACTGCTTATCAAAGTGCTCATCCATCATTCCAGCCATCTTTTCAGACTGGTAATTGGCACGCAAACTGTTACACAGACCTCTCGCTAACACCTTGTTTCTTGCTGTCGGTGCCTCGATGAGCTGGAACACCTATTTCTGGCAGTTGCCAGATGCAGCTGCTGATTCCATCTCACAAGTATGTCCAGATCACTAGGCTTTGCGGTCCTTACGTAAACGCTGTTTAATCATGCGCTTATGCGCCTTTCGCATGTTGTTGTACTCGGTGTTTGCCGAAATGGACTGGAGTTCATCCAGGAATTGCAAGGAACTTGCAGAAACCAATTGGTTTTTAGCAGAGCAAGCGGAGCCGCAGGCGTAAGCGGCTTCATTCGCTATTTGCATGGCACCTTGCACATGTAGCCAATGTTTATTTTATCTATACTATTTGGAGGGTTGCTAGCTAGCTTTGATTGCAACTCACTCTGATATTTCAAAGAGGTAGCAGGTGCTACCAGTTGGCTCACATCAACTTGTAGGCGAAGCTGTTGATGAACCCCATTGTATCTCAGTAAGAACCTCGTACACACTAAAGCATGATCGGAGTCCAGACATGCGCTCCAGAAGGAGCAGCAGTCGTGCATGCACCCTCGCCATCTGAAACTGACAGCAACATGATCAGTCTGAGTTAAGGCTTGATTCACAGAGGGAGGACACTAGGTAGCACTGCACCAGATGAGGGGATATTCGAAGCACTTTACTGGAATCTTAAATGCGGGTCTATGAAATTCAGCAGACATCGATAGCAAGGCTTCCCGATGTTCCCACCAAATAAGACCGCCTGTTATTCAATTCGCATAAGTGTCCAAACACTGTAGGTGGCAAGCTTAAATGCGACACGCGGTTTCAGGAGATTTGTGTTAGATATCACACTGGGGACCACCATTTTAAAGTCTATTCACTGATATCTCAAAACGGCACAAATAGGCTGAGAATTTAGACAAAGGCGAGAGACTGACGAAAGTAAAGACACCAAGGATAGTAAAACTAAAACATAAAAGTCTACATATAAAAGTGGGATTAAAAAGAAAAGCGTTGCCAAAAATATCATCATTGTTCGTGAGCAGGAGAACAAGCGTATGACTAACTTTTCTCAATACTTGTTGTTTCATTGTTAGATCAAGGGATGGGATACTATCCGGGAGCCCAGACCTAGGCAGGTGGTTGTCTTAAGGGACCACTCTCCGAGCCTTTGACTTGAAGTCGAATCCATAAAGCAACGGAGAAGTGCCAGGAGCTACGTTCCCATGGTTGCCGGTGAACAATTCAGGTTCACACACCATTCCATGCGACTAGATTCTGGAGCCCATGTATCCAAAAGTAACTGTTTTTAGTCTAACCGCTATCCAAACAACCTTCCTGACATGGTAGGACCTGCAGGACATAAGTCCCGGCCAGTGTAGATTGTTGGGTCCCTGACGTATGCAAGCTCAATCACCGCAGTAAGAAAGCAGTCGTCAGGCGTATATGATATTACGTCCCCTGCTAAACACATTCACATCTCACTTGAATATATTTTGTTCTCTAACTCATATATTTTACCCTAATCACGTTGGATATGTACGAAGAGATCTTTAAACTGCAATATATTTACACCCAAAATAGTGAATATTCCATCTTAAAATAGAGATAAAACATTTTAAAGTACCTGATCCAACAGTCTGCTTGCTGCCAGCTTTCCAATGGTTTCTGCATCCATAAAAGTGTTATTATCCCCCTCTGGATCTGACATTGCTTCTGAAGAATATAATCCACCATCTTTTCGCTCTGCCCATAGAGTTAAACCGAATCCAGGACTCTGACCTGAATACTGACCCTAAAATTCATTTAGAAGTAGTACTGAGAAGTAAGACTTGTTTTAAACGTCACTCACAAAAACTAAAGAAAAACAGAACCATTAACACAGCTAAAGTATGCAGAAAAAATAGGTCAGTTGAAGTTAAGGGTTATTTTACAAGTGTGGCAGGTAGTGAGTAAAGTGAAAAGGATTGCGATTTATTGGTTGTGTTCTCCGAGGAGCTACTTACAGATTTAATTGAGGAGTGTCTACCTTCTAGACAACATACGCTCAGCGCACGTTTGACTATTATTATTATTATTGTTTCCTTTAATTCCTAGAGGAACATAGGGCTTCAGCCGCGCGTCTCCACTGCGTTCGGTTCTCTGCTAGAGTCTTCACCTGGCTCCAAGTCTGTCCGCACGTTTTCATCTCTTCACATGACCTAATCCAAGTCACCCTTGCACTGACGACCAACTTGCCGCTTCCCTTTCAGGTTCCACTCGAGCAATGGCTTGTTTAGTGATGTCACGTGATGGTCCCCTCAGAGTATGGCCAATCCATCTCCATTTCTTCCTGCCTATTTGTTTCACAATCGGTTCCTGCTGTGTTGGTTCGCTCCCAGAGATCTCTGTTGCTGATCTTTTCTGGCCATCTGATTTTGAGTATTGAGCGAAGACAACTGTTAATGAAGGTCTGTAGTTTGTTTGAGGTGCTCTTTATGACGTGCCAAGTTTCTGATCCGTATAGTAGAACTGACTGACTTCACATTGGAGTTGAAAATCCGGATCTTATTTTTGCTACTGAGTGCTGTTGACCTCCACACAGACTTGGGAGTAATGAAAGCTTGTCTTGCTTTCCCGAACCTTGCTTTGATATCCTCGTTAGTTCCGGCTGTAGTTGAAACGATGCTTCTCAGGTAGGTAAAAGGCTCCACCCATTTATGCTTATTGTTGTCTGTTGTTGTTGTTCTTGTCCAGGAATCTTCATCACCTCTGTCTTCTCTATGTTCACCTGAAGTCCTATCTTCTCTGGGTGCTTATTCTGCCAACTTGTTGCTTTTCACTTGCATATCTTCCAGTTTGTGGGAAATCAGACATATATCATCAGCGAAGTCCAGATCCTCCAAGTCTTTCGTTAGGGTCCATTTCATGCCTGTTTCCTCATTCCCCGCTGTCTGTTGCATTATCCAATCTACTGCAATCAGGAAAATCATTGGCGATATTGGGCAGCCTTGCCTTACTCCCGTCTTCACTTCGAAGGATTCCGTAAGTTTCCCGTTGTGGATTACTTGGCATGCAGCATTGTCGCACAGCTGTTGGATGAGATGTATAATTGTCGGTGGCACCCCATAGTAGCGAAATGAACTTATTTGAAATTTATCTCCATGAATACTGATATTATTGTTTATCGTCTCAAATCAATGATTATGATTATCAAAGACATTGGCCAACCATAGCTTCCTTCATTACGGGTACTCAATCTACTCACAATCAACAGTTAAAGTTTCCTAGTGACAGATGGATCAAAACTGTTCACAATTGATCCAGTGTATTAACTCACTACTCACAATTTTATAGACTCCTGATATTCATCATCATAGGATTATACCTCTTGTCTCTCATAACTAAGTGTTTCCATACCGAGATCATAAAATTTCTCTTACTTATGTTTGGTTTTCCACAATGTGACAAATTCAACTAAGACAAGCGGTACAAAGTTTGACTTTCATTCGTCGGATAGTCACTTATCCGAGGCCATTAACAATTTTCTCTTACGAATATGAAATTGTCTGCCATCACCTCATGAAGTAATCTATAAGAGGTAAGTGATTCATGTGGTTGGCAACTCAGATCCTTCACTGCATCATTGAGTAAATAACAAAGTTCGTAAGACGCAACCTTAAATAGAATCCTATCACAGTTAAGGTCGTCACATTTCGAGAGAGCACATGGAAAGAGAAGATTATTAGATTATGTATAATACAGAAGCCAAACATGAGTATTAGAAGGAAACAATCGAGGCCCCAAAACTGCTCTCTATAAAATGGTTAATGGTGAGTCAATACATTGGATCAATTGTGAACAATTTTGATCCATCTGTTACTAGGGAACTTTACCTGTTGATTGTCAGCAGATTCAGTATCCACAATCAACGATTTCATTAACTGATGTAGTGTTTCGTAGGCATCACCGTTATCTCTTTGTCCTTATGTTGTTGGTATTACGTGTCAACGTAAGAAGTGATCCTGCCTGTATAATTTATGTCCAATATGCCTCGACTGACAAGTTTAAATGCTCTTAGATTGACTCCTACTGCTTGCGCAATACTGGCCTTGACCTCAGAATTTCTTACTGGCCCATTATAAACATCAAATAGTGAAGCAGTATGAACAGCTGGATAACGTTTTGCACATAAATTATTGCTAATAATCGTATCAATTTAGTCACACAGTTTCACAATTTGCCTTGTACATATTTTCTGTATGAGGCTTTAAAAGCCTTTGTATAACCGACGCATAAAGAAGAAACATCAGAGGCGATTCATATGATTTCCAATGAGGCTGGGATTAGTCGAGGTGGCATTTAAACCAGCCGACTCTCTCACAGGTGAACTTTGTCGCCTTAAGAACCCAACGGATCCAATTAAGAAAAACAATATAATTTACTAAATAGCAAGTAATAACTGTTTGTGAGGTCAATTACATGGGTGAAACTAGTAGATCGGAGTAAATTCGATCATTGGAACATAAAGGATATAGCTAGACCTAGAATGATTAAGGCCCACTAAGTTGAATAATCCGGAGGAAACAGAGCTCAGAGATTGCCTTGCATCCACTTGCGTGTGATCACAAAATAGGGCGGAACAGGGTGAGACTATTAAAGTAATATGGTTAGGTGGAAAGACAGAGAGGTTAATCACTGAATCTTTGTTTATCGATTCAACACTGCACACATGCAATCGGAATGACGCAACGCCTATGCCCAAAATATGGATAGTGGCAACAAACAACAAGGGGAAGAGGCAGATACCGAAAATATACATGAGACAATTTGTAAAGCCATGGGATTATGAGCAGGAATAGTTTATGCTCGGAACTTGATTAATACTTCATTATCACTGTGTGATATTTGAAGTAGAATTATATAACAGGCAATTACATTCTAGCACAGTGCCAAAGTTCTACACTTACATTTCTTACTGGTTTGTTTCGCACATCACGCGTAATTCAACGTGTATGTTTCATTTGAGAGGTTTATCACTTCACTTCTTTTCATTTAAGCCCGACCCAGAGCAACTAATCATTCACATTATAAAGGGGACCTCTATGCAGAATGAGGGTACTAAGAATGATACAAGTAATGAACAAGGATTTAATAGGAGTCAACATATGATGAAGTTGAAATCGACGCGGTGAAAACAAATTCGGTGTTCACAAGCATTCCACATTCATGCATGGATTCACATTTTGAATAACACTTGGAAGTAGGCAGTAAATTCATGGAATAATTTAAAAAGACTGATTATCTGTTTACCTCCAAAACTTAGTGGTTTCTGTGCTTTTACCACATTGATCTTAATTATTCGGCGTTTTTTACTCTGAACAAATATATTATTATTTAATGTTCATTCTTAACGTTTATTTAGAGGGGAACACAGGAAACAGACTTTAAATCTTTGGTGTACGATGGTACTAACCACCAAACCAACAACAAAAATACTTCAAGATATAACTTCAAATAAGCAGCCACATCGAGGGCTAATCACTGACCTTTCGATGATCTAACGTAATATACACATCACTTAGAAATCGATTCAACAATGCTTTTGCACCACAGACCACACGTTGTCCATATGACGAACTGACACGACAACTCCATGCGATACCACGAATTCTAAAAGATCAATATATTTTTAGATTAGTTACACCAAAATACTACGACGAAATGTGGAGGAAAAAATAACAAAGAGGAAAGACGATTGATAAAATATAAACCGGATGTGACATAAAATTCACTTTGAACACCAGTGAAATTGCACTCTATGCTTCACCGATACGATAACCCAAATCAGATGTATACGAGTTCCTAAAGAGCACTCTGTGTTTCGTTTTGTTAACTAAGGTATTAGGTAACGCCTGAGAATCAGAGGAATTCCCATTGGGCTGATGTAAGTCATTAAGTATTCCAGTCAATATAGAAGAAGGAAGACAAGTCTTCTTGTGATTGACAACCACACGGGGATTAGCTTGATAATTATGGTATCTAAAGTTCCAAACTCAAAATGATGCGTAGATTAAGTGGTGCTACTCGGAGGAGAAACAAATACGAGAAAATCAGACAGGTTTTAGACCACCAGGAAGAGGGTGTATTCACCATATCTTTACCCTTCCACAGATTCTGGGACGGAACAGAGGCTACTTTCCAGCGACTGTCCAAAAATTGCCATACTTCTTGACCTGAAAGCGACATTCGATTCCATCGACCGTGAGGTACTACTAGTCAGTGTTTAGCTGTGAAGAGTATGTCGAGAAAATACATCTCACTGATCAAGGCGCTCACTCTACTTAAACTCATGCAGCCAGATAGCTAAGAGCTCACGGAGAGTTGTCGATAACGATCAGTGGTGTCCGATAAGGACGATCACAATCCCCATTTCTGTTTAGTTTCATCACAAGTATACTAAACGACTGGACACTAACTGGCCTCAGCGACTCAGAGATTGGCTTGTTACTAGGGTATAATCTCGATGACACAATATGTGGATAATATGGTTCTCACTCCTAGGTGAAAACGCTGAAAAAGTACAGTATTCTGAACACCTTGAGGAGCAGAAATCTTCTATAGTTTGGCATACGAGCGATTCGCTGGTGCTGTCGAATGTAACATGATGAGGCTACAGGACTACTACACTACGTCGACTCACTCCTAGCTTAAAGATAGGGAGTGAGTGAAATGGAAGACAATGTTAAACACCTCACTTATTCGGGAAGTTGCATCAAACAGCGCCAGCGGGTTAATCACCGATGAAATCACACCACGGGCAGAGAAGCCTCGTTTGGCCTTCTTCAAGCAACCAACGCCATCTCTAGCCTAATAGACGTGATATATGTGTAAAACTTGAGCACTGTGGTAGTAAGTAATTCCATATTAGTTTGTTTGTTAGATGTATCACACAGTGAAACAGTATTATTTACTGGATGACGTTTCGAACAAAATTTATTGTTCATAATCATATCAATTGTCATCACACGACTTTGAAACTTGAGTTTTATAGTTTTCTTTGTCTTCTATTTGTCGTAGGGGTAGTCGAATTTTCCAGATATCTGGGACAGGTGTTGAATCATTCCTAATACATGTGTTTGCAGTTGATTCGATAAACAAAACTTCTGTTATCAATCTCTCCCTCCACCCTGTGACATTATATTTTAAAATTGTCATCCTATTGTATGGTGGTGTATAACTGCATGTAGTGCTGTAGCTGAACTATTCTCCACATCTCTTAATATCTTTTTCGGGTCAACGAATCTAGATTTAGCTAGGTTTTTATGTTCGGCTAGTCTGACTGCCCCCGTGCTACTACTTTGACCTATGTATTCAACCTAACAATCATTGCAGGCAGGGTATTAGATAAACTAAATTGTTTTGTTTTAAAGGCTCCACAGGATTGCTCCTTTAACTGACAAAGCTTGTTTCTAATTGAGTTTGTGGGTTTGAATGCGAGCCACGTTTATTTCTGCCTTGTTAAGAATTCTGCTTAAGGTTTCCGAGGTTCCTCCCTCGTATGGAATTACTACTGATGATTTAGATTCCTTATTGTTGGTGTCGTCATTATTATTATTATCATTAATAATAATAATTTAGGGGTGTTTTGGGGGGCAATTTTGAGGTTTTAGAAGGTATTTTGGGTAATATTTGGGTTATTCTGGGTTGAGGAAAAATGACGCACTTCCCCGAAATTCTTTCATTGAGTTACTTTAATAAACCCCAAAAGTGCCCGAAAAAAATTTTTAAGTAGGTAGCAAGGATCAAAACCAGAAAATGTAGAAAATAAGTATATAAAGAGTGAGCGATTTATATGCTAAAAAAACCAATCACAACTCGTCTGACACTCACCTATACACTTTTCCAACATCTACTTTATTCATCGGAGCAATTCCGCTGCACGGTTTCAGAAAAAGCGATACTTCACCACCACCACCAGGAAAGACTCCACGTTTCAGAATATCGATTTTAATCGATGCACTGGCACTCAAACCGATGACACTTTTGTAAATGGGTAACCACGACTGTATTATCATATCCAAAGAGGGATCATGGGGAATGTTAGTAACCCCAGTTAAAATAGCTTCAATAGGTGTTTTGCAAAATGGTGCTACCATGAGTAGGAATTCAACGTAATAACCCAGTCCTCTGCTCTTAGAGCATTCGAAAGTGAAAGTGCCTCCAACCAATGTGCCTGGAAAAATTGTGACAGCCGTACCTGTATTCACTCAGCATAATAGAGACTGAAACTAACCTGTATCATTTATCTTAATTATTGATCCATTAGATATTTCATCGACAAGTTTTAGAAGGCATACTTCTGCATCATCTACACCGGGATTCGCGGATTTATGTCGGATACATTTTAAAATAAGCTTTTTGCAGCTAATTAAACTAAGTGCGAGCTTCACTCTGAAATTACCATGACCTTCAGCTAATACGCTTGAAACCATGTGCTTATATAACGTTACAAACAAACTAGGCGCGGCAATTTCAATGTTTCAACGAAATGAATCTATCAGTGACGAACCAAAACACATCGTAGGTTCTTCCCGTGATAAAAAAGTTCGGATGACTCCTTTGGTTTCAAGTGTGTTTTTCAATGGTATCTAATACTTCCTTAAAATACTGTTTAGATTTTCATTCAGCCTTCTTTTTATGTATCTACTTATGAGACTGTAAATAACCATTCGGATTCCAGAAAACAAGATTTCATCAGAGATCCATTTGCGGGAATTTTAAACCCACAAGGTCTTCAACTCGAGTTTTAGATAAAAACCATGGATAACTTTGATCACAGACCAATAATAAAAATATATACTCATAATACAGTACAAGAGAGACGCTAAAATTACAGCGACTGTCAAATAGTTACAAATAATGAAACTTCATAAAACAGTCGTATAATACAGATGGTAGTCTGTATAAACTTCACAGGTTCATATGAATGATCTGCATACGTCGCATAAATATTGATTTTAATTGTACTGAACAACTTTCTCATGTGCAAATAGCAGTTCTGGGAGTGGCTTTTAAAGCATTTCCCATCTAATTGTAGCCTCTTGTCCGTTTCTATGGTGGTTTAATGACAAGCTACGCACTTCGTATACTTTTAAAGATGAGATTTTGCATAAAATTTATATCTGGTATACATATCAGTGGCATCATGTTGTCGAATGGCACTATATCTAATGCACTTTTATCAGAAAATGTTGCTTGATACTGATATCTTTGCAAAGTAATTGATTAAATGGGGCACAAGTCCCAAGTTCTAACGTATTTTAATAAATTTTCATGGAATCACTGTCATATTTCGGCTTGTTTACTGAAACAACCCGATAGACACCAGATAGAGCAGGTGGCACAGTGGTTAGGACTCTCGCCGACCATGCACATGGTCGGGGTTCGATACCCTGCCGACGCACACCTGATATCTATGGTCGGCTACCGATTTGGGCTACCGATATCCATGCTGAAAATTCCATACTTGTACTGAAAATACGGTGTGGCATCAACCTGTAATCAAAAATAAGAAAATAAAAATAAATAAACAGTTCAACAAAAGCGATGTGCCATATAATCGCCGTCATTTTCATACACACGCAGTCAAATTTGTCTGTGCGAGCGAATGTTAATATGCATGCAACAATGTCTTAAGGTGTACTTTACAAGGTGTCTAAATTTATGACACTGCACAAATAATATCTTTGTTAGATACTGTTTATTCTATTGTCACACACGTACATGCCAATTTGTGTGTGTGGGCGTACATATATAGGGAGGAATAACCACAGTTTGCATCTGAGGGTTGCAGAGCATATTCCAAAGTAGTTAGAAAAACAGATAAACTTTGGGAAATCAACGGGCTCAGACCACCCACTTCGTCTATGTTTTAACATCTTGTCGTTACGAACCACAAGATTGCTGTCATAACAACTTTTGAGGTTATTTTTAGAAACGGTGAAGAGCACTTACTTAAGTACGCTGAGGTGATAGCTATTCGTAAACTTAAGTCCCCATGTGTACATGAAGAAAATTTAGTACTGCTTTTGATTTATCTACCGTGGTAATCCTAATTTGATTAGATAACCAAATGTGGTGTTAATAATTCTCATTATTCTTATTCTAAAGTCCTTTTGTCAATTTTTGTATTTTAATTGGCCTTATTTCCCATGAAAAATGACTTAACAAGTGAATGTGTCTGGGATTAGATTGTTTGAAATGTGTATGGAGCAAATATGTCACAACAATTTTTCAAATAATCTCCGTCTTCTAATAACCCTGTCCAAGTAAACCATTTCACCATTGAGAATCATAAGTGGTCTACTAGGATGAATCTTCAAATACATCCTACAGCTTGTTCACATTTTAGGTTCGGTTAATTCCGTTTTTTATGGAATTCGACTGCTGTGCAATGTTGATATATTCGGCGAAATGTTATTGCGTGATGACGCAAAGTATATGTGCGCTTCACACACATTATTTAGTAGATTTCTACCACCTCCGAGTAAATTGTATTTATTGAGAAGGTTTAAATGGGCCTGTGATTTCTGAAGCTCTCAGATAGGAACTGGCAATACTATCGTTTGGATAGCCTTTTAATCACTTATAAAGTATCCTTCCAGCGGAGGCCAATGCGGCTGCTTGCTGCATTCCCATTGGTAGTTTGTTCCATATCGGATTGTATCTAATCAAGTAAAACATTAACCTGTTTTAGGCTGTTTGACAGCCACTGTACCTTGAATGTGTATTAGGAGCCAAGTTAAACATTAAGCACCACTAACTACCATTCAGAGAAAGACCTAGAATTTCCCCATAAGTTTCATCCAGGTGAGTTGGTTCTATTCTGCCTGATTAATGTCAGATTTCAGGGAGAGTAAGCTGAGGATTCCAATACTTCTTAGGGACACTTTTGCCAGGTCCCAATTGCCCTTAACCTATATTTTGTAAATTTATAGTTACTGGGTTTTAAAACAGCCTGTGACAGGTATAGCTGCTGAAACAGAAAATAGTCTCCTATCAACAGTTCAGTGTTACCAGCACTGCAAGGATATCGCATCATGGAAAATGGAGAGAATTACACCATTGCTAGCACGAGGTGTCATCGTATACGTGGATGACTGGAAAGGTTATAACTACCTGTCATTGCTTGGATGTATTCACAGGACGTAACAAGCAGATGGTCTTATTAAAGGAATACTTTCTTACTACGATATGATTTTGGATTAGCATCATAAAAATGCGATTACATTCTTCATTAATGTTCGACATGACCTATTCTACATGTAGCTGTGGTGTGTGCTTATAGTTGAAGAAAAACTTCAAATTGTCGTTGACTAAAGGAAAGAAAAACAATATCTGTAATGTAATCAGTTTAAATATTTCCCCATAGAAGTGGTAGAAGTAAATTCAAGGAGCCCATGTATTTACATTGCCTCAAGGATTCAAAGAACATCTGTGCTGTTCTGAAATGCAAATAATACTCAGAGTTGTTGTGAAGTACATGGCCTACTATCACTCATTGGTTTATAAGTCTTTATGACATACTAAGTTACGATGAAATGATAATGTGTTTGTCTTTTTAAGGACTTATTTTTTAATAACGGAAATAATGGAAATGCAATACATCACACATTTGTTCCATCACACACCACATGAATACAATCGTCATCTCGAATATGAGCAGCCAAGGCGAGAACATTTACCAATAAAGTTAATTATTTAAGGATCCAAATGAACCAGTGGGACAGAAACATTCCCGGGAAAGGTGTTCAGGATAATCAGCATTTATGGCGTATGGAGAAAGGTGAATCTATGTCAGTGACTTGGTGTGCCTATAAAATTCATGAATATTCATTCTTACCATATTATATTCTCACAGAGGAACCCGATATTTTGATTATTAATGCAACCCTTATTCATAAATTACGAAGTATTGCTCATTGACTTCTGTAGCCACTGAAACAATCAAAAATTTCCCAGCACTCAAGTTATCTTTTTCTAGTAAGTGCTTTCCCCAGGAGCATATGTTGGTAGATCTCTCCGAAAAACCACGGTACGAACAATTCCAGTCCTTCAAACATTCTGTCCGATAATACCACCGCTCTACGTTTACAGAGGTGAAATTTGAATTGCGTTGAAGTCTGAAGAACACGTAAGGGCTACACAATTCACTTTGAAATGGCCACTCTGAACTATTACTTGACAGAAAAACATATTTATAAATTCGTGGGCCCATTTCACTGACATTTTACCTTCTATTTTATTATAGCTAACTATGATCTATGTATTTCTGGTTTCGGATATCTTACACTCGTGCATACTATTTGGTTTAACCCATTTTGTTCATTATAATGTATCATGGGATAAACATGGTGACTCGCTTTAAAACCTCCACTTCTGTGGAGGTGAATTCCGTAGTAACTACCAAAGTGATTGATATGCCCCACAACTACGCACCTCTGAACTAGGGTACTACTTTGAAAGGCATAGCATTATGCCTGAAACCATCTAGTAAAGGGGTGTGTGTTCCCAGTTACCTTATGCGATTATCCATGAAACGCGGAACCTTACGGTTCACTTATCCACTGACGAGCAGACATACACCGTGCTAAACGTGAGGTGATAAAACGCCTCTTCGTGTCAGAAAGACAGTTTATACAACGTATACAAAGTTTATAGAACGGATATGGGAAATAGATCTCCATCACACCTCTTGTGCTATCTGCAACAGCTTGTAGAGAACAGCATGATGGGGGAGGCTGTTCTGAAACAAAGTTGGTCACGAGCCCTCCTGAAGTATGCGTAACAAACCATGGACTCACAAGACCCTGACTCCCCTCTTGAACAGCTAGCACGCACAGCTGACCGAATGTTTGAGGACAGACGTTTAACAGAAACAGATGAAACCTATGAGTATAAGCAAAGGCGTACCAATCTCAGAACTGGTGGCCAAGGTTAGATTAATAAAAGAACGACTCATACGAATACACTTAGCATAGGACAGATGAGGTAGACTGCAAAAAGAGCACGTCTATGGTCAAAAGGTAGACCAAGGCTGAAATAAACCAACAGGACAATTCTGGTGGTACCACTTGGGGTCTTACGCACAGCCAATAAAATGTACACAACCATGGGTCTGGCCTAAACTACCTTACAAACAACAGGGAAACAGTCATGCCCTTTTGTGGTAGCGATTACAGAGATGGGGTACCCGCACAGTCCCCTGTTCTACATCAAGAACAAAACAATGTCACGAACCCCCAGGCTGATACGGGAGCTGCACTCGGTATCACGCGAAAACAGAGGCCGAATCAGTATAAAATAAGTCCTGGGTCACGCCGCAGGCCTCCAAGAAATCACATCACGACGTTTGGGAGAAAATCACCGACACAGGCTTAAGTGACAGCTTCCATGGGCTCTTGCCTTTGTTGATTTAGACCCAAGAATCTTCCGTGCATGTTTCTTGAAAAGATGTGACTCATTAGTGAATGGCCGAAATAGACGTCTAATAATGAAAGAAACCCGCTGTCATACGAATAACAAGGCCAGCTAGTGCCACTTGCTGAATCCAGTTGGAATCAGCCGAAATGTTCCGGAAAGTGCTGGCGGAATTCCCAACTCTATTCGCAAGCAGCCTACCTTTTTCCTGAGGCTGAATGAAAAATTATTTATATTGCTAGGACACATCACCCCTAGTTTACGCTAAGCTAAGAAGTATATCCCCAGACAGGGCTAAAAAGCCTGAATTTCATTACACTCTTCGGTTTTGGAATATTCGGACTTTCATTGGTCAGTGTTCTTCGCCGTCACATTTGATGCCTAAGAAAAACCAAACTGGTTTGCTCCCTCTTGGTGATTACAGAGCCCTGAATAAGCAAACTGTTCCAAACAAATACCCAGCAACCCACATTACACACATTTCTAGTAGCTTTTGAGGTGTCACAATGTCTATCAAAACAGGCCTAGTTCTCGCCCATTACAGTATTGTGGTGGCTGAGATAGATATACCTAAAGTAGACATTACTACCCCATTTGGAATGCGTGAGGATGATACTTGGTCCCCGGAACGATGCGTAAACTTTCCGAAGATTTATGGACGACTTGCTGCGTAAATTTCTGTTAGTCAGAAGAGGCATCCGACGCAGTTGCACAGCTGAAAGAAGCGTTGGTAGAGACACAACCCTAAAATATCTTAATCCAGCTGCTCCTCTTGCATTAGTAGTAGACTTGTCAGATAAGGCTGTGGGAACAGCTCTAAATCAGCTGATAAAAATTAACTGGGAACCAATGGCATTCTTCTCCAAACGGCTTGGTCATAAAGAAACGAGGTACCTTACTTTTGGCAGAGAGTAGCTAGCAGTCCACCAAGTATTTAGACTCTTTCGTCACATGGTAAAGGCTAAACTGCTCCCAATCTATACAGATCACAAGCCTCCCATTTTATCTGTCAACACGAAAATAGACAAATGCTCACCATGCAAAATTTGTCACCTCTATTTTATGTCACAGTTTGCCAGTGAAATAAGACAGGCGAAGGAGATGGAGAACTATGAGGCCAATGCACTCCCTAGAATGCATGTGAATAGAAAGCGCCAAACCGCTGTAGACTTTAAAGCATTGGCCGAAAATCAAGGGAACAACTAAGAGTTTTAAGTATACCCTCATTGTAGATAAATAGAGTCCCTAACTTAAATAGCTACCATCTCCTGTAGATGGCAACTTTATAAACTGTGATACAACGAAAGACTCTCCAGGTCCTTCGTTTTTGAAATTATTTTAACTCGTTTTCACATCCTGGACCACAAGCCTCAGCCAGAGCAATCTTGGCTAGGTATATTCGACGAAAACTAAAACGCGGCGTGCAGAAGTGGATGAGAGAGCGTGTGGCATGCTAGAGGGCTAAATTAAGCGGACACGCAGTGTACCACTTAAGAAAATTCTCGCTACCGTATACTCGTCTCGCCCCTGTTCACATAGAATTAATAGGTCTCCTGGTACACTAAAACTAATTCACCTACTTACTCAAATGCATTGATAGGTCCAAGAGGATGCTGGTGACTGCACAGCTTAGTGATATTACACGGAAGCGGGAGCGGGAGCATTTCTTCAAAACTTGGTAGTCATGTATCCGTGAGCCTATAGCAATAACGAGTGATGGAGGGGCTCAATTCGAGTCAGAGCCTTTCAAAAGGCTGTCTAAGTTCCTCTGATAGCGCAGAATCCACTGAACAACACATCATCACTCTAGTGGGGTGACATAACGCTTCCATCAGCAAGTGAAGTCTGTACTGACACCTCACTCTAATCCCACTCACTGAACAGAATTCTTTCCAGTTGTGATGTTTAGTATCCGATCATCTGAAAAATGATGCCCAATGTCGCGCTTCAGAAATGCTACTCGGAACGACACTGAGACTGCCAGGCGAGTTTATTATTCCTATTGCTGGTGAAAAAACTTGACTAGACCACCTATATCGACGGAATCAACTAAAAACGGCCAACCAAATTACAGCTCCCCTAACGACAGCAAGCAGGAGAAGGACATAGAGACAAGGATCTAGATTCTTGCTCTCATGCATGCGTGAGATATGATAAAACATAACCACCCCTTAGTCCACCGTGCGAAGGACCCTTCTAAGTCAGGACAAGATAACAGAAACACTTCGTTATTCAGCGAGGTAGTATCAATTAGAGTGTATTAGTAGGCTCGAACCGGTTCACCGAAACAATGACCCTCCCCCCGTAGTGGTAGAAAGGCTTCCACAGATGGCAGTCGATGTCGCCGATACTAACGTGAAAACTACTGAAACTGGCAAGTGAGTTGAATGAGCTGACCATTTAATTCGGGAAATTTCTTAGAATGACTACGGAAAAAGTTAGTCAACCAAATGCATTAATTTGATTGACCCTTATCTACACGCTTATAATAATAATTAATATTTTGTATAAACGGGTAAGTTTACATGAAATGCATGCCATTTTTACAGGCACGATCAATTGTTACGAATTACATTTGTGAATTAGCATACATTATCACTTTTTAAAAAGTTCAAATTGTTGAATTATAGTACAAGCAATCGGAACAGATTCTTATAATTGTTAATTTGTAAATCTTTCACGAAGGTCTCCATCGAAGTTGAGCAACAACCCATACTTTGTTCCACTTCCTGATCATAGTAATGGTCTATCGATAAACAACATATATTTAAGTGAGTACTCTTGTAACAACAGAAGACAAGGGTCAGGCAACAGATCATTTATTAAGGAAATCAAAGCATATTTATATATTTTCATGTAAATTATTATAGATTAGTTAAGCAAACAAACACAGTCTTCTGATTGGTTGTTTCTCACCTAAAGTTAATCTTTCATCTCTTTGTGACTGTTTCTTGAATGTCACATCATCTATATGTTAACTGTATCCGCTTACGCAAAGTCTACTGTGGTTGGCTGTTGAATCAGTCTTTGTTCATATTTTCTCACAACAAATCTTGAGAACGTAAACATTGACGTAAATTACTGTCTACCAATTTGGCTAGTAGACAGCTCTCACCACACCGTGACCCCACGTGCTTGAACGCTATTTCAGGAAGAGGAGAAAATCCTGCACAGCTACAAAGTGGTATAAAATGCATTCATGAATAATACATTATTGGAAGTATATTTACAAGAAAAATACAAGAATAAGCTATACAGTACTTGATATGGCAGTGCACCTTTGCAATGTATGATGCTAACCATATTGGTTTTACCAAGGAAAACTATGACGTTTTCTATGAAAATAAAGTTATTCTCAAACGTGAGTCTTGTTACGTTGTTTTTTATCATCAGAGCAACCAAACTTTATGCGAGAGAAGGGTGTAAATGAGAAAAAAGGAAAAAAAGTAAATTTCAGCTTTATTAAGGTCCTAGGAAGTTGAGATAAAATAGAGTATAATAGTAATTAGGTAGAAGTATTAAACTTGGGCACTGTGGTGGAGTATAATTCCATTATGGATAAGATTTTATTTTGATAAATCACAGTGTTGTACAGTTATATTAACTGATGACGTTTCGAGCATAAACTATTGCTTATAATCATATGATTATGATTATGAGCAATAGTTTGTGCTCGAAACGTCATCAGTTAATATAACTGTACAACACTGTGATTTATCAAAATAAAATCTTATCCATTATGTAATCAGGTAGAAGGATTATCGTGAAGTATATAAGTGACATTTCAGAGAGAAGTGGCTCGAAGGATTAGAACGTTAATATAACTGTACTACACTGTGTGATTTATCAAAATAAAATCTTATCCATTATGGAATTATACTCTACCACAGTGCCCAAGTTTTATACTTATAGGAATAGAACGTGTTGGATATGGTGACCTGTAGGATGCCTGGCGAACTTGTGTATGGCCCATGGGGTAGCATCTTGACAAGAAACTGAGCAGGCTTGTAGATGTTAGGGGCGAAAGCATTATTTTTTGTAAGTTAAATCTGCACAGTCATTATTGTTTTAGCTTTTTTAGCTTTTTAAAGTCTAATTTATATATATTTTTATACATTCGGTATCTAAACTCATGTTTAATTCTCGAGCTGCCAAAATAATCATCTTGCTGTCCTACGGATCGGAGCGATTCACATTTGTGATCGCTACAAAATCTGCTGATCAGGATTAAGGCCATAAATGGATTTCAAAAGGATGTCATTTATAGTCATTTGAATGAATATATGTAGGGAAGGTGGTGAAACTTTTCAATTGATACTCCTATGCTTAACTGGGAGATGTTTTTATAACAAGTCAGAGAAAGATACCCTATGTAACATTTATAATGCATTTTTCTGATAAATATATGTTTTCCATAATCAAAAATGCCTCTTTCTGGTGATTGGGTCACTGAAGGTCACTCGCTGATTGGCCGTTAGTGGTGCTTGAAGTTTAACTTTGCCGGCAATAGATATTATGAGTGTAGATTGTTTAAACATAAAAGGAGAAAATGTACATACACAGCGATGATAGTGTAGAGGAATATGTTCATCCCTTTATATCAGTATCAATGTATCTATAGATGAAGTAGCCAGCAGAGTTAGATTAGGGGGGATAGAAAGTAGTAAGACGAAAAGTTTGTGTGTATACTAAAAAACAGTCCGTGGATTTTAACGCGATAGACCATTTGGATGGAGTCTTCGCGTCACGGCATGACCGCCCATCCTCCGCCTAAAGCTTACGATGGACGATACAGTAGCCATGTCTGTTGATAGAGAGTTTCAAGGGCGGCAAACTCGAAGTGAAAAGAAATGAGAGAGCTCTCGAGTCGTGGCTCTCTGGTAAGCTACCTTTTCTTTGGATAGCCATGAGGTAAGAGAGTCTCTAAGAAAAGGCCATACTGGGTCTTTGTCTTGTACATATTCACTATTTCTAGTTAAAACGTTAAGCACCATTAATTTTGCCTAACTTTTGCTTACTATAAGATTAAAATCTTGAAAAATATTTTGCCCTTTTCGCGCAACCCCTCTGCTTTCTTATTTTCAGACTTCTTTTGGAGGTCGTAGTCTCAGTGGTTGTTTTCCCTGAAGTTACCTGTGAATTTAGTTTTTGTTAAGATAATGAATATCAGCCACTGCAACTTATCATCTAAGCTCGGTATCTAGTCGAAACCATTACAGAATTAAGTATCCTGCCAAATGAAGTTAGCCTCCTAATGTCCAGTCTTGACGCGGCTTTTGGAAGGTAGGTAAATATGATAATTAGGAACAGATTTTATCGAAACACGGATTCATGCAAACCTTTCCAGTGGAATGCCGTGCTTAATGAGGCTTGTCACATGCGTAGGTTTAGTAAGCCAGAACGGCTGCTGCTGTATACATTCCAACAAATCTAAAAATACCGGTTAGATTACGTAAAAGAAAGCATTTTGCGATATGTGCAAATAACACTTTGCATACCACCGTACACATTGAGCACCGGTATTACATCTTCGAATAATTTTAAGGTTTACACAGTCCAAGGATTCGAAGTGACGTGAATAAGGCCAGAGGAGAGACGCATTAAGGCAAGGCTTGCACAGTGATATTTGTCACACCAAAAGATACCTGATTTCGTACTTTGCCCCTCATTCGGCTTGCCATCACACATACACAGGTCCAGTTACGTCCACAACAGAATCTCCAGAAATACTCACACATTCCCTCTCCACTATGACTGCACCTGTCAACAGCACATCCACTGAACCCGTTGTATTCTATTCCTGCGTGTGGCTGACTATCGATTTCGGAAGCCCATTTTCGGTATTCATCAACGAAACTCCCAGAATCCTCAAGTTTGTAGAATGTATGGTACTATTAAAATACACAAGCCAGGTTACCCCATACAACCAATAGTAGATTTCAGTAATACCCCTACTTATGAATTATCAAAACACTTAGCTCTAATATTATGCCCCAATACAAAATGTTCAAACTCGAGACTAACTAAATCATATCACATGAAAAATAAACTAAATGACGTTCAACTAAAGAATGATGACACAATGGTTAGTTTTGATATAAGTAGTCTTTATGCTTATATACCAATCAATATGGCCTTAGAAGCAGTTAAAAAGGAACTAACTGCAGATCCTGAACTCACTCATAGGACAAAGCTGCCCATTGGAGAAATTATTTTAGGAATTCTGTTATGCCTCGCATCTACTATCTTTAAATTCCAAGGCAAAATATATAGACAAACTGAAGGTGTAGTAACGGGGTCACCAATATACCCTATCGTAGCAGATATATTTACGGACAGCTGAGAGAGTATTGCTCTTAATACATTTAACCCTACTCCAAAAATATGGTGGAGATACGTGGAAAACACTTTCACTCACAGTGTCTCTAAATTCTTGACACACATAAACAACTTGATATGATTATGAGCAATAAATTGTGCTCGAAACGTCATCAGTAAATATTAATGTATAACACTGTGAGACTCTATCAAAATAAAATTTACCCATAATGGAACGACACATAAACTTACTAGTGAAGGGGATAAAATTCACATTTGTATCGGAAAATGAACAAGGAGAATTATCTTTGTTAGATTGTGAAATAAAACGAATAGAAGAAGGCAAACTACACACTAGTGTTTATAGAAAACCATCGCATTCTAATAGATATTTAGACTTTAATTCATCTCATCCTTTAACTGTTAAGGCAGGCTTAGTTAAGTGTTTAACAAACCGAGCAATGGCAATAAGTAGCACAAAAAAAGACCTAAATGATGAAATAAAACAGATAGAAGAGGCGTTGGTTTTAAATAACTATCCTATAAAATTCATTAGGAAGATTGAAAAACGCCAAAAGAAAAATAAAAAGAATTGTGAAACTAATAATAATAACATAAATAAGAGAGAATATAAGTCATCGACAGTTATACCATATAAAGAAGGGACATCTGAGACCCTACGTAGGATTCTAAATAAAGCAGGAATTAGGGTGACATTTAAACCTACAAACCCACTCAGGGACAAGCTCTGTAGGTTAAAGGACCCAGTGGACCCAATTAGACAAAATAATATAATTTACAAAATACCCTGCAATGACTGTGAGGTCAACTACATAGGTCAAACTAGTAGGTCAGGAGTAGTCAGATTGTCAGAACATAAGAATTTAGCTAAGGTAAGAATGGTTGACCCAGAGAAGATAAGTAATTTAGAAAAAAGCTCGGCAACTGCAATGCATGCATTAACACACAACCACACAATAGGGTGGGAGAGGGTTAAGACTTTAAGAAGTAATCTATGTAGGTGGAGAGAGAGATTGATTACTGAATCCTGGTTCATTGAGTCTACAACCAACACATGTAACAGATAAGACTCAATGCAAATACCAGAAATATGGAAGATATTATTACCGCCAGTCAAATCAGAAGAGGATAATAAATAATCTCAAAATTCTATCTCAATTCAAGCACACCACAACATTCTAATAAGTTGCTTACTATGACTGTAAAAACGCCCGTCTTATTTCCCATCTGATTGTAATTGATCAATAACACTCATATTATTATTTCTGAATGCAAATTATCCCATATTGGTTTTTATTCTAAGATCTAGTCAATTCCACACGTGTACATAAATGAAAAAGAAATATGTGTGGGTAACTTGCTATGATTATGAGCAATATTTTGTGCTCGAAACGTCATTAGTTAATGTTACTGTTTAACACTGTGTGATTTATCACAATAAAATTTTATCCACAATGGAGTCCTCAGGTAATTGTTTGTATTTTCAGCAAGATGCTTGACTATCAGTAGAAAGAGAGGTTCTCAAACCACTTACTCAATTCCATTACAGAGCAGTGGGTTATCCCAGTTTTTTTAATTCTTTGTCCAGGACACGTTTTCTTGACTTGTTACGTGATAATTTCCCCAGTACTTTGCCAACTGTTTTTGGTATTCGTCTCTCTCCTAATAGTTTTATACCGATTCACTATTGATTTACTGAAATATAGCAGCGGACAGAAAACATAAAACTCACTCGGTGAGTCTGCTTGTCTTCGCTGGCTGCTATTGCTCAGGTTTTAGTTCACGTGGTGTCACCTCTTGTAGCACTGGGGATGAACCGCTGAAATACTGCAATGAAGCATATTTGAACAAAACATTTATACCATACAACCATGCGAAACAAGTCTCTACAATTCTGTAGCTGTCCACTTGTTTCAATATCTTTATGGCTACGCGTTTGCGGACACAAGCAGTTGGGTCTAAACAAAAGGCCGGTAATCGAACAAGTGTTTCAACAGTGAGAAAGAGTTATTCTGTGTTGAATATATCATCAGTGAGAAGCCGTTCGAAAGGTTCTCTATGAGTTCGCATTTTCGCCAAGTTATGTGGGGCGTGATAACAGACAGATGAGTCCGCCCTACTACTCTTGGCTCCAAAGATATCCTCGGGCACGTTTCAGAGCAAACCAATTCTTCGCTGCAAGTGAAGGCGTAAGACTGTGTGATTTATAAAATAAAGTCTTATCCACAGTGGAGTTATACTCTACCACAGTGCTCAAGTTTTATACTTATGTCAGCAAAAAACGCTGGTGTAACTTCAAGACTCAGTGCTTGAAGCCCTATGTTCCGTTCGGAAAGCAAAGGGAGTCCACCAGTGATCGACTGAAAGCAGATAAACTCCTAGGAACATCTTGAAGTACCTGCTCCGCTTCCAGCCCCGAAACCAGCCTGTTTCTGCCACTGAAAACCCTGCCATCACATCGCCAGAACTGTTCAAAGAAATAGTATAAAATGGCCTCTGTTCTAGGCAGTACAATCTTTAAGATCAAATCATGGTAAGACGGATGTAATTTAATACTTACTGCTTATATCCAACCTAAGCATTTTCAAGGACAGTCGGCTTAACATAAGAAAGCCATTTGTTAGTCAGTAGTGAATGCTTAGAGCAGGGAATCCACGGACACATCTATCTCACATATGCCTCGCACTGCGTTAGGACCAACGTTCTTAAGATTTCCCCCAAACCAAGCAAATGATCTGAAGCAAGTGTGCCAATCACCTCAGCTGTAAGCTACTTCCAACAGTCTAATGCCACATTATAGCGTGCAGGGTAGTAGTGGAACTTCGTCAACTCAGTTGAACCACGGCCGTTCCACTATCAACGACCATTTATTTTATACTCGAGGAGTGAAACACACGGTGGACAGTATAATTTTTAAGGAAAAGAGCTCTAAAGCTTCATTGTGGTGTGCTCATATACTTCTACACTCTCTTCAAATCATCGTTGGTAAATACTTCTCTCAGCAGCCGTAGGTGTAATGTTACTCTTTTACTGGTAGTGGTGGTGCTAGGAGCATCCTGGCTACCAGTTATGTGGGCCAGAGTGAAGTGTATGCATGTAGTGTAGCTATAGTTCAGGACTAGCAATATTGGTAGCTATACATCGATCCTGAGCGTTATACCTCATTGAAATCAAATAAAAGCGAGTTGAGAATCATCCAAGCAACCAAACGTATGTGTTTCCCAGAAAGGCAAGAAACAGACTGGTCGTTGAGTCCTATATGAGAGGAAGAATGTAAATACGCAGAATCGGAAGCCCATTATATAGTCACAAGGAGTCTCCAAGTAGTCTATCAGTTGCAGTGGTTGTTCAAACATATGGGAATGAATCAGGTTGTGGCTACAAACATTTGCTAGTTATGTTGGTTAATGTTACCTCTTCACAGCCAGTACATCACGACGAAAACGGTGAACTCTCACTTTTCGAAAATCCTAAGATGTTTCCCTCGGACTTAGCACAAAACAAAGAATCACATCATAAAAGCCTGTAGTAAGAGAAAGCCAAATGTCCTGTGGCAACGATGTAGCAAAGTAGCACTACAAACTCAGACGTATTTTGTCGTTGAGCGGGAGAATACAACAGTAGTGAGAAACACGAGGACGGGCAGATTTCTTTTTATTGGAGTTTACTGCTAACGGAATTCATGGCTTGTGGAGAGGGCCAAACGCCTATGAAATGTAGAACAGTGTAGGTTTAATGACCAACTCTCCCGAAAAACAACCACGTGAACTTTCGACTGACAAGACGTAGGAACCAGTTTACGAGTTAGTTTATTTCGGAAGCACACTGTTGAGCAAGAGGATAGGAGAAATTTAAGCAATCACGCGGAAGACAATTCACCCCTCATTATCGTACGATGGCCAGAGAGAGCCTTACGAATCACTGGGAAGATAGGTTTATCACTTTTTACACGCCTTGTGTTCCTGAATTCCTTAATCGCTAACTCCCACCGAGTGACCGATCCTGATTTTGACATCCACATCATTGATACCTGTAGTTGAGAGGACACTTCTTAGACAAGTGAAAGAAGTGACCTGTTTTGAATTTATTTCGTTAGTAGTGGTCATTGCTAGTTGTTAGGCTGGATTTCACTGTAGACCTTCTAGTTTAGGAAATAGGAAATGCAAATTTTTCTGGTATTTGGGTTGGTTCAATATGTTTCTGTCTGACCACTCTCCGCCGACTGTTACGTGATCCAGTGCACCGAGAACATAAAAATAACAAGTGACGGAGAACAGCCTCGTCCTACTCTTTCTTCACCTCAAAGCCTTCAATGAGTTTATAGACATTTCAGTGATCTGTCTCTTTTGGATACCTCGACCAAACCCTTTGTCTTATTAATCTGAACTTACATTCATTTTCCTCACTCATTTCAATGCAGATACATTAGGCTGAGAAAATAAAATTCAGGGTCACCTCATAACGACAAGAGAATGAAGTTGAATTATTACTTATTACTACTCATTACTTATTTTTACTCAAGCTCGTCACTAAGACATTCAACAGTGAATTTGTTTATCTACACAAACATTTTGAGGTCATTGGACGTTCATTTTAGAAAGAATAACGTATTACTGACAAAAACAGATACAGCCGGTAAGTTTTCCGCTGTAGATGTTTATACACCTGAGTTTATAGTTTCAGTGTCAGTAATGAGCGATATTAAGTGATAAATCCGCTAAAATTTTCGCAGCAAGAGGATGATATGTAAGAATGTGGATGTATAGATATTTAAGCCTACTAATATTTACTACAAAAATTCCCATTAATTAATCTGAGGAAAGCAGCAAGACAACAACCAATGGGCCGTATATTATCAACTGTGTACAGCCGAAATAATGAAAGTTAGCAGTTTCATCACGATTTCCAAATGCTTTATTAATATTTGATTATAATCTAAACGAAACAAGTTATGTTGTTAACACGGGTATCAGCAAGGCACCGAATTAAATAAATCGGAGAAATTCGTCAGAAAGTAGCTAATGAACAAACGAAAATCAAAAAATATGTTGTGAGTCTAGCTCATTTAGTTAAAAACCAGAAGTATGAAACAAACGTTTAATAAGTGATGAACTAGGTAAATAACAGGTAGTGTAATTAGCATTCAGAGTAAATAAAAGATGATATACTCGATTAAGCTAAAATAAATGGAGAGACTTACCGCAACCTCCTTTTGAATATACAACTCATATGACGTTTCGATGGTGATATTCCCTCAGCAGTTCGAAAAAATTCACTACGCTTTTCGTCTAACAGTTTATAGGAATTCGGTGTGTCTGCATGATGTTCTTCGCCAGCCAAATTTCTCATGGTTGTAATGACTACAGATTTACAAGATGTTCGGTGTGTGATCTGAATAATTTGAAAATTGTGCATCTCTTCGATTATGAATTACTTTTGGCCCATTTCTCTCTTTACAGGTTCCCCTGCAATGTATGTTTGATCACTTTTGAAAACATCGAATTCTAGGTCACAACCAACTATTGCAAGTTACGAAAATGCCAGCAAAGTAGCAGACCACATCAAGAAGCAAATACAAATAGTGCCAGAGATAGGAATAATCTGTGGAAGTGGGCTCGGTAACTTGGTTGATGTAATAGAAGATAAAACTGTCATTCGATATGAAGACATACCGGATTTCCCCCGGACAAGCGGTAAGGCGAGAACGAAGCTTCTTCATTCATTTCAGTGGTCGGACATGCGGGCAATCTAGTTTTCGGTAAACTTGGAAATCGTGAAGTGGTTGCCATGCAAGGCAGGTTCCACATGTACGAAGGTTACTCTAGAGAACAAGTAAGATGTGATGTATATTACTCATCTTCCACCGAAGATCGCTCTTCCTATTCGCGTGTTGAAATTTTTGGGAGTCAAAGTGCTTATAGTAAGTAATGCAAGTGGTGGTCTGAACAGAGGTTTCAAATGTGGTGATTTCATGGTGATTAAGGATCATATAAACCTGCCAGGTATGGTCCTGAATAATGTACTCGTAGGACCAAATGAAGAGAAGTATGCTACAATTTATTTTAATATCTATATTAAATAGGTTTGGGCCCAGATTCTTAGCAACCTCAAACGCATACAACCCCGAAATTCGTAAATTGGCCATTCAATTATCTGAGAAAATGAATATTCGTCATTTGGTTCATGAAGGTGTATATGCTTTTTCTTCTGGTCCAACATATGAATCGGCTGCTGAAAGTAAAATGCTTCTCGCACTGGGTGCAGACGTGGCTGGTAAGTCAAAATTATGGTATATGCATACACATGTCTCCTGAAATGGGAATCACAGCCAGTTGATCTGCAACTATCGGTAGGCTGCAGCTTGTATTTCCTATAAAAGCGGTTGTAATGCAGAAACTAAAAGACAAAATTCCTAGGCTAGCCACGCCAAACTGCATCTATCAATGCGATGCTTCTATGGAGCCACTTTTATTGACTGTTGTTCTTCGAACTTAATTTTTCGTGCTTGAAAACACCTATCAATGTAGCTAAATAAAGATGTTGAGACCACCAACAGTTTCACAATAAATTACCTGGTTCAAACAGTCCAGAAAGCTGGCGTTGATGAAGCTTTTTCTATGATATCTCCACGGTCGAATAAATTACCAAAGACTTCTAGATGGCGAATACTGCACACAGTAGAGGGCATTCCAATTCTCTTAAAACAACCGGAGATCTGCATGCAAAAGAGACAGGTCCAGCCACTGTTGTGACTTCTGCCTACCGCCTAACCAATAAATCCACATATTCCGTGTTACTTCTCTTAGTTATTATTAATGCGCATTATCTCCTACTGACGCTTCTGAAATGTTATCTGTTGATACTAATGCTTCAGTGTAATTTAAAAAATAATGGTGTTAGTGACAATGTTTTCTTACTTTCCTGAAGATGAATTCATTGAAAGGCGCATTCTTTGTTCATTAACCAACCTTTTGAAACAGAAACTACATGGCACTGTTGGGTGAACTTCTGAAAAAGGGAAAACAACCTACAGTTTAGTAATGAGACTAGTGGTGATAGGTTTCAGTTCCAAATAGTAGTAAATAATACTCTTTGGAGCAACAGTTATGTGGGTCAGTCTTTTGGACTCTCAGTCATCATCATCTTCGGTTGTTTTCACTTTTAGAAAACAGGTGACAAAACGAGTTCGATCACCAGTAAACTTCACTTCAAAAGATCATGTGCCCCAGATAATTCATCTACGTATACTGTCAGTAAAGAGGTTTACATCAACTTCCTTGACTTGGCAAGTTTCATAATATTACCACTTACTGACTTTCCCCTAGTCTTCTATACTACAGCAAACACTCATATTTCAAAAGGTGGTACTTTTCAGTTTTATCAGAGGTGCTGAATTTGGGAGAGAACTTAAATTTTTTGACGTATATATTCTTAAGATTATTACAGTCAGACAGTGAGTGTAAGTGAAAGATATCTCAAACACATGATGATGATTCGGTTGAAATGACACACATATATTTTGACTTTTGTCACTATCTATTGCCAAAAATATTTAATCTTTTCATTATTGTAGGTATGAGTACAGTGCCAGAAGTGTTAATTGCACGTCATTGTGGAATGACTGTCTTCGCTGTTTCATTGGTTACAAATGTGTGTATTCTCGATGTAGAGAGTAAGGCAATAGCCAATCATGAGGAGGTTGTGGCTACTGCAAAGAAAAGTGCAGAGATTTTACAATTATGGATCAAGGAAATAATAATCAATGTTTCAATTAATAATTAACTGACTAACAAGGACGAAAGTAAATGTTGATGGTTTCACTCATCTTCTGCCCAAATCAATTCATCCCCGCTTACTGCTTGCATGCATTCTGTTTGAATGATTCTCATGTTATTGTATGTGACCTAACATAAAACACAATGACTGTGTTGCTATAGGTGCTGTATCTTGTGGCTATTTCCAACATCTTCACAGTTATGCAAAAGAACACACAAATGAAGTCAACACAATACATAACTTCGCCAATAATTGTTCTTAGATTTGTGTGAATTTCACTTTTGTCCTGTATTGCACATACTATTCTGTAAGTGCACCATATTTTTACTGTAAACTAAAAAGTTTTTAATAAAAGTTTTATGTCGAATACACTTTATTTGAAGTTGATATGCAATGATAACGAGTGTTAATAAACAGAGCGATTAAAACCTCAGAGAAAATGCTCTTTATCGAACGCTAGAATTTAGAACAAATTGCATACTATTGAGTGATAACATCGGGTGCTGTTTGATAGGGCAGCAAATATCTGTCCAAGAAAGCTCTCACTGCTCCCTTTCCCCCCGTTCTCTTCAAAGCACGCTTATAGGAATTGACGAAGCGTTCACCTTGTCCATAGGATTGAGGTTGATGACAAATTGGACGTTTAGGATGAAAATCTCCTCTGTCACTCGGCTTCAAAGTCGAAGATATTTGATTAGACTTGGAGCAACTAAACTTTTCTCGGAAGACTGAAGGATGCTTTTGACGCGAGTGTTGCAGCAGAGGTGTATTTGAAGCATGACTTGCAATGAAGCCGTCTGGTGAGGACGAAACGTTAGAGCATCCTGAATTTAATCGTACCTTCAAGATATGGAGCTTGTCTAACCAGTCAAGACCAAGCAAATTGAAATCAGGGTAGTTTGTGAGATAATATACACCATTGAACTGATGCTCATCAAGCTGAACTTGGCAGTTTGTCTCACCCATGAGTTTAAGCTCATCTCCAGAAGCGTTCTTAGCGACATGCTCTGTCGGCAGAATCTGTCGACACCCAAGTTTGCGCCACGTGGTTCGGGAAATTAAGGTGAAATCTGATGTCGTATCCAACTGAAGACGAATAGGTTTGCTGTTAACAGATAGCGTAATGCATATGCGTTTTCCGGCGAAACCGAATTTGGAAGTTGTGAAAATGGTCTGTACCCGAGAAGATTGTTTCGGCTTGAAACAGCTACGTCCATTCCTCACCGAAGAGTTTTTCTGTGGTGGACAGTAACCCTCTCTATGTCCAAAACGGTGACACTTGTGGCATTTGTGTTTCTTGAAAGAACAAAACTTGAAAAAATGCAATGAACCGCAGTGGCAGCACACTGACGGACATTTGACTGAATTTCGAGACTGATGTGCTGAGTTCTTAATGGTGGTTGGGGGAGCTGTCACTGAGTTAATTGAACTAAATGCAGACGACTGTGGTTTACACACCACCATTGCAGTGTCGTGCTTCAAGTTGATCAATCGTTAGCATTCTGCTGTCACCATTTGTGAAGTCATTTTCGGATCTGCACCCACGCCTGACAGAAGCCAAGTTTTTGTGTTAGCTTCTTCTGGCTTCTCCAAATCACAAATAAAAATCAAACACTTGAAGTGATCTGGTGTCATTTCGTGTGGTTTGAACCTTTCACATTCCTTGTTCACTTTGCCAGCGTAAGTGAAATAATCATCGAAAAGCATTTTTGTCAACTGAAAACACTGATACCGAATATTAAACATGGATGGCTGTTCACCAAAAATTTGTGATGAAACGGTGACTGTCTCATCGAAAGATAACCCACGTAGGTTCTTAGGCAGAATGAAATTAACACATCTATTGTGCTCAACAGTACCAAGCTTTCACAGTAACAATCGAAAGTTGGCAGCGTCAACAAACAAACAGCATTCAGTACGGAAAACGTCTTCATAACGGTTGCACTATGCATCAAATACGAGACTAGATATTAATAGTAGAACTCACTGATGGAATTTGAGATGCTCGCATATTTCTCTGAATGAAATGTTGAATGGATAGCTACTAAGTGAGACTTGCGATTAATTTTAGTTGAGCGCCATCATTTTGGACGTGCTTCTGCTGCAAGATGGATTTGAGATCATCCAGAGAAATAGACGCTGTAAGTGGAATGTAATTAACATATTCATAAATGTGTGAAAGCTCCATTGAACAGAATAAAAACCATAGACGCTAGTTGAACATGACTGCAGTGAAGTGAATGCGAATCCGCATTGAGATAAAATAAACCGTCGCGAATTTGTTCTAACTGCACTGAACACAACATATTGTAATCACAACAACAACAAAAACAACAACTATAAGGAAAACAACACAAGGTATTTGTACATTTTCTTTACAACAATAAAGTCGGTCTCATGGCCGTGAGAGATGATTGATTGCATAATCATTCACAACATGCGTGAGTGATGAATGATTGAACAATCATTCACAATATGTGTGAGAAATGACGATAAGCTGTTTTATGTTGGATATTGTTACATTTCAACTATACAATACGCTGTCAGATTAAAAGCGTTCAAACCGTCCACTGACGCAAACATATGACGTCATTTGTTAACAAACGGATCTACTACCATTACCTGAAACAAGGATGAAGCTACTACCGCTGGGGTGTTGGTAAACAGAATGCAGTATACTGTATACAAAGTAAAATCTTCCTCTGCTTTGCTTTCTAACCGAAGCTGCTTTCCCTCAGGCTACTGTTCTCTAAACTCTCCTTCTCTCTGCATTTTCTTTCTCTTAACATGACTTACCTAGTCTCGGATGAAATCAACTCCGTCAAATACGCTGATGAAATGACTGTCTCGTTTCCAGTTTCCTCCCAATCTGACTGTCCCAAACTAAACAGCTTTTTGTTGGAAATCAGCCTACCTTAAGTTAAGTCCTTCCAAATGTCCGACGACTAACTTCACCCTACGATACAAAAGTGATCTTTGAGAACTGGTTTGTTCAGGCAATGCTTGTATCGCGTATAGGGCAGTGAAACAGAAACTCAGTCAAACGCAAAAAATACCTTGGAATAGTTGTGTCCTGTTACCTTTCTTGGTCAGTCATTTCATTATTATATTTATTTATTACAATTTCCTTTAATTCCTACAGGAACATAGGGCTTCAGCCGTGCGTCTCCATTGCGTTCGGTTCTCTGCTAGAGTTTTCATCTGGCTCCAAGTCTGCCCACATGCTTTCATCTCCTCTTCACATGACCTTCTCCACGTCACCCTTAGACGACCAACTCGCCACTTCCCTTTCGGGTTCCACTCGAGGGCTTGTCTAGTGACGTCACTTGGTGGTTTCCTTAGAGTGTGGCCAATCCACCTCCATTTCCTCCTTCTTATTTGTTGCACAATCGGTTCCTGGTTGGTTTGCTCCCAGAGATCTCTGTTGCTGATATTTTCTGGCCATCTGATCTTGAGCACTGAGTGAAGACAGCTGTTAATCTAGGTCTTTAGTTTGTTTAAGGTGCTTTTTATGAAGCGCCAAGTCTCTGATTCGTATAGTAGCACTGACTTCACATTGAAGTTGGAAATCCCGATCTTATTTTCATGCTGAGTGCTGTTGATCTCCACACAGACTTGAGGGAGATGAAGGCTTGTCTTGATTTTCCAATTCTTGCTTTGATATCGTCGTCAGTTCCGTCTGCCTGTAATTGAAACGATGCTTCCCATGTCGGTAGGAGAAGGAGGTTTCTTCTTCTAGGTCCCTCAAATTTATGCTGATTGTTGTATGTTGTTTTTGTTGCTGTTGGTGTTACTCAGGAATCTTCATCACCTCTGTCTTCTCTATGTTCACCTGAAGGCCTATTTTCTCTGGATGCTTCTTCTGCCAACTTGTTGCTTTTCACTTGCACATCATCTTCCAGTTTGTGGGAAATCAGACATATATCATCGGCGAAGTCCAGATCCTCCAAGTTTTTGTGTGAGTCCATTTAATGCCTGTTTCCTCATTGCCCGCTGTTTGTCGCATTATCCAATCTACTGCAATCAGGAAAATCACTGGCGATAGTAGGCAGCCTTGTCTTACTCTTGTCCTCACTTGGAAGGATTCCGTAAGTTTCCCGTTGTGGATTACTTGGCATGCAGCATTGTCGCACAGCTGTCGGATGAGATGTATAATTGTTGGCGGCACCTATAGTAGCGAAGTAATTGCCAAATCACCTATCGATCGACGCTGTCCAAGGCATTTTCAAAGTCAATGAAGTTGAGATAGAGAGGTGACTGCCATGGGAAGCTCTTTTCAATGACGATACGTAGTGTGGCGATTTGATCAATACATGACTTGTTTCTCATGAATCTAGGCTGTTTCGGTCGAAGATTTTCATCCAGGTTGGCGTGTTTGATTCTCTCCAGTATGATGTGGCTTAGTATTTTGTTTGGAATAGACAGGAGCATAATGCCACTTCGCTTCTTGAGTTGAATTAAGTCTCCTTTCTTTGGTAACTTGCCCTCTTTCCTGACCTTCTCCAGTAGTGGTGTCATCAATTCCGCTGATGTCTCTGGGGCGACTTTCAATGCCTCTGCTAGGATTCCATCTGGTCTGGCTGCTTTTCCAGCTTTTAGCATCTTGATTGCCTTCAGGAATTCTGTTTTCGTCGGGGGTTTGATGTTTACTGGTAGTTCTGCTTCCGTTGTTAGTATTGTTAGGCGCGTTGTAGGTGGCGGTCGATTTAGAAGTCTTTTGAAGTGTTCAGCCCAGTGTTTCCTTCTCTGCACTTCTTTGGTGATTGGCTTTCCATTGTCATCCTTCACTGGTTTAATTTGTGTCGAACTTTTCTCCGATAAAAACCTAGTTGTTTGGTAGAGTGCTGCGAGGTCTCCTCTGCTTGCAGCTTTTCTGCTTCACTTGCCATAGCTTCATAATATTTTCTTTTGTCTTCCCTGACACTTTTCTTTACTCTTTTGTTCAGTGTATTGTAGCTTACATTCAAATGTTGTTTTTGTTGCTCGTCGATGCACTGGATAATTTTTGTTTCACCATCATTTTCTCTTCTATTAGTCTCCAAGTGTCCGTAGTGAGCCACTGTTTGTCCTGTTTATTCCTTCTGCCTAGGACTTCCACACAGGTTTGATTCCACACCTCTTTCAGGTTGTCCCTATGCTTCTCAAGTATTCATTTGTATCTCCGCCTTTTTCCCTTATGCTTGCAGTGAAGATGTCCTTTGTATCCTGGTCCTTCAGTTTTTGAGTATTTAACTTGCCTTGTGGTCTATCTGTAGCTCCTGTTCCTTGAAAGTTTTTAATTTGATTTGGAGTGTTCCTTGTATGGGATAGTGGTCTGAGCCAACGTCTGCTCTTCTTCTTACTTTTGTGTCCAGTAGCCTGCCTCTCCACTTCCTTGATCAGCATTGAAATGAAGTCAATTTGGTTTTTGGTTCGCCCATCTGGTGACACCCAAGTAGCCTTGTGGATTCCTTGTGCTTGTATAAGCTGCCGCCACTCACTAGTTCACTGAAGGCGCAGGAGTCAGCGAAGAGTTCTCCGTTTTCATTCATTTCTCCGAGAGCTTCTCTACCCATGATGAACTCCCTTCCTGTGTTGTCTGGTCCCAGTTTCACGTTCATGTCTCCCATTAGTATTTTAATGTCACCAACTGGAGTATTGTCCATTGTTGCCTGTAGTTGTCTGTAGAACTCTTCTTTCTTTTCGAGGTCTGCGTTGTTTGTGGTAGCATAACATTATATAACTGTCTCTCTCCTTCCTTTGGAGTTGAATCTGGCGGTCATAATCCTCGGCGAGATCGCCTCCCACTGTATCGGGGCCTTCGTCGCCGTTGGTGACATCATGACAGCGACACCCTAGGTGTGCGTGTGGTTGTCTTCTGGGTGACCGCAGTGGATCATCGACCCTCCCGCTGACAATTTTGTGAGTCCATTCCAATTCCATCTGCTTTCACATAATCCCAGTACTTGGACTCCTTATCTTTTCATCTCGTTTGCGATCTGAGCAGCTTTGCCAATATCGTAAATGGTGCGGACGTTCCATATCCCTACAAAGACTTTTTCTTTTATCGCAACGAGAATCATCGTGCTGAAGTTTCTGTAGCGAATTTGTTTACAGGGTGGGGTTGCTAGCCTCACGTCTAAGAAGGGCGTAGGTACATGAATCTATAGTTTACAGGAGACCAACGTTTTAGGTTGCTCCCCTTAGAATCACGAAATCAATGAATAAAACAATCAGAACAACACCAGGCAAAGGAAAATAAAAAAATTCACAACATGAAGGGTAATGACAACAACAAAAACAAGTAGCAGTAGTATCACTGCCCAACTACAGTTAGCAAAAGTGATATCAAAACCATAGACTTACTGACTTGGGTGAACTTGAATATGTAAATCCAACAACATATGCAAGTA
Organism: Trichobilharzia szidati; assembly: GCA_944472155.2. Taxonomy (NCBI): domain Eukaryota; kingdom Metazoa; phylum Platyhelminthes; class Trematoda; order Strigeidida; family Schistosomatidae; genus Trichobilharzia; species Trichobilharzia szidati. The sequence goes on from OX235279.1 coordinate 44,172,832, forward strand.
TACAGATTAATTAATGTTAAACAGTCACAAAATGCCAAAAAGATAGTTATAGGTACTATTAGTCAGATTCAGTGTTCAAAGAGAAACTAATTACTTAAAGCTCCACAAAATTCTTGGCAAGAAAATCTACAGAAAGAAGAGTTTTATGTACGTAAGTCCAGTCATTCCATAGTTTATCAATCTCTAGCGAAATGCTTCGTCAAGCCTACGACATCAAGAAGTTAGGACAATCACCCAACCACCACGTTTAGTCCGTCAACTCTCGTATCTTACCTCTTGTTCTTGACTGCTCCCCCCCAACACCACCATCACCTTAGTCTTTCCTGGCCTACTCAGAAAGCAAAATGTCATACTGCACAGGGTATTAAAGGTTGTTAGTAGGGTGAGTTGTGTCTCACTACAAGGTCAGCTCGTTACTATCATAATCGACAGGCACCTGAACAACTCATGCGAGAAATGGTCCAAATCCATATTGTCTGATTCTCATTACTCTCTTTATTCACAACTCTCTTCATTGTATCTCATCAGGTAGGAGGAATAGAAGTCATTATCAAAGATTATATTCTTACTCGTACGAGGAAATACACAAACTCAACGATATCATATTTGGCCCGCCTGGCGACGTCCAGTATTATAACAGAGGTAATGTTCAGCGAGAAACTCACCTACGACTTACAATTGATATAAGTATAAATCTTGGGCACTGTGGTAGAGTATAATTCCATAATGGATAAGATTTTATTTTGATAAATCACACAGTGTTGTACAGTTATATTAACTGATGACGTTTCGAGCACAAACTATTGCTCATAATCATATCAACTTGATATGCTTATGAGCAATATTTTGTGGTCGAAACGTCATCAGTTAATATAACTGTACAACACTGTGTGATTTATCAAAATAAAATCTTATCCATTATGGAATTATACGACTAACTATGTTATTATGAACAGAACAGTCGACTCTTTTATTCTCTCCAGTTGTGATGTATGGTTACACTATTTCCATCACGATCATATAATTTCAGAAATCAACATCATCATCATCAATGTTTTACATTTTCTGTACATGTTTGACCATACTGTCACTGTTGATGGCGAAACCCAACTTCCATTATCAGTTATGTAATATTATTTTCTTATTTCTAACAGAATATTCACTCATCATACCTGATCGGATTGAGAATATATATTTATCTATATTGCTGACAATCATATTATTTTGAGATCTATTATTATTTGTAATCATTTTCGACAATTTCACTATCTGTAATGAGTTGGTGCCTTTGTGTTATTGAATATAAGGTATTCAATTTTTAGGGTAATAATTGGTTATACAAAATCACAACTGATTGAGCGAAGAGTCTCTTGTTAGAGAATTCATTTTCAGCCTACACAACCGTATACATATGCAATCTTTTAGTAATAATATGAACTGTAACAAAAGGCCTTGTTCTTACAACTTGAGTTCCTCGGTTATGATAACATCAGTGAGGCATCAACACAACGCCTAATGAATGCAGTAAAAGGAGAATTCAGCGCCATTTAAGGATTTTATCTCTTCAAAACTAACTCTGTTTTAATTTCGGCAGTTAAAGATAAACCACCTTTTTCTCTTCGTCTATGTATATCAATCACAGTTTCACTGGTCGTGTAGAAAGCCAGTTAGTTGCATAGGCCATACAATTAGGTGTGCTTATCGTCGGATTTCCGGATACCGTCCTGCATATTTGGTTAAGTAAGGAATGACAAACAAAGTCCATTCACACGTGTATATTATCTCATCTCGTGGATTCAACAGAACACAAAACTGATGTTAACAATACGAATTTTAAAGACATCTATCGTATTCCCACCACCAGTCTTAATTTCATTTCAAGAGGTCGTCTGTTACACACATTGCTGAGACTGCTGGAATCTAAATTAAGAAGGCTAACCTGTGTATACAAAAGAAGTTGGCTGGTTCAGACGCTTTCCTTATCTTGGCTATCAGTCAATCGTTCAATTATCCTTAATTTTTTGTAGAAATTCCCTACTTAATTTTATTTGACAATCTCCTGACTGTTATATTTTTATCCTTACTATAACTTATGCATCTTCTTTGAACTACGGTAATTCTATTGTGATCTTAACAAATCGATTATAATATAATAGGAGGAACATCAACGTTGTTCATGACGATTATTCGAGGATATATATACATCATTAGAGAGGCAGAGGAGGAAATTATCGAAAAGAATGTTCTATACCCAAATTCCCTTTTATCTCCTCAATATCTGACTGAATGTTTTCGCTATATTAAAAATTAACTGGTTATGTTCTTCAGAATAGCTGTTCATGAAATGTCAATGGGATTGAAGTTTTCTGATTTTAATTTCAATATCAACAAGTTTGATAAATAAACATGTTCACTTTGAAAATCTATTCAATAAAGCCAATGACCTTATAAGCTGGTTGGTGGTCTGGCGAAGATTTCCAATGCTTCAAATATACCATAACTAATTCTTGCAAACAGCAGCCTAACACTAAACTAAAGGTGCAATATCTTCAAGAGAAAACAACACAAAGGATAACTTAAATAAGAGAAATACAATAGATAAAAAAATACAGTATTAACACGCCATGACAAGGGTGCAGGTGTTGTTATCATGTGCATTGTAAAGATTACCATAGATAAAATTTCACATCTACTTTTCGACAACAGCGAATTTTCTAGACCTTTTATTGACAGAAACAAGATGAAATTGATTGAGAAGTAACTTTTGGAATCTCTTATGGGAGTTGTAAGTGAACGTCTGGCTGTTGAAAAGATTTATGAGTTGTATTAGTTCAACAGGTTCTATAAAATCAAGAGTTTAGGGTCTCTCAAATATATACAAAACTGGTTTGCCACTCAGCGTTATTCTAGATATATCTGGATCTTTTACCATCCCATAGCTAGGTAGCTAGATAAAATCCTTGAACTCATCATGAAACAATCACCTATCCACAACCTTCGTGACACTCCCCAATTTGTCGACTGTATGTAGGATATAAATACTTTGAATAAACACATGTTATCTTTGGGTGTAGAATCTGTATTTACTCAAGTTCCATTGACAGAAACTAAATTTTTACAGCCAATCCATCCGTCTCTCACAGATCCCTTGCACCTCAATACCACATTTTCTCATCTTTTCTGCACTGATGAGTCGCAAACCAGGGCGAAACAGACGCTCAGTACTCATTGCTGATTTTCAATGTTTCTCTAAACGATATCAATCAGTTATCAAACGTGAAACACATTTTTACAAAAATCTCTTGAATGTCAACCTGATCGTCCCCAATGACAAGTGACTGAAGAACGAAATTGCCTGGAGTTCTAGTGAGAAGTCGTGAACAGTGGGATCCACTCGGTCGCACAGATACCTGCCTCCCATGATATTGGCTAATGGTTGCGCTAAAATGACGAACTGGTAGAAGTTAGAATTCATGTGCTTGCTAATGAGTCACATGTTCTACGAGCCAACCCGAATTAACTAAATGCCATGGAACAGGTACGCAATCAGTATTCTTTCCCAGTTTGCACTTCTTTTGTGCCTGTGTCATCGCACGTGCGCATACATTAAGTATGCTTTCATCGAAAGAAAACACATCGGTTGACTGGCTTCCCGAAGGCTTTCTCCAGCTCACTTTATTTCATCTTTCTGATTCCTGAAGGGAATAATTTTATATTTTAAGTTATACCTATGCTTTGAAGTTTCTGTAGTGACGAGACTGATTTTCCTGGGTAGGGGGTGGGGGTTGGTAGCCACACACTAAACATTTCGTCCTTCTCATGGATGAGGCCTGCCTAACAAATTAGTGAAGCAGTAGGCAGGACGAGGATAGAAGTAGGCTGAGTTAACTTAGTATTTAAGAGCACAAATGAAATCAGTCGTCGTGGTTGGTTTGCGCTTCCTTTGATCCAGTTAACAGGCGTACAGGCAGAACCTTTACATCAGCCGGATTAGCTTGAAATATATACTGAATGAGATGTTTGCCTTATTTCATATTTAGCATCTATGCTAAGCAACAGTGCCACACCTTTGTTTATAGTGTCCAATAACTCGGCCCTTTTGATGATTTATCTTTCGATATGACTGCTACTAAAGTTATTCACTGAATAAACGGGTATTGTTGCAGTTCATCAAGTTTGGTAGTAGTAATAGTAGCTAGTCATATTTTGCTTAATAACAACATATTCAGTCCCTCAAATATTCGGTCGATTCTACTGGCTAGGAGGAATGTTTTTACAGGCTCTACACTGATAGAAAGCGCGGTTGCATAGTGGTTAGAGTAGTAGTGTAGGTCGCTCACAAGCATTTAGTGATATGAAAGTAAAGTTGTACTGCTGATAGTCAAATTTTCCCTATGATGATGATGATCAGCAAGCCACCTTTCGTCATATTTTGATTAGGAGGGTTTGGAGGATTTTGACGGTATAAACAAAAACGTCATCTTAACAGATAATTCAAGTTGCACTAGAAGTTGGACTGAACTATTTCGCACCTGTACCAAGTTTAAGCACTAGAACAGAGGCTGTTTCACGGAAACGATTATGAAACAGCTCCAATGACGAAAACAAATAAGCCGCTTGGATAAAAGATTTCGAAAGTTGACTTCTCACAAGTAAACACATTGTCAAATCTACCTTAAGAAAATTGTTGATTAACTCCTGACTGTGCGGAAGATATTTATCCACGAAGAGGCTCAAACTTGATGAAGAGCGAAAGGTGTTCAGAAGTAAGCTGACTAAGTGTTTGCAACGCCAGTACTAGTGATGAGTAACGAAAGTGGAACGGCTAGAAATGAGAGCGGTAGTAAGTAAGCGACACAATACGTTCATTTGACGCAATCCTGATCTTCATCGCCGTGGATGCTCTTAATTTACATCTACATAGATTTCCAAAATGCCACACATATTTGCCTACAACTGTCTAATGAAACTACTCTTGTTTATTAGGTAAAACATTCAAATACTTACTGGCTATTTATTTTTTGTTTTTGTGGATCTTTTAAAAATATTATAAGCTTGTTTCCAAGTAAACTCACAGTGAATGTTGTTAATAAAAACAAACTACAATACAGCTTCAAACCAGTTCTGCACATCTTTGTGAAAATCTTCATATATACGAAGTAACTAAATTTCGAGCAATGATAATGCATTCCAGATGCATTTTGCCGTTAATGATGTATATTTTTTAAGAGGAAATATCCATCTCAACACCACAGAAAAGCGCATCTATGAGGTAGTCATAATAACATGGGAAGTTTCACAAAAATGTGTGTTTAACATCTAGGTGGACCGAAAATACTTATTATTGATATACTGAACAATAGACTCTTTCTGTTATCTCAGTGTATATTCGGTATAATTCCATTAGACTCTGAACAACACTCCTGAATATAGTACGGAAGCAAGAGGCTTATTTAGGTCTTTCAGTTCAATAGCGTGGTCTACCAACTCACTAAAATTAGAATCTGTAAACTTCTATTTCTGATAATCAACTGAATCTGCTTTTCCAGCATATATTACTTTCAAATTACTCACCACGGTTTACTGTGCGATACCGAAACATTGAATATATTGTGGGTGGCTATTGCATATAGGTAGACTGCTATCTGAATTGCTAGTATCACTGTTGCTTAGGAGAAACCAACCATGGTATGAAATCTCTCATTCACGTCATTTTAAATTCAAGTATTCACTTTGTAATAACAGAAGACAAGGGTCAGGCAACAGATCGTTTATTAAGGAAATCAAAGCATATTTATATATTTTCATGTACATTATTATAGATTATTTAAGCAAACAAACACAGTCTTCCGATTGGTTGTTTCTCACTTAAAGTTAATCTTTCATCTCTTTGTGGCTGTTTCTTGAATGTCACATCATCTATATGCTAACTGTATCCGCCTACGCAAAGTCTGCTGTGATCAGTTTTGAATCAGTCTTTGTTTATATTTTCTCACGTCCAATATTGAGGACATAAATATTGACGTCAATTACTGTCTATTTTATTTATTTTTTAAATTTTTTGTTACAGCTTGATGCCACACCGTATTTTCAGTACAAGTATGGCATTTTCAGCATGGATATCGGTAGCCCAAATTTTGCAGGCCGACCATAGATATCGGGTGTGCGTCGGTAGGGGTTCGAACCCCGGACCATGTGCATGGTCGGCGAGAGTCCTAACCGCTGTGCCACCGACGTCTACCAACTTTGGCTAGCAGCCAGCTGTCACCACAACTTTACTAGGCTGAAAACTTTGCTTTCTGATCCTTGGAAAGTCACAGAGTGACAATTAAATGGCTATGAGGAAGTAGAATAATGTCTAGCTTGTGACATAAGATTATTCGATAACCAAATGAGAACAAACTGCTCAGCAGAGAGTCTCTTTTCAGAGAATTCCTTCACTTGACTGTACAATCTTTATGATATATGATCATTTCTGCATGTCTGTGTACATAGCCAAAGAATAAAAATGAGCTTGAAGTGTTGTTTACATCAACAGAATATTTGAGAACATTCACTGGTAATGAAAATTGTGACTAGAGTGTGAAGATTAGTAGGTTTAGACTAAGTAATGCCAAGAAAATGTTCAGAAATATTCGAATGTTATTTGAGCAGCATGGAGACAGATATCGAAATAAATTATGTATTAGTTGTTGAAGACAGTAAGCAGACGGTTAGCTAAGAAAGTGGTGATAGTAAATATCTAACAAAAAGTGCACCAAAATCGCACTGATATTAGTCATTATGTCATATGATTATAACCAGTAGTAAATTGTTCTCAAATTCTCATCCACTAGTTTATTAATAATATATCACTGTGTGTGATACGGAATAATCCCCTCCCCACAATTCTTTTTATTGTCCCCTTGGGTTCCGACTGGAACAATATATATACACCTTGTCCTATTTTCCGCTGTCATCTTTGGCTGGCTGATTCTATGATTGCTTATAATCTCTTGTCTACTCCACCCACTCGTCGTTTACCATTCAAGCTTCAATTTAATGATGGCCTGTATTTCAAGCAGTGTCATTCTACGGTCTCCTGTGTGGAGTGTGCTCGATCCATCTCCCATAGGTGCTTGGTTAGCTTGTTCCCGTATTTCCTTGCTGCTGATTATATCCACTGACCACATGATCATCATTATAACGTTAGCAAAAGCCGCTGTTGACCAAAGTCTCCAGCCTGTTGAAAAGGCTTTCCGTATTGATCCGACCGACTTTCTCACCCATATAGAAACACAAACTAACTGACTTCACTTTGGTGTTGAAAATCCGAATCTTGTTGTCGCTGCTGCAGTGGAGTGAAGAAGATTCCTACACTGATTTCAGAGTGATGAAGGTCTGCTACCTCGGTTCTCCAATTCCAGCTGGCCAGCTTCATGACTGTGACATCTTCATCCTTTCCTACTGACTGTGGTTGAAATGACGTTTCCTAGATTTATGAAGGAAGTGGCCTCTTTCAAATTTCTCAAGTTGATGTTGGTTGGCGGTCGTTGGTTTTGCTGTTGGTTATCTTCACCAAATCTGTCTTCTCTGTGTTCACGTTCAGTCATGTATTCGTGACATTACCCTACGCTTTAGTGCCGAAATTCTACTCGTACATTAAAGATCTGTCTGATTTTAATTTATCCAAACTTATTCAAAATTAAGAGAACACTTATATATATATATATATATATATATATATATATATATATTGTAACCATAGCTAACGTGGACAAATAAACATGTTCGTTGTCTTTCAAATTAAATCACAATTCAGAGCTGTTTATGTGTGAAAGAACTCTGAGCGAGTTCACATGCATTCACTTCAACGCTGTAGATCACGCGCGAATTCATTGTTGCTTATCAGGATGAGAAAAGCATTTTTACAATGTCCTTTCTATTCCCTTACGTTCCCAGTGGAACATAGGGCTTCAAGCTTTCGCTGTGAATTTTCTGCAGCAGTTCTGTTTATTTTTACGGGATAGAGTTACTAGTCTCACGCCAAACCTCCCTTCGTTGTCAGGATCATAACCGTCTGAGGTAGGTAAAGGTGTGCGCCGGCCAGGACTTGAACCACGGACCACGTGATTGGTTGACCAGCATTCTACCGGTTCTCTCAACTAAGAACATGTGTGTGTGGGGGGAGGGTGATGTGGTGTAGTTTAATGCTTTACTGGAATAATTCATTCAACAAAGTGTACATATTGGTGTGAATATGAACCACAAATAAATTCCGTTGCATTTTCCGCTCCATCGGATAATATGAAAGACTATTGTTTTGAAAGGAAGAGATACATTTTCAAGTATTGGTTTTGTAGGGATTTGGTTTGATTGCATGGAGGGTTTCATCATGAGCTGACATCAGTTAGAGAACCACTGGAAAACCAGCTGGGGGTACTGGACAGCTGTTTCGTCCTAGTTTGGGACTCTTCAGCAGTACGCGCCGACCCGGGATTCGAACCCAGGACCTTCTGGTTACGAGGCGAGCTCGTAGACCATTGAGCCACTGGGACCCGATCCAATGGTCCTTGAATTCTAACTTCTGCCAATTCACGACATAGCGCGACCATTTCGCAATGTCTTCTTCGTGAGTAACTGTCCTCATCTTCGACCTGCTGTACCCTACTGGTCACGGCTTCCCACTAGAACCTCAGGTTAACTGCCTGAATAGGGCCAGTCACTAGTGAGCATCAGATTAATTTGCAAGTATTGGTTTTGTAGGGATTTGGTTTGATTGCATGGAGGGTTTCATCATGAGCTGACATACATTTTCGGCGATATCACCATCAAAAGCCTTGCAAGTGCATTTTTGCACATAAGTTTACATAATTACAATTATTATTTTAGCAATGAAGGGAGAAGATAGGTATCTTTTTGACAATTTCATCCTCAACAGCTGTACAATTGTACTTTGATGAGGAAATTGCCGAAAAGGCATCCTTCCCTTCATTATTTTGTTGAATTCAGACTTAATTGTAGTTGTGTAAAATTATGTCTGAAAATGTTATTGTATGTCCTTTGATGATGGTGGAATCGCCGAAAAGATGTCTGACATTTCACTTGGTTAATAATTTGTTGAATTCAGTGTTAATTGAATTTATGTAAATCATGTTTTGACTATTACTCATGGTATAACACAAACCTCTAAATGAACAGAATTGCTAATACAATGACTCAGTCTCGTCCGATCACCGACATCTGCAAATTTAAACTATCTTTTTTCAGTTGATTCCATAGGTTCCGCTTAGTGTTAATCCAGAGACAGAATGGCGTGCTATATCTCACATATCGAGTCACTTAAACCCGTTGTCAACTTCACATTTTCTATGGAATATGCTAACCCAATAATGGTCAGAGTATTCTCAAACTGGCTCAATCATGTGTAAAATAACCACAAAATTCAGTGAGAATAATATTCCATAGTGATGCCAAAACATAAACAAATGAACATGTTCGTTGTCTTTCTAACAAATTGACAATTCAGAAACACTTCTGTGTAAAAGAACCTTGATTGAGTTGAAATGCAGGAATTTCATCACTGTAAATTTCCAATAGAATCATCCTGTAGTAAAATTCTTTACCTTAATAATTTACGCAGTGAAGTAAAAGTAATTACAGTTTCAGTCCAGTCGGTACTTTTGGTACAAATATGGAATTTTCAGAGTACAGCACACAAGTTCATTCAGCTTCCACATTACGAGGGTAATAATTTAAAAAAGGCAGTTACATTCATAAAATAGTTCAATATGATTATGAATATAAAATTAAACTAGGCGAAAATATTAACAACAATTTAACAGTGAAAACGAAAACGGGGCAGTTTACTTAGAGTTCCACATTTAGTTAGTAGTGTCATGCCTTTCACACTTATTTCATCATATAAAATGTGTCCCAACCGAATAAGGGTATTGTAGATTCTTTGTACTTAGTCGTCAGAGCATACAGTACTCTATAGTTGTTTCTAGTCCCTCTAGCTGATGAGATGCAAAGAAAGAGTTGCGTACAGAAAGGACCCTCAGAACGAGACTAGGTAATGTTCTCCAATTTCTTGTATGAGTCCAAGCGTCTATCTACAACAGTGTTAACGAGTTCGCTTAGTGACGTCCCACTGGCCCTTCCGTAGAACAACAAAGCTTTTCTTAAGCAGCCCACAGAAGACAATGGGGAGTAGTAAAGTAATATAGGCAGAATATACGAATTACCAAACTTACAAAGTAGGGACTAATTGCTACGTAAAGAAGTTACGTAGAATGTTAAACGAAATATCTATCTGGAAACTAACATGACCTGAGGAGACCAGGAAAGATCAGAAGAAATGCACAATCCAATGTATTTAACATTCGACTTGGTTTCAACCCATGTACCATCTATGATAATTAAGCCACGAGAACCAGCACGTTCACCTAAGTCGTGCCTGTTCTGGAAGTGAAATTAACAACCTGACATTTAGCGAGATCTAGCATAAGACCATTTGAGGTCAAGGCCCACAGACCAATTTCGGATTAAAAGTTATTCATTTTGGAACAGTCTGACTGAGAAGCAACCACTGGCATAGAAACAATCAGATCATCGGTATACTCAACAGATTGACTGCAACAGAATGTGGCAGGAAATATAAAAAGAAAAAAACAGAAAATGAGAAGGAACATACCATTATAGAACACCAGCCAGAGAAAATGAATCAGAAGAATACCTCCCATAGTGTTATGCATATGAACAACAAATAAATACCGCTCTATGCATAATATATTCTGTCAAATAAGGGATGTTGTGATGGCAGAATTTCGCTTTGATTTTCATCCATGGAATAATACAAACCTTTAGATGATCAGAATTGGTAACAAAATGCTTAGGTCTCGTGAGATAACCGACATCTGCAAATTTAAACAATCTTTTTTCAGTAGATTCAATAGGTTCCACTCAGTGTTAAGCCAGAGACAGAATGGCAGGCTACATCTCACATATTGAGTCACTTAAATTCGTTGTCAACTTCACATTTTCTATTATTATTATTGTTTCCTTTAGTTCCTAGAGGAACATAGAGCTTCAGATGCACATCTCCATTGCGTTTGGGTCTCTGACAACGTTTTCAACTGGCTCCACGTCCACCCTCATGCTTTCATATTCTCTTCACATGACCTCCTCCATGTCACTCTCGCACTGACGACCAACTCGTCGTTTCCAATTGAGGTTCCACTCGAGCGATGGCCTAGCCTGTGACGCCACTTGATGGTTTTCTCAAAGGAGGACCAATCCAACTCCCTTTCTTCCAGCTTATTTGTTGTACAGTTGGTTCCTGGTTGGTTCGCTCCCAGAGATCTCTGTTGCTTATCTCTTCGGACCGGCCATCTGATCTTGAGTATTGAGCGAAGACAACTAACTGTTAATGAAGGTCCGTAGTTTGTTTGAGGTGCCTTTCGTGACTCTCCAAGTCTCTGATCCATATAGTAGCACTGACTTCACATTGGAGTTGGAAATCTAGATCTTATTTTCACCCTGAGTGCTGTTGACCTCCACATAGACTTGAGAGTAATGAAAGCTTGCCTTGCTTTCCTGATCCTTGCTTTGACATCCTCATCAGTTCCGCCCGCCTATAGTTGAAACGATGCTTCTCAGGTAGGTAGGTAGGGAAAGGAGGTTGTTTCTTTCAAGATCCTCAAATTTATGATGATTATCGTCTGTAGTTGTTGTTGCTGTTGGTGTTGGGCAGGAATCTCCATCACCCCTGATTTCTCTATGTTCATCTTCTCTGGATGCTTCTTCTGCCAACTTGTTGCTTTCTACTTGCATATATTCCAGTTTGTGGGATATCAGACATATATATTCGGCGAAGTCCAAATCCTCCAAGTATTTTATGTGGGTCCATTTTATGGCTGTTTCCTCATTGCCCACCGTCTGTCGCATTATCCAGTTAGTCTACCGCAATCAACAAAATCATTGGAGGTAGTAGGCAGCCAGCCAGCCTTGTCTTACTCCCGTCTTCACTTCGAAGGATTCCATGAGTTTCCCTTTGTGGATTACTTGGCATGCAGTATTGTCGTACAGCTGTCGGATGAGATGTATACTTGTTGGCGGCACAACGTAGTAGCGAAGTAGTTGCCAAATCAACTCTCGATCGACACTGTCGAAGGCCTTTCCAAAGTCGATGAAGTTGAGATAGAGAGGTGACTGCCATTCCAAGCCTTGTACAATGATGATCCGTAGTGTTGCTATTTGATCAATGCATGACTTGTTTCTCCTGAATCAAGCCTGTTCCAGTCGAAGTTTTTCATCCAGGTTGGCGTGTTTGATTCTCTCCAGTATGATGTGGCTTAGTATTTTGTTTGGAATAGACAGGAGCATAATGCCACTTCGCTTCATGCGTTGACTTAAGTCTCCTTTCTTTGGTAACTTGCCCTCTTTCCACACCTTCTCCAGTAGTGGCGTCACCAATTCCGCTGATGTCTCTGGGGCGATTTTCAATGTCTCTGCTAGGATACCATCTGATCTGGTTGCTTTTCAAGCTTTTAGCATCTTGATTGCCTTCAGGACTTCTGTTCTCATCGGGGGTTTGATGTTTACTGGTAGTTATGCTTCCGTTGTTGGTGTTGTTGGGCCCGTTGTGAGTGGCGATCGATTTAGAAGTCTATTGAAGTGTTTAGCCCAGTATTTCCTGTGCTCCACCTCTTTGGTGATTGACTTTCCAATGTAATCCTTCACCGGCTTAATCTGCATCGAACCTTTGCCTGATAGGAACCTAGTTATTTGGTAGAGTGCTGCGAGGTCTCGTCTGCCTGTAGCTTGATCTGCCTCACTCGCTATGGCTTCATAATATTGTGTATTGTCCTCCCTAGCACTTTACTTTACTCTTTTGTTCAGTGCATTGTAGCTTACATTCAACTCCTGTTTTTGTTGCTCGTCGATGCACTGGATAATTTTTTGTTTCACCATCTTTCTCTCTTCAGTTGGATTTGGAGTGTTCCTTGTATGAGATAGTAGTCTGAGGCAACGTCTGCTCCTCTTCATACTTTTGTGTCCAGTAGGCTGCCTCTCCACCTCCTTGAGTAGCAATGAGATGAAGTCAATTTGGTTTTTGGTTCGCCCATCTGGTGTCACCCATGTGGTCTTGTGGATATCTTTGTGTTTGTATACGCTGCTACCAATCACTAGTTCATTGAAGGTGCAGGAGTCAGCGAAGAGTTCTCCATTTTCTTTCATTTCTCCGAGAGCTTCTCTACCCATGATGAACTCCCTTCCTGTGTTGTCTGGTCCCAGTTTCACGTTCATGTCTCTCATTAGTATTTTAATGTCACCAACTGGAGTATTGTCCACTGTTGTCTGTAGTTGTTTGTAGAATTCTTCTTTCTTTTCGAGTTCTGCTTTGTTTGTGGGCGCTAAGCATTATATAACTGTCCCTCTCCTTCCATTTTAGGTGTGTCTAGCGGTCATAATCCTCGGCGAGATCGCCTCCCACTGTATCAGGGCCTTCGTCGCCATTGGTGACGTCATGATAGCCACGCCCTCAGTGTGCATGTCGTTGTCTTCTGGGTGATCGGAGTAGATTACTGACTCTCCCGTTGACAATTTTGTGAGTCCATTCCCGTTCCATCTGCCTTCACATATTCACAGTACTTGAATTCCGTATCTTTTCATCTCGTTTGCGATCTGAGCAGCTTTGCCAATATCGTACATGGTGCGGACATTCCATATCCCTACAAAGACTTTTTCTTTTGGTGCAAGGAGATTCATCAAGCTGAAGTTTCTGTAGGAACTTTGTTTACATGGTGGGCTTGCCAGCCTCACGCCTAAGAAGGAAGTTGTAACATGAACCTACAGTTAACAGAAGAGTGACGTTTTAGGCTGCTCCTCTTAGAATCAAGAAAACAAGGAATAACGCAATCAGTACAACAGGAAGGGTAGCAACAACAACAAAACCCGTAGCTGTAATATCACTGCCCAAAAACAGTTAACAAAAGTGATATCAAAACCATAGACTTACTGACTTGGGTCAACTTGAGTATGTAAATCCAACAATATATGCAAGTATAGATATTAATTAGTGTTAAACAGTCACAAAATGCCAAACAGACAGTTATAGGTACTATTAGTCACCAAGATTATATCCACAAATTCAGTGTTCGTAGGTAAACTAATTACAATGTATTACAAAACCTCCCGGCCAGAAACACTAGAGAAATGAGAGTTCTGTGTAACTAAGCAAACATAGCGTACTAATTACATTTTCTACGGAGTACGCTAACACAATGGGGGCCGAAGTATTCTAAAATTGGCTCAATCAAATGTAAACTAACCACAAAATTCAGTGAGGATAACATTCCATAGTGATGTCAAAAATTCTCGTTACAGAAATGCACTGCAGGAAATTCATTCACCTAGTAGCGTCTTTTAAATTATGTTCTCCTCTAAACTCGTGTCTTTTGCTGGTGGCATTTACCATTAATTTGGACAGTACTAAAACAGATTTATTCAGTTTGAAATTATGAACAAGATACTTCCAGATAGATAACAAGCAGAAACACACCTAATGCAGAGAGTCGAACTTAGAGGTAGATTGTGTTAATTATTAGGCAAGAAGATGTATATTTCAAACTGGTCTAGTCTAATTATCTCAGGAAATAGTGGATTTTGGCAATATCCTATTTTCTCAGGAACAGTTGCAGTTTTTTGCAACGGAGGTTTTAAATTCACGTTTTTGTGGATCCCCATTGTCCAGTTGGGTTTCACGTAATCGATGTAATTCCTCCTCTATCTATCGTGTCTTCCAAAGAGAATTTTTTTATCCTTGAACATAATGTACGTATTGGGTTTCACTTTCGGATGAATCGGATGAAGCTCTGGAAGCTGATAAACTGTCCACTCAGTGTGTGGTTTGCGACATATTGATCTTTGGATCGTTCACTATTCCTGGAATGGAAATGGCATGTTTGATTCACTTTGTGGGTTGGATTTTTTGATGGGTGTGCCGCATGGAAAGTTTTGAGAAGATAGTGTAAGTCAAAGTTTTCATCGCAAATCATAAACATATTATCTACGTATATCTTATATAGGTGCAGTTGACTGATCGGGAGAATGTAGGATATTCATTTCGAGATTCGCCATGATGCAGTCAACTAAGAGTAGACCAAGAGGAGACCAACCCATAGCTACACAGTCTTTCTGTACGTAGAATTGTTCAGTGAATTTGTATTCGATATTAAACGCACATTTTACAAGTAGTCCCTTCAGGCAGTTTACTGACTTTGATCACAAATCAGTCGGAAGCTTAAGAGAATGATTTTTTTAGCTAAAGTTCCCACACTGCTGAATTGTTTGAAGTAGGCGTATAACAAACATGATAATTTTCGAGTGTTTCATGCAGAACATAAAGATTATCTCAGAAAATAGTGAATTTTGGCAATTTCCTATTTTCTTAGGGACAGTAGCAATTTTGACGAGGGAGGCTTTTAATTTATGTTTGTGTTGATCCCTATTCTACAGCTGGGCTTCATGTGGCGAATTCAATTTATTCTCTATGTATCGTTTCTTCTGAACAGAATTCTCTAATCCTTGTACATAAAGTAAGTACTGGGTTTCGCTTTCGAACCAGTAGGACGACGTTCTGGAAGTCTATAACCTGTCTAGTCAGTGTGTGGTTTGTGAAATATTCATCTTCGTATCATTACCTCTTGCCTTTTTGGTAAGTTGTGCATACAGGAATGGAAATGGCGTGTTCGATTTACGTTCTGGGATAATTTTATTGATGCCGCATGGAAAGTTTTGAGGAGATCAAATCACTAGAAAGATTAAGAGAATGATTTGTTAGCTAAGGTCTCTCACACTACTGAATAGTTTGAAGTAGGCGTATAACAAATATGATAATTTTCATCATGGGCTGACATTAGTTAGAGAACCATTGGAAAACCTGGGTGTACTGGACAACTGTTTCGTCCTAGTTTGGGACTCTTCAGCAGTACGCTATATCGTGAATTGGCAGAAGTTAGAATTCATGGGCCATTGGATCGGGTCCCAGTGGCTTAATGGTCTACGAGCTCGCTAGCCTTGCAACCAGAAGGTCCTGGGTTTGAACCCCAGTGAGTGCGTACTGTAAAGAGTCCCAAACTAGGACGAAACAGATGTCCAGTACTCCCAGGCTTTCCAATGGTTCTCTAACTAATGTCAGCCCATGATGAAAATCCTGTAACCAATCAAATGCCTACGAACCAACATTTGAAATATGATAATTTTTTCGAGAGCATCAAGCAGAACATAAAGTTTAGAGAAAAACAATTAAAAGTGGAATTTTCCAAAAGCATATTATCAAATTTTCAATCATGTCACCTAAAATGTTCCCAACAGCCTGTTTCACACTCATCGTTAGTTGTCTTTGTTAAGTGCTGAAAACCAGATGATAGGCTTGAAAGACTAAGCGAGTAATAAGGAACTCTGGTAGATGGCGAACGAGCCAACAAGTTATTTTCCAACATATACAAGGAAGGAAATAGAAATTGACTAGATACGAGCTGAGGGGAGTGTGGAGCTACACTAAACAACAGGCCATCGAGTAGAGCCTAAGCGGGATGCAACGAGTTGAGAGTGTATCCAAGTTTGGCATGGAAAAAGTCAATGCTAACCGAAAACGGAAGCCTCTGGACAGTTGTGAAGCTAGAGTTGTAAATGATAGCAGAGAGCGAGATGTGATCAACATGTTCTCCTGAAGCTCTATGTCCCTCTTGGGACTCCATGAAATGAATGATAACAATTTTCAACACCTATGAAATGTTTCTCGTTTCATGGAAATGATAGTATTATGTAAAGTTTTACTTGCTGATTGAAATAAATAGCTGTAGCTAACAAAACGTACTGATTAGAAGGAGGGGTACCTTGTTAAACTACTAAAGAAGAGTGACTTGGGCTTCTGCAAGAACTGACGTAGAATAATGTTTTTGTCCACTGCAATTGCAATATAAATTTGTGTCATTCCGGAGAGAATAACACATGCAATAGATACAGGACTCCATCCTACGAGACAAGCTAGGCATAGAATGGTGGACAAAGCTCAACCTCAAATTCATAGAATTTGAAAATGCTTTTGACAGTGTTGACCACCGAGGAATTTGGAAACTGCTTCAACATTATGGACTTCTGTGACCCTAATCTGCATCAACCTCATTCAGCTGGAGTTTGAATGACAATGATACGTGTCAGTTGCGGCACAATGGACAACTCAAAAAAGCGTCTAACTTGAAGAGAGGAGTGAGACAAGACTGCCTATTATCACCAATGATGGTATTCCTGATTGTGGTGTGTGAAATAAGAACATAGGAGTATGCTGGACAGACCGATGTGAAGACTCTAGAAGATCTGGATTTCACGCGTGGGTGATTTATGTCTAAGACTCACAGGAGACAACCAAGAAACTGGCAGAAGATGACGGTAGAGAATACAGGACTCCAGGTGAACACAATGAAGACAGAGGTGGTGAAGATAACCAACAGCAAAACCAACCACCAATCAGCATCAATGGGAGAAATTTCAAAGAAGCCACTTCCTTCATAAATCTAGGAAGTACCGTTTCAATCACAGTCAGTAGGAACGGGTGAAGACGTCGCAATCAGTCAGGCGACCTGCCAGCTGGAATCGGAGAGGTAAGGTAATAGACCTTCATCACTCTGAAACCAATGTAGGAATCTTCTTCACTACACTATAGCATAAACAACAAGATTCGGATTTTCAACACCAATGTTAAGGCAGTGAGTTGGTGTGTCTATATGGCTCAGAAACTTGGTGAGATCGACACGGAAAGCCTTTTCAACAGGCTGGAGACTTCCGTCAACAGCTGACCACTTCGCTGTCTGGATGTATTATTATTATTACTATTGTATCCTTTAATTCCTAGAGGAAAATAGGGCTTCAGCCGTGCGTCACCATTGCGTTCGGTTCTCTGATAGAGTCTTCACCTGGCTCCATGTCTGCCCACACGTTTTCATCTCCTCTTCACATGACCTCCTCCAAATCACCCTCGCACTGACGACCAACTCGCCGCTTCCCTTTCGGGTTCCACTCAAGGGCTTTTCTAGTGATGTCACTTGATGGTTTCTTCAGAGTATGGCCATAATGAAGATCAAATGGCCGGCCAACGACAAAGAATTAGCTGCAAGAAACTCTGGGAACAAGCTGATCAAACACCTATGGGATTAGGCACATACCACAGAGGAGACCGTCAAATGACATGGGGCTTAATGCAGACCATCACTCGACTGGAATGCGAATGAGAAACGATGATTTAGGTGTAGTTGGTTCAAGAGTGACATGGGGGGGATCGTTTCGAGGAGAGGCAGTGAGAGATTATGGTCTATTTTGGAGCCAGCCGGTTAAAGAGGAAAGCAGAAAATATGACAAGGTGGAAATGTCTTATTGAGTGCATTTGTACCACTCAGAACCCAAGGAAACAGTAAAGATAAATATCAATGCTTTAATAACATCGGGTAGAGTGATAAGAAGACCCCAGTCATAAAGAAAGTGTAACTCTACTTGGCGAATAATCGTCATATATTTCTCATAACGCATAAACTGCGGAAGACAAAATTACTTCAAAACAAAAGCGTTTACATATAAGTGCAATAACTGTGAAATATAATTGAAATATACTCTAAGAAATACAATTTGCAATAATAAGACAAGTAAAATCAAAATTGAGTCAACAAGACAATAAAAGACAGTTCAGAGAAGAAAATTTCCTCTATCGATGAAATCATCTTCCGAGAGTGAAGATCGTCGTATTTATATGCACCAAAATGTAAACTAGTCCACTATTGATTAATAGAAGTGTCTATGTGTGACATAACTGATTTTATTAATCAGAAGTGGCTTCAGAAGTAAAAATAAAAGTCAGAAATTATGTATCACTAAAGAACAGCTCAAAGGAATGAAGGTTCAGAAATCGAATAAGGTTAAAGTTGTCATTGTGTAGTGAGAAGAACAGTAGTCGAGTGTCAATTTAAATTGCGTGAAGAGGTCTAGAAAATGTGCAAATGGAACATGTGAGAGAATAGTATTAGTGAATTAATCATTAAAGTTAAAGCAAAGTCATCATTAAAAATGGAAAAAAATTAGAAATTTCCAGGAAACAACTAATGAAGAGGTGAAGACCATGGTATAATAAGAGACAGGACGGATGTTTTCTGTATAAAGACTTCGGGGTTGTAGTGACGAGTATCTAACGCCTCCGCGATACACAAATGCCCAAGTTCAACACTTACGTTAACAAATGACAAAACCTAACGCCATTCTTACTATTCAGTCTCACCTTGCAGATAATCTCAAAAGACCACTCTGGTGGAGCTGCGTGGCATGGGTTCACCAAGTTCTTGACAATCAAGCCAGTAACTATCTTGCATTGTCCTTGTGCTAACCACGTCAGACAAAATTCAAAGGTGCGTCAGGATAGTGTGGAGTTTGTGACGCCAGTAAACTAGCTCCACAGGAACATGCGAATTTATAAACACACACTGATGTGGCCCATTCAAAGTGGCAGTTTGTACTCCACACATCCACTGACCATTTGTCGGCTGTCAAAATCGATCTGCATCTCAGCCGAAAAGAAGACTTTTCTTCACAATCTGCATAAGCCATTCTTCAGAATCTCAGCTACAGCATCATCTTCAAATTAAGCGTCCATATAAATGGCTGCTTCTTCGTCACTGTTTGGCTTCTTTCGGACTCTTGCATTACTTTCATCATTTTGTCGATGAATCTTGAAGGGAATCCATCCTCCATGAGGAGTTACTTGTCTGAGTCACTCCAGTTCACCATCAATTGTATCATCACTGGTGCATATCCTTGTTATTCTCGAGGATAAGGAATTGGATCAGATTTCTCTTTCTTCTCACTCAAAGTGACTCAACTGTGAAAATTTGTGTAGTGACGATTCCATGTTAGTTTCCTGTAGATTGATTTCTGAAGACAAACATTAGATATCTTTTTTACCAAAACATTCAAAAAATTAATTTCCGAGTTCATCTCTGATTCCGATGCGAACTGGATAGGATGATGACAGTTATTGAACTCCCTAGTTATCATCTCTATGTTGGCATTCTCGTCATATATGATAAAGGTATTAATTATGTATCTTCGTTACATATGAAAACTATCCATAGTGGGTTGTTATATACTATTCTCTAGACTGGCCAATAAGCCAATAAATAGGTGAAATTTTAGGTCACTCAACTGACCACACCTACCATGGTCACGAGAACTTCCTTCCACCTATGACATATATATATATACATATATAGATATGTGTATATATGCGTATATTCATTCACATCACATACGTGATAATAATATTTGTAGCAAATATATTAGATGTTTGGCTAGAAAAGGGAGTTATTCTTAAACACCTTGTGAGTATAGTTCGAACTTATTTTGGGTGGACTTTTGCAATATAAAAACAAAATTTCCCAAGAAAGATTAAACTGGAGAACATGATTGTCTATATTAAGTGCTAAGCAAAATTGTTTTTTAAATGGGGATGACTGTTTCAAACATAAAAGCTTAAAGTTTTCTTCAAAGTACTTATAATAGTGAGTGAAAAATTTAGGCAAAAGAAATTCTAGGTGTGTTTCAGAGTAGAATGAATGCATGCATGCATGTGACTACTGCTCAGTGTCATCGTTACACTAGTACTGAAAAGAAATGAAAATGCAGGGCGTACAGTTAAGTGGAAACTACTAGTTGAGGCATACAGATGCAAATTATTATCATTATTGTTCCCTTGGGTTCCGAGTGGAACACAGGTCTTCAACAACACATCTCGACTTCATCTTATTATCTGCCGTGCTCTTCAGCTGGATCTACGATTGCCCAAACTCTCCTATCTCTTCCTTGCACCATCTCCTCCATGTCACCCTCGCACTGACGACCCACTCGTCGCTTCCCATTGGGATTCAACTCGAGCGTTCGTCTGGCTGACACGTGATGTCATTCGACGGCCTCTTCAGTGTGTGCCACATCCATCTTCATTTTCTCCCACATATTCGTTGAGCGATCGGCTCTTGGTTGGTTTCATCACAAACAGAGTTTCTTGTTATTAATTCCTTCTGGTTGGTTGGCCGGCCATTTGATCACCAGTGTGCAGCCACCGAGTGTGGCAGCTATTGTTGGAGGTCTGAAACATGTTGGAAATCCTTTCCGTTACACACAGTTCAAGTTTCTGACCTGTATAGGAGAACCAACTTGACATTGGTGTTGAAAATGCGAATCTTGTTCTTTATGTTGAGCGTATGAGATTTCCAAACTGGTTTCAGGTTGATGAAGGTGCATCTTGCCTTTCCGATTTTGACTGGCCGGCTTCTACATCCTTATCCGTTCCGCCAGCCTGCAGTTGAAACGATGCCTCCTAGCCGGATAAGTGAAGGTGGTAACCTCTGTTAAATCTCTCTCGGTGATGGTGGTTGGTGCTGGTTGTTGTTGCTGTCGCGGTTCGTTGGTTATCTTCATCACTTCAGTCTTCTCTATGTTCACTTGGATTCCTGTCTTTGCTGCCAGCCTCTTCCACCAGATTCTTGGTTTTTGCCTGCAAGTCTTCTAGTCTCTCTGACATTAGACATGTATTATCTGAGAAATCCAGACCTTCTAGAGTCTTCCTGTCGGTGGTCCAGGGTATTCGTGACTCTCCGCTCCTCACAGTCTGCCGCATACCCCTGTCCACCACAATTAAGAATATCATTGGTGATAATAGGCAGCCTTGTCTTACTCCTGTATGTACTTCGAACGCCTCACCGATTTTTCCGTTGTGGATCACCTGACACGTGCCACTGTCATATAGCTGTTGAATGAGGTTGATAAAGACTTACGGTACACCGTGATGTTGAAGAAGTCTCCAAATTACGTCTGGGTCAACGCTGTCTGTCGAAGGCCTTTTCGAGGTTGATGAATTTGTTGAGGTAGAGTAAGAGTTAGCTGCCGTTCTATGCTTTGTTCTATGACTCCGCGTATAGGTGCAATTTGATCAGCACATGATTTGCCCTTCCTGAATCCAGTTTGTTCCGGTGAGGGGTGGAGTTCCGCATCCAGTGCATCCTTTATTCTCTCCAGGATGATGTGACTTAGCATTTCACTTGGTTTGGACAATAGCATTATCCCACGCCAGTCAGTTCGTGCACAGTGAGGTGGAAGTCACTCTTCTTTGGTAGTTTGTTAAGATAGCCAGCATTTCTTTCAATCAGTAGGTACCTTTCCTTCACTCTAAACCTCTTCTAGTAATAGCATGAGAACATCTGCCGCAGTTTCTGGGTCCCTTTTCAGTGATTCAGGGCGTGGGGAATTCCGTCTGGTCCTGTTGGCTTACAGGACTTCAGCAGCTTGATCTTATTCAAGATATCTGCTTTCTTTGCAGGATTAGTGCACACTGGCAGTTCTGTGGATGCTGTTGGTGGTATTTCTGGGCAAGTTGTAGGAGATTATCGACTCCAGAGTCCTTTAAAGTGATCAGCCCATTGCTTAATTTGTTCCTCCTTCTTGCTAATCAGGTTCTCTTGAGAATTTCTTATTGATCTCATCATCTTGGTTGATCTCTTCCCGGATAGAGACCTGGTTATCTGACATAATGTCCTGAGGTCTGTTTTACCTGCGGTCGGCCTGTTCTTCTTCAGTTGCCAGTGTGTCGAAAAATTGTCTTTTGTCTTTCTTAGCACTCTCTTTCACTTTTTTATTCAGTGCGATGTACATCGAACTCAGCTTGTCATTCTGTTGCCCATCTTTGCATTGGTCTCTCTTCTCTTTCAGCATCCTCCACTCCACGCTTCTATTCACTTCCAGGTATCCGTTAAGAGCCATTCCTTATATTGTCTCTTCTTTCTTCCTAGAAAAATTGTACACGTTTCCTTGAATATCACCTTCACAGAGTTCCACTGTTCTTCCACGCAGGTTTCCTCGGTGATAACACGTAGTGCCTCCGACTTTTCTCTGATCTGGTCTGTAGTGAAGGCATCCCTTGTAGTTTTATCCTTCAGTATCCGAATGTTGAATCTGAATTACAGTGACCTATCTCCAGTTGTTCTGTTAGATTTCAGCTTCACCGTGAAGGTTCCTTCAACTGGGTGATGGTCTGAGCCCACATCTGCTCCCCTTCTCGACTGTGTATTCAGCAGCCTGCGTCTTCACTCCCTTGAGCAGCATTGAGATGAAACCTATCTTGTTTGTGTTATGTCCGTCAGGCAAAATCCATGGTGCTTTGTGTATATTCTTGTGTTTGTACATGCTCCCTCCGACCACGGAATCACTGAAGGCGCGGAAGTCTATCAATAATTCTCCGTTCTCATTTATTTCACCGAGCCAGAGCCTCTCGTCTCAAGTATTATCTGCTCTCAGTTAGGTTGGCATTCATATCGCCCATGAGCATTTCGATGTTACCATATGGGATGTTGTCCATTACTGTTTGGAGTTGTCTGTAAAAATCCTCCCCCTTCTCTTGCTCCGCATTGTTTGTAGCATTGTTCGGAGCATTGGATAACTGAAACCTCCTTTTATTCCTTTTGAGTTGAATAATGCTGTAATGATCCTGGATGAAATTGGTTCCCACTGCATTAGGGCTTTGCTTGCCACTGACGACATTATTATAGCCACTCACTGCCTCAGTGTGCTCGTGGTTTCGTCTGGGAGACCAGAGTAGATTACTGACTCTCCAGTTGACAGTTTTGACAATCCACATCCATTCCATCTGCTCCCGCTAATACTCAGAACTTCCAGGCCTTATCTTCTAATTTCTTTGGCTACCAGAGAAGCTTTCCCAGTTTCGTACATTGTACGGACATTCCACGTCCCCATTCTTATTCTTGCTTTAATCGAAAGGTGACTCATCATCTATCTGACTGGGTTTCAGAAGGCTTTCACCAGTCGGCGTCATTTCGCCTCTCCAACTCTAGAGAAGAATAAGACACTTACTTGAATGTTTCGTATTTTTAGCATATTTTTGTGAGTTGAAGTTTCTCTAGTGGTTTGAAATGTTTAGTGGTGTGGGGTTGCTAGCCCGACGCCCAACCCTCCTTCTTCACCCAGTCTTGTAACGGACTAGAGAGCTGGCAAGTTTCTTAACTAGGCAAGGTTACACAAGTGCAAATACTCAACTATAATGGCAGTAAGCCAGTTATTCACATCAGGGAAACTGTATGCAGACAATATTTAAAAGAGTTCAGACGCATTGTAGCTGAAGACCTCAGTGATGAAGAGAATGGAAGAGAAACACCTACTAACTCTCTTTGAATCGAACGAATACCTCCCCTACACACGCACACAACTTCATCAAAAAGTGTTTAATCTCAAGCCACAATGCAAACCAACAAGGAACCATGCTCAAAGACCACTAGACCACGAGTTCACTTTACGAAATATGAAAAATATATCTGAAATAACTAATGGCCAGAATACTAAGATCGTTTCAAATAAACATAGCACACAATTCAATCGGCACAATCACTTCATTCGATATTGTGCACACCGAAAGATTCATCAGAAAAGAAAGGTGAGGTCAGTGCCATTTACAAAACAAAGTGCATGAACTGCAATAGACACTACATCGGTCAAAGTGGGTCTCCCATTCGTGTCTGAATCAAAAAACATAAACCAGCTGTGAAAAGACATGATGCGTATTTCTGTTTCATATCGATGCATACAGACAATCACTGACACCAGTATGATTGCGAGAGCGTAGAAATTTGAAGTAGAGGAAACACAAAATAGCCTGGTACTCAAATGAATCAGTGATTGACAAATACACTACTCAACATAGACCGAATTTACCAACTAATGAAACAAGAACTATATCGCATGTCAAGAAAGTTCAAATTCTAATTGAACAAAAGTAAATGACTAATTCATTCATTCATTATAATGTATATATAATTGTAGAACCTGATGATGAATTTATCGAAAAGAGTTCTCTTTGTTCAGTGTCTATTCTTTTGAAAATTTTAATGGGCATTTTTAATCAATTAAATGAAATGAATAAATAGAATAAATTAACAGTCAACCTCGACAATGAATGTCTGTCAGGAGACTCCCAACTAAATCATCAGTCATGGAAGGAGAATTCATTCAAGTAAGTTCATTTCATACTAAAACCTGAGCTGAAGTAATGTTGTGTCTAGAAGATGGACAACGAAAGCTTCACAATTAAATCTGCAACCAGCTCACAGCTCAGAGAACACAACTAAATCAAAAGAGATTTACATCCTTTGTTGAATTTTCCAATTAGCTTTATCACAAAGATATCCAGTATGAGTGTCAGCTACTGATAGTTGATTTTTAACTGTATAATTTCATTGACTTGTAATAATTGAGCATGTTCGTAATTCGATGTCCACTTGTCCAATCAAATATAAACAGTTGGACGCGCATAACTTGGCTATTCCACAATGAATGTGATTCATAGCAGAGTATATGGACACATAAGTGATTACACTGTTTCATTATTATTTATTTATTTATTAAAAATTTGGTCACTGATTGATGTCAATCCGAGATCAAACTTGAAACAAATCAAATCCCCACAAGCAGCTTCTTGATAATTTATTTATTTGCACAGCGGTCAGGACTCTCTCCGACCAGGTACAAGGACAGGGGTTCGATGCCCTGCTGACGCACTGCTGATATCATTGGTCGGCCTGCAAAATTCGGGCTACCAATGTCACATGTTGAAAATTCCATACTTGTACCAAAATTACTATGTAGAATCGGGCTATACTCAAAACAAATTAAATATAAACGAGCAAGTTGGATCAAATTTTCCCTTGAAACAGAAGAGAAACAGTTCTTTTATTTTTTTTATTACAGATTGATTCCACAAAATGTTTCTTTTTTGGTGTAAGTATGGAATTTTCAGCATGTGACGTCGGTAGCCCAAGTTTTGCAGGCCGACCATAGATATCAGGTGTGCGTCGGCAGGGAATCGAACCCCGGACCATGTGCATGGTCGGCGAGAGTCCTAACCGCTGTGCCACCGATTTGGAAAACACGTTTCCATCCAATACTAGGCTGACAAACACAATACCATGATTGGTATACACTTCAACCAAATTATCGTTAGGTTCATAAAATTTTGCACTTAAGTATCAGAGGTGTTTCGCAGAATGATTAGAAATTTGGAAGAATGTAGAAAAAATTCCCATTCAAACATTTAGGAAGCACAAGCATTCATAGAAGAAACATTCGCCTTTCACTTAGATCCTCATCTCTGGCTATGCTCCGATATACACATATAGCATTTTTAATACAATACATAACATTTTACCAATCACGTGTGCACCAATATGTTTGCTGCCAATAATTAGTCAGTATAAAACTGTCAAATGGTGGGACGATAATTAACCAAGAAAATTAATACAAACAATTGAAGGCTAGAAATGGTTACAACAAGTGGATTTCACAATGCATAATTTTAGGAAAATGAAGAGTTATTATGGAATAAGCGAGTGTTCAAGTTGATAATGTAACAGAGAGTTAAAGAAAAATAAACAAATCTGGACAATGATAACTTGTGATTAAAAACTAAGTAATCAGAATTGGACAATTCCAATTCCTAAAAGGCTCAGGGGTAGCATGAAGTAGTCAGGTTGTAAATGAACGTGAACATTGAACGTTGGTTCATTGACCTTGGTCACCATTGGAGGGCAACTCGAGGGCGCGAATGGTTCAGTAGTGTACAAGTTAGAAGAAGACGAAAGAATTCGAATAAATGTACAGTACATTCCTTGTAATACATTTGTTTATAGACTTTCTATCAATATTGATTTTAATTGCCGAACAATACAAGTTATTACAAATCCTTGTGTTTTGGAGTTAAAGTCGATAATCAGTCACAGTAATTATCTATTCGGAGCGTCTTCGAAAATAATAGGAACTCAGGATTAAGTTCCTTGACACAGGTTTTTACATTCATGTGACGATGGCCAATGTAAGTAGGGATGTGGCTGTACAAATTTCCTCTGAAAACACGGAGGTTTGGCTGATTCAGGTGGATTCCAATTACTTCAGCTGTAGTGTGCAGAAAAAGAACTCACAAAGCAAAATTAAGATTAGTTTGAATGTGATAAATAACTTTTAATGCTGTATTAACATTAATTTTACTGTGACTGTTTACAAGGTGTTTTAAAATGGAGAACTACGAATAGATCTTGTCTGTCCCTTGCTTAACCACTATGCGGGATGATGTTCAGAAATCTCGACAGTGACAGTCAAATTGGTAAATACACACGCAGGAGGCAAAATTAGGTAGTTTGTCTTTATTTCTCGAATGTAAAACAGGGGTGATAGGAAAGACACAACGTAGCTCAGGTGCATCGAAAGCTATTTTAACTGCAGGGTAAGAACTCAAACAGCACATATTTGTCAACTTCTCCAAAATTCCCCGTTGAAATCACAATTTTCCAGCTATGATTTCTTCTTGAAAATGGAGTATACAAAGTCAGTGAGGTATATGTACAAATTGAATCTCAGTGAGGTTAAAGTTAATCTACAGCAGTCACCTCGATAAACATAACGTTCGATAACCAAGTACATTTGCAGTTGCCATAACCAAATCAAAATAATACTTCTAATCTACATTCAAGTTCACAGACAAGAATCCAAAAGCAAAGAAAACGTCTGGAGACATCCAATTCGCCCCTTAAATAATGCTTCTGATACTTATTAACCGAGAATTTAAAAGTATCACTAAAGCAAAACTTCTCCGTAGACAACTTTCGAAATCTCTCAATAAAACATACTGCGTGGCCACCAGCCACCTATGAATGACACTTTCCTACAAGAAACTATTCAACCATCACGTACGTGAAAGACAAGCTATTGCACACTTTGGGACATTTCAACATGCATGCTCCAGTTCACTTACTGCTTACTGTGATGCTGAGTACATTGGTGCCATACCATGTCTCAGCTGGCAAAACGACCTCGGAAACACTATCCAGCATGGTTGGCTAGCGAAGGGAGAACGCGAGGGTGTATATAGTTCAGTACCAGAAGAGAACATCTGGTGGTGAATTCACGAAATCCAGCTCCACCTGATGGGAAGCCCTTCAAAGTCATATACAAGATCCGATCAAACGTGTGTTGCAGAGGGAGGAGGGGAGGGAGTGAAATCAAGGCGCGCCTGACTGAGAATAGCTGAGGCAGGCACTAAACATCCAAACGTTCGAACACACACTCTGTATTCATCGAAGCAGACACGTCCGTTCTACCTTTGTCCCTACCATGGCTATCAGGAAATAGCAGGTTAATCAATAGTGATTGTCACTTAAACTTTATTATCCAATCTTCCTGTTTATTTCTGTTGCTTTTACGTTATTCTTAAATCTCTATCTGCATAACTAGATGTGTTCCCTATCCGAACCTCCTACCCATTTTGTTCCTAATACACTTTCAATCGCTTATTGCACAAAACGAATTCAGTCTTCTCAGTAATTATGATCTTATTATGCCTTCTCTACCTGACCTTCGTGTTTTTATTACACTTCGTGATTCTATTGAATTTACCCTTGACCCACCGAAAATACATCTGGAACTAACTTTCTTACCCATTTATCACACAAATACCTGAATGTACTCCTGTCTAGTTGACAGTGACTTCGTCAAGAATGAAATGGTTTTCTTCCTCGCTACATCAGTCTTTGTGATACTTCCTTTGTTCTGATGTGCATATTACGTCTTCCGCATTTGGCTAACGAGTTTACGAAAGGTCAAGTTGTTGATTTATGTTCAAATAATCCATTAATTGGGGTTAGCAAAGCATGTATATACGTGCGGGAAGCTCGACAGGATAAGTCGTCTCTTCAGGGTAGAATAGAGAAGAGAATCAGATACTGCATAAAGAGAGCTGGGAATACCATGACATCTTCAGTCATCTATTTTTAACAGTTTAACAAATTTAAGGCTCTTTCTGATTAGTTGCTTCAAGTTAGTGGTAAAGGGAATTAGGGCGACTGATTTAGTTCAAATTCGCCCTCAGTGGATATATCTATACATTTACATGGATTCTAGTTGAACAGTATAATGATTAACCCATAAACATGCTGAAATAATTTTTTCCCGTCTGTTGTCATGTCATCTTGTTGATGTCAGCAGGAAGTGAACTAAAAGCACCTAAGAAACAATAAAATATCAACTAAGACATTAGAATTAATTTAGTCGAGTGTTGGTTGGTGCAGGGATAGGACTGGTTACAGGTGTTTGATCACGAGCTGATATCAGTTAGAGAACCACTGGAAAACCACTGGGGAGTACTGCCAAACATATGTTTCGTCTCTCTAGTTTACGACTCCGCTTCAGCAGTACGCACTCATCACGGGAGGTTCGAGCACACGACATTCTAGTTACAAGGCAAGCGAGCTTGTAGATCATTTATCAGCCACTGCGACCCTATCTTATGGCCAGTCCATGAATCCCAACTTCTACCAATTCGCGCTGTTTTACTCTGTGTGTGATATATTCAATGAACAAATTAATGTGAAATTACATACTTACTGCCGCGGTGCTGAAGTTTCACGCATTTATGAGAACTTCCAGATTAGTTCATTAAACTTTAGAAAATGTACATATTTGTATATGCTTAATTAGAATTATTTTTATTTACATTAGTTGGTATATTTTTCTATTCTTCGGTTTTTTCATCTGTGCGATGTACCAAAAAAATGGTTTGTTAGTACAAATAAAAGTTGGCGTTGCCAGTCACTAAACGAGCAGATCATTTCAGATGCTTAGATTAAGGTCATTTTCGAGAGTAGAATAAATCATATTACTGAATTGAATAAACTAAGGAGAAATTTATTTATTTATTTGTTTATTTATTAAACAGAGATGTTTTGTAAGTTGTTTCAATGAATAAACAAAAATTCATAGGCGAAATGAAACATTTAAACATCGGAAAGTAGGTATGCACCAAAACACACAAAAAAGGCGACTGTTTGATGCATAAAATACATATTACATGTTTATGGAAATAATGAACTAAAAAAAGGCATGAAACTGTTACACAGGATACTTTTCTCTAAAGAAACGTTTGAAGAAAACGCCCTGATTAGTTCTTCATTGCAGTATCAGTAGAATAATGAAACCACATTCCTTACAATGTATTCATCTAGGTTTTCTATTCCCAATCTTAATCCTAATGCCAAACTATCCCTTTACTTAACCCTAATATATTCCCCTTTATTAGGTTAACCCAATAATAATTAATAATAATAGCTTTATTCTGAAACAATGTTTATATAGTGTACAGAATTTCTAGCAGAGTTTATTCCATGATATTTCCTCTTCATACAGGATCTTCAGATAGAAGATCAGCTGACTAACAGTTCTATCTGTCTGACCTGAAGCGCAAGTCAATCCATCATTATGAATGAACTTGGGACACCACTGAGAAACGGTCAGCTCATGTATTGGGATAATCATGCCATCCATCGAGCTAGATAATGCTCTGTCATCACCTGTTTAGTAGCAACTTGCGAATCAACAGGTTTTAGGTGTTCTAAATACTCGCCAGAGGAAACACCACTATTAGAGGTGATAGTTCATTAGATTTAAACAAAGTGAATAAGAGAAACCACATGCAGTATATACTGATGGAGGTTGTTTTCGGTAGGACAAGTTTTAACCAATCCGCTGACTAGTCCTTAGCCTAAGCCTTAAATAAATCTTTCCCAAAACTCAGCCTAACCTAAAACTTACCAGATATCTCGTCTAACATCATAACACTTCATGAAGCATATTTCATCTCATGATGCTAATGTTACTTTCCTTGTTTCACCAACTTGCTTACTGAGCGTTCCAAAGTCATCGGTGTGGTCGCACTACTCGCGTGCTTAAAGATTAATATGGACTTAAAATACTTTTCGAAGTAATTCTTACTAACACTACATGAATACAGTGAGTAGATTGGTATTGTAAGTGAAGTGAATAGAGCCAAGTTAAAGTATCAAAGCCCAGGATTGCGAACATTACTATGAATTTGAATGCATATTGGTCGTTGGATAACGTAACCTACCAATTGTTACAGGGCCACTATGCACGCTTTTTGCGAAGTGAGGTGCGAATTTCATCCCGTTTGGGCAAAGTGTTAATGGCTCTTTAAGGTTACGGTAACGACTAGGCTTAGGATCAGAGTTATAATTAGGGTTAGGATTAGGTTTCGAGTTGGCATTATTTACTTTTATTATTTCATTATCCGCATTCTTCTAGTAATCCGATATTTTTTGGAGAAGACTGAAAACAGGATAAGAGCGATAAGTAGGTCACAATAAAAACTCATCTTCAGTCAACTGGGCGCAAAAATAGTCTAACTTGTAAATTCACACTAATCATTATGATTTGGAGGTATTTTTAAGAATCATCAGGGAAAAATATCCTGTTTAATGTGTTTTCATGTATTTCTATTGTAAGTAAACATGATATTTATGCAAAAGCCATAATATTTCCTGATTGGTTGGTCAACTTAAGGTCACCTGTGTATTCGCATTCCATAGATCATAATAGTTCAACTTTGTCGTAAGTGGAGGTAGTTAATTTTGCTTTCACCTTTTGACATTTTATAGATTAGGTTGCTATATATTTTTCAGTAAATTTATTCATACAATTCGATCAGATAACGCGACAATCAATGCCTCACTTGGTAGAATGAGGTTAGTTTGTACTGCTGCTTCCTCACTTGTTCATTGATCTTCTGATAATTTACGTTGCTTTATGGCCAGTTAGGAAAGTAAAATATTAAAATCAACAATCAACAGATTGCTGCTGTACAAAAAGGTATATTGAGGACACGTTTACAGTCTGTCATGATGATTCCGATTTATATTGTATCTTACATGAAGTTAACAATCTCCATCCTTCAATTAAATCCACAATGGAATTAGAAAATGAATCAACAATTTTAATTCTGAACATCAATTTGACATGAAGAGATGATGGAACTCTTGAGAGGTGTCTCCATAGAAAACCATTGTGGAATGGAGAACTGACAATCTTCTATAGTTAGATACATGTCATTGAAAGAAGAGCTCTCATCGTCTCACTGGCCCATAGTATCAGAAGAATTTGCAGCAGTGACTGCTAAAGAGAAGAGGTGCTCTTATTTCTCAAAAGTATTCTCACTGAAAATGGATACATGGCACGTTTCGTGGAGAGGAACATGAAACCAAAGCCATGAAGAAGAGAAGAATGCACTTCCATAAGAAAGGAAACACCATATTTGAATCTGGACTTCAAGGAAGACTTAGGACGAAAGTCTCCAGTTTCCTAAAGAAGACCTTTACTGCAGCAACTCTAAAAGTGATATTCCTTAGCCACTCAATGCCTCTAAGCAGTGTGAATGAAAACTTCCACAGTTGACCAAACTCCAATGTGGATATATCAGTTCACCTGCTCACATGGAGCCAGGTAAATAAATCATTCCATGCGGGTCCTTTCAAAACGTGTCAGAGAATATTAGCCAATAGGAATGTAAAGAGGAGGCGCTGGTTCTGTCAGAAGCCCCATAATTGAAGACCTCGTCAACACCTGTCACAGCATCTCTCAACTGACTCATCCATCATTCAGAGTTATTGACAAAGTAAACCGACGAAATCTACCACACGCATTGCGTGTGTTTCCAAGTTCTTTGTACTGTAGAAGACCTCATCATATGCATCAAAACATTGGAACTACGTATTGAGAAGAAACTAGTCCAACCTCTACATTTACCAAGGATCTAGTTCGGTTTGACTCCTTAGCTTTCGCTTTCTGTCGTTGTTTTCATTCACTTTATTTTTTTTAATTTTTCATCTGTAGTTATAGAAAACATTATTCCAATTTGTCTCCATGTTCATTCCATTCACAAATGCGTTCATTATGATATTACTTTCTAATCGTATGTAATTTTCCTCCAAAGACCCTTGTAATTTATATTCACACCTTCAAACTTTCCTATCAAGTTCAAAATTATTATCACTTTCAATCTTCCCCTTCGTTATTATGTGGAATTAAGAAAGAATATTTGTGTCTATGGAAACTTATGCATGCGGATGTGATTGTACAACTGCTTTTGAGAATGAAACCGACGAGAAGACAAACATCTTTGCTGAACTTCTTGTTCTTTTCTCCCTTCTGATAGTTCTAATTATAGGATAGATAACTTACACCAATGGCTATGCTGTTGACATCATATTAGTTCATTTTTGTTTATGTGATATAATTACTGAACAGTATCCTTGTGGGTTAATGACGTCTGATGAAAATATGAAGGAAAAGGTCGTGATCAGTTTAGTGGAAGAGATAAAAACATACATAACAATAAGCCTGCAGTTCAAAATGCCATAAATTATCACCGAGAAAATTTAGGCTCGCGAAATGTGGTCACAAATATTCAGCCACTTCGATTGGGTAAAATGTAATGGAAAACATCGCTGTGGTCAAAATAGGTGATCCCAATTTTCATGTGAAGGATAGAATCAATAATGTGAATAAAAACAATATTGGGCAACATTAAGACATAGACAATAGAACCAACTACTCAGATTCTTCTGGGTGAAAAGTGGTATTCACTGAATAAAAATGAGTATTTGTAAGACATATAAATATATCTGTAATAAAAATGTATTATACACGGTGTTTATCTCTAATACGCTGCAAAACTCGGTCCCAGATTCTCATAGGAGAGTGTCTTTAGACATATCAAATCTCAATGTCAATGCAAAAATCCAAGTTAGTGTGGTTGTATATCCTTTCACATCATATTGGGAAACATTTAACATTCTATTACGTTTGTTTCTAGATCGCCCCAGAATTCTCCAATAGTATTTTTATTTATTTTTTCTAGTTTACAGCTTGATTCCACACAGTACTTTTGGTAGAAGTATGGAATTTTCAGCATGGATATCAGCAGCCCAAATTTTACAGGCCGACCATAGATATCGGGTGTGCGTCGGCAGGTAATCGAACCCCGTACCATGTGCATGGTCGGCGGGAGTCCTAACCACTGTGCTACCGATGCACATGTGCATGAGTTCCATTTATAGGATCCACTAATTCACAAGAATGATTTACTTTGTAGTGATTATGGCTTATTGATGATAGCTACGAATAATCTGTCCACTCGTCGTCTGTTTAAATGGTGGTTAGCGCCTAGGAGGACTAGTCAGTCGTTGTATTATAGGTATTATTAAAATATATTCATGGGCCATTGGATCGGTTCCCAGTGGCTTAATGGCATACGAGCTCGCCTTGTAACCAGAAGGTCCTGGGTTTGAATCCCGGTGGGTTCGTACTGCTAATGAGTTCCAAACTAGGACGAAACAGCTGTCCAGTACTCCCAGGTTTCCCAATGGTTCTCTGACTAATGTCAGCTCATGGTGAAGATCCTGTAGCCAATCAAATCCCTACAAACCAACACTTGAATATCTTCACTTCTTTTTGGGTGGGATACTTTCTTCGAACTCCTTACGAACATTTGTATCCTATATTCCTTGCACCCAAAAGTGGTTTACTCTTCTCCCTTAGTGGCGATGCATTTTTCGCTTAATAATAAACACTGTTTCGTCAATATATGAACGATGACGCCAAATCCTCCAAGTACGTGCATAAGTGATTCCATTGGTCTTCTGTAAGGAGGCAATATCCCGACAGTGCTACTGATACCACTCCACAGTATTCGAAAGGATAGTATTCTCTCTTTCCGCAGCTGTATCAGAGACTACTGGTCGTCTCAGTAGCTAATTGTGGCATGTACACGCAAATATTTTACTAAGGCAGAGTTTGGATTTCAAGAAGAAAGTATCTAGAACAACTCACCAACAACTCTTACAGACTCCCTGATCTAATACCGTGATTACATCTGAATGCCCAGTCATCAATAGGGTGACAAGATTTCTGAAGAGTCATTATTCCTCCACCACATATGCATGTTTTTGTCTACCCTATCATCAGCCTATTATTCACACAGAACTCAGAAACCATGTTTGGGTTGGAACTTGCAACGAAAATTATGTGAACGGCATCCATTTGTAATGATGAACAGCGGCCTGGTTGGTTGGTTAACGTTTATTTGAATCTGGTGTACATTGTTTAGTGTTTCCCAAAATCAAATTAAGTTAACTTATATCTTTTTACGCATTCCCGAGAAAATGTTTTTACTTATTGGAAAGAGTGATGAATAAACAAACTATTGAATTAATTGATATGTTATTTCACCTTGGGTTCCGAGTGAAACATTTGGCTTCAAAAGCACATCTACACTTTGTTCTATCCTCTGTGGTCCTCTTCAGCTGGCTGGCCCCATGATTGCCTATTATCTCTCATCTCCTTCTCGCCAAAACAATGTCCTTCATGTCACCCTCAAAAAAATGTTCAACTCGTCGTCGTTCCCCATTCGCGTTCCAGTAGAGTGATGGACTGAATCGTGCACGATGTCATTCTCTTGTCTTCTCCGCCAGTGCGAGACCAATCCATCTCCACCTTCATCAGAATAATTGTTGACCGACAGGTCCTTCGTCCGATTATTCCTAGAGTTACTAGTTGCTAACTGTTTCTCGCTGGCCGGCCATTTGATCTCCAATATGTAACCAAACAGCGAAATGGGTAGCTCTTGATAAAAGTCTGCAGTAGCCTGTCGGAAATGCTCTTCGTGAAGGGTGTGTCAAATTTCTGACCCATATAGAAGCAATCACTGACTGACATAACATTTATGTTGAAAATCCAAATCTTGTTGTTTATGGTGCAGCAGAGTGCAGAAAACTTCCACATTGATTTCAGATTGATGAATGTGTGCCACCTTGCATTTCCAATTCTGACTGGCTGGCTGGCTGGTTGACTGGTTGATTGTGACATCTTCAGCCATTCCGACTGCCTGTGGTTGAAACGACGCTGCATAGATGTATGAGTGAGCCCAGAGAGTGACCTCTTCCTAATTCCCCCATTGATAGTTTTTGGTTATCTTCATCCTCTCCGTCTTCTCTATGTTCACGTGGAGTCCTGTCTTTGCAGCCTGCCACCATCTTCAGCCAGTTTGTTGGTCTTCGCCTGTCTCTAAGTTTTCTCGTTCTTGTGTCATTAGACATAAATCATCCACTCGCGAAACCCATATCTTCTAGAGTTTTCTTATCGGTCTGTCTAGTGTAGTCCTGTCTCCTCGCTCCCCACTCATGGTGTGTCGCATATTCCAGTCCACAATATTTAAGAATATGTTTGGTTTCATTTTCTGTCCTATATTTTGAATGTTGCATTCGAAATATCCAGTGATACAAACTGCATTTGTTTTGATGGTGGATTTTTGATTTCTACATTCCATTGGTTCACAAGCTGATACTTATTCATGATTAGATAAACCTGATGTCCCAGTATCTCCTATAAAACTGAAATTTGAAGTGGTAACTAAACCAGTCATATCTCTTTCCTGGTTGTTCTCAGAAATTGTGCGAATATGCTATGTTATCCTCTTACCAAAGTTTTCAATGCTTCTTTTTCCAGGGATATCGTACCTGATGCTTGGTAAGATATCAAAATTATCCCGATACCCAAATCGTATACTGGTGTAAATGTTCAATTCACATGTATTGCTATCACTTCTCCTTTTCTGAAATCAGTGAAAAATTGCTTTCACTCAACCCTGAACCTTCCTCGAAAGATTTCTGTAACACTAAACAGTTTGCATGTATAAACAGAGTAGATGTGCTTCAGATGCTGCTGTCCTATGCATCATGCATGATATTGCTTCCTGACTAGACAAGACAGCTAAATATGTTCGATGTCCACTTTCGACTCTGTTTCCAGGTGTCCTTTGTTGAATAAGCGTTCCGTGACACCAACTCAGTCCTGGACTGTTAAATGGTTGCATTCTCCAAACAGAAAGCAGTATACTGTGCATGTAATAAAGGTAAATCTTCCTCTTCCTTGCTTAATGAACGAAGCCGTTGTCCCTCAACATGCTGTTCTCTCTCCCCCTACTCTTTTCTCTTTCATCTCACATGACTCGCCTTGTTCGGAAGAAACCAGCCTCCTTAAATGTGCTGACGACCTTGCTGTCTCGTTACCAGTCACTTCCCTAGAAGACTGTTCCAAACAGACGGAATGGATTTCTATCCGGCATTAGCAAGCCGGTGATCTTAGATCACTGGTCTTAATTTAAATCCCTCCAGATGTTACACAGTCAATTTCGCACTCAGAAATAAACGTGATCTTAACGAAATCAGCAGAACACACGGTGTTTGTAGCTTAGTGGGCACTGATTTAAGGAATAAGTCAAGCATAAAATACGCTGGTATAGTTCTTTCTTTCGTCTTGTCACATCTTGTAGATTTCTACGAAAATTTTCTCTCTGATCACCTTGTACAATAATAAATTAAGACAATCAGACATCACTCAACCTCTACTCTTACAGTTAGTCAACTCCTGCATTTTACCTCTTGTTCTTTACTGCTCTCCCTTAGTCTTTCCTAGACTGCTCAAAAACGATAATATCATATTGCGAAGAGTATTAAAGGTTGTCAGTAGGGAAAAATGTGTGCCATTCAGTCAGCTCGTTGCTAGCATAGTCGATAGAAACCTAAACTCGTTCGAGAAATGGTCTAAATCCATACTGTCCGACTCTCAACACCCTGTCTATTCACAACTCTCCCCTTGCTCGCATAGCCAAGTATAAACACTCAACGATACCCTTTTTGGGCCAGCCCTCCCCGCGTTCTATCGGATAATGATAGTGTTGAACGTGAAACTACTGTGTAGTTAGCACAGAAGAAGACTCAGTTATACTCTCATATTTGTACTTCAATGGTGAAACTCACTATTCCCATTATCTTAAAATTCTGTGTTACTAATACTAATATTATTATTCTCAACACTTTTACATTTGTACATTTTGACGATACTGTTGTTTCTGCTGATGTCAAAAGTTGGTGCCACCGATTTTGGTTAACTGTACACTGTAATGTATTTATTCTGTTGTTGTTGCTCAGTAAATTAGATACAATATTGTACAAAATGCTGAAAATTCCACATTGCATCATATGTGCTATTTTCTAATAAAGCAAACAATTACTATGATTATTTCAAGATAAGGTGATTTCGTAATTTCTCTTGTGCTTGCAGTGTGATATATCCTGAAAAACTTTATGTCGTGACTGTAGACACTTGTTTATAAGGGAATTGAGGACCGAGTAAATCAGGGTTTTGTTCTAAAATATAGTTAATTTTGACTGAACTGGTTGTTTATGTTTCAAAAGAACCAGAAAATAGTTTCTGAAATTGACTGAGTCTAATAAGAGGACTTGGAATTTTGAGGAATTTAGTAATATGCTCATTCGGTAAAACACCCCATGTATTTCGGAAACCGATAGCCAATTCGCCTTCTTCAGTGTTGAGTGCCTCTCTATAGAGTAAAATGAAACTATATGCCCAGTGTACCAATGCATGTGCTATTAAATCGGAGTTAAAACGAAAATTCGAGTTTCATACTTATGTATATGTATTGAAAAACGCCTGGTTCGACTACCTAGTGTAGTTCGAGTTATCTAGAAGAAAAGGAAATCACCTTCTCATCTCTCTGAGTACACTTCAAGTAAAATGTCCCTGAAAATTTATGGGAGAACAATGTTCACACAAACTTGAATTGAACAAATAAATTAATAAAAATTCTTATTCCTTTCATTATGGAAGTTATCATTGAGTTAATATATTAACACTTGCAGACATGATAAGTTCTTTATAGTATCGTGTTTCCATAGTCTACTTTTACGTGTTTGCACAAAAGTTCTCCTTTACTGAATTTATGGAGAAAATGAAAGACAATTCAGTGAAGAGAATTTTCCTCATTGACGACGGTTCTCTTCAGAAATCAGTCAACAGGAAACCAACATGGAATCGTCTGTACACAAATTTTCACAGTTGAGTCACTTTGAGTGAGAAGAAAGAGAAATCTGATCTAATCCTCATCCTCGAGAATAAGAAGTATATGCACCAGGGATGATACAATCGATGGTGAACTGGAGTGATTCAGACAACTAAGTCCTCATGGAGGATGGATTCCCTTCAAGATTCATCGACAACATGATGAAAGTAATGCAAGAGTCAGAAAGAAGCCAAACAGTGACGAAGAAGCAGCCATTTATATGGACGCCTAATTTGAAGATGATGCTGTAGCTGAGATTCTGAAGAATGGCTTATGCAGATTACTGAGACAAGCCTTCTTTTCATCTGAGATGCAGATCAATTTCGACAGCCGACAAATGGTCAATGGATGTGTGGAGGATATACTTCCATTTTGGATGGACCACATCAATGTTTGTTTATAAATTCATATGTTCCTGTGGAGCTAGTTATATTGACCTCACAAAATCCATACTATCCCAACGAACATCTTAACATTATCTGACGTGGTTAGCGAAAGGACAATGCAGGATAGTTACTGGCTTCATTTTTGAGAACTTGGTGAACCCATGCCCCGCAGCTCCACCAGAGTGATCTTTTGAGATTATCTGCAAGGTGAGAGTGAATGGTACAAAAGGCGTTAGTTTTTGGCATTTGTTAACATAATTGTGGAAATTCGTCTTTTGGGTATTGCGAAGGCGTTGGCAATTCGTCAGTACAACGCCGAACTCTGTATACAGAATGCGTCCGTCCAATCTCATATTATACCATGCTCTTAACCTCTTCATTAGTCGTTTCCTGGAAATTTCTATTTCTTCTTTTTAATGATTAGTTTGCTTTTACTTTGATAGTTAATGTAACATTACCACTCTCTCACACGCTCCATTTGCACATTTTCTCACCCTCTTCACACTTGTTAAATGGAAA
This sequence comes from Trichobilharzia szidati, assembly GCA_944472155.2. NCBI lineage: Eukaryota > Metazoa > Platyhelminthes > Trematoda > Strigeidida > Schistosomatidae > Trichobilharzia > Trichobilharzia szidati. The sequence continues at coordinate 44,212,639 of OX235279.1, forward strand.
ATCGAATACTGTTCTTCTCACTACTCAATGACAACTTTAACCTCATCGAATTCTAACACTTCATCCTTTTGTGCGGTTGTTGACTGATACGTAATTTATAACTTTTATCTTTACTTTTGAAGCCACTTCTGAGTAATTACATCAATTACATCTGTTGGAGTTCTGGAATAAATTATCAAATGGAATCAACATAATCAGCTACATTGCATCTAAGTGATACATATGACTCCGTCGCACTGCTTTCCAAAGAACCATTTCGAGAACTTCCTGATCAGTGACACAATCATAGAAGAATAGTAGTCTTCACAATCACTACAGCAACCTTGACAAAATAACGTAGAAACCCATTGAGTTCCTTGACTTTCAAGGGACCCTTACTACTTTTCAATTCATAAATAATCCACATCAGACATTAGATTACCTGTCAGTATGACTTCATTTCTTTCCTGTTTCGCTTAAACTTGGCGAGTTCATTCACAGAAAAAGAAGCACATTTTTACTCCATACTTCTTTCTTTCATGAAGTTAGGTGAAACGATATACATCAGTTTCATTTTCTAATATCCAAGTGTCGGTTTGCAGCGGGGATTTGATTGATCACAGGATTTCAGCATGAGCTGACGTTGGTTAGAGAACCATTGGGAAACCACTTGAGAGTACTGAACAGCTATTTCGTCCTAGTTTGAGACACTTCAGCAGTGCGCAGGTTGGGTGTGAGGACAAATACTCGGCACCGATGAAATCGGTTAGTGCCAATCGCGCTATATCGTGAATGAATAGACAGAAGTTAGAATTCATGGGCTGGCTATAGGATTGCTGGCTCCTGGTGGCTGGTGAATGGTCTACGAGCTCGCTCGCCTTGTAACCGGAAGATTGTGGGTTCGGACCCTGGTGGTGGGAGCGTACTGCTGATGAGTCCCGAACTGGGACGACGGAAACAGCTGTCTGGCAGTACTCCCTGCTGGTTTTTCAATGGCTATGTCGCCAATATTAACTCATGATGAAATCACTTTTTAATATTTTATTATTTAATGTCATACATTTAATTTAGTCAAAATAAAAACTATTCAAGAATTATATCATTATTCTTCAATAGTGCTATAAAAATAACAGGTGTTCTCAAAATTCCATCTAGTTATACTCATCACAGAAGATTTTAAATTTCGAAATTTAGGAGTTTTCACCATTTACTAGTTGCTTGCTGCTTTACTAATTATGGAAACAAGTGTGAAGCTATCTTGATGTTAATTATTTCACTGTGTAATACCAACTACTGACAACTTCCCTTTTGAATATCTGGATAATTTGAAGTTGTTTGTTTTGTGTGTGAAAATACCCTAGAGTAAAACTAGTTGTTTAGAACTGCGGAGTCTTCAGTGAATACGTAATTTGCAAAACTTATGGCCCCCACTTCCTAAGAAGTTACAGTCAGCATGAAATACGTCAAATTAATGCCCATAAAAATGGCCGTTTAAAATGATATTCTAAATGTACTACATGCGACGAAGTAGATTCTTCAGCTTCACCGCCAACACTGACGGGTGTCTGTCTGGTCCTAGCTTCACGGCATGGAACTGCTACACCGACAGCTGTCTATGTGTCGAACTCCACTACCAACAATCGTTCAACTAATACCTACCAGGTCCTTTTATCATCTGACCTCTCAGATACGTCCTCAAAATCTCCTAATGCCTCCTTCTTCGAAAGCAAAGAGTCATGGGATCTTCATTGTCTGGAGGCAGAGACGCTAAATGTAACTCTAGAAGACAAGAGACTTGGTAACGGAATATTGATTTACAATCTGATATACACATATGGGTAAATTATGTACACCTTATATCAAAATCACCATTTGCACCGATCTCCCGTGTTGTGAGTTACCTCTGCCCTTCGTATTGTCTTTCTTTGTCTTTTCGTGTCTCCCATGTTTTGCCGTAATGCACTGGTTGGTTCATTTCCTCCCTTTTTGAAGTTAAATCTGTCTCCTCGCTAGTTGATGTTACTTCTGTGCCGGTGAACATCTCTTTATATACTACCGATAAGTCTTGTCAGTAACACACGCCACACTAGCATACTTGTAGCCATCACTAACGATATATACATATAAATTTAAAGTATTTGTACGAGTTTTGACCTTAGTAAGGACACAACTAAGGCATTAGAGTGAGTGAACATAATGTAAAAGCCATATATCAATGGGATAAATGTTCAGAGAACATACCCTAGAACTAGGGTATAGGGTGACTTGGAATTTTACGACTGGTAAAAGTATCATTGAATTTCGCGCTGATACCTAGGTACATTTGATGATATTTGAGGAAGTTTGTCCGTTACATTTAAGCGAGCATTTTTAGATGATGGAATTTCCTATTGGAGATGATTGTCAACATGAAGAAGATGTACCTCTTACATAGAATTCGTAAATTTCTGTAAATATGTATTCCCAAATACCTCAGCCACATGTAGGAATTTCAAAGGGATACAGTAGAGGAAACCTTTACAGTGTGGTCAGTGGAAGTTTACTCAACATTAGCCAGTAACTGGTGTAATGTATCCTTTGTTTACTGCAGACTAAATTCTGCTGTTAGTCAAGTTTGCAATGTGGTCACCATGCTAGGTAGATCGACATTACGACGCACTGCACTGTGAATTGTTGATATTAGATGGTTGGAGGCGAATGGCCACGGGAAGGCGTGCTTCTCCTCGCTTTCATCGTAGTTTGCACTCACCAGTTGTCCAGGCGTATTTGAAACCTTGGGGGGAGGAACCTACATCCCTTCTGAGATTCGAACCCGCCTCACCCAGTGACTGTTTCAATCAGAGAAGTTACCACACTGAGGTATTCGGACTGGCGATTGATCTCCTGTAGGACTGTATTGGATACTTTGTTTGGACACTAGTTAGCTAGTAACTAGCGTAATGTGTCTAGTCCTTTTTTGGTGCATATTGAATTGCATCAGTCAAGTTTGGAAGTTGAATTACTTTTGAAATTTTCTCTGATCATTCAATATGATAGTTAGCTTGTCTATGTATTCCCTCTTATTCACGATTACTACTTCACAACTTTTATCCGGTCTCGTAATTATTAAATTCGCACATTTCTGCACAGTTCAAGGACATCAACAGAAGTCAACAAGTGACTGTATATTTATTTTCGCCCAACCTCAATATGAAAATCATATTTTCCATCTGACAGCGTATTAGATGCTTTGGAGGCATCACTCATTCTTATGCTGTTTGTAATCTAAATTCAACTAAATCTAAGCCATCTATAAAGAGTCAGACACAATTCGCAAAAATCGTTAGTGGATGTATCAAAATACTTCATCTTGCTTCGATTTGATCGCAAATTTTAACTGTGTAAAGGCTTCCCATAACGATTAAAATTAACACTGAACTCTAATGCAGGCAGTCTTTGCTTCAATAGGCTTAGAGTTATATTTCAGAGGTTCATTGAGACCCCCAATTTGAGACGAAGTGCTCAGTGTAATCAGTCGGGTATGCCCGATGCTGGCGTATTTGTGAGAAAACTAAACAAGAGGATGTAAACATTCTGTGAATTGTTTCCTTAAGACTAATGATGATAAATCTCTCAGAAGCACTAAGTTCTTGTGTTTATGAGCACTGGTTAGCAAGACATACCAGCGTGTACAGATCGCTTTAAAAACGTTGATATTAAACATCTACAACTTATTCAAAATATTTCCAGTTTACTGTAGAAAAGACGCGTATTTAAGGAAGAAATAAATATCTTCGAATAAATCATAAATAAAAGTAGTACAGAATAAAAATAAAATTCACACAAATCCAAGAAAAATATTGGCGAAATTTTGGTATCATGTTGGCTTCATTTGTGTGTTTTTTCGTATAACTGTGAAGATGTTGGAGATAGTCATAAGATACAGCATCTGTAGCAGCACAATCATTGTGTTTTATGTTAGGTAGGATACAACAACATAAGAATCATTCAAACAGAATGCATGCAGGCAGTAAGTAGATGAAATTGATTTGTCGCAGGGGATGAGTGAAACTGTCATCACTTATTTTCCTCTCTATTAGTTAGTTAATTATTAATTGAAACATTGTTTATTATTTCCTTAATCCATGACTGTAAAATTTGAGCACTTTTGTTTGCAGTAGCTACAACCTCCTCATGATTGGCTATTGCCTTACTCTCTACATCGAGAATACACACATTTGTAACCAATGAAACAGCAAAGACAGTCATTCCACAATGACGTGCAATTAACACTTCTGGAACCGTACTCATGCCTACAACATATTTAGAAAATACAAATTGAATTTGCAGTAAATAGTGACAAAAGTCAAAATATGTGTATGTTATTCCAACCAAATCACCATCTGTTTCAGAAATCTTTTGCCCCCCATTCCCTGACTGACTGACTATAATTGATTTGAGAATATACATTCGTCAGATAAACTTAAGTTCTCTTCCACTTTCAGCACTTCTAATGAAATTAAACAGTACCTTGTTATGAAATATGAATTTATGCTGTAATGTGGGACACTATCAGGAAGTCAATAAATTACAGTAGTATGAAAGAATTTGATATAGAACTCTTTGTTATCCTTTTTCGTAAGCTTACTAAACAGCATTTTATAGTTTGGTGGGATTATCTTGTTGCTTTAAATTCCAAGTAGATTATGATTACTTGGAATCAGGTCACTCCTATTAATTGATGAGTTTCAAATAGTTCGCGATGAAGTTTATTTATTTATTCAATTATTCTATCTAATGGTTCAACACGTCGTGGAATGCTAACAGAATACCTTTCAAACCAGCTTTTAGTTGTCAAGTTAAACCCAGACACAAAACATAACTCGGAAATCAACTGTTTGCCCTAGGTTGTATTTTAGTCAGCCAGTGCTTCAATCTATTTGTCACTAAGTCAGTTAACTTAAATCTCCACTCAAAAATCACTGATAAGATTGCCAAATTCTATTTTGAATTCGACCAATACAATGTTAGAAATAGTATTTCGACACTCCCTAGAAAGACATGGAACATGGACATTATTTTAATTCACTCGAATTTCACTTCAAACTGATTGATGCTTTCATTACTTGAGTGCATTATGTTAAAAGAAGGTAGAGTAAGTTCTACCCTCAAACACACACAAAAGTCATTTTACAGACAAGCAAACGCCACAAAGCAGAAACCTACACATGAGTTCCTCACCTAAATCTGCATGATAAGGAGAATAAAATGATTAGAAATACAGATTTGTTATTGAGATCGGAAACAGCATGTTAGTGGGAAGAATATGTGGTATGTTAAAGAGTCTAGGCTATTTAAGAAACACAGGGGCAATCTCACACCAGTGTAACTAAATTGTATTCATATCACCTAACTTTCAAATCTCTCGACAATTACCATCTAATACATTCCATATGTGCAGATTACTTTTCCGTACAAAGCTTAGCATACCAGCTAAGCCTTTTTAACATCATGAATCCTAAGAAGTTATCCTCAATCTTTTCTGTCTCAGTAGCAGATCAACCAGCTGTAATCAGCATTTCAGGAGAAATTTGTATGCGCATACCGTACTTCTGACTTACCAGCCACGTCTGCACCCATCGCGAGCAGCATTTTGCATTCAGCAGGGGATTCGTATGTTGGACCACCAGTAAAAGCATATACACCTTCATGAACCAAATGACGAATATTCATTTTCTCAGATAATTGAATGGCCAATTTACGAATTTCGGAGTTGTATGCATTTGAGGTTGCTAAGAATCTGGGCCCAAACCTATTTATTATAAATGTTAAAATTAATTGCAACAAACTTCTCCTCATTTGATCCCATCAGCACATTATTCAGAGCTAGACCGGGTAGGCTTATGTGGTCTTTTATCACCATGAAATCACCACATTTGAAACCTCTGTTCAGACCACCACATGCATTACTTACTATAAGCACTTTGACTCCCAAAAATTTCAACACGCGAATAGGAAGAGCGATCTTCGGTGGAAGATGAGTAATATACATCACATCTTACTTGTTCTTTAGAGTAGCCCTCATACATGTGGAACCTGCCTTGCATGGCAACCACTTTACGATTTCCAAGTTGACCGAAAACTAGATTGCCCGCATGTCCGACCACTGAAACGAATGAAAAAGCTTCGCTTACGCCTTACCGCTTGTCCGAGGGAAATTTGGTATGTCTTCATATCGAATGACAGTTTTATCTTCTATTCCATCAGCCAAGTTACCAAGCCCACTTCCACAGATTATTCCTATCTCTGGCACTATTCGTATTTGCTTCTTGATGTGGTCTGCTACTTTGCTGGCATTTTCGTAACTTGCAGTAATTGGCTGTGACCTATAATTCGATTTTATCGAAACTTGTCAGACCTACATGGCAGAGGAACCTGTGAGGAACTGAACGCCAGAAAAGTGATTCACAATCAGAGAGAATCATACTTTTTAAATTAGTTACAGAACATTCAAAAAATACAAAATGGGCTATCTTAGCTTTTTGAACAAGTGCTGAACAGTCTGTGATTAAGAGGAAGTAAGTCTTCAGTCACTACAGTCACGAGGCACTTGGTTGGCTCAGACCATAGAGCGGACACAATTAAATGACACGAAATTTTTTCAACCGCCAAACTTAGCATGTGTGTGCCAAAGCATCTTTCCATGAGAAATCAGGAGTCAATTATCAACTAATACTGGTATCACTACGATCGACGCCGAGCACGTAAACTACACTATTTACGAAACATCATGTACTAAATACACGCAATACCTCAATATAATTTCATACACATGTGCGCTTCCTGGCAACACAATCAGACTAATTATTACTTGGATTTGAGGCAAGTTTCTGCTTTTGTGAAGTTTATGCTGATTAAAATCCATTTCGACATCAAATATCAGTAAACTTGAGGCTCTCTACATTTACAGTCACATTTATCATATTCATGGTGCGAACATTAATCGGATTTCTGACCAAGTATCCCTCATTACTGAAATTGACTGTACGTACCCAGATACTTCAAAATCTACATTGGAAAACATACCAGTTGAACGGTTAGCGGTAACACCTAATTGTTTTCAATAAGAACAGTCAATGACCTCAACAACTCTGTTCACATAAACACATACAGGGTCAAATGTCTTAGTGACAGGCTAGTGTGAAACTAATGATCTTTCACAGCTATCTTTTCAAAGTTATGTGAGTTTCTTTGCATTGGGAAACGGTAGATCTACTCTCCGCTTAATTTATCTACATTGAAATGGGTTAGAATGAAGGTAAGTTTAGAATATGAGGAACAGTGTTTTAGTGAGTAAGGTGGACATAAGCTGCAGAATGCAAGGGAATGACAGTAACCTGATAACATTTTCATCTTTGATTTTGAATCGTCATTTCACTAGAAAACCTTTCAGATCATTGCAGGAGTGAACAGGTCAGAATGCTGTAGCAGGAAAAACCGAAAAATCCTGTTGGCGAAACATATGTATCAAAATATAATAGAAAGATATTGAGAATGGGAGAGGAAGAATATTCGTGGAAAACAAAAAGTAGGGGAATACTATAAGAAAGTAACCGGAATGATTGTGGTGTTAATTCTACTCCACAAATCTAGACGGTTTCCTTCGTAGGGTCTGTTCAGCAATTGATAGCAGTTAGCAATTAGGGAATTCAGGAAAACAAGACGAGTAAAATATATGACCTATTTCCTCTCAGTGATTTTTAAGGCTCTCTCTGTCCATCGAACGATATTGGGGCGTGAATTGTCTTCCATGTGTTTGTTTAGGTTTCTCCTATCCACTTGCTCGCCAGTGTGCTTCCGAAATAAACTAACTCGTAAACTACTCTATGCGTTTTGCCAGTCGAGAATTCATGCAATTGTTTTGTTAGGTGGGTCGGTTATTAAATCTTCCCTTTCCTACATTTCATAGCCACTTAGCCTTCTCCATAAGTCGTGAATTCCATAAGCAATAAACTCCAATGAAAAGAAATCTGCCCGTCCTCGTGTTTGTGACTACTACTGTATTCTTCTGCTCAACGACGAAATACGTCTGAGTTTGTAGTGCTACTTTGCTACATTGTTGCCACAGGACATTTGGCCTTCTCTTACTACAGGCTTTTATGTTCCTGTGATTCCTTGTTGTGTGCTAAGTCCGAGGGAAACATCTTAAGATTTTTGAACAGTGAGAGTTCACCGTTTTCGTCGTGATGTACTGGCTTTGAAGAGGTAACATTAACCAACATAACCAGCAAATGCTTGTAGCCACAATCTCATTCATTCCCATCTGTGTGAACAACCCCTGCAACTGATCGACTACATGGAGGCACTTTGTGACCATGTAACGGGCTACCGATTCCATGAATATACCCATATTTCAAACAGTGCTACACGAGTAGTCTCCTTCGTGTCCCACTATCCTTCGGACAGTAATGTGACATTAGAAGGTTGGTAAAAGCTTACAGCTGAGATGATGGTCAAACTTGTTTCAGATCATTCGTTGGGCTTGGGAAAACTCTACAGAGTGGTGGTTCTTGTGAAGTACGTATGAAATAGTTTAGTCCGTGGATTGCCTACTCTAAATGTCCACTACTGGCTGTCAAACGGCTGTCTTATATCCAGTCGGCTATCCTTACGAATGTGTGAGTCAGAAATAACTAGCAAGTGTCACATTCCGTCCATCCTGCCATGAGTTGACCTTAAAGATTGTAATGCCTAAATGAGAGGCATTTTTTCACCACCTCCTTCCAGAGATCCGGTGGTGTGACGACACAGGATTTAGTAACAGAAACTGGCTGGTTTTCTGGTTGAAAGTGGGTCAGGCACTTCAGGTGTGCCCGAGAGTGTCTACTTTCACTTGATCGCTGACGTCTTGCCTTATTCCTTCGCGTTCCAAGTGCAACATTGGGCTACAAGAGCTGAGCTCTGAAGTTTCAATGGTGGTTTTGCTTTTACGGATTGAGGATGGTGACGTCCAATGATGCTATTTTCCAGACTAGCCGAGAGTTTGGAGTACGTAAGCCGGAAATCAAGCCCTGACTACGCGCTCAGTTGGCGACCACTCCACTACTGCACCACCACCACAGATGTTAGCTTCACAGTTTTTATTTCTTCGCGTTGGTGATATTGTAAGTGACCAAAGAAGTTCATCCATCCAATTGAACCTCAGCCATTTCGCCCTCGACGATCAATTTGATATCTGCGCCTGACTGGATGACATTTGGGACAAGGCAATTTTCAAGGGACAACAGAGCGATTTCCACTCTGTGCTGTGACCATGTATTCCCATACTCTCTCCATACTGTCGACAATAGATCTTTCCCAGAACACCCGTAGGTATTTGATTGTCCTCTAGGAAACCAGTTCGTTTGACTGCTTGAATGACTTTGAGTTCGCTTCCAGTTGGCCTTGACTAGAAATAATGTTCACGATTGGTGTGTGGCCATCTATCGTGCTGGACCAGAACTCTGGCCACATTACTTGCTGGCTGCTTAGCCTGGCGTACCCAACCAGTGACCAGACTGTCCTTAACATGGCCTCAACTAGCGAAGTCGGAATATGGCACTTACGGCCACTGATACGTGCACTTATTGACGATAAATTGGGGTGTAGAGAAATATAACCACACCATAACGCAGCTGCCGGACTCTTGTCATTTGAAAATCCAACAGTCTACCCCTTATTTGCCTCTACGAAGGTGAACTTCGTTAATACCCCATACTCTCTCCGCTAGTTTGGGCGGTGTTAGGAGCAGCCCGACCACTAGGTTAGGCGGGCCAGGCTAAAGAGCTAACAGGTAGTGTGGCCAGAGACCAGGTCTAGTAGGACAGATGGCCACAAAACAGTCGTGAGTGTTACTTCTGGCTGAATCGGATTGGAAAACAGTCTGGAAATCGTTCAAGCAGGCTTCACTCCTGATGATCTACTAGCTTTATGAGGGGCGTTTATTTAGGTTCGTTCACTTGTACATGCGAAAGAGATGCCGCCAAGATAGAAACGCAGGATGAATAGGAAGAGAATCTTAGGAAATTATTTAAAGAGTTGTGTACTTTACCACTGTTCGTCGGATTGGTCGTCATTGTGGGACTCAAGGAGGTGAAATAGCGCCCTTCGGTAAGTAATACTCTGTGGATTCTTGAACACATACGTATATCCGGTCTCCCAGGCATACTCGCACGCTCCTTCTTCTCTGTGGTCGCAGCTATCAACAGCACATCCACTGAATTGGTTGTATTCTATTTCTCTGGATGGCTGACTGCCGGTTTCAGAGGTTCACCTTCCACATTTATTAACGAAACACCTAGAATCCTCGGGAAAACTGTTGCATCGACAGCCAGATGCCTAACTATCAGAAGAAAGTGAGGCTTTCGGATTATTTGCGTAAGTTCATTACAGGGTAGTGGTGTATCACAGTCTTGTTGTTAACTTCTTCGTACAAAACGCGTTTGTCTGACATTTCAGGTGAAACTATTCTCCCCATATCCACATCTGTTGCGGGTGTTTGTCTCCTCACGAATCGCTATATCATGGGGTTTATGCAACACAGTTTGCTGTGGACACTCAGAGGTAGTAAATGATTGAGCAACTAGGAAGGATAGGGTAAGTAACCAGATGGAGACTGTGCCTTCTTTATGATTTGTAAGGCTTTCTCTATCTAGTGAATAATGAATGCCCTCTCCGTGTGTCTGACAAAGTTTTCCGGGTCACCCGCCCTCTGTTGTACCTACAAGAACAAAGGGTTAAGATCACCATTAGTCTTATGCAATATCACAAGCTGTCAGTCTGTAACTCGAGCAATTATTTTGATAGAAAATTTGGTTTCTAAAGTGGTGAGCCCTCTTCATTCTATTTTAATACAGTCGATTATAATCTACATTTCTGTTTCCAGATATTTTTCACTCGTGCGTACTATTTATTTCAATTTTTATTCATTATAGTGTCTCGTTTGCCAGACATAGAGACTGACTTTAAAATCTCTACTTCTGTGGAGGCGGATTCCTCAGTAACCACTAAAGCTAGATTGCCTGAATTCGATTGACATGACCCGGGCCTGTGGTTTACTCGACTAGAGCACTACCTTGGCCGTTATAGCATTAAGTCTGAATTCGCTAGATATGACGATGTGTGGGATTAGCAAGGAGGAGTGGGACCTCGTACTCCATCCCTCCAACTGGAAGCCATACACAGTGCCTGAGCGCGAAGTGATAAAACGCCTACCTATAATAGGAAACCAGCGCATACAACGGTTGCCTCAAGGGGAGAATATGGGAGAAAGATCCCTATCTCAGTTCTTGCGCCATCTGCAGCAGCTTGGGAGGGGAACAGCACGGCGTAAAAGGCTGTGCTGAAACAAGCTCTGTCGTAAGCCGCCCCCAAGACTATGTGCAACAAGCCATAGACGCACAAAACCCTGACTCCCCTCTTGAACAGTTAGCACGCATCACTGATCGGATATTGGGGAGGAAACGACTAACAGAAAGGCTGGCATACCAAATGAGTGCAATCAAAGACCCAATGATCTCAGAACTATTGACCAACGTCAGATCACTAACGGCACAACTCTCAGAACATGTAGACTGTTTTACGACAATCTCCTTATTTTTGTGAGATCCTTTGGTTTTATAAGTTGGTTTTCATGCTGAGAAACGCTTGGTGTTTTCCAATGAAATGACAGCATCTAAATATTTGCTTGAGTTCTGACAGATGTTACATCTTTCAATAGCTTGTCAGTGGTGAGGCATTCTCTTTATTCAGAGGATGTTATCATAGATTTCGCCAAAGTTCATTTTGCCTTACTACAGTTGCTATATACATTTGTTTTGAAGTAGAGGTATGAGACTTGGTGAAAGTGGCAGTGCATACGTCACTGTCTATTGGTCGGTACCTGAAAATTATGAACCAACAAAGGTTGATAGGGGACTTCCATTGTGACAGAGCATTAAATCAAGTACGTTATTAACTCCTGTAGAGATGATGACAGTTTGTTTTCAGCCGAAAATATCCAGTGCATATAGAAGCTCATCAAATTTATGTGTGCCTATAGGTCTTAGTTGATTTCGGGTAGGTGTAAGCATCCAAATAGGATCATATGATTAAATGGAAGGGTGAACACCTGCCCCAACGCGTCAATAATCTGGGTCTCACAGTCACTTAAGGTGCCAGGTGTTACGCTAATAAATTCAATTAGTATTGCAGCATTTCTGAAGTGTACGTTGACCCACGGAATGTCAGGCATTTTGTTCATTTACCTATTTTCTAGCTGTAATAGAGTGAAAGTTTCCAGTGGGTACATCAGGCAGCGTCTCCTATTACAAGTTTTCCTTTCAATGTGTGAACCAATTTATCGATGCTAACCTATCCGCATGTCACATTAGGGTGGCACCAAGACTCATTATAAATAAGTGTACGGGGTCTATATATTAGTGTGAGTGCGTCAGTAGGTTGCTTGGGATATATCTAGCGTTAATAAGAGCGGAGTGAGGAGTAACAAGGAGCTTCTGTTGAGCAGACCCGGCCTTTGTCTTTCGTACGATACTGAGTGCAGCCGTTGTATCAACCAGGAAATCCATACCAGAGCTTTTACGCTTGACGTAAAATGAGCGACTGTTTGAGCACTCCTTCTCAGCAGTCACTATCCGAGAACAGGTCAGTCGTTTTCCCATTGCTTGCTAAACGGTTTAGGCCAGGCGCATGGTTCTGGGCATTCTTGAATCTCCGCCAAATCTCCAGTGATACCAACAGAATCGGCCTGTTTACCTGGTTTGTGTGGATCTACAAATCTGGCCGCGAACGTGCTCTATTAGGCAGTCTACGTAGTCTGAGGGTTGTGCCGTTAGTGATTTGACGTTGGTCAATAGTTCTGAGATCATTGGGTCTTTGATTGCACTCATTTGGTATGCCAGCCTTTCTGTTAGTCGTTTCCTCCCCAATATCCGATCAGTGATGCGTGCTAACTGTTCAAGAGGGGAGTCAGGGTTTTGTGCGTCTATGGCTTGTTGCACATAGTCTTGGGGGCGGCTTACGACAGAGCTTGTTTCAGCACAGCCTTTTACGCCGTGCTGTCCCCCTCCCAAGCTGCTGCAGATGGCGCAAGAACTGAGATAGGGATCTTTCTCCCATATTCTCCCCTTGAGGCAACCGTTGTATGCGCTGGTTTCCTATTATAGGTAGGCGTTTTATCACTTCGCGCTCAGGCACTGTGTATGGCTTCCAGTTGGAGGGATGGAGTACGAGGTCCTACTCCTCCTTGCTAATCCCACACATCGTCATATCTAGCGAATTCAGACTTAATGCTATAACGGCCAAGGTAGTGCTCTAGTCGAGTAAACCACAGGCCCGGGTCATGTCAATCGAATTCAGGCAATCTAGCTTTAGTGGTTACTGAGGAATCCGCCTCCACAGAAGTAGAGATTTTAAAGTCAGTCTCTATGTCTGGCAAACGAGACACTATAATGAATAAAAATTGAAATAAATAGTACGCACGAGTGAAAAATATCTGGAAACAGAAATGTAGATTATAATCGACTGTATTAAAATAGAATGAAGAGGGCTCACCACTTTAGAAACCAAATTTTCTATCAAAATAATTGCTCGAGTTACAGACTGACAGCTTGTGATATTGCATAAGACTAATGGTGATCTTAACCCTTTGTTCTTGTAGGTACAACAGAGGGCGGGTGACCCGGAAAACTTTGTCAGACACACGGAGAGGGCATTCATTATTCACTAGATAGAGAAAGCCTTACAAATCATAAAGAAGGCACAGTCTCCATCTGGTTACTTACCCTATCCTTCCTAGTTGCTCAATCATTTACTACCTCTGAGTGTCCACAGCAAACTGTGTTGCATAAACCCCATGATATAGCGATTCGTGAGGAGACAAACACCCGCAACAGATGTGGATATGGGGAGAATAGTTTCACCTGAAATGTCAGACAAACGCGTTTTGTACGAAGAAGTTAACAACAAGACTGTGATACACCACTACCCTGTAATGAACTTACGCAAATAATCCGAAAGCCTCACTTTCTTCTGATAGTTAGGCATCTGGCTGTCGATGCAACAGTTTTCCCGAGGATTCTAGGTGTTTCGTTAATAAATGTGGAAGGTGAACCTCTGAAACCGGCAGTCAGCCATCCAGAGAAATAGAATACAACCAATTCAGTGGATGTGCTGTTGATAGCTGCGACCACAGAGAAGAAGGAGCGTGCGAGTATGCCTGGGAGACCGGATATACGTATGTGTTCAAGAATCCACAGAGTATTACTTACCGAAGGGCGCTATTTCACCTCCTTGAGTCCCACAATGACGACCAATCCGACGAACAGTGGTAAAGTACACAACTCTTTAAATAATTTCCTAAGATTCTCTTCCTATTCATCCTGCGTTTCTATCTTGGCGGCATCTCTTTCGCATGTACAAGTGAACGAACCTAAATAAACGCCCCTCATAAAGCTAGTAGATCATCAGGAGTGAAGCCTGCTTGAACGATTTCCAGACTGTTTTCCAATCCGATTCAGCCAGAAGTAACACTCACGACTGTTTTGTGGCCATCTGTCCTACTAGACCTGGTCCCTGGCCACACTACCTGTTAGCTCTTTAGCCTGGCCCGCCTAACCTAGTGGTCGGGCTGCTCCTAACACCGCCCAAACTAGCGGAGAGAGTATGGGGTATTAACGAAGTTCACCTTCGTAGAGGCAAATAAGGGGTAGACTGTTGGATTTTCAAATGACAAGAGTCCGGCAGCTGCGTTATGGTGTGGTTATATTTCTCTACACCCCAATTTATCGTCAATAAGTGCACGTATCAGTGGCCGTAAGTGCCATATTCCGACTTCGCTAGTTGAGGCCATGTTAAGGACAGTCTGGTCACTGGTTGGGTACGCCAGGCTAAGCAGCCAGCAAGTAATGTGGCCAGAGTTCTGGTCCAGCACGATAGATGGCCACACACCAATCGTGAACATTATTTCTAGTCAAGGCCAACTGGAAGCGAACTCAAAGTCATTCAAGCAGTCAAACGAACTGGTTTCCTAGAGGACAATCAAATACCTACGGGTGTTCTGGGAAAGATCTATTGTCGACAGTATGGAGAGAGTATGGGAATACATGGTCACAGCACAGAGTGGAAATCGCTCTGTTGTCCCTTGAAAATTGCCTTGTCCCAAATGTCATCCAGTCAGGCGCAGATATCAAATTGATCGTCGAGGGCGAAATGGCTGAGGTTCAATTGGATGGATGAACTTCTTTGGTCACTTACAATATCACCAACGCGAAGAAATAAAAACTGTGAAGCTAACATCTGTGGTGGTGGTGCAGTAGTGGAGTGGTCGCCAACTGAGCGCGTAGTCAGGGCTTGATTTCCGGCTTACGTACTCCAAACTCTCGGCTAGTCTGGAAAATAGCATCATTGGACGTCACCATCCTCAATCCGTAAAAGCAAAACCACCATTGAAACTTCAGAGCTCAGCTCTTGTAGCCCAATGTTGCACTTGGAACGCGAAGAAATAAGGCAAGACGTCAGCGATCAGGAGAAAGTAGACACTCTCGGGCACACCTGAAATGCCTGACCCACTTTCAACCAGAAAACCAGCCAGTTTCTGCTACTAAATCCTGTGTCGTCACACCACCGGATCTGTGGAAGGAGGTGGTGAAAAAATGCCTCTCATTTAGGCATTACAATCTTTAAGGTCAACTCATGGCAGGATGGACGGAATGTGACACTTGCTAGTTATTTCTGACTCACACATTCGTAAGGATAGCCGACTGGATATAAGACAGCCGTTTGACAGCCAGTAGTGGGCATTTAGAGGAGGCAATCCACGGACTAAACTATTTCACACGTACTTCACGAGAACCACCACTCTGTAGAGTTTTCCCAAGCCCAACGAATGATCTGAAACAAGTTTGACCATCATCTCAGCTGTAAGCTTTTACCAACCTTCTAATGTCACATTACTGTCCGAAGGATAGTGGGACACGAAGGAGACTACTCGTGTAGCACTGTTTGAAATATGGGTATATTCATGGAATCGGTAGCCCGTTACATGGTCACAAAGTGCCTCCATGTAGTCGATCAGTTGCAGGGGTTGTTCACACAGATGGGAATGAATGAGATTGTGGCTACAAGCATTTGCTGGTTATGTTGGTTAATGTTACCTCTTCAAAGCCAGTACATCACGACGAAAACGGTGAACTCTCACTGTTCAAAAATCTTAAGATGTTTCCCTCGGACTTAGCACACAACAAGGAATCACAGGAACATAAAAGCCTGTAGTAAGAGAAGGCCAAATGTCCTGTGGCAACAATGTAGCAAAGTAGCACTACAAACTCAGACGTATTTCGTCGTTGAGCAGAAGAATACAGTAGTAGTCACAAACACGAGGACGGGCAGATTTCTTTTCATTGGAGTTTATTGCTTATGGAATTCACGACTTATGGAGAAGGCTAAGTGGCTATGAAATGTAGGAAAGGGAAGATTTAATAACCGACCCACCTAACAAAACAATTGCATGAATTCTCGACTGGCAAAACGCATAGAGTAGTTTACGAGTTAGTTTATTTCGGAAGCACACTGGCGAGCAAGTGGATAGGAGAAACCTAAACAAACACATGGAAGACAATTCACGCCCCAATATCGTTCGATGGACAGAGAGAGCCTTAAAAATCACTGAGAGGAAATAGGTCATATATTTTACTCGTCTTGTTTTCCTGAATTCCCTAATTGCTAACTGCTATCAATTGCTGAACAGACCCTACGAAGGAAACCGTCTAGATTTGTGGAGTAGAATTAACACCACAATCATTCCGGTTACTTTCTTATAGTATTCCCCTACTTTTTGTTTTCCACGAATATTCTTCCTCTCCCATTCTCAATATCTTTCTATTATATTTTGATACATATGTTTCGCCAACAGGATTTTTCGGTTTTTCCTGCTACAGCATTCTGACCTGTTCACTCCTGCAATGATCTGAAAGGTTTTCTAGTGAAATGACGATTCAAAATCAAAGATGAAAATGTTATCAGGTTACTGTCATTCCCTTGCATTCTGCAGCTTATGTCCACCTTACTCACTAAAACACTGTTCCTCATATTCTAAACTTACCTTCATTCTAACCCATTTCAATGTAGATAAATTAAGCGGAGAGTAGATCTACCGTTTCCCAATGCAAAGAAACTCACATAACTTTGAAAAGATAGCTGTGAAAGATCATTAGTTTTACACTAGCCTGTCACTAAGACATTTGACCCTGTATGTGTTTATGTGAACAGAGTTGTTGAGGTCATTGACTGTTCTTATTGAAAACAATTAGGTGTTACCGCTAACCGTTCAACTGGTATGTTTTCCAATGTAGATTTTGAAGTATCTGGGTACGTACAGTCAATTTCAGTAATGAGGGAAACTTGGTCAGAAATCTGATTAATGTTCGCACCATGAATATGATAAATGTGACTGTAAATGTAGAGAGCCTCAAGTTTACTGATATTTGATGTCGAAATGGATTTTAATCAGCATAAACTTCACAAAAGCAGAAACTTGCCTCAAATCCAACTAATAATTAGTCTGATTGTGTTGCCAGGAAGCGCATATGTGTATGAAATTATATTGAGGTATTGCGTGTATCTAGTACATGATGTTTCGTAAATAGTGTAGTTTACGTGCTCGGCGTCGATCGTAGTGATACCAGTATTAGTTGATAATTGACTCCTGATTTCTCATGGAAAGATGCTTTGGCACACACATGCTAAGTTTGGCGGTTGAAAAAATTTCGTGTCATTTAATTGTGTCCGCTCTATGGTCTGAGCCAACCAAGTGCCTCGTGACTGTAGTGACTAAAGACTTACTTCCTCTTAATCACAGACTGTTCAGCACTTGTTCAAAAAGCTAAGATAGCCCATTTTGTATTTTTTGAATGTTCTGTAACTAATTTAAAAAGTATGATTCTCTCTGATTGTGAATCACTTTTCTGGCGTTCAGTTCCTCACAGGTTCCTCTGCCATGTAGGTCTGACAAGTTTCGATAAAATCGAATTATAGGTCACAGCCAATTACTGCAAGTTACGAAAATGCCAGCAAAGTAGCAGACCACATCAAGAAGCAAATACGAATAGTGCCAGAGATAGGAATAATCTGTGGAAGTGGGCTTGGTAACTTGGCTGATGGAATAGAAGATAAAACTGTCATTCGATATGAAGACATACCAAATTTCCCTCGGACAAGCGGTAAGGCGTAAGCGAAGCTTTTTCATTCGTTTCAGTGGTCGGACATGCGGGCAATCTAGTTTTCGGTCAACTTGGAAATCGAAAAGTGGTTGCCATGCAAGGCAGGTTCCACATGTATGAGGGCTACTCTAAAGAACAAGTAAGATGTGATGTATATTACTCATCTTCCACCGAAGATCGCTCTTCCTATTCGCGTGTTGAAATTTTTGGGAGTCAAAGTGCTTATAGTAAGTAATGCATGTGGTGGTCTGAACAGAGGTTTCAAATGTGGTGATTTCATGGTGATAAAAGACCACATAAGCCTACCCGGTCTAGCTCTGAATAATGTGCTGATGGGATCAAATGAGGAGAAGTTTGTTGCAATTAATTTTAACATTTATAATAAATAGGTTTGGGCCCAGATTCTTAGCAACCTCAAATGCATACAACTCCGAAATTCGTAAATTGGCCATTCAATTATCTGAGAAAATGAATATTCGTCATTTGGTTCATGAAGGTGTATATGCTTTTACTGGTGGTCCAACATACGAATCCCCTGCTGAATGCAAAATGCTGCTCGCGATGGGTGCAGACGTGGCTGGTAAGTCAGAAGTACGGTATGCGCATACAAATTTCTCCTGAAATGCTGATTACAGCTGGTTGATCTGCTACTGAGACAGAAAAGATTGAGGATAACTTCTTAGGATTCATGATGTTAAAAAGGCTTAGCTGGTATGCTAAGCCTTGTACGGAAAAGTAATCTGCACATATGGAATGTATTAGATGGTAATTGTCGAGAGATTTGAAAGTTAGGTGATATGAATACAATTTAGTTACACTGGTGTGAGATTGCCCCTGTGTTTCTTAAATAGCCTAGACTCTTTAACATACCACATATTCTTCCCACTAACATGCTGTTTCCGATCTCAATAACAAATCTGTATTTCTAATCATTTTATTCTCCTTATCATGCAGATTTAGGTGAGGAACTCATGTGTAGGTTTCTGCTTTGTGGCGTTTGCTTGTCTGTAAAATGACTTTTGTGTGTGTTTGAGGGTAGAACTTACTCTACCTTCTTTGAACATAATGCACTCAAGTAATGAAAGCATCAATCAGTTTGAAGTGAAATTCGAGTGAATTAAAATAATGTCCATGTTCCATGTCTTTCTAGGGAGTGTCGAAATACTATTTCTAACATTGTGTTGGTCGAATTCAAAATAGAATTTGGCAATCTTATCAACGATTTTTGAGTGGAGATTTAAGTTAACTGACTTAGTGACAAATAGATTGAAGCACTGGCTGACTAAAATACAACCTAGGGCAGACAGTTGATTTCCGAGTTATGTTTTGTGTTTGGGTTTAACTTGACAACTAAAAGCTGGTTTGAAAGGTATTCTGTTAGCATTTCACAACGTGTTGAACCATTAGATAGAATAATTGAATAAATAAATAAACTTCATCGCGAACTATTTGAAACTCATCAATTAATAGGAGTGACCTGATTCCAAGTAATCATAATCTACTTGGAATTTAAAGCAACAAGATAATCCCACCAAACTATAAAATGCTGTTTAGTAAGCTTACGAAAAAGGATAACAAAGAGTTCTATATCAAATTCTTTCATACTACTGTAATTTATTGACTTACTGATAGTGTCCCACATTACAGCATAAGTTCATATTTCATAACAAGGTACTGTTTATTTTCATCAGAAGTGCTGAAAGTGGAGGAGAACTTAAGCTTATCTGACGAATGTATATTCTCAAATCAAATATAGTCAGTCAGTCAGGGAATGGGGGCAAAAGATTTCTGAAACAGATGGTGATTTGGTTGGAATAACATACACATATTTTGACTTTTGTCACTATTTACTGCAAATTCAATTTGTATTTTCTAAATATGTTGTAGGCATGAGTACGGTTCCAGAAGTGTTAATTGCACGTCATTGTGGAATGACTGTCTTTGCTGTTTCATTGGTTACAAATGTGTGTATTCTCGATGTAGAGAGTAAGGCAATAGCCAATCATGAGGAGGTTGTAGCTACTGCAAACAAAAGTGCTCAAATTTTACAGTCATGGATTAAGGAAATAATAAACAATGTTTCAATTAATAATTAACTAACTAATAGAGAGGAAAATAAGTGATGACAGTTTCACTCATCCCCTGCAACAAATCAATTTCATCTACTTACTGCCTGCATGCATTCTGTTTGAATGATTCTTATGTTGTTGTATCCTACCTAACATAAAACACAATGATTGTGCTGCTACAGATGCTGTATCTTATGACTATCTCCAACATCTTCACAGTTATACGAAAAAACACACAAATGAAGTCAACATGATACCAAAATTTCGCCAATAATTTTTCTTGGATTTGTGTGAATTTTATTTTTATTCTGTACTACTTTTATTTATGATTTATTCGAAGATATTTATTTCTTCCTTAAATACGCGTCTTTTCTACAGTAAACTGGAAATATTTTGAATAAGTTGTAGATGTTTAATATCAACGTTTTTAAAGCGATCTGTACACGCTGGTATGTCTTGCTAACCAGTGCTCATAAACACAAGAACTTAGTGCTTCTGAGAGATTTATCATCATTAGTCTTAAGGAAACAATTCACAGAATGTTTACATCCTCTTGTTTAGTTTTCTCACAAATACGCCAGCATCGGGCATACCCGACTGATTACACTGAGCACTTCGTCTCAAATTGGGGGTCTCAATGAACCTCTGAAATATAACTCTAAGCCTATTGAAGCAAAGACTGCCTGCATTAGAGTTCAGTGTTAATTTTAATCGTTATGGGAAGCCTTTACACAGTTAAAATTTGCGATCAAATCGAAGCAAGATGAAGTATTTTGATGCATCCACTAACGATTTTTGCGAATTGTGTCTGACTCTTTATAGATGGCTTAGATTTAGTTGAATTTAGATTACAAACAGCATAAGAATGAGTGATGCCTCCAAAGCATCTAATACGCTGTCAGATGGAAAATATGATTTTCATATTGAGGTTGGGCGAAAATAAATATACAGTCATTTGTTGACTTCTGTTGATGTCCTTGAACTGTGCAGAAATGTGCGAATTTAATAATTACGAGACCGGATAAAAGTTGTGAAGTAGTAATCGTGAATAAGAGGGAATACATAGACAAGCTAACTATCATATTGAATGATCAGAGAAAATTTCAAAAGTAATTCAACTTCCAAACTTGACTGATGCAATTCAATATGCACCAAAAAAGGACTAGACACATTACGCTAGTTACTAGCTAACTAGTGTCCAAACAAAGTATCCAATACAGTCCTACAGGAGGTCAATCGCCAGTCCGAATACCTCAGTGTGGTAACTTCTCTGATTGAAACGGTCACTGGGTGAGGCGGGTTCGAATCTCAGAAGGGATGTAGGTTCCTCCCCCCAAGGTTTCAAATACGCCTGGATAACTGGTGAGTGCAAACTACGATGAAAGCGAGGAGAAGCACGCCTTCCCGTGGCCATTCGCCTCCAACCATCTAATATCAACAATTCACAGTGCAGTGCGTCGTAATGTCGATATACCTAGCATGGTGACCACATTGCAAACTTGACTAACAGCAGAATTTAGTCTGCAGTAAACAAAGGATACATTACACTAGTTACTGGCTAATTTCGAGTAAACTTGATATGATTATGAGCAATAAATTGTGCTCGAAACGTCATCAGTAAATATTACTGTATAACACTATGAGGCTCTATCAAAATAAAATTCACCCATAATGGAGTCCACTGACCACACTGTAAAGGTTTCCTCCACTGGATCCCTTTGAAATTCCTACATGTGGCTGAGGTATTTGGGAATACATATTTACAGAAATTTACGAATTCTATGTAAGAGGTACATCTTCTTCATGTTGACAATCATCTCCAATAGGAAATTCCATCATCTAAAAATGCTCGCTTAAATGTAACGGACAAACTTCCTCAAATATCATCAAATGTACCTAGGTATCAGCGTGAAATTCAATGATACTTTTACCAATCGTAAAATTCCAAGTCACCCTATACCCTAGTTCTAGGGTATGTTCTCTGAACATTTATCCCATTGATATATGGCTTTTACATTATGTTCACTCACTCTAATGCCTTAGTTGTGTCCTTACTAAGGTCAAAACTCGTACAAATACTTTAAATTTATATGTATATATCGTTAGTGATGGCTACAAGTATGCTAGTGTGGCGTGTGTTACTGACAAGACTTATCGGTAGTATATAAAGAGATGTTCACCGGCACAGAAGTAACATCAACTAGCGAGGAGACAGATTTAACTTCAAAAAGGGAGGAAATGAACCAACCAGTGCATTACGGCAAAACATGGGAGACACGAAAAGACAAAGAAAGACAATACGAAGGGCAGAGGTAACTCACAACACGGGAGATCTGTGCAAATGGTGATTTTGATATAAGGTGTACATAATTTACCCATATGTGTATATCAGATTGTAAATCAATATTCCGTTACCAAGTCTCTTGTCTTCTAGAGTTACATTTAGCGTCTCTGCCTCCAGACAATGAAGATCCCATGACTCTTTGCTTTCGAAGAAGGAGGCATTAGGAGATTTTGAGGACGTATCTGAGAGGTCAGATGATAAAAGGACCTGGTAGGTATTAGTTGAACGATTGTTGGTAGTGGAGTTCGACACATAGACAGCTGTCGGTGTAGCAGTTCCATGCCGTGAAGCTAGGACCAGACAGACACCCGTCAGTGTTGGCGGTGAAGCTGAAGAATCTACTTCGTCGCATGTAGTACATTTAGAATATCATTTTAAACGGCCATTTTTATGGGCATTAATTTAACATATTTCATGCTGACTGTTACTTCTTAGGAAGTAAGGGCCAAAAGTTTTTCAAATTACGTATTCACTGAAGACTCCTCAGTTCTAAAGAACTAGGTTTACTCTAGGGTATTTTCACACACAAAACAACCAACTTCAAATTATCCAGATATTCAAAAGGGAAGTTGTCAGTAGTTGGTATTACACAGTGAAATAATTAACATCAAGATAGCTTCACACTTGTTTCCATAATTAGTAAAGCAGCAAGCAACTAGTAAATGGTGAAAACTCCTAAATTTCGAAATTTAAAATCTTCTGTGATGAGTATAACTAGATGGAATTTTGAGAACACTAGTTATTCTTATAGCACTATTGAAGAATAATGATATAATTCTTGAATAGTTTTTATTTTGACTAAATTAAATGTATGACATTAAATAATAAAATATTAAAAAGTGATTTCATCATGAGTTAATATTGGCGACATAGCCATTGAAAAACCAGCAGGGAATACTGCCAGACAGCTGTTCCCGTTGTCCTAGTTCGGGACTCATCAGCAGTACGCTCTCACCACCGGGGTCCGAACCCACAATCTTCCGGTTACAAGGCGAGCGAGCTCGTAGACCATTCACCAGCCACCAGGAGCCAGCAATCCTATAGCCAGCCCATGAATTCTAACTTCTGTCTATTCATTCACGATATAGCGCGATTGGCACTAACCGATTTCATCGGTGCCGAGTATTTGTCCTCACACCCAACCTGCGCACTGCTGAAGTGTCTCAAACTAGGACGAAATAGCTGTTCAGTACTCTCAAGTGGTTTCCCAATGGTTCTCTAACCAACGTCAGCTCATGCTGAAACCCTGTGATCAATCAAATCCCCGCTGCAAACCGACACTTGGATATTAGGAAATGAAACTGATGTATATCGTATCACCTAACTTCATGAAACAAAGAAGTATGGAGTAAAAATGTGCTTCTTTTTCTGTGAATGAACTTTCCAAGTTTAAGCGAAACAGGAAAGAAATGAAGTCATACTGACAGGTAATCTAATGTCTGATGTGGATTATTTATGAATTGAAAAATAGTAAGGGTCCTTTGAATGTCAAGGAACTCAATGGATTTCTACGTTATTTTGTCAAGGTTGCTGTAGTGATTGTGAAGACTACAATTCTTCTATGATTGTGTCACTGATCAGGAAGTTCTCGAAATGGTTCTTTGGAAAGCAGTGAGACGGAGTCATATGTATCACTTAGATGCAATGTAGCTGATTATGTTGATTCCATTTGATAATTTATTCCAGAACTCCAACGGATGTAATTGATGTAATTACTCAGAAGTGGCTTCAAAAGTAAAGATAAAAGTTATAAATTACGTATCAGTCAACAACTGCACAAAAGGATGAAGTGTTAGAATTCGATGACGTTAAAGTTGTCATTGAGTAGTGAGAAGAACAGTATTCGATTTTCCATTTAACAAGTGTGAAGAGGGTGAGAAAATGTGCAAATGGAGCGTGTGAGAGAGTGGTAATGTTACATTAACTATCAAAGTAAAAGCAAACTAATCATTAAAAAGAAGAAATAGAAATTTCCAGGAAACGACTAATGAAGAGGTTAAGAGCATGGTATAATATGAGATTGGACGGGCGCATTCTGTATACAGAGTTCGGAGTTGTTCTCAAGGATCGACAACGCCTCTGCCATAGACAAATGACGAAACCTAACTCTTTTTGCACCATTCAGTCTCACCTTGCAGATAATCTCAAAAGATCACTCTGGTGGAGCTGCGTGGCATGGGTTCACGAAGTTCTCGACAATCAAGCCAGTAACTATCTTGCATTGTCCTTTTGCTAACCACGTCAGATAATGTTAAGATGTTCGTTAGGATAGTATGGATTTTGTGAGGTCAATATAACTAGCTCCACAGGAACATATGAATTTATAAACAAACATTGATGTGGTCCATCCAAAGTAGCAGCTTATCCTCCACACAACCACTTACCATTTGTCGGCTGTCAAAATCGGTCTGCATCTCAGATGAAAAGAAGGCTTGTCTCAGTAATCTGCATAAGCCATTCTTCAGAATCTCAGCTACAGCATCATCTTCAAATTAAGCGTCCATGTAAATGGCTGTTTCTTCGTCACTGTTTGGCTTCTTTCTGACTCTTGCATTACTTTCATCATTTTGTCGATGAATCTTGAAGGGAATCCATCCTCCATGAGGAGTTACTTGTCTGAGTCATTCCAGTTCACCATCGATTGTATCATCACTGGTGTATATCCTTCTTATTCTCGAGGATGAGGATTAGATCAGATTTCTCTTTCTTCTCACTCAAAGTGACTCAACTGTGAAAATTTGTGTACAGACGATTCCATGTTGGTTTTCTGTTGACTGATTTCTGAAGAGAACCGTCGTCAATGAGCAAAATTCTCTTCACTGGATTGTCTTTCATTTTCTCCATAAATTCAGTAAAGGAGAACTTTTATGCAAACACGTAAAAGTAGACTATGGAAACACGATACTATAAAGAACTTATCATGTCTGCAAGTGTTAATATATTCACTCAATGATAACTTCCATAATGAGAAGAATAAGAATTTTTATTAATTTATTTGTTCAATTCAAGTTTGTGTGAACATTGTTCTCCCATTAATTTTTAGGGACACTGCATTTGAAGTGTACTCAGAGGGATGAGAAGGTGATTCCCTTTTCTTCTAGATAACTCGAACTACACTAGGTAGTCGAACCAGGCGTTTTTCAATACATATACATAAGTATGAAACTCGAATTTTCGTTTTAACTCCGATTTAATAGCACATGCATTGGTACACTGGGCATATAGTTTCATTTTACTCTATAGAGAGGCACTCAACACTGAAGAAGGCGAATTGGCTATCGGTTTCCGAAATACATGGGGTGTTTTACCGAATGAGCATATTACTAAATTCCTCAAAATTCCAAATACTCTTATTAGACTCAGTCAATTTCAGAAACTATTTTCTGGTTCTTTTGAAACATAAACAACCAGTTCAGTCAAAATTAACTATATTTTAGAACAAAACCCTGATTTACTCGGTCCTCAATTCCCTTATAAACAAGTGTCTGCAGTCACGACATAAAGTTTTTCAGGATATATCACACTGCAACCACAAGAGAAATTACGAAATCACCTTATCTTGAAATAATCATAGTAATTGTTTGCTTTATTAGAAAATAGCACATATGATGCAATGTGGAATTTTCAGCATTTTGTACAATATTGTATCTAATTTACTGAGCAACAACAACAGAATAAATACATTACAGTGTACAGTTAACCAAAATCGGTGGCACCAACTTTTGACATTAGCAGAAACAACAGTATAGTCGAAATGTACAATTGTAAAAGTGTTGAGAATTATAATATTAGTATTAATAACACAGAATTTTAAGATAATGGAAATAGTGAGTTTCATAATGAAAGTACAAATATGAGAGTATAACTGAGTCTTCTTCTGTGCTAACTACACAGTAGTTTCACGTTCAACACTATCATTATCCGATAGAACGATAGGAGGGGTGGTCCAAAATGGGTATCGTTGAGTGTTCATACTTGGCTATGCGAGCAAGGGGAGAGTTGTGAATAGACAGGGTGTTGAGAGTCGGACAGTATGGATTTAGACCATTTCTCGAACGAGTTTAGGTTTCTATCGACTATGCTAGCAACGAGCTGACTGAATGGCACACATTTTTCCCTACTGACAACCTTTAATACTCTTCGCAATATGATATTATCGTTTTTGAGCAGTCTAGGAAAGACTAATGGAGAGCAGTAAAGAACAAGAAGTAAGATGCAAGAGTTTACTAACTGTAGGATTAGAGGTTGAGTGATGCCTGATTGTATTAATTTATTATTGTACAAAGTGATCAGAGATAACATTTTCATAGAAATCTACAAGATATGGGAAGACGAAGAAAAGAACCATACCAGCGTATTTTATGCTTGACTTATTCCCTAAATCAGTGCCCACTAAGCTACAAACACCGTGTGTTCTGCTGATTTCGTTAAGATCACGTTTATTTCTGAAGGCGAAACTGACTGTATAACATCTGGAGGGATTTAAAGTAAGGCCAATGATCAAAAATCACCGGCTGGCTAATGTCGGATAGAAATCCATTCTGTCCGTTTGGAACAGTCAGCTAGGGAAGTGACTGGTAACGAGACAGCAAGGTCGTCAGCACATTTAAGGAGCCTGGTTTCTTCCGAACAAGGCGAGTCGTGTGAGATGAAAGAGAAAAGAGTAGGAGGAGAGAGAACAGCACTTTGAGGGACAACGGCTTCGTTCATTAAGCAAGGAAGCGAAAGATTTACCTTCATTACATGCACAGTATACTGCTTTCTGTTTGAGAAACAAGAATGCAACCATTTGACAGTCCAGGACTGAGTTGGTGTCATGGAACGCTTATTCAACAAAGGACACCTGGGAACAGAGTCTAAAGTGGACATCGAACATATTTAGCTGTCTTGTCTAGCCAGGAAGCAATATCATGCATGATATACGACAGCAGCAACAGCAGCATCTGAAGTACATCTACTCTGTTTATACATGCGAACTGTTTAGTGTTACAGAAATCTTTCGAGGAAGGTTCGGGGTTGAGTGAAAGTAATTTTTCACTGATTTCAGAAAAGGAGAAGTGATAGCAATACATGTGAATTGAACATTTACACGAGTAAACGTTTTTGGTATTGAGATAATTTTGATATCTTACCAAGCATCAGGTACAATATCCCTGGAAAAAGAAGCTTTGAAAACGTTAGTAAAATGATAACAATTTCTGAGAACAACCAGGAAAGAGATAAGATTCGTTTAAGTTACCACTTCAAATTTCAGTTTTATAGGAGGAACACGGACATCAGGTTTATCTCATCGTGAATAAGTATCAGCTTGGGAACCAATGGAATGTAGAAATCAAAAATCCACCATCACAGCAAATGCATCACTGGATAATTCGAAGGCAACATACAAAATGTAGGACAGAAAATAGAAATCCGAAGATATTCTTAATTGTTGTGGACTGGAATATGCGATATACCGTGAGTGGGGAGCGAGGAGACAGGACTACACTAGACAGACTGCTAAGAAGACTCTAGAAGATCTGGGTTTCGCGATTGGATGATTTATGTATAATGACACACAAACTGGAAAACTTAGAGACAGGCGAAAACCAATAAACTGGCTGAAGATGGTGGCAAGCTGCGAAGGCAGAACTCCACGTGAACATAGAGAAGACGGAGAGAGAATTGGTAATGCAAGGTGGCACATCTTCATCAATCTGAAATCAATGTGGAAGTCCTCTGCACTTTGCTGCACCATAAACAACAAGATTCGGATTTTCAACACAAATATTAAGTCATTCAGTGATTGCTTCTATATGGGTCATAAATTTGACATATCCTTCACGAAGAGCATTTCCGACAGGCTATTGCAGACTTTTATCAACAACTGCTCATTTCGCTGTCTTGTTACATATTGGAGATCAAATGGCCGGCTAGTGAGAAACAATCAGCAGCAAGAAACTCAGGTAACAAACCAACGAAGAACCTTTTGGTCAGCACTTATTCTGAAGAAATTGGAGATGGATTGGATTCACACTGGTGGAGAAGACAAGAGAATGACATCGCGCACGATACAGGCCATCACTTTAGTGGAACGCGAATGGGGAATGACGACGAGTTGAGCATGTTTTCGAGGATGATATTGAGGGAATTGTTTTGGCAAGAACGAGATGAGAGACAATGGACAGCCATGGGGTCAGACAGCTCAAGAGGACCGCAGAGGATAGAACAAAGTGTAGATGTGCTTTTGAAGCCAAATGTTTCACTCGGAACCCAAGGTAAAATAACATATCAATTAATTCAATAGTTTGTTTGTTCATCATTCTTTTCACTAAATACAAACATTTTCTCGGGAATGCGTAAAGAGATGTAAGTTAACTTAATTTGATTTTAGGAAACAGTAAACTATGGACACCAGATTCAAATAAACGTTAACCAACCAACCAAGCTACTGTTCAGCACTACAAATGGATGCCGTTCACATAATTTTTGTTGCAAGTTCCAACCCAAACACGATTTTTTAATTCTGTGTATATAATAGACTGATGATAGGGTAGACAATACTATGCAAATATGTTGTAGGAATGATGACTCTTCAGAAATCTGGTCACGCTATTGATCATTGGGCATTCAGATGCAATCACAGTGTTATATCAGGGAGTTTGTAAGAGTTGTTGGTGAGTTGTTTTAGATACTTTCTTCTCGAAATCTAAACTCTGCCTTAGTAAAATATTTGCGTTTACATGCCACAAATGGCTAATGAGACGACCAGTAGACTCTGCTACAGCTGCGGAAAGGGAGAATACTAAAATGTCAACACAGTGGAGTGGTATCAGCAGCACTGTCGGTATATTGCCTCCTCACAGAAGATCATTGAAATTACTTGTGTATGCATCTGGAGGAATTGGTGTCATCGTTCCTTCTGACGAAGGAGTACTTATTAATCGAAAAATACATCGCCACTGAGGGAGAAGAGCAAACCACTTTTTGGGTACAAGGCTAGTAGGATACAAATGTTCGTAAGGGGTTCGAAGAAAGTACCCCACCCAAACAGAAGTGACGATGTTTTAATAATACCAATAATACAACAACTGACTAGCCCTCCTAGGCGCCAACTACCATTCACACAGACGACGAGTGGACAGTTTATTAGTAGCTATCATCATTAAGCTATAATCATTACAAAGTCAAACATTCTTATGAATCAGTGGATCCTATAAATGGAACTCATACAAATTCTATTGAAGAATTCTGGGGCGATCTAGAAACAAACGTATTAGAATGTTAAATGGTTCCCAATATGATGTGAACGACATACAACCACACTTCGGTGGATTTTTGCATCTACATTGTGGTTTGATATGTCTATGGACACACTCCTATGAGAATCTGGGACCGAGTTTTTCACCATAGAAGAGATAAACACCCTGTATAATTCATTTTTATTACACATATATATGGCTCACAAATACTCATTTTTACATGGTGAATATCACTTTTCACCCAGAAGAATCTGAGTAGTTGGTTCTATTGTCATTTTACTTTGTTGTCTATGTTTTACTGTTGCCCAATATTGTTTTTATTCACATTATGATTCTATCCTTTACATGAAAATTGGGATCACCTATTTTGACCACAGCGATGTTTTCCATTACATTTTCCTCAATCGAAGTGGCTGAATACTTGTGACCACATTTTGCGAACCTAACTTTTCTCAGTGATAATTTATGGCATTTTGAACTGCAGGCTTATTGTTATGTATGTTGTTATCTCTCCCACCAAAGCGATCACGACCTTTTCCTTCATAATTTTATCAGACGTTATTAACCCACAAGGATACTGTTCAGTAATTATATCACATAAGCAAAAGTGAACTAATATGATATCCACACGATAGCCATCGGTTTAAGATATCTATCCTGTAATTTAAACTCTCAGAAGGGAGAAAAGAACAAGAAGTTCAGCAAAGATGTTGATCTTCTCGTCAGTTTCATTCTCAGAAGCAGCTGTACAATCTTATCCTCATACATAAGTTTCCATAGACACAGATATTCTTTTTTAATTCTACATAATAACGAAGGGGAAGATTAAAGGTGATAATAATTTTGAAATTGATAAGAAAGTTTGAGGGTGTGAATACAAATTACAAGGGTCTTAAGAGGAAAATTACAATCGAATAGAAAATAGCTGTTTTAACGGATGCAGTCGTGAATTGGATGAGCATGGAGACAAATTGAAATAATGTTTTCTATAACTGGAGATGAAAAATAAAAAAAATTAAGTGAATGAAAACAACGATTTTACGATTCCACTTTCCTGACCATAAAGCGATGTGAATTATCAAAAGATCAATCAACAACTGAGGAAGCAGCAGTACAAACAAACGTCATTCTATTAAGTGAGGCATTGATTTTCACGTTACCTGATCGAATTGTATAAATAAATTTACTGAAAAATATATAACAAACTAATCTATAAAATGTCAAAAGGTGAAAGCAAAATTAACTGCCTCCACTTACGGCAAAGTTAAACTATTACGATCCATGGAATGCGAAAACACAGGTGACCTTAATTTGACCAACCAATCAGGAAATATTATATTTACTTACAATAGCAATTTATGAAAATACATTAAACAGGATATTTTTCCCTGACGATAATTAAAAATACATTCAAATCATAATGATGAGGGTGAATTTACAAGTTAGACTAGTTTTTGTGCCCAGTTGACTGAAGATGAGTTTTTATTGTGACCTACTTATCGCTCTTACCTTGTTTTTCAGTCTTCTCCAAAAAGTATCGATTTACTAGGGGAATGAGGATAATAAAAATAATAAAAGTAAGTGATGCGTGACCCTAATCTAAGCCGAACCCTAATCGTTACCGTAAACTTAAAGAGCCATTAAAACATTGTCCAAACAGTAATTAATAACGAGATTGGGATGAAATTTGCGCCTCACTGCATGAACAGCGTTCACAGTGGCCCTGTAACAACTGGTAGGTCTGTTTATCCAACGACCAATATGCATTCAAATTATTAGTAATGTTCGCAATCCTGGGCTGTGATGCTTTAACTTGGCCCTATTCACTTCACTTACATTACCAATTTACTCACAGTATTCATGTAGTTTTAGCAAGAATTACTTCGCGAAATATTTTTTGGCCATGTTAATGTTTAAGCATGCGAGGAGTGAGACCACAACGATGACTTTGGAACTCTCAGTAAACAAGTTGGTGAAACATGGAGAGCAACATTAGAATCACGAATGAAAGATGCTTCATAGAGTGTTATGATGTTAGACGAGATATCTGGTAATTTTTAGGTTAGGCTGGGTTTTTGGAAAGATATATATAAAGCTTGGGCTAAGGACTAGTCAGCGGATTGCTTTAAACTTGGCCTACCGAAAACAACCTCCATCAGTATATACTGCATATGGTTTCTCTTATTTACTTTGTTTAAATCTAATGAACTATCACCTCTAATAGTGTTGTTTTCTCTGGCGAGTATTTAGAACATCTAAAACCTGCTGATTCGCAAGTTGCTACTAAACAGGTTGGTAATGCTCTGGCATTATCCAGCTCGATGGATGGCATGATTATCCCAATAGATGAGATGACCGTTCCGCAGTGGTTTCCCAAGTTCATTCATAATGATGGATTGACTTTCGCTTCAGGTCAGACAGATAGAACTGTTAGTCAGCTGATCTTTTATCGGAAGATCCTGTATGAAGAGGAAATATCATGGAATAAACTCTGCTGGAAATTCCGTACATTATATAAACACTGTTTCACAATAAAGCTATTATTTCTTAGTAATTATTACTGGGTTAACCTAATAAAGGGGAATATATTAGGATTAAGTAAAGGGATACTTTGGCATGAGGATTAAGATTGGGGAAAGAAGACCTAGATGAATACATTGTAAGGAATGTGGTTTCATTACTCTACTGATACTTCAACCGGTTTTTAGAGAAAAGCATCCTGTGTAACAATTTCATGCCATTTTTTAATTCATTATTTCCATAAACACATAATATGTATTTTATACATCAAACAATCGCCTTTTTCTGAGTGTTTTGGTGCATACCTACTTTCCGATGTTCAAATGTTTCATTTCGCCTATTAATTTTTGTTTATTCATTGAAACAACTTACAAAACATCTCTGTTTAATAAATAAACAAATAAATAAATTTCTCCTTAGTTTATTCAGTAATATGCTTTATTCTACTCTCGAAAATGACCTTAATCTAAGCATCTGAAATGATCTGCTCGCTTAGTGACTGGCAACGCCAACTTTTATTTGTACTAACAAACCATTTTTTTTTGGTACTTCGCACAGATGAAAAAACCGAAGAACAGAAAAGTATATACCAACTAATGTAAATAAAAATAATTCTAATTAAGCATATACAAATATGTAAATTTTCTAAAGTTTAATGAACTAATCTGGAAGTTCTCATAAATGCGTAAAACTGCAGCACTGCGGCAGTAAGTATGTAATTTCATATTAATTTGTTTATTGAATATATCACACACAGAGTGAAACAGCACGAATTGGTAGAAGTTGGGATTCATGGACTGGCCATGAGATAGGGTCGCAGTGGCTGATAAATGATCTACAAGCTCGCTCGCCTTGTAACCAGAATGTCATGTGCTCGAACCGCCCCTGAAGTGGAGTCGTAAACTAGGGAGACGAAACGGATGTCTGGCAGTACTCCCCAGGGGTTTTCCAGTGGTTCTTTAATTGATCTCAGCTCGTTATCAAACACCTGTAACCAATCAAATCCCTGCATTGGCCAACACTCGACTAAATTAATTCTAAGGTCTTAGTTGATATTTTATTGTTTCTTAGGTGCTTTTAGTTCACTTCCTGCTAACATTAACAAGATTACATGATAACAGATGGGGAAAATTATTTCAGCATGTTTATGGGTTAATCATTATACTGTTCAACTCGAATCCAAGTAAATGTATAGATATATCCAATGAGGGCGAATTTGAACTAAAGCAGCCGGCCCAACTGGCTTTACTACAAACCTGGAGCAACTAATCAGAAAGAAGCTTAAATTTGTTAAAATTTTAAAAGCAGGTGACTGAAGATGTCATGGTATTCTGAGCTCTCTCTTTATGCATTATCTGATTCTGTTCTCTATTCTACCCTGAAAAGACGACTTATCCTGTCGAGCTACCTGCAAACTTATACATGCTTTGCTAGCTCCAATTGATGGATTATTTAATCAGAAATCAACATCTTGACCTGTCGGAAACTCGTTAGCCAAATGCAGAAGACGGAATATGCACATCATAAGAGAGGAAGTATCAAAAAGACGGATGTAGCGAGGAAGAAAACCGTTTCCTTCTCGAAGAAGTCACCGTCAACTAGACAGCAGTACATTCAGGTACTTATGTGATAAATGGGTAAGAAAGTTAGTTCCAGATGTATTTTCGGTGGGTCAAGAATCAAATTAATAAAATTACAAAGTGTAATAAAAACACGAAGACCGGGTAGAAAAGACGTAGTAGGGTCATAATTACTGAGAAGACTGAATTCGTTTTGTGCATAAGTGATCAAAATTGTATTAGGAACAAAATGAGTAGGAGATCTGGATGGGGAACACATCTAGTAATGCAGATAGAGGTTTAAGAATAACGTAAAAGCAACAGAAATAAGGATGGAGATTGGAAAAGAAAGTTTAAGTGACAATCAATATTGATGAAACTGCTATTTCGTGATAGCCAAGGTAGGGACACAGGTAAGACGGACGTTTCTGCTTCGATGAATACATGGCATGTTTCCGAACGTTTGGATGTCTAGTGCCTGCCTATTCGCAGCCCGGTTCGCCTTGATTTCACTTCCTCCCTCCCTCCGCAACACACGTTTGATCGGATCTTGTATAGCACTTTGAAGGGTTTCCCGTCAGGTGCAGCTGGACGTTATTAATTCACCACCAGATGTTCTCTTCTGGTACTGAACTATATAGACCCTCGCCTTCTCCCTTCGCTAGCCAACCATGCTGGATAGTGTTCCCGAGGTCGTCTTGCCAGCTGAGGCATGGTATGCACCAATGTACTCAGCATCACAGTAAGGAATACGTGAACTGGAGCATGCATGTTGAAATGTTCCAAAGTGTGCAATAGCTTGTCTTTCACGTACGTGCTGATTGAATAGTTTCGTGTAGGTAAGTATCACTCGTAGGTGGCTGGTTGCCACGCAGTGTTTTTTATTGAGAGATTTCGAAAGTTGTCTACGGAGAAGTTTTGCTTTAGTGATACTTTTAAATTCTCGGTTAAGAAGTGTTGTAACGACAGAAGGCAAGAGTCAGGCAACAGATCATTTATTAAGGAGATCAACGCATATTTATATATATTTCATGTACATTACTATGGATATTTGAGCAAACAAACACAGTCTTCCGATTGGTTGTTTCTCACGACAAATCTTGGGAACGTAAATATTGACGTAAATTACTGTCTACCACAGTATCAGTAGCATTATTTAGGGGCGACTTCGATGTTTACAGAAGTTTTCTTTGCTTTTGGATTCTGCTCTGTGAACTTGAATGTAGATCAGAAGTATTATTTTGATTTGGTTATGGCAACTGCAGATGTGCTTGGTTATCGAACGTTATGTTTATCGAGGTGACTGCTGTAGATCAACTTTAACCTCACTGAGATTCAATTTGTACATATACCTCACTTACTTTGTATGCTCCATTTTCAAGAAGAAATCGTAGCTGGAAAATTATGATTTCAACCGGAAGTTTTGGAGTTGTCGACAAATATGTGCTGTTTGAGTTCTTATCCTGCAGTTAAAATAGCTTTCGATGCACCTGAGCTACGTTGTCTCTTTCCTACCACCCCTGTTTTTCATTCGAGAAATAAGGACGAACTACCTAATTTTGCCTCCTGCGTGTGTATTTACCAATTTGACTGTCACTGTCGAGCCAGTTAGGTAAATTGGGCGTACAAGTAGGCAGATTCATCGTTACCGACAGATTTCTGAACATCATCCCGCATAGTGGTTAAGCAAGGGACAAACAAGATCTATTCGTAGTTCTCCATTTCAAAACACCTTGTAGACAGTCACAGTAAAATTAATGTTAATCCAGCATTAAAAGTTATTTATCACATTCGAACTGATCTTAATTTTGCTTTGTGAGTTCTTTTTCTGCACACTACAACTGAAGTCATTGGAATCCACCTGAATCAGCCAAACATGTGTGCATTCAGAGGAAATTCGTACAGCCAAATCCCTACTTACATTGGCCATCGTCACATGAATGTAAAAGCCTGACTACTTCGTGCTACCCTGAGGCTTTTCGGAATTGTAATTGTCTAAATTGTTTTATCCTTTTTTCTGATTACTTCGTTTTTAATCACAAGTTATCATTGTCTAAATTTGTTTTATTTTTCGTTAACTCGCTGTAACATTATCAATTTGAGCACTCGCTTATTCCATAATAACTTTTCAATTTCCTAAAATTATGCATTGTGAAATTCATTTGTTGTAACCATTTCTAGCCTTCAATTGTTTGTATTAATTATCTTGGTTAATTTTCCCCCCACCATTTGACAGTTTTATACTGACTAATTATTGTCAAAAAACATATCAGTGTCATTCGACTGGTAGAATGTTGTGTATTGTATTGAAAATGCTATTTATTTATATTAGTGTGGAACCAGAGATGAGGATCTAAGTGAAAGGCTAATGTTTCTTCTATGATAGCTTGTGCTTCCCAAATGTTTGAATGTGAATTTTTTCTACATTCTCCCAAATTTCTAATCATTTTTCAAAACATCTCTGATACTTGAGTGCAAAATTTGATCAACCAAACGATAATTTGGTTTAAGTGTACACCAATCATGGTATTGTGTTTGTCAGCCTGGTATTGGATAGAAACGTGTTTTTCAAATTTAGTGAAGGATCCTGCTACTGCAACGTGAAGAACTGTTTGATACAACTTGCTCGTTTATATTTAATTGTTTTTTTGAGTATAGCCCGATTCTACATAGTAACTTTGGTACAAGTATGGAATTTTCAACATGTGACATTGGTAGCCCAAATTTTGCAGGCCGACCAATGACATCAGCAGTGTGTCGGCAGGGCATCGAATCCCTGACCTTGTACCTGGTCGGCGAGATTCCTGACCGCTGTGCAAATAAACAAATAAATAATTTATCAAGAAGCTGCTTTTGGGGATCTGATTTCTTTCAAGTTTGATCTCGGATTTACATCAATCAGTGACCAAATTTTTATTAAATAAATAAATAATAATGAAACAGTGTAATCAGTTTTGTGTCCATACACTCTGGTATGAATCACATTCATTGTGGAATAGCCAAGTTATGCGCGTCCAACTGTTTATATTTGATTACACAAATGGACACTGAATTACGAAACTGCTCAATTATTAGAAGTCAATGAATTTACACAGTTAAAAATCATCTCTCAATAGCTGACAGTCATACTGGGTATCTTTGTGATAAAGCTAATTGGAAAATTCAATGAAGGATGCAAATCTCTTTTGATTTAGTTGTGTTCTCTGAGCTGTGAGGTGGTTGTAGATTTAATTGTGAAGCTTTTGTTGTCCACCTTCTAGACACAACAATACTTCAGCTCAGGTTTTAGTATGAAATGAACTAACTTGAATGAATTCTCCTTCCATGACTGATGATTTAGTCGGAAGTCTCCTGACAGACATTCATTGTCGAGGTTGCCTGTTAATTTATTCTATTTATTCATTTCATTTACTTTTGTTCAATTAGAATTTGAACTTTCTTGTCATGTGATACAGTTCTTGTTTCATTAGTTGGTAAATTCGATTTATGTTGAGTGGTGTATTTGTCAATCACTGATTCTGTTGAGTACCAGGCTATTTTGTGTTTCCTCTACTCGAATTTTCCACGCTCTCGCAATCATACTGGTGTCAGTGATTGTCTGTATGCATCGATATGAAACAGAAATACACAGCATGTCTTTTCACAGCTAAATTATGTTTTTGGATTCAGACACGAATGAGACACCCATTTAGATCGATGTAGTGTCTATTGCAGTTCATGCACTTTGTTTTGTAAATGGCACTGACATCACCTTTCTTTTCTGATGAATCTTTAGGTTTGTAAGATATCGTATGTAGTGATTGTGCCTTTTGGTTTTTGTGTTATAATTATTTCAAACGACCTTAGTATTCTGGCTGCTAGTTATTTCAGAGATATTCTTTATATTTGGTAGGGTGAACTCGTGGTCTAGTGGTCTTTGAGCATGGTTTCTTGTTGGTTTGCATTATGGCTTGAGATTAAACACTTTTTGTGCGTGTGTAAAGGGGGTATTCATTCGTTTTGAAGAGAGTTAGCAGTTGTTTCTCTTCCATTTTCTTTATCACTGGGGTCTTCAGCTGCAATGTGTCCGAACTGTTTTAAATATTGTCTGCACACAGTTTCCCTCATGTGAATAACTGGCTTACTGCTGTTATAATTGAGCATTCGCATCTGTGTAACCTCGCCTAGTTAACTAGCTTGCTAGTTTTCTAGTCGGTCATAAGACTGGTTGAAGAAGGAGGGTTTGGCGTCGGGTTAGCAGCCCCACACCACTTAACATTTCAAACCGCTAGAGAAACTTCAACTCATAAAAATATGCTAAAAATACACAACATTCAAACAAGCCTCTTATTCTTCTCTGGAATCGGAGAGACGAATTGACGCCAGCTGGTGAAAGCCTTCTGAAACCCAGTTAGATAGATAATATGTTTCCTTTCGATTAAAGCAAGAATAAGAATGGGGACATGGAATGTCCGTACAATGTACGAGACTGAAAAAGCTTCCCTGGTAGCCAAAGAAATTAGAAAATAAGGCCTAGAAATATTGGGTATCAGCGGGAGCAGACGGAATGGACGTGGATTGTCAAAACTGTCAACTGGAGAGTCAGTAATCTACTCTGGTCTCCCAGACGACAACCACGAGCACACTGAGGCAGTGAGTGGCTACAATAATGTCGCCAGTGACAAGTAAAGCTCTAAGGCATTAGGAACCAATTTTATCCAGGATAGTTATAGCATTATTTAACTCAAAAGAAATGAAAGAAGTTTTCAGTTATCAAATGCTCTGCACAATGCTACAAACAATGCGGAGTAAGAGAAGAGGGAGGATTTCTACAGACAACTACAAACAGTAATGGATAAAATCCCAAATACTGACATCTAAATCCTCATGGGCGATATGAATGCCAATCTAACTGGGAGCGAATAATACAGGAGAGAGGCTCTGACTCGGTGAAGTAAATGAGAAAGGAGAGTTATTCTTCGACTTCTGTGCCTGCAATGATTCCGTGGTCGGAGGGAGCATGTACAAACACAAGAATATACACAAAGCACCATGGATTTTTCCTGACTGACACAACATAAACAAGATAGGTTTCATCTTAATGCTGCTCAAGGGAGTGGAGACGCAGGTTGCTAAATACACAGTCGAGAAGTGGAGCAGATGTGGGCTCAGACCATCATCTTGTTGAAGGAACCTTCACGGTGAAGCTAAAATCCTTCAGAACAACTGGAGACAGGTCACTGTAATTCATGTTCAACATTCGGATACTGAAGGATAAAACTACAAGGGATGCCTTCACTACAGACCAGATCAGGGAAAAGTCGGAGGCACTACGTGTTATCACCGAGGAAACCTGCGTGGAAGAACAGTGGAACTCTGTGAAGGTGATATTCAAGGAAACGTGTACAATTTTTCTAGGAAGAAAGAAGAGACAATATAAGGAATGGCTCTTAACGGATACCTGGAAGTGAATAGAAGCGTGGAGTGGAGGATGCTGAAAGAGAAGACGGACCAATGCAAAGATGGGCAACAGAAGGACAAGCTGAGTTCAATGTACATCGTACTGAATATAGAAGTGAAGAAGAGTGCTAAGAAAGACAAAAGACAACTGAAGCAGAACAGGCGGACCGCAGGTAAAACAGACCTCAGGATATTATATCAGATAACCAGGTCTCTATCCGGGAAGAGATCAACCAAGATGATGAGACCAATAAGAAGTGCTCAAGAGAACCTGATTAGCAAGGAGAAGAAACAAATTAAGCAATGGGCTGATCACTTTAATAGACTCTGGAGTCGATCATCTCCTGAAACTCGCCCAGAAATACCAACAACAACACTCACAGAACTGCCAGTGTGCACTAATCCTGCAAAGAAAGCAGATATCTTGAATACGATCAAGCTACTGAAGTCCTGGAAGGCAACAGGACCAGACGGAATTCCCCACTCCCCTAATCACTGAAAACGGACCCAGAGACTGCGGCAGATGTTCTCATGCCATTACTAAAAGAGGTTTGGAGTGAAGGAGAGGTACCTACTGATTGAAAGAAATGCTTGCTGCCTTAAGAAACTACCAAAGAAGGGTGAGTTACACCTCACTCTGCAAGAATTGACTGGCGTGGGACAATGCTATTGTCCACGCCAAGTGAAATACAAAGTCACATCATCCTGGAGAGAATAAAAGATGCACTGGATACAGAATTCCGCCCCTCACCGGAACAAGCAGGATTCAGGAATGGCGAGTCATGTGCTAATCAAATTGCACCTCTACGCGACGTCATAGAACAGAGCATAGAATGGCAGCTAACTCTTACTCTACCTCAACAAATTCATCAGCCTCGAGAAGGCCTTCGACAGACAGCGTTGACCCAGACGTAATTTGGAGACTTCTTCAATATCACGGTGTACCTTAAGTCTTTATCAACCTCATTCAACAGCTATATGACAGTGGCACGTGTCAGGTGATGCACAACGGAAAAATCAGAGAGGCATTCGAAGTACGTACAGGAGTAAGACAAGACTGCCTATTATCGCCAATGATATTCTTAATTGTGGTGGACAGGGGTATGCGGCAGACTGTGAGGAGCGGAGAGTCAGGAATACGCTGGACTACCAATAAGAAGACTCTAGAAGGTCTGGATTTCTCAGATAATACATGTCTAATGTCAGAGAGACTAGAAGACTTGCAGGCAAAAACCAACAATCTGGTGGAAGAGGCTGGCAGCAAAGACAGGAATCCAAGTGAACATAGAGAAGACAGAGGTGATGAAGATAACCAACGAACCGCGACAGCAACAACAACCAGCACCAACCACCATCACCGAGAGAGATTTAACAGAGGTTACCTCCTCCACTTATCCGGCTAGGAGGCATCGTTTCGACTGGAGGCTGGCGGAACGGATAAGGATGTAGAAGCCAGCCAGTCAGAATCGGAAATGCAAGGCTTCATCAACCTGAAACCAGTTTGGAAATCTCCTACGCTCAACATAAAGAACAAGATTCACATTTTCAACACCAATGTCAAGTTGGTTCTCCTATACGGGTGAGAAACTTGAACTGTGTGTAACGATTTCCAGCATGTTTCAGACCTCCATCAACAGCTGATATCCTCGTTGGCTACATACTGAAGATCAAATGGCCGGCCGACCAGCCAGAAAGAATTAGTAACAAGAAACTTTGGTTGTGATGAAACCGATCAAGAGCCGATTGCTCAAGAAATATGTGGGAGAAAATGGAGATGGATGTGGCACACACTGAGGAAGCCATCAAATGAAATAGCGTGCCAGCTAACGATCGCTGGAGTGGAATCCCAATGGGAAGCGATGAGTGGGTCGTCAGTACGAGGGTGACATGGAGGAGATCGTGTGAGGAAGAGATACGAGAGTTTGAACGGATCCAGCTGAAGAGCATGGCAGAAAATAGGATGAAGTCGAGATGTGTTGTTGAAGCCCTGTGTTCCACTCGGAAACCAAGGGCACAATAATAATAATAATTTGCATCTGTATGCCTCATTTAGGAGTTTTCACTTAACTGTACCCTCTGCATTTTTATTTCTTTTCAGTACTAGTGCAACAATGACACTGAGCAGTAGTCACATGCATGCATGCATTCATTCTACTCTGAAACACGCTTAGAATTTCTTTTGCCTACATTTTTCACTCACTATTATAAGTGCTTTGAAGAAAACTGTAAGCTTTTATGTTTGAAACAGTCATCCCCATTTAAAAAACTATTTTGCTTAGCACTCAATATAAACAATTATGTTCTCCAGTTTAATCTTTCTTGGGAAATTTTGTTTTTATATTGCAAAAGTCCACCCAAAATAAGTTCGAATTATACTCACAAGGTGTTTAAGAATAACTCCCTTTTCTAGCCAAACATCTAATATATATGCTACAAATATTATATACGCATAAATATATATATATATATATCATAAGTGGAAGGAAGTTCTCGTGACCATAGTAGGTGTGGTCAGTTGAGTGACCTAAAATTTCACTTATTCATTGGCTTATTGGCCAGTCTAGAGAATAGTATATAACAACCCACTATGGATAGTTTTCACATGTAACAAAGATACATAATTAATACCTTTATCATATGTGACGAGAATGCCAACATAGAGATGATAACTAGGGAGTTCAATAACTGTCATCATCCTATCCAGTTCGCATCAGAATCAGAGATGAAGTCGGAAATTAATTTTTTGAATGTTTTGGTAAAAAAGAAATCTGATGTTTCTCCTAAGAAATCAGTCAACAGGAAACCAACATGGAATCGTCACTACACAAATTTTCACAGTTGATTCAATTTGAGTGAGAAGAAAGACAAATTTGATCCAATCGTTATACTCAAGAATAACAAGGATATGCACCAGTGATGATACAATCGGTGGTGAACTGGAGTGACTCAGACAAGTAACTCCTCATGGAGGATGGATTCCCTTCAAGATTCATCGACAAAATGATGAAAGTAATGCAAGAGTCAGAAAGAAGCCAAACAGTGACGAAGAGACAGTCATTTATGTGGACGCTTAATTTGAAGATGACGCTGTAGCCGAGATTCTGAAGAATGGCTTATGCAGATTACTGAGACAAGCTTTCTTTTCGGCTGAGATGCAGACCGATTTTGACAGCCGACAAATGGTCAATGGATGTGTGGAGGATAAACTGCCACTTTGAATGGGCCACATCAATGTGTGTTTATAAATTCACATGTTCCTGTGGAGCTAGTTATATTGGCCTCACAAAATCCACACTATCCTAACGGACGTCTGAACATTATCTGACGTGGTTAGCAAAAGGACAATGCAAGATAGTTACTGGCTTGATTGTCGAAAACTTGATGAACACACGCACGCAGCTCCACCAGAGTGGTCTTTTGAGATTACCTGCATGGTGAGACTGAATGGCGCAAAAGGCGTAAAGTTTCGGCATTTGTTAACGTAATTGTGGAACTTGGGCATTTGTGTATGGCGGAGGCGTTAGATACTCGTCAATACAACCCCGAAATCTGTATACTGAAAACATCCGTCCAGTCTCTTATTTTACCATGCTCTTAACCTATTCATTAGTCTATTTCTGTTTCTTCTTTGCAACAATTAGTTTGCTTTTACTTCAATAATCAATTCACTATTGCCACTCTCTCACATGTTCCATTTGCACATTTTCTCACCGTCTTCACGCTTGTTAAATTGACACTCAACCACAGTTCTTCTCACTACCCAATGACAACTTTAACCTTATTGAATTTCTAACCCTTCCTTCCTTTATGCCCTTCGTGAGTAATAGGTAATTAATAATCTCTGTTTTTACTTTCGAAGCCACTTCTGAGTAGCAACATCAGTTATGTCACAATAGACATTCTTATTACTCAATAATAGACTAGTTTACAGTTTGGTGCATGTAAATACGACTATCTTCACACTCTGAAGATGCTTTCATCGATAGAGGAAATTTTCTTCTCGGAACTGTCTTTTATTTTCTTTTTGACTCATTGTGTCTATTTGTTGATTTTACTTATCTTATTGTTCTACATTTTAAGTATATTTCGTATTTCTTACAGTATATTTCAATCATATTTCACAATTATTACACTCATATGTAAACGCTTTTGTTTTGAAGTAATTTTGTCTTCCTAAGTTTATGTTTTATCCTATTTAGAAATATATGACAATTATTCGCCAAGTGGAGTTACACTTTCTTTATGACTGGGGTCTTCTTATCGCTCTACCTGATGCTGTTAAACCATTG
The DNA here is from genome assembly GCA_944472155.2 of Trichobilharzia szidati. Classification (NCBI taxonomy): domain Eukaryota; kingdom Metazoa; phylum Platyhelminthes; class Trematoda; order Strigeidida; family Schistosomatidae; genus Trichobilharzia; species Trichobilharzia szidati. The sequence continues at coordinate 44,256,312 of OX235279.1, forward strand.
GTATTTATTATTACTGTTTCCTTGGGTTCTGAGTGGTACAAACGCACTCAACAACACATTTCCACCTTGTCATATTTTCTGCTTTCCTCTTTAACTGGCTGGCTCCAAAATAGACCATAATCTCTCACTGCCTCTCCCCGAAACGATCCCCTCCATGTCACCCTTGAACCAACTACGCCTAAATCATCGTTTCTTATTCGCATTCCACTCGAGCGACAGTCTGCATTGAGCACCATGTCATTCAACGGTCTCCTCTGTGGTATGTGCCTAATCTCATAGGTGCTTGTTTAGGTTATTCCCAGAGTTTCTTGTAGCTAATTCTTGCTCGCTGGCCGGCCATTCGGTCTTCAATATGCAATCAGACAGCGAAGTGGTCAGCTGTTCACGGAAGTCTTCAACCTGCTGAAAAGGCTTTCCGTGTCGATGTGACCAAGGTTCTGACCAATACAGACACACCAACTCACTGCCTTAACATTGGTGTTGAAAATCCGAATCTTGTTGTCGCTGCTGCAGTACAGTGAAGAAGATTCTCACACTGGTTTCAGAGTGAATAAGGTCTGCTACCTCGCGAGCTCTCCAATTCCGCCTGGCCGGCTGGATGATTGTGACATCTTCATTCTTCCCGTCTTGCTGTTGTTGAAACAATGCTTCCTAGATTTATGAAGGAAGTGGCTTCTTTCAAATTTCTCCCGTTGATGCTGATTGGTGGTTGGTTTTGCTGTTGGTTATCTTCACCACCTCTGTCTTCACTGTGTTCATCTGGAGTCTGGTCTTCTCTACCGTCGTCTTCTGCCAATTTCTTGGTTGTCGCCTGTGAGTCTTAAACATAAATCACCCACGCGTGAAATCCAGATCTCCTAGAGTCTTCACATTGGTCTGTCCAGCGTACTCCTGTCTTCTCGCTTCACACGCAAAGTCTGACGCATAATCCAGTCCACCACAATTAGGAATACCATCACTGGTGATAATAGGCAGTCTTGTCTCACTCCTCTCTTCAAGTTAGAGGCTTTGTTGGGTTGTCCATTTTGCTGCAACTGGCACGTGTCGCTGTCATTCAAGCTCCACTTGAATGAGGTTGATACAGATTAGGGGCACGGCAGTCCATAGTGCTGAAGTAGGTTCCAAATTCCTTGGTGGTCAACACTGTCAAAAGCATTTTCAAATTCGATGAATTTGAGGTTGAGCTTTGTCTACCATTCTATGCCTAGCTTGTCCCGTGGGACGGAGTCCTGAATCTATTACATGTGTTATTCTCTCCGGAATGACGCAAATTTATATTGCAATTGCAGGGGATAAGAATATTATTCCACGTCAGTTCTTGCAGAAGCCTAAGTCACCCTTCTTTGGTAGTTTGACAAAGTACACCTCCTTCTAATCAGTGCGTTTTGTTAGCTACAGCTATTTATTTCAATCAGCAAGTAAAACTTTACATAATACTATCATTCCCATGAAACGAGAAACATTTCATAGGTGTTGAAAATTGTTATCATTCATTTCATGGAATCCCAAGAGAGACATAGAACTTCAGTAGAACACGTTGATTGCATCTCGCTCTCTGCTATGATTTACAACTCTGCCTTCACAACTGTCCAGAGGCTTCCGTTTTCGGTTAGCATTGACTTTTTCCATGCCAAACTTGGATGCACGCCCAACTCGTTACTTCCCGCTAAAGCTCCAATTGATGGCCTGTTGCGTGATGCAGCTCCACGGTCTCCTCACCACGTGTCTGGTCAATCTCTATTTCCTTCCATGTATATGTTGGAAAATAACTTGTTGGCTGGTCCGCCATCTACCAGAGTTCCTTATTACTCGCTTATTCTTTCCGGACTATCATCTGGTTTTCAGCACTTAACAAAGACAACTCACTTTGAATGTGAAACAGGCTGTTGGAAACATTTTAGGTGACATGATTGGAGATTAGATAATATGCTTTAGGAGAATTCCACTTTTATTTGTTTTTCTCTAATCTTTATGTCCTGCGTGAAACTCTTGAAAAAATGATCATGTTTGTTATACGCCTACTTTAAACAATTCAGTAGTGTGAGACCTTAACTAAAAAAGTCATTCTCTTAAGCTTCCTACTGATTTGTGATCAAAGTCAGTAAACTGCCTGAAGGAACTACTTCTAAAATGTGCGTTTAATATCGAATACAAATTCACTGAACAATTCTACGTACAGAAAGACTGTGTAGCTATGGGTTGGTCTCCTCTTGGTCTACTCTTAGCTGACTGCAACATGGCGAGTCTCGAAAAGAATATCCTCCATTCTCCCGATCAGTCAACTGCACCTATGTAAGATATATGTGTAGATAATATGTTTATAATTTGCAATGAAAACTTTAATTTACACTATCTTCTCAAAACTTTCGATGCGGCACACCCATCAATAAAATCCATCCCAGAACGTGAATCAAACATGCCATTTCCATTCTTGGATGTACTACTTGCCAGGAAGACAAGAGTGAACGATCCAAAGATCAATAAGTCCCAAACCACACACTGACTGGACAGTTGATCAGCTTCCAGAGCTTCATCCAATTCAGCCGAAAGTGAAACCCAATGCATACATTATGTTCGAGGATAAAAGAATTCTGTTTGGAAGACACGATAGATAGAGAATGAATTAAATCGATTACGTGAAACCCAACCCAACAATGGGGATGGACAAAAATGTGACTTAAAATCCTCCATCGCAAAAAACTGCAACTGTTCCTAAGAAAATAGGAAATTGCCGAAATTCACTATTTTCTGAGATAATTAGACTAGATCAGTTTGAAATATATATCTTCTTGCCGAATATTTAACAGAATCTACCTCTAAGTTCGATTCTCTGCCTTAGGTGTGTTTCCGCTTGTTATCTTTCAGGAAGTATTTGGTTCATAATTCCAAACTTAATAAATCTGTTTTAGTACTGTCCAAATTCATGGTACATGCCATTGGCAGAAGACACGATTTTGGAGAAGAACAGAATTTACCAGACGCTATTACGTGAATGAATTTCCTGCAGTGCATTTCTGTAACGAGAATTTTCGGCATCACTATGGAATATTATTCTCACTGAATTTTGTGGTTAGTTTACACTTGATTGAGCCAATCTGAGAATACTCTGGTCCTCATTGGGTTAGCATATTCCGCAGAAAATGTAATTTGTACGCTATGTTTGCTTAGTTACACAGAACTCTCATTTCACTGGTGTTTTTGGCCTGGAAGTTTTGGAATATATTATAATTAGTTTACCTTCGAACACTGAATCTGTGGATATAATCTTGTTGACGAATAGTACCTATAACTATCTGTTTGGCATTTTTTGAATGTTTAATACTAATTAATATGTACACCTGGATATATTTTTGGATTTACATAATCAAGTTGACCCAAGTCAGTAAGCCTATAGTTTTGATATCACTTTTGTTAACTGTTTTTGGGCAGTGATACTACTGCTACGGGTTTTTGTTGTTGTCCCTACCCTTCATGTTGTGATTTCTCTTTATTTTCCTTTTGCTGGTGTTGTACTGATTGAGTTATTCGTTCTTTTCTTGATTCTATGGGGAGCAACCTAAAAAATCGGTCTTCTGTAAACTGTAGGTCACTACGGTTACGTGAAGAATAATAGAAGAGAGAAAGATGGTGAAACAAAAAGTTATCCAGTGCATCGACGAGCAACAAAAACAGGAGTCGAATGTAAGCTACAATACACTGAACAAAAGAGTAAAGAAGGGTGTCCGGGAGGACAAAAGACGATATTATGTAGCTATAGCAAGTGAAGCAGAGCAAGCTGCAAGCAGACGAGACCTCGCAGCACTCTTCCAAACAACTAGGTACCTATCGGGAAAAAGTTCAACACAAATTAAACCAATGAAGGATGACAATGGAAAGTCAATCACCAAAGAGGTGGAGCAAAGGAAATACTGGGATGAACACTTCAATAGACTTCTAAATCGACCGCCACCCACAACGGGCTCAACAACACCAACAACGGAAGCAGAACTACCAGTAAACATCAAACCCCCAACGAGAACAGAAGTCCTGAAGGCAATCAAGATGCTAAAAGCTTGAAAAGTAACCATATCAGATGGTATCCTAGCAGAGACATTGAAAATCGCCCCAGAGACATCAGCGGAATTGATGACACCACTAGTGGAGAAGGTCTGGAAAGAGGGCAAGTTACCAAAGAAAGGAGACTTAAGTCAACGCAAGAAGCGGCGTGGCTTTATGCTCCTGTCTATTCCAAACAAAATACTAAGCCGCATCATCCTGGGGAGAATCAAACAAGCCCTGGATGAAGAACTTCGACCGGAACAGGCTGGATTCAGGAGAAACAAGTCATGTATTGATGAAATCGCCACACTACGTATCATCATTGAACAGAGCTTGGAATGGCAGTCAACTCTGGACCCCAACTTCATTGACTTTGAAAAGGCTTTCAACAACGTCGATCGAGAGGTGATTTGGTAATTACTTCGCTACTACGCGATGCCGCCAACAATTATACATCTCATCCAATAGTTGTACGATAATGCTGCATGCTTAGTAATCCACAACGGGAAATTCAAGGAATCCTTCGAAGTGAAGACGGGAGTAAGACAAGCTGTCTGCCTTCTATCTCCAATGATTTTCCTGATTATGGTAGACTGGATAATGCGGCAGACAGCGGGCTGCGAGGAGACAGGCATAAGATGGACCCACACAAAATTTTTGGAGGATCTAGATTTCGCCGATGATATGTGTCTGATTTTCCACAAAATGGAAGATATGCAAGTGAAAAGCAACAAGTTGGCAGAAGAAGCGCCCAAAGAAGATAGGACTTCAGGTGAACATAGAGAAAACAGAGGTGATGAAGGTTCTTGGCCAACAGCAACAACGACAGACAACAATCAGCATAAATGGGAGAAATCTGAAAGAAGCAACCTCCTTTCCCTACCGACCTGGGAAGCATCGTTTCAACTATAGGCGGACGGAACTGATGAGGATATCAAAGCAGGGATCAGGAAAGCAAGGCGAGCTTTCATCTCACTGAAATCTATGTGGAGATCAACAGCACTCAGCATGAAAATAAGATCCATATTTCCAATTCCAATGTGAAGTTAGTGCTACTATAAGGATCAGAGACTTGGAGAGTCACGATAGGCACTTCGGACAAACCAAAGACCTTCTTCAACAACTCTCTTCGCTCAATACTCAAGATCAGATTACCAGAAAAGATAAGCAACAGGGATCTCTGGGAGCAAACCAACCAGGAACCAACTGTGCGACAAATAAGCAGGAAGAAATGGAGTTAGGCTGGCCCTACTCTGAGAAAACCATCAAGCTGCGTCATAGGCTAGGCCATCGCTTGAGCGGAACCCGAATGGGAAGCGACGAGTTGGTCGTCATTGTGAGAGTGACATGGAGGAGTTCATGTAAAGAGGAGATGAAAGCATGAGGGCAGACGTGGAGCCAGTTGAAAACGTTGTCAGAGAATCGAATGCAATGGAGATGTGCGTCTGAAGCTCTATGTTCCTCTAGGAACTAAAAAAAACAATAATAATAGAAAATGTGAAGTGGACAATGGGTTTAAGTGACTCAATATATGAGATGTTGCACGCGATTCTCTCTCTAGGTTAACACTGAGTGGGACCTATGGAATCTAGTGAAAAAAGATTGTTTTAATTCGCAGATGTCGGTGATCTCACCAAACCTAGACATTGTGTTAGCAATTCTAATCATCTAGAGGTTTGTATTATTCCATAGATGAAAATCAAAGCAAAATCCTCATACTACAGTATCACTTATTTAGCAGAATATGTACTTAATAGAACGGTATTTATTGGCTGTTCATATTCACAACACAATGGGAGGTCTTCATATGCTTAATTTCTCGAGCTGGTGTTCTTTAACGAGCCGTTCTTTCTCACTTTCTGTTTTTCCTCTCATATGTCTTGCTCCACTCTGATGCAGCCAATCTGCCGAGTATACCGATGATCTGATTGTTTCTATGCCACTGGTTGCTTCTGAGTCAGACTGTTCCAAAATGAACAAATTTTAATCCGAAATTGGTCTGTGGACCTTGACCTCAAATGGTCTTATGCTAGATCTCGTTAAATGTCAGGTTGTTAATTTCACTTCCAGAACAGGCACGACTTAGGTGAACGTGCTGGTTCTCGTGGCTTAATTATCACATGTGGTACATAGGCTGAAACCAAGTCGAATGTTAAATACCTTCGATTGTGTATTTCTTCTGATCTTTCTGATCTCCTCAGATCATTTTAGTTTCCAGATAGATATTTCGTTTAACGTTCTACGTAACTTCTTTACGTGTCAATGAGTCTCTACTTTCTAAGTTTGTTAACTCGTATATTCTACCCATATTCCATTACTGCTCCCCATTGCCTGTCGTGGGCTACTTAAGAAAGGCTTAGTTATTCTATGGAGGGGCCAGTGGGACATCGCTAGGCGAACTCATTAACACTGTTGTAGATAGACACATCGACTTATACAAGAAATTAGAGAACATTACATAGTCACATTCTGAGCATCCTTTCTGTACACAACTCTTTCTTTGCATCTCATCAGCTAGAGGAACTAGAAACAACTATAGAGTACTGTATGCTCTGACGACTAAGTACAAAGAATCTGCAATACCTTATTCGGGCGGGACACATTTTATATGATGAAAGAAGTGTGTAAGGCAGGACATTACCAACTTACTGTGGAACTCTAAGTACACTGCCCCGTTTTCGTTTTCACTGTTACATTGTTGTTAATATTTTCGCCTAATTTAATTTTATATTCATAATCATATTGAACTATTTTATGAATGTAACTGCCTTTTTTAAATTATTACCCTCGTAATGTGAAAGCTGAATGAACTTCTGTGCTGTACTCTGAAAATTCCATATTTGTACCAAAAGTACCGATTGGACTAAAACTGTAATTACTTTTACTTCACTGCGTAAATTATTAAGGTAAAGAATTTTATTACAGAATGATTCTATTGGAAAATTACAGTGATGAAATTCCTGCTTGTCAACTCAATCAAGGTTCTTTTACACAGAAGTGTTTCTGAATTGTCAATTTGTTAGAAAGACAACAAACATGTTCATTTGTTTATGTTTTGGCATCACTATGGAATATTATACTCACTGAATTTTGTGGTTAGTTTATACTTGATTGAGACAATTTGAGAATACTCTTACCACTATAGGGTTAGCATATTTCATAGAAAATGTGAAGTTGACAACGGGTTTAAGCGACTCAATATGTGAGATATAGCATGCCATTCTGTCTCTGGATTAACACTAAGTGGAATCTATGGAATCTACTGAGAAAAAGATTGTTTAAATTTGCAGACGCCGGTGATTGGACGAGACTGAATCATTGTATTAGCAATTCTGTTCATTTAGAGGTTTGTGTTATACCATGAGTAATAGTCAAAACATGATTTACATAAATTCAATTAACACTGAATTCAACAAATTATTAACCAAATGAAATGTCAGACATCTTTTCGGCGATTCCACCATCATCAAAGGACATACAATAACATTTTCAGACATTATTTTGCACAACTACAATTAGGTGTGAATTCAACAAAATAATGAAGGGAAAGGATGCCTTTTCGGCGATTTCCTCATCAAAGTACAATTGTACAGCTGTTGAGGATGAAATTGTCAAAAAGATACCTATCTTCTCCCTTCACTGCTAAAATAATAATTGTAATTATGTAAACTTATGTGCAAAAATGCACTTGTAAGGCTTTTGATGGTGACATCGCCGAAAATGTATCTCTTCCTTTCAAAACAATAGTCTTTCATATTATGAGACGGAGCGGAATATGCAACGGTATTTATTTGTGGTTCATATTCACACCAATATGTACACTTTGCTGAATGAATTATTACAGGAAAGCATTAAAATACACCATATCTCCCTTTCCCCCACATACACCTGGTCTTAAGTGAGAGAGCCGGTAAAGTGCTGGCTGGCGTACACCTTTACCTACCTCAGACGGTTATAATCCCGACAGAGAAGGGCGTGAGACTAGAAACTCCATCCCGTAAAAGTAAAATGCACTGCTGCTGAAACTTCACAGCGAAAGCTTGAAGCCCTATGTTCCACTGGGAACGTAAAGGAATAGAAAAGACACTGTCGAAATGTTTTTCTCGTCCTGATAAAGTAAGAATGAATTTGCGCGTGATCTACAGCGTTGAAGTGAATACATGTGAACTCGCTCAGAGTTCTTTTACACATGAACAGCTCTGAATTGTGATTCAGTTTGAAAGATAACGAAAATGTTTATTTGTTCATGTTAGCTATGGTTACAATATATATGTATATATATATATATATATACATATAAGTGTCCTCTTAATTTCGAATAAGTTTTAGAGTGTAATTAAAATAGCAGCATAGATTTTGGGAAATCAAAACAATTTGGATGAATTAAAATCAGACAGATCTTTAGTGTACGAGTGGAATTTTGGCACTAAAGAGTAGGGTAAAGTCACGAATACAAGACTGAACGTGAACACAGAGAAGACAGAAGTGATGAGGATAGCCAACCAACATCAACTTGAGAAATTAGAAAGAGGCTACTTCCTTCATAAATCTAGGAAGCATCGTTTCAACAACTGGAAGTCGAGAAAGATGAAGATGTCACAATCATTCAGCCGGCCAGCCGGAATTGGAGAGGCTAGGTAGCAGACCTTCATCATTCTGAAATCAGTGTGGGAATCTTCTTCACTCCACTGCAGCAGCGACAACAAGATTCGGATTTTAGACACCAATGTTAAGTCAGTGAGTTTGTTATTCTGTATGGGTGAGAAAGTCGGTCGGATCAACACGGAAATGCCTTTTCAACAGGTTGGAGACTTTGATCAACAGTGGCTTTTGCTAACTTTATAATGAAGATCATGTGACCAGTGGATATAATCAGCAGCAAGGAAATACGGGAACAAGCTAACCAAGCACCTATGGGAGATGGATTGAGCACATGCCACAGAGGAAACCGTAGAATGACACTGCTTGAAATACAGGCCATCATTAAATTGGAGCTTGAATAGTAAACGATGAGTGGGTGGAGTAGACGAGAGATTATAAGCAATGATAGAACCAGCCAGCTAAAGATGACAGTGGAAAATAGGACAAGGTGGATATATATTGTTCCAGTCGGAACCCAAGGGGACAGTAAAACGAATTGTGGGGAGGGGATGATTTTGTGTCACATACAGTGATAAAATATTAATAAATTAGTGAATGAGAATTTGAGAACGATTTATTACTGGTTATAATTATATGACATAATGACTAATATCAATAAGATTCTGGTGCACTTTTCGTTAGATATTTACTGTCACTACTTTCTTAGCTAACCGTCTGCTTACTTTCTTCAACAACTAATACATAATTTATTTCGATATCTGCCTCTATGCTGCTCAAATAACATTCGAATATTTCTGAACATTTTCTTTGTATTACTTAGTGTAAACCTACTAATCTTCACACCCTAGTCACAATTTTCATTACTAATCAATGCTGACGTAAACAATACTTCAAACTAATTTTTATTCTTGGACTATGTACACAGACGTGCAGAAACGATAATATATCATAGAGATTGTACAGTCAAGTGAAGGAATTCGCTGAAAAAAGACTTTCTGCTGATCACTTTGTTCTCATTTGGTTATAGAATAATTTTATGTCACAAGCTAGACTTTATTCTACTTCCTCATCGCCATTTAATTGTCACTCTGTGACTTTTCTAGGATCAAAAGGCAAAGTTTTCAGTCTAATAAAGTGAATACTTGGATTTAAAATGACGTGAATGAGAGATTTCATGCCGTGGTTGGTTTCTCCTAAGCAGCAGTGATACTAGCAATTGAGATAGCAATAGCCACCCACAATATATTCGATGTTTCGATGTCGTACAGTAAACTGTGGTGAGTAATTTGAAAGTAATATGTGCTGGAAAAGCAGATTCAGTTGATTATCAGTAATAGAAGTTTAGAGATCCTAATTTCACTGAGTTGGTAGACCACGCTATTGAACTGAAAGACCTAAATAATCCTCTTGCTTCCGTACTATATTCAGGAGTGTTGCTCAGAGTCTAACGGAATTATACCGAACATACACTGAGATAACAGAAAGAGTCTATTGTTGAGTATATCAATAATAAGTGCTTTTGGTCCACCTGGATTTTAAACATATTTTGTGTGAAAATTCCTATGTTTTTATGACATCCTCATAGATGCGTTCGTCTGTGGTGTTGAGACGGATATTTCCTCTTAAAGAATATATCATTAATGGCAACAGGCTATTTATCCAGTTTGATTGGCTTATAGAAGAAGTACTGCTGTATAGTGTTAAAAGTTAAGCTGCAGGTAAGCTTCGTTTTATTGCACCTTTCGGTCTTTTGTCACACTGCATCTTGATATGATGATGAGCAATAGTTTGTGCTCGAAACAACATCAGTTATTATTACTGTACAACACTGTGTGATTTATCAAAATAAAATCTTATTCATAATGGAGTTACACTGCATCTCCTTTTAATGGAAGACAAACAAACACTTTCTTCTTTTCTACAGTTGAGTGTTTTGCTTTCGAATCTTTTTCTCTGCTATACTTTTGTATAAACCCCTTCGGGTATCAATTTCCTCCTGGTCATTTCTCGACGAAAGCTAATAATTCATCCGCCTGGTTAGGTGAAAATAGCTTCCTGGCTCTGTCGTACAAAGTCCTTACTAATCCACGCTTATATTTTATGGGACAAAAGCTGTTACAGTGAAGATAGTGACCAGTTTAGGTTTCTATCCTGTAGAAAGACTTTTCGATCGCACCATCGTTTGTTCTTTCTATATTTAGATCTAGGAAATTGAATTTATCATTATGTTCATATTCCATGGTGAATTCGATGTTTGGATGAGTCTCATTGAGGCGATCATATAACTCCGAGGAGTGATTTATGTCGTTGCAAATAACAAATGTGACATCAACATATCGGCAATAGTAGGTTGTTCCATTGATAAAAGAGCTCAGTTGTGTCTGTTCAAGGTAGCCCGTGAAGAAATCAGCCAAAACAGGTCCCAGAGGTGAACCCATGGCGTTCCCATCAATTCGTCAGTAAAGTTGGTTGTTAAATTAGATTTGTATATATTTTGTGCAAAGCAGCATTATTCACTTAATCTTTGATTCAGGTGATGGTAGTAGATCCGTGTGTTTTCAAATGATGTCATATGATTCCATCAGTGGAAGGTTTGAACACTTTTAATCTGACAGCGTATTATATAGTTGAAATGTGACAATATCCAACATAAAACAGCTTATCATCATTTCTCACACATATTGTGAATGATTGTACAATCATTCATCACTCACGCATGTTGTGAATGATTATGCAATCAATCATCTCTCACGGCTGTGAGGCCGACTTTATTGTTGTTGTAAAGAAAATGCACAAATACCTTGTGTTGTTTTCCTAATAGTTGTTGTTGTTGTTGTTTTGATTACAATATGTTGTGATTACAGGCCAGCCTTTGTTTTCTGATATTTGCGTGACTCAATGTATTGGAAGGCACAAGGGACAAATAAGCATATTGAGCAGGCGTAGACATAACAAAGTGACTACGGTTCTCATTCAGTTCAGTGCAGTTAGAACAAATTAACGACAGGGTGATTCTATTTCATTTCACTGAAGTTGTAACACAAGGTAACATGGATTTCATCTGATGGATAAAACAAAACTCAGATATTCTTATTCCAAATCTCAAGAGAGTGGAGAAGCAGTGTGTTGGACACAAAGTGAAGGAGAGCAGCAGACGCTGGTTCGAACCATTATCTAGTTCAAGGAACATTCAAGGTAAGGATGAAAGTCTTCAAAACAACCAGAGACAGACCACAGTTAAAGTACAGCATTCAGACAATGAAATAAGAAACTGCAAAAGATAACTTCTCTGGAGCCATTATAGTAAAGTTGGAAAGACTACGTGGCATCACTGAGGACACCTACGTAGGAGAATTTGATCGACAACTTTTGGCATTGTGCACACAATAAAGTTCAACAATTGCATCCAAGAGGTGCTGACTAAAACCCTCAAGTGGTTTGCGGAAACTCTGCAAAAGTCCTTATTAGTAAGAGAACAGAGGCAACAACATTTTCCTGATATTCCTGTGTGGTTTTTATGCAATTTGTCCAAGACTGAATAAACTACAAATTCAGGCTTTGCCTCTTCGCCACGTATATATATATATACATTCCATGTTTCATATAAAAGGGTTTTTCGAATCGACGTATAGATACTTAATACTTATACCTATAACACCAACTGTCTGAAGTGATACCTAACGGATAGTAACAGAAGCAGGTTTTCCAATGCTTCTCTAACTGATGTCAGCTCATGATGGAATCCTCCAGCTAATCAAACAATAATCCCTACAAAATCAATACTTGACAATAACAAAAGCTGGTTGACAACACCAGTCAGTATCGCACTTCTCCGACAACACGATCCTCATTGAGGAGCACTGAAGTCTCCACAGGGAAACTACCACAAAACCATGATGGAACTTGATACACCGTCTGTAGTTGTTATTAAGATCAAAGGGGATTACTTAAACAAGATGCTTATGATATATCGAGTGATCCATCGAAGTTTGAACCCAATACCTCGACAGAGAAGAACAGTAACAGAAACAAGAATATGACCACAGAAGGAAACGATTGGAACGATATTTGCTTGACCTACTGAAGAAGAAAGTGTTGATTGGTAGTGTAACTTGCAATGCTACCTGCGGCCCAGACGACTGTGATTCATTTTTGCGTATGGTTAGCCGAAATTGCACAAAACTAATGATTTACTAAGGCGAATAATGTCAGTGATAAACTCAGCGTGTCAAAAACTAGCCTGTCGACTAGTAGAGAAGCCAAAACCTTTTCATGACAGATTGACTGTGTACAGAATTAAAGATACTTTTGAATTTTCTGAGAAAATGAGTGGCCTGAACATTTGCGAAAAACAATTTACAGTGCCTTTCAGCATATAGTTCTTAATAACAATTATCTTCTTTATTCCACAACCGCCTTTATGATACAGTCTAGTGGAATTTTCAGAATTTGATATTATACAGTATCTAATAAACTCGACAATAGGAAAATAAATATAAAATATTACATAATTGATAATGGAAGTTGGGTTTTGTCGTCAGCAGTGACAGTGAGGTCAAAAATGTACAGAAAATGTAAAACACTGATGATGATTATGTTAATTTCTGAAATTGTATGATCGTAATGGAAATAGTGTAACCATACGTAAAAACTGGAGAGAATAAAAGAGTCGACTATTTTGCTTATAATAACATAGTAAGTCGTAGGTGAGTTTCTCGATGAACATTTTCTCTGCCATAATATAGGACGCGGGCAGGCAGGCCAAATATGATATCGTTGAGCTTGTGTAGTTCCTTGTTCGAGTAAGAATATAATCTTTGATAATGACTTCTATTCCTCCTACCTGATGAGATAAAATGAGGAGAGTTGTGAATAAACAGAGTAATGAGAATCAGACAATATGGATTTGGACCATTTCTCGCATGAGTTGTTCAGGTGCCTGTCGATTACGATAGTAACGAGATGACCTTGTAGTGGGACACAACTCACCCTACGAACAACCTTTAATACCCTGTGCAGTATGACATTTTGCTTTCTGAGTAGGCCAGGAAAGACTGAGGTGGTGGTGGTGGTGATGATGGTGTTGGGGGGAGCAGTCAAGAGCAAGAGGTAAGACACGAGAGTTGACTGACTAAAAGTGGTGGTTGGGTGATTATCCTAACTTCTTGATGTGGTAGGCTTGACGAAGCATTTCCCTAGAAATCGATAAACTATGGAATGACTGACCAAGAAAGGTGAAAGGACACAACTATTCCAAGGTATTTTATGCGTTTGACTTAGTTTCTGTTTCACTACCCTATACGCGATACAAGCATTGTGTGAACAAACCAGTTCTCCTAGATCACTTTTGTATCGTAAGGTGAAGTTAATCGTTGGACATCTGGAGGGACTTAACTTAAGGTAGGCTGATTTCCAACAAAAAGCTGTTTAGTTTGGGACAGTCAGATTGGGAGGAAACTGGAAACGAGACATTCATATCATCAGCGTATTTGACGGAGTTGATTTCATCCGAGACTAGGTAAGTCATGTTATGAGAAAGAAAATGCAGAGGGAAGGAGAGTTTAGGGAACAGTACCCTGAGGGAAAGCAGAGGAAGATTTAACTTTGTATACAGTATACTGCATTCTGTTTACCAACACCCCAGCAGTAGTAGCTTCATCCTTGTTTCAGGTGATGGTAGTAGATCCGTTTGTTTAGAAATGATGTCAAATGTTTGCATCAGTGGACGGTTTGAACGCTTTTAATCTGACAGCGTATTTTATAGTTGAAATGTGACAATATCCAACATAAAACAGCTTATCATTATTTCTCACACCTATTGTGAATGATTGTGCGATCATTCATCTCTCACGGCTGTGAGGCCGACTTTATTGTTGTTGTAAAGAAAATGTACAAATACCTTGTGTTGTTTTCCTTATAGTTGTTGTTGTTGTTGTTGTGATTATAGGCCAGCCTTTGTTTTCTGATATTTGCGTGACTCAGTGTATTGGAAGGCACAAGGGACAAATAAGCATATTGAGCAGGCGTAGACATAACAAAGTGACTACGGTTCTCATTCACTTCAGTGCACTTAGAACAAATTCGCGACGGTTTATTTTATGTCAATGTGGATGTAACCGGGTTTTCATTCAGTTCACTGCAGTCATGTTCAACTAGCGTCTATGGTTTTTATTCTGTTCAGTGGAGCTTCCACACCTTTATGAATATGTTAATTACAATCCATTTACAATGTCTATTTCTCTGGATGATCTCAAATCCATCTTGAGGCAGCAGCATGTCAAAAATCATGCCGCTCAACTAAAATTAATCGCAAGTTTCACTTAGTAGCTACCCATTCAACATCTAATTCAGAGAAATATGCGAGCATCTCAAATTCCATCAGTGAATTCTACTACTAATATCTAGTCTCGTATTTGATGCATGGTTCAACCGTTATGAAGACGTTTTGCGTATTGAATGCTCTTTGTTTTTTGACGCTGCCAAAATTCGATTGTTACTGCGAAAACTTGGCACTGTTGAGCACAATAGATGTGTTAATTTCATTCTGCCTAAGAACCCACGTGAGTTATCTTTCGATGAGACAGTCACCGTTTTATCACAAATTTTTGGTGAACAGCCATTCATGTTTAATATTCGGAATCAGTGTTTTCAGTTGACAAAAGTGCTTTTCGATGATTATTTCACTTACGCTGGCAAAGTGAACAAGGAATGTGAAAGGTTCAAACCACACGAAATGGCACCAGATCAGTTCAAGTGTTTGATTTTTATTTGTGGTTTGGAGAAGCCAGAAGACGCTAACACAACAACTTGACTTCTGTTAGTCGTGGGAGAAGACCTGAAAATGACTTTACAAATGGTGATAGCAGAATGCCAACGATTAATCAACTTGAAGCACGACAATGCTATGATGGAATTCAAACCACAGTCGTCTGCATTTAGTTCAATTAACGCAGTGACAGCTACCCCAACCACCATTAAGCACACAGCACATCAGTCTCGAAATTCAGTTAAATGTCCGTCAGTGTGCTGCCGCTGCGGTTCATTGCACTTTTTCAAGTTTTGTTCTTTCAAGAAACATAAATGCCACAAGCGTCACCGTTTTGGACATAAAGAGGGTTACTGTCCAACACAGAAAAACTCTTCGGTGAGGAATCGACGTAGCTGTTTCAAGCCGAAACAATCTTCTCGGGTACAGATCATTTTCACAACTTCCAAATTAGGTTTCGCCAGAAGACGCATGTGCATTACGCTATCTGTTAACAGCAAACCTATTCGTCTTCAGTTGGATACGACATCAGATTTCACCTTAATTTTCCGAAGCACGCGGCGCAAACTTGGGTGTCCGCAGATTCTGCCGACAGAGCATGTCGCTAAGAATGCTTCTGGAGATGAGCTTAAACTCATGGGTGAGATAAACTGCCAAGTTTAGCTTGATGAGCATCAGTTCAATGGTGCATGTTATCTCACAAACTACCATGATTTCAATTTGCTTGGTCTTGACTGGTTAGACAAGCTCCATATCTTGAATATACGATTAAATTCAGGATGCTCTAACGTTTCGTCCTCACCAGACGGCTTCATTGCAAGTCATGCTTCAAATACACCTCTACTGCAACACTCGCGTCAAGAGCATCCTCCAGTCTTCCGGGAAAAGTATAGTTGCTCCAAGTCTAATCAAATATCTTCGACTTTGGAGCCGAGTGACAGACGAGATTTCCCTCCTAAACGTCCAATTCGTCATCAACCTCAATCCTATGGACAAGGTGAACGTCATTGCCTCTAAGCGTGCTTTCAAGAGAACGGAGGGAGAGGGAGCAGTGATGGCTTTCTTGGACAGATATTTACTGCCTTATCAAACAGCACCCGATATTATCACTCATTAGTATACAATTTGTTCTAAATTCAACTAAATTCTAGCGTTCCATAAAGAGCACTTTCTCTGATGTTTTAATCGCTCTGTTTATCAACACTCGTTATCACTGCTAAGCAAAATCAAATAAAGTGTATTCTACATCAAAATTTTATTAAAAAAATCTCTAGTTTACAGTAAAAATATGGTGCACTTATAGAATAGTATGTGCAATACAGGACAAAAGTGAAATTCACACAAATCTAAGAACAATTATTGGCGAAGTTATGTATCGTGTTGACTTCATTTGTGTGTTCTTTTGCATAGCTGTGAAGATGTTGGAAATAGCCACAAGATACAGCATCTATAGCAACACAGTCATTGTGTTTTATGTTAGGTCAGATACAATAACATGAGAATGATTCAAACAGAATGCATGCAAGCAGTAAGGGGGGGGGAACTGATTTGTACAGAGGATGAGTGAAACCATCAACATTTATTTTCGTCCTTGTTAGTCAGTTAATTATTAATTGAAACATTGATTATTATTTCCTTGATCCATAATTGTAAAATCTCTGCACTTTTCTTAGCAGTAGCCACAACCTCCTCATGATTGGCTACCGCGTCACTCTCCACATCGAAAACACACAAATTTGTAACCAATGAAACAGCGAAGACAGCCATTCCACAGTGACGTGCAACTAACACTTCTGGCACTGTACTCATACCTACAATAATGAAAAGAATAAATGTTTTTGGCAATAGATAATGACAAAAGTCAAAATATATGTGTGTCATTTCAACCGAATCATCATCATGTGTTTGAGATATCTTTCACTTACACTCACTGTCTGACTGTAATAATCTTAAGAATATATACGTCAAAAAATTTAAGTTCTCTCCCAAATTCAGCACCTCTGATAAAACTGAAAAGTACCACCTTTTGAAATATGAATGTTTGCTGTAGTATAGAAGACTAGCGGAAAGTCAGTAAGTGGTAAAATTATGAAACTTGCCAAGTCAAGGAAGTTTATGTAAAACTATTTACTGACAGTATACGTAGATGAATTATCTGGGGCATATGATCTTTTGAAGTCAAGTGTACTGATGATTTAACTCGTTTTGACACTTGTTTTCTAAAAGTGAAAACAACCGAAGATGATGATGACTGAGAGTCCAAAAGACTGACCCACATAACTGTTGCTCCAAAGAGTATTATTTACTACTATTTGGAACTGAAACCTATCACCACTAGTCTCATTACTAAACTGTAGGTTGTTTTCCCTTTTTCAGAAGTCCACTCAACAGTGCCATGTAGTTCCTGTTTCAAAAGGTTGGTTAATGAACAAAGAATGCGCCTTTCAATGAATTCATCTTCAGGAAAGTAAGAAAACATTGTCACTAACACCATTATTTTTTAAATTACACTGAAGCATTAGTATCGACAGATAACATTTCAGAAGCGTCAGTAGGAGATAATGCGCATTAATAATAACTAAGAAAAGTAACACGGAAAATGTGGATTTATTGGTTAGGTGGTAGGCAGAAGTCACAACAGTGGCTGGACCTGCCTCTTTTGCATGCAGATCTCCTGTGGTTTTAAGAGAATTGGAATGCCCTCTACTGTGTGCAGTATTCCCCATCTAGAAGTCTTTGGTAATTTATTCGACCGTGGAGATATCATAGAGAAAGCTTCATCAACGCAAGCTTTCTGAATTGTTTGGATCAAGCAATTTATTGTGAAACTGTTGGTGGTCTCAACATCTTTATTTAGCTACACTGATAGGTGTTCTCAAGCACGAAGTTCGAAGAACAACAGTCAATAAAAGTGGCTCCATATAAGCATAGCATTGATAGATACTGTTTGACGTGGCTAGCCTAGGAATTTTGTCTTTTAGTTTCTGCATTACAACCGCTTTTACAGGAAATACAAGCTGCAGCCTACCGATAGTTGCAGATCAACTGACTGTGATTCCCATTTCAGGAGACATGTGTATGCATATACCATAATTTTTACTTACCAGCCACGTCTGCACCCAGCGTGAGAAGCATTTTACTTTCAGCAGCCGATTCATATGTTGGACCAGAAGCAAAAGCATATACACCTTCATGGACCAAATGACGAATATTCATTTTTTCAGATAATTGAATGGCCAATTTACGAATTTCGGGGTTGTATGCGTTTGAAGTTGCTAAGAATCTGGGCCCAAACCTATTTAATATAGATATTAATATAAATTGCAACATACTTCTCCTCATTTGGTCCTATAAGTACATTATTCAGGACCATACCTGGCAGGTTTATATGATCCTTAATCACCATGAAATCACCACATTTGAAACCTCTGTTCAGACCACCACATGCATTACTTACTACAAGCACTTTGACTCCCAAAAATTTCAACACGCGAATAGGAAGAGCGATCTTCGGTGGAAGATGAGTAATATACATCACATCTTACTTGTTCTCTAGAGTAACCCTCATACATGTGGAACCTGCCTTGCATGGCAACCACTTCACGATTTCCAAGTTTACCGAAAACTAGATTGCCCGCATGTCCGACCACTGAAATGAATGAAAAAGCTTCGTTTTCGTCTTACCGCTTGTCCGAGGGAAATTCGGTATGTCTTCATATCGAATGACAGTTTTGTCTTCTATTACATCAACCAAGTTACCAAGCCCACTTCCACAGATTATTCCTATCTCTGGCACTATTCGTATTTGCTTCTTGATGTGGTCTGCTACTTTGCTGGCATTTTCGTAACTTGCAGTAGTTGGTTGTGACCTAGAATTCGATGTTGTCAAAAGTGATCAAACCTACATTGCAGGGTAACCTGTAAAGAAAGAATGGGTCGAAAGTAATTCATAATTAAAAAGATGAACCATTTTCAAATTATTTAGAACAAACACCGAACATCTTGTAAATCTGTAGTCACTACAATCATGAGAAATTTGGCTGGCTCAGAACGTCATGCAGACACACCGAATTCCTTTGAAACGTTAAACGAAGAAGTGCGGTGAATTTTTTGAACTGTGGAGAGAATGTCATCATCGAAACGTCATATGAGTTGTATATCCAAAAGTAGGTTGCGTTAAGTTTCTCCCTATCTTGATAACTCGTCATTTATTTTAGCTTAATCGAGTACATCGTCTTTTATTTACTGTGAATGCTAATTACCTTCCCTGTTATTTACCTAGATCATCACTTTCTAAACGTTTGCTTCATACTTCTTGTATTTAAATAAATGAGCTTGATTCACAACACTTTTTTGGTTATAATTTGTTCATTAGCTACTTTCTGACGTATTTCTCTGATTTATTTAATTCGATTTCTTGCTGATACCCATGTTAACGACATAACTTGTTCCATTTCAGGCTAATTTTAGATTATAATCTAATATTAATAAACCATTTTGAAATTGTGATAAAACTGCTAACTTTCATTATCTTGGCTGTACGCAGTTGATAATATACAGACTATTGGTTGTTTTCTTGCTGCTTTCCTCAGATTTATTAATGGGAACTTTTTTAGCAAATATTAGTAGGTTTAAATATTTATACATCCACATTCTTACATATCATCCTCTTGCTGCGAAACTTTTAGCGGATTTATCACTTAATATCGCTCATTACTGACACTGAAACTATAAACTCAGGTGTATAAACATCTACAGCGGAAAACTTACCGGCTGTATCTAGTTCGGTCAGTAACAAGTTATTCTTTCTTATATGAACGTCTAATGACCTCAAAATATTTGTGTAGATAAACAAATTCACTGTTGAATGTCTCACTGACGAGTTTGAGTGAAAGTAAGTAATAAGTAGTAATGAGTAATAATTCAACTTCATTCTCTTGTCGTAATGAGGTGACCCTGGATTTATTTTCTCAGTTTTAATGTATCTGAATTGAAATGAGTGAGGAAAATTAATGTAAGTTCAGATTAATAAGACATAGGGTTTGGGCGAGGTATCCAAAAATGACAGATCACTGAAGTGTCCTTAAACTCACTGAAGGCTTTGAGGCAAAGAAAGAGTAGGATGAGGCTGTTCGCTGTCACTGGTTATTTTTTATGTTCTCGGTGCACTGGATCATGTAACAGTCGGCGGAGAGTGGTTAGACAGAAACATATTGAACCAACCCAGATACCAGATAAAATTTGCATTCCCTATTTCATAAACTAGAAGATCTACAGTGAAATTAAGCCCAACAACTAGCAATAATCACTACTAACGAAATAAATTCAAAACAGGTCACTTCATTCACTTGTCTAAGAAGTGTCCCCTCAACTACAGTCATCAATGATGTGGATGTCAAAATCAGGATGGGTTACTTGGTGGCAGTTGGTGATTAAGGAACTCAGGAATACAAGGCGTGTAAAAAGTGACAAACCTATCTTCCCAGTGATTCGTAAGGCTGTCTCTGGCCATCGAACGATAATGAGGGATGAATTGTCTTCCGCGTGATTGCTTGGATTTGTCCTATCCAATTGCTCACCAGGGTGCTAACGAAATAAACTAACTCGTATACTACTTTATACCTCTTGTGAGTCGAAAGTTCATATGGTTGTTATTTGGGGAGAGTTGGTCATCAAACCTACACTGTTCTACATTTCATAGGCATTTGGCCTTCTCCATAAGTGGTGAATTCCATATGCCATAAACTCCAATGAAAAGAAATCTGCCCGTCCTCATGTTTCTGACTACTACTGTATTCTTCCGCTCAACGACGAAATACGTCTGAGTTTGTAGTGCTACCTTGCTACATCGTTGCCATCGGACATTTGGCTTTCTCTTACTACAGGCTTTTATGTTCTTGTGATTCTTTGTTGTGTGCTAAGTCCGAGGGAAACATCTTAAGATTTTCGAACAGTGAGAGTTCACCGTTTTCGTCGTTATGTACTGGCTGTGAAGAGGTAACACTCACCAACGTAACTAGCAAATGCTTGCAGCCACAACCTCATTCATTCCCATCTGTGTGAACAACTTCTGCAACTGATCGACTACATGAAGGCACTTTGTGACCATGTAACGGGCTACCGATTCCACGAATATACCCATATTTCAAACAGTGCTACACGAGTAGTCTCCTTCGTGTCCCACTATCCTTCAGACAGTAATGTGACATTAGATGTTTAGAAATAGCTTACTGCTGAGATGATTGATAAACTTGTTTCAGATGATTTGCTGTGTTTTGGGGGAAATCTTAAGAACTTAGGTTCTAACGAAGTGTGAGGTACGTGTGGGATAGAAGTGTCCGTGGATTCCCTGATCTAAGCATCCACTACCGACCAACCAAAGGCTTTCTTATGTTTAGTCGACTGCCTAGGTAGGATATAAGCAGTAAGTATCCCATTCCATTCGTCTTACCATGATTTTATCTTAAGGATTTTACTGCCTAAAACAAAGGCCATTTTATACGATTTCTTTACACAGTTCTGGCAATGTGACGGCAGAGTGTTTAGTGGTAGAAACAGGCTCGTTTTCGGGTTGGAAGTGGACCAGGTACTTCAAGATGTTCCTACGAGTTTATCTACTTTCAGTCGATCACTGATGGACTTCCCTATTCTTATGCTTTCCGAATCGATCAAAGGGCCTGAAACACTGAGCCTTGAAGTTACACCAGAATGTATTCCTAGTTACGCTTTCAGCCATAGGGAAGAATCGGTTTGTTCTGGAGTGTGTTCGGAGGAATTTTAGGAGCCAAGAGTAGAAGGGCGGACTCTCCTGTGTGTTATCGTGCCTCATATATTATCATTATTGTTCCCTTGGGTTCCTAGTGGAACATAGGGCTTCAACAGATGCAAGTGGAGACGTGCACTCCACTTCTGTCTCATCTTCAAACGATCTCCTACATGTCCCCCTTAGACGTCCCACTTGCCGCTTCCCTTTCGGGTTCCACTCGAAGGTCTGAAGCGCGATGTCACCCAGTGGCTTCCTCAGCAAGTGTCCAATCCATTTCCACTTTCTCCTGCATATTTGTTGGCCGATTGGTTCTTGTTCTGTTTTTTCTCTTAGTTTCTTGTTGGTGATTCTTTCTGGCCATCTGATATTCAGTATAGAACGAAAACAGCTGTTGATAAAGGTCTGCAACAGGCTGTTGGAAATATTCTTTGTGACACACTGGCCAAGTTTCTGATCCGTATAGAAGAACTGACTGACTTGACGTTTGTATTGAAAATCCGAATTTTGTTGTTGATGCTGAGTGACGAAGATTTCCAGATTGGTTTCATGTTGATGAATGTGTTTCTCGCCTTCCCGATTCTCGATTTGACATCATCGTTCGTTCCTCCAGTAGTTGAGACAATGCTCCCTAGATGAGTGAATGAAGTAACCTCTTTCAAATCCCTCCCGTTGATTGAATTAGAATCTTTTTATTTCTCACTCACTCCATAAGTCCCAAGTAGAAGATGGAACTTAAGGCATTTGAAGTTTCGGTAGGTGTGTTGTTCTTCCACGGGGTGGTGGTAGGATTGCTAGTGTTACTTCCAACCCTCGTGTTTTCCGACTTTACTGGCGAGCAGTCAACGAAGTGTTTTGTAGTGTATTCCTCGGGAATCGAACCCTTAGGCCTTGCGCAACTGTCGTGTTAATACGTTGAGGTGGTTGAGTGACCTGACTACCTTGTTTAACCGCTTGACTTTCAACTAGTGAATCTCGGGCTGGAATACAGTCGTACTCATTATTTTGACCTGAGAAAGTGGGTAGTATATGACAAGCAGCGTTTACACGCACACACGAGGTGTGGAGCTGATAATCGAATGAGTAAGAAAGATCTGCTACTGCGGGAAATCAGAGTTTCACTAATTCATTAAGCTATATGGTGCTGACATTGTCATCTCCAGGTGTGTGTGTGTGTTGGTGACGGTGTGATTTGTACTTTAACAAGTCTGTAGTTTGCTATTCTTCCGACATTCTAGCTGCGATTGCGTACATTGAAGAGTTGGTCCAGTTAAAAGGCGTTTAGTTGGACCTGGTTAGTGGGGTCGCATGCTGGTGCGCTTGTTAACGGTTTCGCCGATTATCATGAGTAGTAGTGTTCGACTAGATGCGGTGTCTGTGTACAGGCTTTCAGTTGTGCCTGTGTAAGCGGGTGGGTTGGTGGGTGGTGTTGATGAATTCAGAAGATCATCTTCTGAAATCGATAGTCAGCCAGACACAGAAATAGAATACAACCGGTTCAGTGGATGCGCTGCTGACAGTTCCGGTCATAGAGAGGAGGAAATGTGTGTGCATTTCTGGAGATCCTGTTGTGGACGTAACTGGATCTGTGTATGTGTGACGGCAAGCTAAATTAGGGGCAAAGTGGGAAGTCATGTGTCTTTTGGTATGATAAATATCGCTGTGCAAGCCGTGCTTAAATGTGTCTCTCCACTGGCCTTATTAACGTCACTTCGAATCCTTAGACTGTGTAAGTTGTAAAATTATTCGAATCTGTAAAACCGGTACTCGATGTGTATGGTGGTATACAAAGCGTTTTTTGCACATGTCACAAAATACTTTTCTACTTAAGCTAACTGGTAGTTTCAGATTTGTTGGATTGTATATAGCAGCAGCCGTACTGGCTTATTACACCCACTCATGTTATAAGCCTCATGAAGCACGACATTCCACTGGAAACGTTTGTATACATTACCTCAACAAAAACTAAATTCACAGAAAGCTCCAGGGAAAATAACCACTGAAGTTAACCAAAGCAACGACAGTCGAGTGGTGAGATGAACTATGCAGGAGGGTAAATCTAAAATATAGTAACTCAAAACGAAACCTCTTAAAAGATGCAAGTCATGACTTGCGCCGACCGTCGAGGTCAGTTCGTACTAAATATACACAAAAATAGCTGTAGTACAGGAATCACGTTGCAAACCCCTTTAAAAGGTATCATGTGAGTACTATCGATATAATATGCTCACGAAAGGCTTGTGGATATGAGGGAGTTATGTCTTCATAGAGATGTCCAGCCGGTATTGATGGATTGATACAGATGTACAGTAATTCACTACAGAAAATCCGTCTGGGAAGATATGCCACTCCTTCTTAGGTTCATAGGTTCTGTAGTGCAGAGAATAGATCACGAAACAGCATGATAAACAGTTATCTGGATGAACTTATGTACAGAAACAGGTGTGGACCCCAGTGAAAACTTCATTAAGGAGTGAGTTTTCATTGGAACACACGAAACAGTCCAGCCGTATTGAATTACGCGCATTTACTACGGGCTCGCCTGATTAGGTGATCAGAGGAGTTACGTTAGTTTACTAGGTAGTTTCATTTTGGGTCGCTATAGTTTAGACTTACCTGAAGAAGTTTACCGAAGATCAGGAACCTCTACCTTACAACCAAGGAACTAACACACTAAAACCAATTTTAGTTTATACTTTATTTACCCGTAAAAACGATTATGAATTTTGGAGTTATTTGGCAAACGGGATTTCATTTGGATTTTCTGTTAGATGTTTCACATCAGGAAAGTTCCATTTTGAACCCCGACTTTAATTCAGTTAACTTTGCATCAACAGACTGATTCCTCGTTATGGCCTGTGGTGTCGTACAGTGTTCAAAAAGGATACCTCAAACAGTTTCCGGTGCGGGCTCATACCTCACATTTAATACATGAGTTTTGAAAGCGTCTAAATATCCTTCCACATGGTGGTCACACTGACTGTCAGATTGCGGTATCTACAAGTGCTGCAAACCACTTCTTTAACAGAACTCTTGAAAAATTTCAACGTGCATTGACTACCGTTGAGCAATAAAATTCCATCTGGAGTGCCTCATTTCATAATAATTTTAAGTAAGGCCCGCCATTGTTTGGCTGCTGGGAAATGAGGTTGTTGGCATATCCATTATTCATGTGTAATAGGTGTTCACCAGGACTAAATAGTATACATCATATGCTAGTCTGGAGAAATCCACATAGAGCTGGTCATGCATTGGGTTGCTTTAGATGAGGCATTTTGACCAGGGCTTAACATGAGTGGCTTCGGCTCACTAATTTCTTCATAGCGAAAATTCTTATTCAGACATTTGGAAGAAGAAAGGAAGTTTGAGCAAGTAATATTCTTTTCGATAACTTCCCTGTCCGGCTACCTATTTATATGCATACATAATATTTAGGAATAATCTTTGTTAGCAGTATTGGTGTGTTTAAATAATGTCGAGTTGTAAAGATCAGTGGAATAAGAATTCAGATTACATGTATAGGTGATAATAACTATCTCTATGCTTAAGCATAAAAAAGATAATATTTAATTGAATATCAGATAAAAGACAGTTAAAACACTGGTGACCAAAGGAGGGAGAGCGTCCGAACAAATTTCTTCTAAACACATAAGTTAGTCTCCGAAAATAGATTCAGTCATTTGTATAAGACGAACTCGTTAGACGAAGTTGAAATTGGTCTTTATACAGTATATGAGTTCAAAAGCCTTGTCAACGTCGACTTTATGTTTAGTGTGTGGACGCTCTAAGAGTTTGAGCTGCTGTATGGCTATCAGATAGTATGAGGAGTTTAACTGATCTAGTGCTGGTCGAAGTGGCAAACTATTTTTATGCACTTTTAGCAAACCATATGATCTCAATAAAAACATACCAGTGAACTTTGGTGATACACAAAAGCTTTGTGAGATACAGTCTTGTTTCAGTCTTTATGATAATTCAGCCCATTGTTTCTCAATCCGATATTCAGTTAAGCATCACATTTATCATGTTTATATTTTGTCTTCTTCTGATACTTTGCTGTTCACCTAGCCTCTTCTATTTTCTTAGTGGTGGAAGTTACACAAACGTACAGTGAGACTGAATTTAAACAGGACTTGAAGCCACTTACGCTTGAAAAACCGATATACCCGGGTGGCAGACTACTAACTTCGTCTATAGCTAAACATCTAATCGATATGAACCACAAAATTGATATCGGAAAAATTTTTAAGGTGATTTTAAAAATTGTCATGGGCGCTTTTTGAAATACGCTAGGGCGATAGGTATTTGCAAACTTCAAGCACATGCAATGTATTCACAGGAAATACGTCCGTCAAACCCTTGTACCTACCATGGCCATCATCAAAAGTCAGTCCTATCAATAATGATTATTCTATTACCTTTCTTATCCAATCATCCTGTTTATTTCTGTTATTTTTACATTGACTTTTTAATTCCTATCTGCATCCCTATATTTTTCAATCGAACTTCCTGCTCATTTTGTTATAACTACACTTTTGATCCCCTATCGTACAGGAAAATAGTCAATTTTCTCAGTAATTAAGATCTTACCACGTTCTTTTTCTTCCGATCTTCCAGTTTATTATACTTTGTGTTTTTATTAATTTGACCCTTCGCGGACCAAAAGCAGCTGTGGAACTTTCCCGTGTACTACTGTATAAATACATGAATCTGCAGCTGTGTAGTTGAGGGTGACTTTACCTAGAGGATAACAAAAATCAGTCAAGAAACTGCTTCGAAATCAAGACCCTAATTATAACTAGTCGCCAGCAAGGTGACTGAGAGCTTGGCGGAATTAACGTTTACCCAAGTATTTCAGCCTGCTGAAATTGTGTAAAGCAGACGAAATTCTTCCCATTCTGACCATCCTAAGTTTGAAAATATTAAACCTGAAATCAGATAGTCAGTAGCCTGAGCTAAATGGCTTAACTTTAAATCCGTCCAAATGTCTGATGATTAACTTCACATTACGATACAAAAGTGATCTAGGAGAACTGGTTTGTTCACACAATGCTTGTATCGCGTATAGGGCAGTGAAACAGAAACTAAGTCATACGCAAAAAATACCTTGGAATAGTTGTGTCCTGTCACATTTCTTGGTCAGTCATTCCATACTTTATCGATTTGTAGCGAAACGCTTCGTCAAGCCTACCACATCAAGAAGTTAGGATAATCACCTAACCACCACTATAACTCCGTCAACTCTCGTGTCTTACCTCTTGCTCTTGACTGCTCCCCCCAACACCATCATCACCACCACCACCACCTCAGTCTTTCCTGGCCTACTCAGAAAGCAAAATGTCATACTGCACAGGGTATTAAAGGTTGTTCGTAGGGTGAGTTGTGTCTCACTACAAAGTCATCTCGTTACTATCATAATCGACAGGCACCTGAACAACTCATGCGAGAAATGGTCCAAATCCATATTGTCTGATCCTCATTACTCCCTTTATTCACAACTCTCCTCATTGTATCTCATCAGGTAGGAGGAATAGAAGTCATTATTGAAGATTGTATTCTTGCTCGAACAAGGAACTGCACAAACTCAATAATAGCATATTTGGCCCGCCTGCCGCGTCCTATATTATGACAGAGATAATGTTCAGCGAGAAACTCACCTACGACTTACTATGTTATTAGTAGTAAAACATTCGACTCATTCATTCTCTCCAGTTGTGATGTATGGTTACACTATTTGCATTTCGGTCATACAATTTCAGAAATTAGCATCACCATCATCATCAATGTTTTACATTTTCTGTACATTTTGACCTTACTGTTACTGCTGATGGCAAAACCTAACTTCCATTATCAATTCTGTAATATTATATTTTATATTTCATTTTCCTATTGTCGAGTGGATTAGATACTGTATTATTATATCAAATTCTGAATATTCTACCACACTGTATGATAAAAGTGGTTGTGGAATAAGGCAGATAATTGTTATTAAGAACTATATGCTGAAAGGCACTGTAAATTTTTTTTAGAAATGTTTAGGCCACTCCTTTTCTCAGAAAATTGAAAAGTATCTTTAATTCTGTACACAGTCAATCTGTCATAAAGTGGTTCTGGCTTCTCTACTAGTTGACAGGCTAGTTTATGACACGCTGACAAAGGCTAGCCTGTAATCACAACATTTTGTAATCACAACAAAAACAATAACAAAAACAACTATAAGGAAAACAACACAAGGTATTTGTACATTTTCTTTACAACAACAATAAAGTCGGCCTCACAGCCGTGAGAGATGATTGATTGCATAATCATTCACAACATGCGTGAGAGATGAATGACCACAAAATCATTCACAACATGTGTGAGAAATGATGATAAACTGTTTTATGTTGGATATTGTCACATTTCAACTATATAATACGCTGTCAGATTAAAAGTGTTCAAACGGTTCACTGATGAAAACATGTGACATCATTTGTTAACAAACAGATCTACTACCATTACCTGAAACAAGGATTAAGCGACTACTACTGCTTTGCACAAAAGATATACAATTCAAATTTAACAACCAACTTTACTGACGAATTAACGGGATCGCCATGGGTTCACATCTGAGACCTTTTCTGACTGATTTCTTCATGGGCTACCTTGAACAGACACAACTGGGCTCTTTAATCAATGGAACAACCTACTGTGGTCGATATGTTGATGTCACATTTGTTATTTGCAATGACATGGATCACTCCCCAGCATTATGTGATTGCCTCAATAAAACCCATTCAAACATCAAATTAACCATGGAATATGAACATAATAATGAATTCAATTTCCTGGATCTAAATATAAAGAGAACAAACGATGGTACGATAGAAAAGTCCTTCTACAGAAAAAATCCTGAACTGGTCATTATCTTCACTGCAACAGCTCTTTTCCCATAAGCTATAAGCGTGGCTTAGTAAGGACTTTGTACGACAGAGCCAGGAAGCTATTTTCACCTAACCAGACAGATGAAGTATTAGGTTTCGTCGTGAAATGCCTAGGAGGAAATTGATACTCGAAGGGATATATACAAAAGTATAGCAGAGAAAAAGATTAGAAAGCAAAATACCCAACTGTAGAAAAGAAGAAAGTGTTTATTTGTCTTCCATTCAAAGGGGATTCAGTGTCACAAAAGATTGACAAAAGACTGAAAGGTGCAATAAAAAGAAGCTTACCTGCAGCTAAATTTTTAACATTATACAGCACCACTTCTTCTATAAGCCAGTCAAACTGAATAAATACTCTGTTGATGTCACCTCCAACCGCGTTTATGAATTTACATGCGCTTGCGGGAGCAAGTACAGTGAAAGGACGGAATCAATTGCTTCTATCTGATGTTTTCTGAACATATTCCACGAAACTTGTGCGTGAAAGGAAGCAAATATCCTCAGAGTGGGATTACCAGACATATTGTTCATACCGGACTTCCCGTAGAGATTTCTAAGTCCTTCAAAATATTGAATAGACAAAGGACAGCATATTTACTACGATTTGCCAAAGCAATCGCAACCAAACGATTCAAACCAGACTTATGCATACAAAAGAGATTCTGATTAACCTCTCACTCCCTTGGTAAATGAATTTTGATTTTGATTACGTTGATCAATTACCTGATTCAGTGATGTCAACTCGCTGAGCAAATCTCAATTATATAAAATGTAACCGCCTTTGTTTTTTGAGTTGCTATGTTAACCTGCAAGCTGACACTGTTTGTTAATTTTTTTGTTTTCCTGTCTCACCCCTCCTCCCTCTTTTCCACTTTGAAAGCGTATTAATTGATGATGAAAACTTAAACCAAAAATTGTAATGCTTACATTTTGGATGCGTCAATTTTATAGTATTTCTTCTCTGTTACCACTTAAACATTAAAGTATGTTATTATCATTCATATAACCATTGTAATTTCAGGTAGTCTGCAGCTGATGAGAACCTGCGAAATAGAATGATATAATTTTATATTGCAAATTTCGTCTTCCTTTCTTTATCGATATTTATCAAGTGAACAAATGTATGCAATATGAAATCTTTATAAGAAGTGGGGTGTTGTTAAACAGAATGCAGTATAGTGTATACAAAGTCAAATCTTCTTCTGCTTTTCCTCAGCGTACTGTTCTCTAAACTCTCCTTCCCTCTGCATTTTCTTTCTCTTAACATGACTTACCTAGTCTCGGATGAAATCAACTCCGTCAAGTAGGCTGATGATATGAATGTCTCGTTTCCAGTTTCCTCCCAATCTGACTGCCCCAAGCTTAACAGCTTTTTGTTGGAAATCAGCCTACCTTAAGTTAAGTCCCTCCAAATGTCCGACGATTAACTTCACCTTACGACAATGCTTGTATCGCGTATAGGGCAGTGAGACAGAAACTAAGTCAAACGCATAAAATACCTTGGACTTTTCTTTCGCCTTAACTTTCTTCGCCATCCCATATTTTGTCATTTTCTAGCGAAATGCTTCGTCAAATCTACTACATTAAGAATTCACGGCAATCTCCAATTATTTGACTTTTACATTTACAATTTGCATCTTACCTTTTGTTCTTTACTGATCTTCCCACCTTAGTCTTTCCTCCGCTACTCAATAAGCATTTCGCCATATTGAGAAGAGCATTACAGGTTGTTAGGAGGAAAATTAGACTACCATTTAGTCAGCTTGTCACTGCACTAGTTGATAGACACGTGAACTCTTTTGAGAATTGCTTCAAATCCATATTGTCTGACTTTCAACACCTCCTCTATTCTCAGCTCTCCTGTTGCATCTCATCATTAGCTAGAAGGACTAGAAGTCAATATAAAAGGTTATATTCTCACTCATACAGCCAATTACATAGACTCAGCGATGTCACATTTGACTCACCTACTTGTGTCCTATTTTATGATATTTTGTTTATTTTATTTTTGATTATAGCTTGATTCCACACGTATTTTTAGTACCAGTATGGAATTTCCAGCGTGTGATATTCGTAGCCCAAATTCAGCAGACCGACCAAATGATATCAGGTGTGCGTTGGCTGGGGATCGAACTCCGGACTATGTGTATGGTCGCTAAGCGTCCTAACCACTGTGCCACCCACGCACCTTATATGTATTATTTAATTATCATTCATCAGTAACAGCTAATTTTCATGTTGCTATCAAGTTTACCAACTGGTTAAGATGACAAACTGTGAGTTCAGATTGTTGGATTTGACAGGCGTGTAAAATTACAAAGGCAGCATGTGCTTAGATAATGAAATTGCTTATCACATTCGTGTTGGTTTTCTTATATCATGGGGGACGGGGATCTTGTAACCGAGTCTATCATTCCTATTCAGACAAGTTGGATTCCATTTGATATGAATTTATTCTCGTATTAGAAGTTCTTTGTGATATCTGGTATCTTTCTGGATTATTTCAATATTGTCAAAATCAATTTTGTGACCTGATTCTATTGAGCATAGGCCCATGTTTGATGATTTTTCAAGCTCCCGACGTGTAAACTGGATTCTGAAAGATAAACTGTTCAGTCTCTTCAGGAATAAATTGTGTAGATTTCGTTTTAGAACAACAACGTCGACGTATCTTCGTCGTATCTCAGCCATATTTTTGGTGTGAGTATGTTTCAAAAGATGTTATCTTCAAATCTGATCATAAAAAGATCAGCGACTATTGGTTAACGAATAGCAATACCATTTGACTGTCTATATAATTTCCATATAAATATAAAATGAACGCTTTCCAGACGAAATTTTAAACTATTAATTATTTCACTGGTGTCCGGTAGACATCTTTGTGATAGCGTTGTGTTTGATTCTAGTAAACTGAAAATGATATCAAAACTTTTGATAATGGGAATGCCAACATATAATGGATTGATATCACAGCTTCCTATAATGTCTTCTTTGTCAGTTTCCTGGTTTTCTGTTTTGGATTTGAAATCATGTGAATCTTTTTTAGCATTTTGGGTGCCCTATTGCAGTTTCAATTTTTGAAGGAGTCTTTAGTATTCAGTTTCATTTTGTTGAATTCGGTGGATTTCTTCTTTTCTTCAACAAGTGAGTATGGTCCGTCGCACAGGTGTCTAGGCGCTTTCTTTTGATAATCAGTCCTGTTCATTATCACAGTGACGCCTCTCTTGCAGGCTTTAGTCATAATAATGCTTTCTTCTTTTTCTCAAATTTCCTAGCGCCTCATATTCTTGTTAGGTGAGATTAGACTATGTTTCTTCGTATTTTAGCGCATAGATTGAGATTCTTGATTGGTGATCAGTTGTAGAGCAGGTGAATCGATAATGGCTTTCTAGTAATACTTAAATTCAAACCTTTTTGTAGCATTGAGATTGCATTTTTAGTTAGCATCTTGTCTGACATGTTGTGTATAGTTCTAATATTCTTCATATCACTTGCTGAAAGCTTCTTTGGTTGTTTCTCCTCTTCAGGTTTCATGAAATAGCAAGATGTCAGTAAAAATGACGATATCGTTTTATTTTTCATTCATTGAGAAATATAAAAGCTTTTATAATAATGAACAGCGAGTTAATACTCAATAGCTTTGGTTGATGATTAATTCCAAGATGCACATATCGCCCTTTCTGAAACTCGTCACTCAGGGGGATTTTCCCAGGATTGTTAGTGATTAGTAGTGTCTTGTTGAAAGCAAGAATAAAAATAGTTTCTAAATAGTTTTTAAACATTCAAACACAAATACCATAATGGTAGCTGAAAAAGAGCTATCAAACAGCAGCGACATAAAGCTGAATAAATACCTGTAAATGTTTTATTTATATCTTGTGTTTTTATGAGTGATTTTCAAAAATGCTAGACGTTAACCATCGAAGGTGTATGACCGCACCAGTTATCACGTAACGCTCGGTAAACAACTCGGTGAAACTAGAGAAATTACACTGTAATCGTCATGAATAAAATGTTTAATGTCAAATATTACGATATTAAACGGAATATGTAGCAAGTTTTAGACTAAATTATTTTTGGAAAGGATTAACATAGGGCTTAAGTTAATGACAGGCTGGACATAGACTAACCTAATATGAGGGATATTAGGGCCGGTTTAAGTTAGAAGTTTCGCGGTGGAGTAAGGGGTTCGGATTAGAAGACTCAGAAGTACACATATACAGGATGTAGTTTAGTTATTCTATTGACACTTTGGTAGGAAACTGGAAGGCACCTTTTTGCGACATATAAAGGAAACTTGTCCTGTGTAAGAGTTTCATGGTATTTTATTGATTATTTTCAGAAACATAAATGCATTTTATGCATAAAAACTGTCTTTCTCAAGTGATTAGTACGTTCAAGGTTATTGGTGCGTCATACTCATTCTCTGCTTAAAAGTTAACTTCACCAATATCCACTACCTATTTTCACCCTAGATTCTGCTGCCTGCTCAAGACTTGGGCTACCGAAACAAGTCTGCATCATAGAGTTTCCATACCTCTGGGGAGTATTTAAGACGCTTACAAACTGCTGACCAGCCAGTTTCTACTAAACGTGAAAAGAAGCATTATCCCGCCCGATGGATGGCAGATTTCCCACGGCTATCTGCTTGAATCACTGGGTTACCAGAATTTCCAACCATCAGAGTGCTAAAACTCTTCCGCATTTCCAACTGTTTTAGTGGTGCGATTTCTATGAATATTATTACTTATAAATGCGCTTTCTTCCATCACGAAAATGAATGCTAATTACTATACCATGACATATATTTTGCTATATTTTGAAAGACTACTTATATTGGCTTAAGTGCCCGTACTGCCTATGTGTCTATCACTCTGAATGAACGCAGTAATCAAGTACCACTTTACACTTTGTGGTTTACAGCAAGTACTGAAAATGAAAACTCCAGTTTTAAAAGCATTTACATATTTGACCGCGCCTAATGGCTTCTATTGAAACAGTGTTCAATAGCTCCAATAATTGATTGTAAATGTGATTAGTATTTAGAAAAAAAGTAATGTGACTGAACAGTGAATTATGTAGGAAACGGATTCTCCTTTCCAACGCTAATTAATTTATTTAAATTTAAACTTTATTCATAATCGCATATTTTATCTTGTAATATACTGATTGATGTGTACAAGTAATCTAAGTGAAGTGGAACAATTATTCTTCTATTGTTGTTGGACTAGGATTTCTTTTAATTGGAGTTAATTGTATAGTAAGATATTTGAAATTGGTTGCTTTACTTTAATCGGAGTAAAAGAAGTAATATGACTGCCTGGTTTCAACATAGAACTTTGCACAGATATGCACCATATCTGGTTGCCACACTCCCACTATGTAGTATACGATGCTTCAGAAGACAGTAAGGAGAGATTCCAAAGATAAATAATAAACAGAAGTGTAGGGGAAAAAAAAGAATAAGGAGGAACAGTAGTTTTATTGGATATGATAAATCACAAAGAGTGAATGCATCTGTACCATTATTGACAACGATTTTAGACATAATAACAACTATCTGCAGCCTTCATTGGTGCACTCCGTCATTCTGAGCAACCTAACCAGTCAGAGAGCCATTCTACACCTCACTACATGGATGGATGACTTAAATTAACTCATATTATGAATTTAATTGACTGATGAATGCATGTTTTCGTTTGGTCGCCGTCACGTGCTAGCTACCTAGCTAGCTCTTCTCCAACCCGATCCTACGTCAGAGACTAACACCACTTATTGAAGATAGCTAGCTGACCGGCCTTTTCATATCTTTAACAATCATCAGTGAACTTATGTCTCAAGGATAACACTGCGTATCGTAACAAGAAATGGTAACTATCCATAAGCTCCTAACTGACTGGCTGCATGAGTTCGACCAGAGTGAGTGCCTTCATCAGTGAGATGTATTTTCTCGGTATCCACAAACGGTCAAGGATTGACAAAATTCCTTACGGTCGACGAAATCAAACGCCATTTTCACGTCGAGAAATATGACAGCTGTTGGATGGACACTGGTAAGTAACCCACGTTCCGTTCCAGAGTCTGTAGAATGGTGAAGATATGATAAATAGACCCACTACATGGTGGTCCAAAACCTGCCACACTTCCTCGTGTTTGTTTCTCCCTCAAGTAGCATCACTCAATCTACGCATGATTATTGAGTCTGGAACTCTAGATACAATAATTAGTCAAGCTATTCTCAATGTGAAAATCTATTACAAGAAGACTTGTCTCCCTTCTTGTATACCGGGATAATCAATCACTTATGACAGCCAAATGGGAGTAACTCTGATTCCCAGTCTTTGCCTAATACCTTATTCATCCAAGAAATATAAAAAAAACAATATGTGCTGCATATGCAGAAACATTGATTCAAAGAGGATAAACGTTGGCATACACACTGACTATTTCAAAGAACTGCTCATCGAGATGCACTCTAAACGTTCGATTCCCATTCTGTAAAGAAACATATAGACTAAAGAGTGGCACAGCTCTACAGGCTCACCACAGTGCTCGTCACTTGAGGATTTATTTTTCATGTCAAAACTAGAAAACAAATACATGAAGAAGATGACTGACAATTTCGGCTTTCAAAAGAGAGAGATACTTGGACGATACTTTCCTTATCTTCGATAGTGATCTAAATTTAGAAGACACCCCCGACTTTTTCAAAAGCTCTGTCTTCCTGGAACCCAGTTCACATTAGGGAAGGAGTCAGACACAAAAATATCTGTTTTGACGTTCATTCATCAAGATGTGAGAAAGATAGAACACTTGGAAGATCCATCTGCGGAAAGCTGACATGGAACGAACAATTCACTAATTTTCGTACTTGGATGAGCCCCAGAATTCTCAGAACATATAGTCCTAACTGTATGGAAGAGGAGCTGAACACTACGCGAATAATCCGCCTAGAAAATGGCTACCTAGAACATTTCGTTCATTATACCTTAAAGTCTAAACTACGAAAACCACCCAGAGTTTTTGGCTCGAAATCAACAGAAATATTGGGGAACAACCTGTTCTTATGCTCACTGAAGTGAACCGTCTCTCAGGCTGGACTTCAGCTGAATTTCTCAACAATACCAATGATTCGCATTAACGTCGTGAAGGATAAGCCACCACTGTTGGCCTCATCACTGTGCATCAACAAATTCACCTGATGGTGTGGACCTAGGCATGCCGGCCATACATAGCAACTGCTATCCAAACACATCATCGAACACCTAAGCACAGTCATCGTTTTTTAATGGAGAAAACAGGTCCCCACTCCAACCACAAAAGCTCTATCCCAGAACACCTGAAAAAGACTCTCAACACCCAGCTGACCCACTCACAAACGAACTACAATGTCATCACCTACAAGATACGTGGGAATCTTGCGAAAACAGAACGAATCAAATAGGGCAGAATAAACGGCAATTCATCATGTGTTAAATCCTGAACTCCACATACACAAAAGAAGTTTGTTCAGTCATCCAATCTACAACGGACCTGATTTATCTTAACACTGGATGTATAATTTTTGTTTTCTGTTCCTTAAACGTATGATTTTTCTCTCTCACCTCAGAGCCCATTGAATTTCTACCCTTTATTATCACACTGTTCTTTACTTGACTCCTGTTCAACTTTTAGTTGAATTTTACTCACCTCTTTCAATCATAGTGTGGTGGTGTGATACAGACAATGAGTGCCAACGGAATATTATTCTCACATATTCCCACAGTTCAATTCGACATTAGCAACAGGATACAATATATCTATTTGAACATTCTATTTGATGTCGTTCAATGTAGACCAAAATCACATGCTCAGTGATTGGTTAATGAATATAAACTGTATAGAAATGAACAGCGGTTGCATCAATTGAACATATACCTTAGCTTTCATGTCTTGCCTTCTATTGTTACAATACTACGTTACTCAATTTAAATACCTAATTTACTCAATTTTATTTTCGTTGCTTATTCGATCAACGCTTTCTACGTCACGCAATCTGTTACCCGGAAAATTTAAGTGATACACGCTAAGATAATTTAGCAAAGAACATTTGAGAAAGTGCAGCTTGAGAATGATATCTCTGAAGAGAGGTATAATTCTACGTTCAACGCCTTTTTTTTCATATTTGAAACTGTTTGCTTTGATTTCAGTATAGTAAAAGCAATAAAAGTTTTCTTGCAGTCATTTATACTCCATCATGTGCATTTAAGTAGTAAATTGATTCATATGCAAAATCAACTGTCAAAATAGTGAACAGTCAGCATACTAAAACAGTGATTGCCTTTAAAACATTGTAAACAGTAGTGAATATATGCAACGAAGACACTAGAGGTGAACTGTCATCTTTGTGAATAAAAGCGTTGACTCTGAGCTTTACATCCTAAAAGCTACACTCACAGAAAATATGGCTACCCAAACTGATTGATTACTGATAAAAATCGTAGGATGTCAAGCAGTCCATGAAACGTGTCACTGCTACTCAGTAGTTCCAAAGAAAAGCGTCCTCATTTGAATTAGAAATTCAGAGGTGATGATTAGACTTCACATGCTTGCTTGAAAATCGTCTGTCTAACTAAATTGGTCAACCAGTAGGATTTTCATTGTAGCATAATTACTGATCACATTCATTAGCCGTAAGCTGTTTTTCTCCATATCCTTGTAAAAGATAAGCTCTTTCTTCTATGCGTCTTCATGTGCATCTATTAGTTCACCTGCTCCACTTGTGGAGGAATGTACTTTCTTCGCAGTCAGTGAACGCCACTTTCCACACGGATACAAGAACATATTCCAGCAATACGGTTTTACAAGGTAGAAAGTGTTTGTGAAGCTGTATTCTGAACACGTGGTCAACTCCTGCATTACTCCACACCAATTCTGACCACGATTTTGAGATCATCATCTTTAGAATGTATGCAGACTTACTGATCGCAGTTTCTCCGCTATATACTGTTTTAGAAACTGCGGTGTCGTTGACTATTCATTCATGAATTTAAGTTAGACACATTTGTGTACAGTGGTAATATGTAGAATCCCTATTTTCGCCTTAGTTAGAGAGAAAAAAAACATTTATTTATTTATTTTTATTACTATGAATATTGCTTTTTATCTATTTTGTATATCCGATCAACCTATGTACCTTCCCCTCATTACCGCTATTATTCTTAGTTGTATTATTGTTAGTAGTAGTAGTATTCTCATCTTGAAATGTTTCCACTTGTCATCATGAATGAGATTTGCTTCGCAATGCTGAACTCTATCTTATCGAATTTCACAACATGTTACACAACGCTTTGTATATTGAGTAAATAATTCCGTTTACGAATTTCGACAGATCAATACAAAGACGTAGTTTATTTGAAAAGTGTAGTGTAGTGTGACTGTGCAAAACATTTCACACATTTTGATCACACACACGCACAAGTGCTTGTTTGATACACGTTTATACAGAAGGCAAGCGAGCATGAAATATTATAATAAAGGTCAATTCTCAGGAAATCATGGCGTTATATTTAGCCCCACTTATTGAAACGCCTCAATACCACCCACCGTCTACAGCAGATGGTGCCAATTCAGAACACATGGGATATGCCATACAATCGCCCAAACTTTATGTAAAGTCCAAAAGTGCTTGAATATTGAGAAAGAGGTTAAACTTCTTATTTTTAGCTGAAAATATAAGTCATCTGATTACAAAACTCTACAAAATATACCAAGATTAACGCTCAACAAAGTAAACTGTTAATGATTTAAATAGGAAATTTTAACTATTCATACACTACTGTTATTGTTCGTTAGGGCTCCAAGTGGAACCTGAGACTTCAACAACACACCTACACTCTGTTCTATTCTTTATGGCCCTATCTGGCTGGCTGGTTCAAAGATTAAACAAAGTCCCTCATCTTCTCCAACTCACAAGATATCCTCCATTTCACTCTTGGACACACACACACACAACTCGTCGTTTCTCATTCAGGTTCCACTCAAGGTATGGCCTGCATTGCGTCAGATGTCATTCGACGTCCTCCTCACTGATGTGTGTACATATTTGTTGAGCGGTAGGTTCTTGATTGGTTCAGTCCCACAGTTTCTTGTTCTTAATCATCTGGTCTTCAATACGGAGCCAGTGAAGGCGGCAGCTATTGATAAACGTTTTCAATAGCCTGCTTCAAATGATTGTCGTGATGCGTACAACAATAATAATAAAAGAAATGACTGACTTAACATATGTGTTGAAAATCCAAATGTTCTTGCTTATGCTGAGGTGGAGTACAGGAGATTTACCAACTGATTTCAGAGTGATGAAGGTGCGCTGCATTGCTTCTCCGATTCTGGCTGGCTGCCCGGCTGACTGACTGGTTTTGATATCTCCATCCGTTCCCACTGTCTGTATTTGACTCGATGCTGCATAGCCAGATAAGTGAAGGCGGGAAGTGACCTGTTTCAAATGTATCCCGTTGATGGTGATTGGTGCTGGTTGTTGTTGCTATTGGCTGATCATTTGGTTCATTGGTTGGTTGATTATCTTCCTCACCTGAAGTCCTGTCTTCGCTGCCTGTCAGTCTATCAAGCCAGTCTGTTGGTTCTCGCTTGCCTCTTTGTAAGTCTTCAAATTTGTGTGACACTAAACATAAGTTATCCACACGCAAAATCCAGATCTTCAAGGGTCTTCTCACGGGACTTTCCAATATATTCCTGTCTTCTCGCTCCCCACATGGTGTGTCACAAAACCCAGTCCACAACGATTAGGCATTCTTGTCATACTTTTGTCTTCACTTCAATGTCTTTGATGTGTTTTCCTTTGTGTATTGCCAGATAAGTGGCACTGTCATACAGCCAGCTCTCGTTGAATCAGGTTGATAAATTTTTGAAGTACTGCACACACTGTAGTTTTGAATTAGTTTCTAAAGTACTTCTTGACCAAGACTGTCTGCAAAATGATTTCTCAGTCTAGTAGATGAAACTGAGGTAGGGTGAGATTTGACTGCCATGTTATGCTTTGTCTGATGACGATGATGATTCGCAGAGTTTCAATTTGATCAGGGTAGACATAATTTTGTAACAACAGAAGACAAGGGCCAGGCAACAGATCGTTTATTAAGGAAAATCAACACACATTTATAGATTTTAATGTACATTATTGTAGATTATTGTTAGTAGAAAATACAGTCTTTTGATTGGCTGTTTCTCACAGAAAGTTAACCTAGCATCTCTTTGTGGCTGTGTCAGATCATCCATATGCTAACTGCATCCACCTACGCACAGACTTTGTTCTCATTTTCTCACCACCAATATTGGGGACATAAACACTGACGTCAATTACTGTCTACCAACTTTGGCTAGCAGCCAGCTCTCATCACAATTTGATGACTTAGGTTTCAGGATGAACATTAATATATGTATAAAACTTGGGCACTGTGGTAGTAAGTAATTCCATATTAGTTTGTTTATTAGGTATATCACACAGTGAAACAGTATTATTTACTGGATGACGTTTCGAACAAAATTTATTGTTCATAATCATATCAATTGTGATCACACGACTTTGACACTTGAGTTTTATAGTTTTCTTTGTTCTCTCCTATTCGTCGTATGGGTAGTAGAATTTTCCAAATATCGGGGACAGGTGATGAATCATTCCTATTACATGTATTTGTAGTTGATTCGATAAACAAAGCTTCTGTTATCAATCTCTCCTTATACCCTGTGACATTAGATTTTAAAACTGTCATCCTATCCCATCCTATTGTATGGTTGTGTGTGACTGCATGTAGTGCTATAGCTGAACTATTCTCTAGATTTCTTATCTTATTCGGGTCAACCAATCTAGATTTTGCTAAGTTTTTATGTTCAGCTAGTCTGACTGCCCCTGTTCTACTAGTTTGACCTATGTATTTGACCTGACAATCATTGCAGGGTATTAGATAAACTAAATTGTTTTGTTTTAAAGGCTCTACAGGATCCTTTAACCGACAAAGCTTGTTTCTAATTGAGTTTGTGGGTTTGAATGCCGTTTTTATTCCTGCCTTGTTAAGAATTCTGCGTAAGGCTTCCGAGGTTCCTTCCTTGTATGGAATTACTACTGATGATTTAGATTCTTTATTGTTGGTGTCGTCATTAATATTATTATTATTATTATTATCACTATCATTATTATTGTTATTATCACTATCACTACTATCATTATTAATTTTATTGTTACTTTTCTTTACATATTTCCTGACTAATTTATCCGGGTAATTATTAAGTTTTAAGGCTTCTTTTATGTGTGTTAGTTCCTGTTTTAGATTTTCTTTGG
Organism: Trichobilharzia szidati; assembly: GCA_944472155.2. Classification (NCBI taxonomy): domain Eukaryota; kingdom Metazoa; phylum Platyhelminthes; class Trematoda; order Strigeidida; family Schistosomatidae; genus Trichobilharzia; species Trichobilharzia szidati. The sequence continues at coordinate 44,297,738 of OX235279.1, forward strand.
TACTACTTAATTTTTGTGCTCTGTCATTTAAACATTTCACCAATCCTATTTTTACTGACATAGGATGGGATGATCGGAAGTCCAAATATCTGTTGGAGTGTGTGGGTTTCCTGTAAACACTAGTGTTTACCTTCCCATCTTCTTTCCTCATTACGTTACAATCTAACATTGGGAGCTCCCCTTCCTGATTTTCCAATTCATAAGTGAATTGAATTGCTTCAACCTTAGAGTTGATATGTTCGAAAAATCTATCTACATCTTGTGTTCTAAGTACAGTGAATGTGTCGTCTACGTACCTCCACCATACTTTTGGGGTGGGGGTGAACGTTTTAATCGCTATGCTTTCCCACTTATCCATGAATATATCTGCTACCACTGGGGATATTGGTGATCCCATGGCAACTCCCTCAGTTTGTTTGTATATTTTCCCTTGGAATTTAAATACTGTGGAAGTCAGGCATAGCTGTACTCCCAGCATTATGTCCTCAAGTGGCACTTTTGTCCTAAGTTCGAGTTCTTGGTCAGAAATGAGTTCGTTTCTGACTGCCTCTATAGCCATATTTATTGGTATACGTGTGTATAAACTGACTATGTCAAAACTAACCATTTTTTCTTCATTATCTAATTTTAAATTATCTAATCTACGTTTGAGTTCATAAGAATTAGTTAGTCTAGATTTCGAGTGGAATTTTAGGGGATTTAATACCATGGCTAAATATTTAGATAATTCATAAGTAGGTGAATTTCTAAAATCAACTATAGGCCTAATAGGGTATCCTGACTTATGAACTTTAACAACACCATACATCCTACTGGGGTTATTAGTTTTGGGCATTAAGTTAAACCACTTAGACTCACCTAGAAACGGCTTCATTCGGCGTATAAGATCCGCTGTGGATTTCTTAACTTTATTCATAACTGTATCAATTGGTTTATTAATTTCCTCATATGGTCCTGTTCGTATGTGAGTGTTTACCTTGTCCAAGTAGTCTGATTTGTCTAATACTACCGTTGCATTTCCTTTGTCTGACTTTGTGATAACTATATCCTTGTTATTCTTAAGGTGTTTCAGGGCTTCTAACTCTTGTTTTGTCAGGTTTGGCTTTCCACATTTTTGTCGTTTCAATGTTAGTGCACATTGTGCCCGTACTTCATCAGCCGTAGTTTTGTCTACTCCACTTAGTGCTATTTCTATTTTAGGGATGACATCCTCAGGTTTCAGCTTGTCTACAGATACATTGAAATTTAGTCCCTTTTCTAAAACACTTATTTCCGTAGGACTTAATATATGTGTTGAGAGATTGATAACCCACTTTGATTTATCGATCGCCGTTGACTTTTGGTTGTTGACTTCATCATTCTGAGGTGTAGATTTCTCTTCTAATAATTTGTTGAACTTTTTGATTTGACTATTTTTTGACTTTTTGAAAGTTGCTGATTTTGCAATGCTGGAGGACTGTGTTATAAGATCATAATCTGTACTGGTAACTATTCCTTTTATCTTTTGTTTTAATTGTTCAATTTCAGATCTGATATGTTGCCACTTTTTAACGATTCTGTGGATTTCTTCTTTCAGGCATAATTTTTGTAGGCCTTCTATTCTGCTTCTCACTCTGTCCGTTGGAACTGGAGCTCGTAGACGTAAATATTTAGGAATGATTTCATTTTTTTGGCATCGAATGTTGAAAATACGATGATTTTCATATCTTGCTTCAGTTTGTGAAAGTCGAGTGAGTTTATTGATAAGTCTTCGTACAGGAAGACCATAAGTCATATTAATATATGTATAAAACTTGGGCACTGTGGTAGTAAGTAATTCCATATTAGTTTGTTTATTAGGTATATCACACAGTGAAACAGTATTATTTACTGGATGACGTTTCGAACAAAATTTATTGTTCATAATCATATCAATTGTGATCACACGACTTTGACACTTGAGTTTTATAGTTTTCTTTGTTCTCTCCTATTCGTCGTATGGGTAGTAGAATTTTCCAAATATCGGGGACAGGTGATGAATCATTCCTATTACATGTATTTGTAGTTGATTCGATAAACAAAGCTTCTGTTATCAATCTCTCCTTATACCCTGTGACATTAGATTTTAAAACTGTCATCCTATCCCATCCTATTGTATGGTTGTGTGTGACTGCATGTAGTGCTATAGCTGAACTATTCTCTAGATTTCTTATCTTATTCGGGTCAACCAATCTAGATTTTGCTAAGTTTTTATGTTCAGCTAGTCTGACTGCCCCTGTTCTACTAGTTTGACCTATGTATTTGACCTGACAATCATTGCAGGGTATTAGATAAACTAAATTGTTTTGTTTTAAAGGCTCTACAGGATCCTTTAACCGACAAAGCTTGTTTCTAATTGAGTTTGTGGGTTTGAATGCCGTTTTTATTCCTGCCTTGTTAAGAATTCTGCGTAAGGCTTCCGAGGTTCCTTCCTTGTATGGAATTACTACTGATGATTTAGATTCTTTATTGTTGGTGTCGTCATTAATATTATTATTATTATTATTATCACTATCATTATTATTGTTATTATCACTATCACTACTATCATTATTAATTTTATTGTTACTTTTCTTTACATATTTCCTGACTAATTTATCCGGGTAATTATTAAGTTTTAAGGCTTCTTTTATGTGTGTTAGTTCCTGTTTTAGATTTTCTTTGGTACTACTTAATTTTTGTGCTCTGTCATTTAAACATTTCACCAATCCTATTTTTACTGACATAGGATGGGATGATCGGAAGTCCAAATATCTGTTGGAGTGTGTGGGTTTCCTGTAAACACTAGTGTTTACCTTCCCATCTTCTTTCCTCATTACGTTACAATCTAACATTGGGAGCTCCCCTTCCTGATTTTCCAATTCATAAGTGAATTGAATTGCTTCAACCTTAGAGTTGATATGTTCGAAAAATCTATCTACATCTTGTGTTCTAAGTACAGTGAATGTGTCGTCTACGTACCTCCACCATACTTTTGGGGTGGGGGTGAACGTTTTAATCGCTATGCTTTCCCACTTATCCATGAATATATCTGCTACCACTGGGGATATTGGTGATCCCATGGCAACTCCCTCAGTTTGTTTGTATATTTTCCCTTGGAATTTAAATACTGTGGAAGTCAGGCATAGCTGTACTCCCAGCATTATGTCCTCAAGTGGCACTTTTGTCCTAAGTTCGAGTTCTTGGTCAGAAATGAGTTCGTTTCTGACTGCCTCTATAGCCATATTTATTGGTATACGTGTGTATAAACTGACTATGTCAAAACTAACCATTTTTTCTTCATTATCTAATTTTAAATTATCTAATCTACGTTTGAGTTCATAAGAATTAGTTAGTCTAGATTTCGAGTGGAATTTTAGGGGATTTAATACCATGGCTAAATATTTAGATAATTCATAAGTAGGTGAATTTCTAAAATCAACTATAGGCCTAATAGGGTATCCTGACTTATGAACTTTAACAACACCATACATCCTACTGGGGTTATTAGTTTTGGGCATTAAGTTAAACCACTTAGACTCACCTAGAAACGGCTTCATTCGGCGTATAAGATCCGCTGTGGATTTCTTAACTTTATTCATAACTGTATCAATTGGTTTATTAATTTCCTCATATGGTCCTGTTCGTATGTGAGTGTTTACCTTGTCCAAGTAGTCTGATTTGTCTAATACTACCGTTGCATTTCCTTTGTCTGACTTTGTGATAACTATATCCTTGTTATTCTTAAGGTGTTTCAGGGCTTCTAACTCTTGTTTTGTCAGGTTTGGCTTTCCACATTTTTGTCGTTTCAATGTTAGTGCACATTGTGCCCGTACTTCATCAGCCGTAGTTTTGTCTACTCCACTTAGTGCTATTTCTATTTTAGGGATGACATCCTCAGGTTTCAGCTTGTCTACAGATACATTGAAATTTAGTCCCTTTTCTAAAACACTTATTTCCGTAGGACTTAATATATGTGTTGAGAGATTGATAACCCACTTTGATTTATCGATCGCCGTTGACTTTTGGTTGTTGACTTCATCATTCTGAGGTGTAGATTTCTCTTCTAATAATTTGTTGAACTTTTTGATTTGACTATTTTTTGACTTTTTGAAAGTTGCTGATTTTGCAATGCTGGAGGACTGTGTTATAAGATCATAATCTGTACTGGTAACTATTCCTTTTATCTTTTGTTTTAATTGTTCAATTTCAGATCTGATATGTTGCCACTTTTTAACGATTCTGTGGATTTCTTCTTTCAGGCATAATTTTTGTAGGCCTTCTATTCTGCTTCTCACTCTGTCCGTTGGAACTGGAGCTCGTAGACGTAAATATTTAGGAATGATTTCATTTTTTTGGCATCGAATGTTGAAAATACGATGATTTTCATATCTTGCTTCAGTTTGTGAAAGTCGAGTGAGTTTATTGATAAGTCTTCGTACAGGAAGACCATAAGTCATATTAATATATGTATAAAACTTGGGCACTGTGGTAGTAAGTAATTCCATATTAGTTTGTTTATTAGGTATATCACACAGTGAAACAGTATTATTTACTGGATGACGTTTCGAACAAAATTTATTGTTCATAATCATATCAATTGTGATCACACGGCTTTGACACTTGAGTTTTATAGTTTTCTTTGTTCTCTCCTATTCGTCGTATGGGTAGTAGAATTTTCCAAATATCGGGGACAGGTGATGAATCATTCCTATTACATGTATTTGTAGTTGATTCGATAAACAAAGCTTCTGTTATCAATCTCTCCTTATACCCTGTGACATTAGATTTTAAAACTGTCATCCTATCCCATCCTATTGTATGGTTGTGTGTGACTGCATGTAGTGCTATAGCTGAACTATTCTCTAGATTTCTTATCTTATTCGGGTCAACCAATCTAGATTTTGCTAAGTTTTTATGTTCAGCTAGTCTGACTGCCCCTGTTCTACTAGTTTGACCTATGTATTTGACCTGACAATCATTGCAGGGTATTAGATAAACTAAATTGTTTTGTTTTAAAGGCTCTACAGGATCCTTTAACCGACAAAGCTTGTTTCTAATTGAGTTTGTGGGTTTGAATGCCGTTTTTATTCCTGCCTTGTTAAGAATTCTGCGTAAGGCTTCCGAGGTTCCTTCCTTGTATGGAATTACTACTGATGATTTAGATTCTTTATTGTTGGTGTCGTCATTAATATTATTATTATTATTATTATCACTATCATTATTATTGTTATTATCACTATCACTACTATCATTATTAATTTTATTGTTACTTTTCTTTACATATTTCCTGACTAATTTATCCGGGTAATTATTAAGTTTTAAGGCTTCTTTTATGTGTGTTAGTTCCTGTTTTAGATTTTCTTTGGTACTACTTAATTTTTGTGCTCTGTCATTTAAACATTTCACCAATCCTATTTTTACTGACATAGGATGGGATGATCGGAAGTCCAAATATCTGTTGGAGTGTGTGGGTTTCCTGTAAACACTAGTGTTTACCTTCCCATCTTCTTTCCTCATTACGTTACAATCTAACATTGGGAGCTCCCCTTCCTGATTTTCCAATTCATAAGTGAATTGAATTGCTTCAACCTTAGAGTTGATATGTTCGAAAAATCTATCTACATCTTGTGTTCTAAGTACAGTGAATGTGTCGTCTACGTACCTCCACCATACTTTTGGGGTGGGGGTGAACGTTTTAATCGCTATGCTTTCCCACTTATCCATGAATATATCTGCTACCACTGGGGATATTGGTGATCCCATGGCAACTCCCTCAGTTTGTTTGTATATTTTCCCTTGGAATTTAAATACTGTGGAAGTCAGGCATAGCTGTACTCCCAGCATTATGTCCTCAAGTGGCACTTTTGTCCTAAGTTCGAGTTCTTGGTCAGAAATGAGTTCGTTTCTGACTGCCTCTATAGCCATATTTATTGGTATACGTGTGTATAAACTGACTATGTCAAAACTAACCATTTTTTCTTCATTATCTAATTTTAAATTATCTAATCTACGTTTGAGTTCATAAGAATTAGTTAGTCTAGATTTCGAGTGGAATTTTAGGGGATTTAATACCATGGCTAAATATTTAGATAATTCATAAGTAGGTGAATTTCTAAAATCAACTATAGGCCTAATAGGGTATCCTGACTTATGAACTTTAACAACACCATACATCCTACTGGGGTTATTAGTTTTGGGCATTAAGTTAAACCACTTAGACTCACCTAGAAACGGCTTCATTCGGCGTATAAGATCCGCTGTGGATTTCTTAACTTTATTCATAACTGTATCAATTGGTTTATTAATTTCCTCATATGGTCCTGTTCGTATGTGAGTGTTTACCTTGTCCAAGTAGTCTGATTTGTCTAATACTACCGTTGCATTTCCTTTGTCTGACTTTGTGATAACTATATCCTTGTTATTCTTAAGGTGTTTCAGGGCTTCTAACTCTTGTTTTGTCAGGTTTGGCTTTCCACATTTTTGTCGTTTCAATGTTAGTGCACATTGTGCCCGTACTTCATCAGCCGTAGTTTTGTCTACTCCACTTAGTGCTATTTCTATTTTAGGGATGACATCCTCAGGTTTCAGCTTGTCTACAGATACATTGAAATTTAGTCCCTTTTCTAAAACACTTATTTCCGTAGGACTTAATATATGTGTTGAGAGATTGATAACCCACTTTGATTTATCGATCGCCGTTGACTTTTGGTTGTTGACTTCATCATTCTGAGATGTAGATTTCTCTTCTAATAATTTGTTGAACTTTTTGATTTGACTATTTTTTGACTTTTTGAAAGTTGCTGATTTTGCAATGCTGGAGGACTGTGTTATAAGATCATAATCTGTACTGGTAACTATTCCTTTTATCTTTTGTTTTAATTGTTCAATTTCAGATCTGATATGTTGCAACTTTTTAACGATTCTGTGGATTTCTTCTTTCAGGCATAATTTTTGTAGGCCTTCTATTCTGCTTCTCACTCTGTCCGTTGGAACTGGAGCTCGTAGACGTAAATATTTAGGAATGATTTCATTTTTTTGGCATCGAATGTTGAAAATACGATGATTTTCATATCTTGCTTCAGTTTGTGAAAGTCGAGTGAGTTTATTGATAAGTCTTCGTACAGGAAGACCATAAGTCATATTAATATATGTATAAAACTTGGGCACTGTGGTAGTAAGTAATTCCATATTAGTTTGTTTATTAGGTATATCACACAGTGAAACAGTATTATTTACTGGATGACGTTTCGAACAAAATTTATTGTTCATAATCATATCAATTGTGATCACACGACTTTGACACTTGAGTTTTATAGTTTTCTTTGTTCTCTCCTATTCGTCGTATGGGTAGTAGAATTTTCCAAATATCGGGGACAGGTGATGAATCATTCCTATTACATGTATTTGTAGTTGATTCGATAAACAAAGCTTCTGTTATCAATCTCTCCTTATACCCTGTGACATTAGATTTTAAAACTGTCATCCTATCCCATCCTATTGTATGGTTGTGTGTGACTGCATGTAGTGCTATAGCTGAACTATTCTCTAGATTTCTTATCTTATTCGGGTCAACCAATCTAGATTTTGCTAAGTTTTTATGTTCAGCTAGTCTGACTGCCCCTGTTCTACTAGTTTGACCTATGTATTTGACCTGACAATCATTGCAGGGTATTAGATAAACTAAATTGTTTTGTTTTAAAGGCTCTACAGGATCCTTTAACCGACAAAGCTTGTTTCTAATTGAGTTTGTGGGTTTGAATGCCGTTTTTATTCCTGCCTTGTTAAGAATTCTGCGTAAGGCTTCCGAGGTTCCTTCCTTGTATGGAATTACTACTGATGATTTAGATTCTTTATTGTTGGTGTCGTCATTAATATTATTATTATTATTATTATCACTATCATTATTATTGTTATTATCACTATCACTACTATCATTATTAATTTTATTTTTACTTTTCTTTACATATTTCCTGACTAATTTATCCGGGTAATTATTAAGTTTTAAGGCTTCTTTTATGTGTGTTAGTTCCTGTTTTAGATTTTCTTTGGTACTACTTAATTTTTGTGCTCTGTCATTTAAACATTTCACCAATCCTATTTTTACTGACATAGGATGGGATGATCGGAAGTCCAAATATCTGTTGGAGTGTGTGGGTTTCCTGTAAACACTAGTGTTTACCTTCCCATCTTCTTTCCTCATTACGTTACAATCTAACATTGGGAGCTCCCCTTCCTGATTTTCCAATTCATAAGTGAATTGAATTGCTTCAACCTTAGAGTTGATATGTTCGAAAAATCTATCTACATCTTGTGTTCTAAGTACAGTGAATGTGTCGTCTACGTACCTCCACCATACTTTTGGGGTGGGGGTGAACGTTTTAATCGCTATGCTTTCCCACTTATCCATGAATATATCTGCTACCACTGGGGATATTGGTGATCCCATGGCAACTCCCTCAGTTTGTTTGTATATTTTCCCTTGGAATTTAAATACTGTGGAAGTCAGGCATAGCTGTACTCCCAGCATTATGTCCTCAAGTGGCACTTTTGTCCTAAGTTCGAGTTCTTGGTCAGAAATGAGTTCGTTTCTGACTGCCTCTATAGCCATATTTATTGGTATACGTGTGTATAAACTGACTATGTCAAAACTAACCATTTTTTCTTCATTATCTAATTTTAAATTATCTAATCTACGTTTGAGTTCATAAGAATTAGTTAGTCTAGATTTCGAGTGGAATTTTAGGGGATTTAATACCATGGCTAAATATTTAGATAATTCATAAGTAGGTGAATTTCTAAAATCAACTATAGGCCTAATAGGGTATCCTGACTTATGAACTTTAACAACACCATACATCCTACTGGGGTTATTAGTTTTGGGCATTAAGTTAAACCACTTAGACTCACCTAGAAACGGCTTCATTCGGCGTATAAGATCCGCTGTGGATTTCTTAACTTTATTCATAACTGTATCAATTGGTTTATTAATTTCCTCATATGGTCCTGTTCGTATGTGAGTGTTTACCTTGTCCAAGTAGTCTGATTTGTCTAATACTACCGTTGCATTTCCTTTGTCTGACTTTGTGATAACTATATCCTTGTTATTCTTAAGGTGTTTCAGGGCTTCTAACTCTTGTTTTGTCAGGTTTGGCTTTCCACATTTTTGTCGTTTCAATGTTAGTGCACATTGTGCCCGTACTTCATCAGCCGTAGTTTTGTCTACTCCACTTAGTGCTATTTCTATTTTAGGGATGACATCCTCAGGTTTCAGCTTGTCTACAGATACATTGAAATTTAGTCCCTTTTCTAAAACACTTATTTCCGTAGGACTTAATATATGTGTTGAGAGATTGATAACCCACTTTGATTTATCGATCGCCGTTGACTTTTGGTTGTTGACTTCATCATTCTGAGATGTAGATTTCTCTTCTAATAATTTGTTGAACTTTTTGATTTGACTATTTTTTGACTTTTTGAAAGTTGCTGATTTTGCAATGCTGGAGGACTGTGTTATAAGATCATAATCTGTACTGGTAACTATTCCTTTTATCTTTTGTTTTAATTGCTCAATTTCAGATCTGATATGTTGCAACTTTTTAACGATTCTGTGGATTTCTTCTTTCAGGCATAATTTTTGTAGGCCTTCTATTCTGCTTCTCACTCTGTCCGTTGGAACTGGAGCTCGTAGACGTAAATATTTAGGAATGATTTCATTTTTTTGGCATCGAATGTTGAAAATACGATGATTTTCATATCTTGCTTCAGTTTGTGAAAGTCGAGTGAGTTTATTGATAAGTCTTCGTACAGGAAGACCATAAGTCATATTAATATATGTATAAAACTTGGGCACTGTGGTAGTAAGTAATTCCATATTAGTTTGTTTATTAGGTATATCACACAGTGAAACAGTATTATTTACTGGATGACGTTTCGAACAAAATTTATTGTTCATAATCATATCAATTGTGATCACACGACTTTGACACTTGAGTTTTATAGTTTTCTTTGTTCTCTCCTATTCGTCGTATGGGTAGTAGAATTTTCCAAATATCGGGGACAGGTGATGAATCATTCCTATTACATGTATTTGTAGTTGATTCGATAAACAAAGCTTCTGTTATCAATCTCTCCCTATACCCTGTGACATTAGATTTTAAAACTGTCATCCTATCCCATCCTATTGTATGGTTGTGTGTGACTGCATGTAGTGCTATAGCTGAACTATTCTCTAGATTTCTTATCTTATTCGGGTCAACCAATCTAGATTTTGCTAAGTTTTTATGTTCAGCTAGTCTGACTGCCCCTGTTCTACTAGTTTGACCTATGTATTTGACCTGACAATCATTGCAGGGTATTAGATAAACTAAATTGTTTTGTTTTAAAGGCTCTACAGGATCCTTTAACCGACAAAGCTTGTTTCTAATTGAGTTTGTGGGTTTGAATGCCGTTTTTATTCCTGCCTTGTTAAGAATTCTGCGTAAGGCTTCCGAGGTTCCTTCCTTGTATGGAATTACTACTGATGATTTAGATTCTTTATTGTTGGTGTCGTCATTAATATTATTATTATTATTATCACTATCATTATTATTGTTATTATCACTATCACTACTATCATTATTAATTTTATTGTTACTTTTCTTTACATATTTCCTGACTAATTTATCCGGGTAATTATTAAGTTTTAAGGCTTCTTTTATGTGTGTTAGTTCCTGTTTTAGATTTTCTTTGGTACTACTTAATTTTTGTGCTCTGTCATTTAAACATTTCACCAATCCTATTTTTACTGACATAGGATGGGATGATCGGAAGTCCAAATATCTGTTGGAGTGTGTGGGTTTCCTGTAAACACTAGTGTTTACCTTCCCATCTTCTTTCCTCATTACGTTACAATCTAACATTGGGAGCTCCCCTTCCTGATTTTCCAATTCATAAGTGAATTGAATTGCTTCAACCTTAGAGTTGATATGTTCGAAAAATCTATCTACATCTTGTGTTCTAAGTACAGTGAATGTGTCGTCTACGTACCTCCACCATACTTTTGGGGTGGGGGTGAACGTTTTAATCGCTATGCTTTCCCACTTATCCATGAATATATCTGCTACCACTGGGGATATTGGTGATCCCATGGCAACTCCCTCAGTTTGTTTGTATATTTTCCCTTGGAATTTAAATACTGTGGAAGTCAGGCATAGCTGTACTCCCAGCATTATGTCCTCAAGTGGCACTTTTGTCCTAAGTTCGAGTTCTTGGTCAGAAATGAGTTCGTTTCTGACTGCCTCTATAGCCATATTTATTGGTATACGTGTGTATAAACTGACTATGTCAAAACTAACCATTTTTTCTTCATTATCTAATTTTAAATTATCTAATCTACGTTTGAGTTCATAAGAATTAGTTAGTCTAGATTTCGAGTGGAATTTTAGGGGATTTAATACCATGGCTAAATATTTAGATAATTCATAAGTAGGTGAATTTCTAAAATCAACTATAGGCCTAATAGGGTATCCTGACTTATGAACTTTAACAACACCATACATCCTACTGGGGTTATTAGTTTTGGGCATTAAGTTAAACCACTTAGACTCACCTAGAAACGGCTTCATTCGGCGTATAAGATCCGCTGTGGATTTCTTAACTTTATTCATAACTGTATCAATTGGTTTATTAATTTCCTCATATGGTCCTGTTCGTATGTGAGTGTTTACCTTGTCCAAGTAGTCTGATTTGTCTAATACTACCGTTGCATTTCCTTTGTCTGACTTTGTGATAACTATATCCTTGTTATTCTTAAGGTGTTTCAGGGCTTCTAACTCTTGTTTTGTCAGGTTTGGCTTTCCACATTTTTGTCGTTTCAATGTTAGTGCACATTGTGCCCGTACTTCATCAGCCGTAGTTTTGTCTACTCCACTTAGTGCTATTTCTATTTTAGGGATGACATCCTCAGGTTTCAGCTTGTCTACAGATACATTGAAATTTAGTCCCTTTTCTAAAACACTTATTTCCGTAGGACTTAATATATGTGTTGAGAGATTGATAACCCACTTTGATTTATCGATCGCCGTTGACTTTTGGTTGTTGACTTCATCATTCTGAGATGTAGATTTCTCTTCTAATAATTTGTTGAACTTTTTGATTTGACTATTTTTTGACTTTTTGAAAGTTGCTGATTTTGCAATGCTGGAGGACTGTGTTATAAGATCATAATCTGTACTGGTAACTATTCCTTTTATCTTTTGTTTTAATTGTTCAATTTCAGATCTGATATGTTGCAACTTTTTAACGATTCTGTGGATTTCTTCTTTCAGGCATAATTTTTGTAGGCCTTCTATTCTGCTTCTCACTCTGTCCGTTGGAACTGGAGCTCGTAGACGTAAATATTTAGGAATGATTTCATTTTTTTGGCATCGAATGTTGAAAATACGTTGATTTTCATATCTTGCTTCAGTTTGTGAAAGTCGAGTGAGTTTATTGATAAGTCTTCGTACAGGAAGACCATAAGTCATATTAATATATGTATAAAACTTGGGCACTGTGGTAGTAAGTAATTCCATATTAGTTTGTTTATTAGGTATATCACACAGTGAAACAGTATTATTTACTGGATGACGTTTCGAACAAAATTTATTGTTCATAATCATATCAATTGTGATCACACGACTTTGACACTTGAGTTTTATAGTTTTCTTTGTTCTCTCCTATTCGTCGTATGGGTAGTAGAATTTTCCAAATATCGGGGACAGGTGATGAATCATTCCTATTACATGTATTTGTAGTTGATTCGATAAACAAAGCTTCTGTTATCAATCTCTCCCTATACCCTGTGACATTAGATTTTAAAACTGTCATCCTATCCCATCCTATTGTATGGTTGTGTGTGACTGCATGTAGTGCTATAGCTGAACTATTCTCTAGATTTCTTATCTTATTCGGGTCAACCAATCTAGATTTTGCTAAGTTTTTATGTTCAGCTAGTCTGACTGCCCCTGTTCTACTAGTTTGACCTATGTATTTGACCTGACAATCATTGCAGGGTATTAGATAAACTAAATTGTTTTGTTTTAAAGGCTCTACAGGATCCTTTAACCGACAAAGCTTGTTTCTAATTGAGTTTGTGGGTTTGAATGCCGTTTTTATTCCTGCCTTGTTAAGAATTCTGCGTAAGGCTTCCGAGGTTCCTTCCTTGTATGGAATTACTACTGATGATTTAGATTCTTTATTGTTGGTGTCGTCATTAATATTATTATTATTATTATTATCACTATCATTATTATTGTTATTATCACTATCACTACTATCATTATTAATTTTATTGTTACTTTTCTTTACATATTTCCTGACTAATTTATCCGGGTAATTATTAAGTTTTAAGGCTTCTTTTATGTGTGTTAGTTCCTGTTTTAGATTTTCTTTGGTACTACTTAATTTTTGTGCTCTGTCATTTAAACATTTCACCAATCCTATTTTTACTGACATAGGATGGGATGATCGGAAGTCCAAATATCTGTTGGAGTGTGTGGGTTTCCTGTAAACACTAGTGTTTACCTTCCCATCTTCTTTCCTCATTACGTTACAATCTAACATTGGGAGCTCCCCTTCCTGATTTTCCAATTCATAAGTGAATTGAATTGCTTCAACCTTAGAGTTGATATGTTCGAAAAATCTATCTACATCTTGTGTTCTAAGTACAGTGAATGTGTCGTCTACGTACCTCCACCATACTTTTGGGGTGGGGGTGAACGTTTTAATCGCTATGCTTTCCCACTTATCCATGAATATATCTGCTACCACTGGGGATATTGGTGATCCCATGGCAACTCCCTCAGTTTGTTTGTATATTTTCCCTTGGAATTTAAATACTGTGGAAGTCAGGCATAGCTGTACTCCCAGCATTATGTCCTCAAGTGGCACTTTTGTCCTAAGTTCGAGTTCTTGGTCAGAAATGAGTTCGTTTCTGACTGCCTCTATAGCCATATTTATTGGTATACGTGTGTATAAACTGACTATGTCAAAACTAACCATTTTTTCTTCATTATCTAATTTTAAATTATCTAATCTACGTTTGAGTTCATAAGAATTAGTTAGTCTAGATTTCGAGTGGAATTTTAGGGGATTTAATACCATGGCTAAATATTTAGATAATTCATAAGTAGGTGAATTTCTAAAATCAACTATAGGCCTAATAGGGTATCCTCACTTATGAACTTTAACAACACCATACATCCTACTGGGGTTATTAGTTTTGGGCATTAAGTTAAACCACTTAGACTCACCTAGAAACGGCTTCATTCGGCGTATAAGATCCGCTGTGGATTTCTTAACTTTATTCATAACTGTATCAATTGGTTTATTAATTTCCTCATATGGTCCTGTTCGTATGTGAGTGTTTACCTTGTCCAAGTAGTCTGATTTGTCTAATACTACCGTTGCATTTCCTTTGTCTGACTTTGTGATAACTATATCCTTGTTATTCTTAAGGTGTTTCAGGGCTTCTAACTCTTGTTTTGTCAGGTTTGGCTTTCCACATTTTTGTCGTTTCAATGTTAGTGCACATTGTGCCCGTACTTCATCAGCCGTAGTTTTGTCTACTCCACTTAGTGCTATTTCTATTTTAGGGATGACATCCTCAGGTTTCAGCTTGTCTACAGATACATTGAAATTTAGTCCCTTTTCTAAAACACTTATTTCCTGTAGAGCCTTTAAAACAAAACAATTTAGTTTATCTAATACCCTGCAATGATTGTCAGGTCAAATACATAGGTCAAACTAGTAGAACAGGGGCAGTCAGACTAGCTGAACATAAAAACTTAGCAAAATCTAGATTGGTTGACCCGAATAAGATAAGAAATCTAGAGAATAGTTCAGCTATAGCACTACATGCAGTCACACACAACCATACAATAGGATGGGATAGGATGACAGTTTTAAAATCTAATGTCACAGGGTATAAGGAGAGATTGATAACAGAAGCTTTGTTTATCGAATCAACTACAAATACATGTAATAGGAATGATTCATCACCTGTCCCCGATATTTGGAAAATTCTACTACCCATACGACGAATAGGAGAGAACAAAGAAAACTATAAAACTCAAGTGTCAAAGCCGTGTGATCACAATTGATATGATTATGAACAATAAATTTTGTTCGAAACGTCATCCAGTAAATAATACTGTTTCACTGTGTGATATACCTAATAAACAAACTAATATGGAATTACTTACTACCACAGTGCCCAAGTTTTATACATATATTAATATGACTTATGGTCTTCCTGTACGAAGACTTATCAATAAACTCACTCGACTTTCACAAACTGAAGCAAGATATGAAAATCATCGTATTTTCAACATTCGATGCCAAAAAAATGAAATCATTCCTAAATATTTACGTCTACGAGCTCCAGTTCCAACGGACAGAGTGAGAAGCAGAATAGAAGGCCTACAAAAATTATGCCTGAAAGAAGAAATCCACAGAATCGTTAAAAAGTTGCAACATATCAGATCTGAAATTGAACAATTAAAACAAAAGATAAAAGGAATAGTTACCAGTACAGATTATGATCTTATAACACAGTCCTCCAGCATTGCAAAATCAGCAACTTTCAAAAAGTCAAAAAATAGTCAAATCAAAAAGTTCAACAAATTATTAGAAGAGAAATCTACATCTCAGAATGATGAAGTCAACAACCAAAAGTCAACGGCGATCGATAAATCAAAGTGGGTTATCAATCTCTCAACACATATATTAAGTCCTACGGAAATAAGTGTTTTAGAAAAGGGACTAAATTTCAATGTATCTGTAGACAAGCTGAAACCTGAGGATGTCATCCCTAAAATAGAAATAGCACTAAGTGGAGTAGACAAAACTACGGCTGATGAAGTACGGGCACAATGTGCACTAACATTGAAACGACAAAAATGTGGAAAGCCAAACCTGACAAAACAAGAGTTAGAAGCCCTGAAACACCTTAAGAATAACAAGGATATAGTTATCACAAAGTCAGACAAAGGAAATGCAACGGTAGTATTAGACAAATCAGACTACTTGGACAAGGTAAACACTCACATACGAACAGGACCATATGAGGAAATTAATAAACCAATTGATACAGTTATGAATAAAGTTAAGAAATCCACAGCGGATCTTATACGCCGAATGAAGCCGTTTCTAGGTGAGTCTAAGTGGTTTAACTTAATGCCCAAAACTAATAACCCCAGTAGGATGTATGGTGTTGTTAAAGTTCATAAGTGAGGATACCCTATTAGGCCTATAGTTGATTTTAGAAATTCACCTACTTATGAATTATCTAAATATTTAGCCATGGTATTAAATCCCCTAAAATTCCACTCGAAATCTAGACTAACTAATTCTTATGAACTCAAACGTAGATTAGATAATTTAAAATTAGATAATGAAGAAAAAATGGTTAGTTTTGACATAGTCAGTTTATACACACGTATACCAATAAATATGGCTATAGAGGCAGTCAGAAACGAACTCATTTCTGACCAAGAACTCGAACTTATGAGGAAAGTGCCACTTGAGGACATAATGCTGGGAGTACAGCTATGCCTGACTTCCACAGTATTTAAATTCCAAGGGAAAATATACAAACAAACTGAGGGAGTTGCCATGGGATCACCAATATCCCCAGTGGTAGCAGATATATTCATGGATAAGTGGGAAAGCATAGCGATTAAAACGTTCACCCCCACCCCAAAAGTATGGTGGAGGTACGTAGACGACACATTCACTGTACTTAGAACACAAGATGTAGATAGATTTTTCGAACATATCAACTCTAAGGTTGAAGCAATTCAATTCACTTATGAATTGGAAAATCAGGAAGGGGAGCTCCCAATGTTAGATTGTAACGTAATGAGGAAAGAAGATGGGAAGGTAAACACTAGTGTTTACAGGAAACCCACACACTCCAACAGATATTTGGACTTCCGATCATCCCATCCTATGTCAGTAAAAATAGGATTGGTGAAATGTTTAAATGACAGAGCACAAAAATTAAGTAGTACCAAAGAAAATCTAAAACAGGAACTAACACACATAAAAGAAGCCTTAAAACTTAATAATTACCCGGATAAATTAGTCAGGAAATATGTAAAGAAAAGTAACAATAAAATTAATAATGATAGTAGTGATAGTGATAATAACAATAATAATGATAGTGATAATAATAATAATAATAATAATATTAATGACGACACCAACAATAAAGAATCTAAATCATCAGTAGTAATTCCATACAAGGAAGGAACCTCGGAAGCCTTACGCAGAATTCTTAACAAGGCAGGAATAAAAACGGCATTCAAACCCACAAACTCAATTAGAAACAAGCTTTGTCGGTTAAAGGATCCTGTAGAGCCTTTAAAACAAAACAATTTAGTTTATCTAATACCCTGCAATGATTGTCAGGTCAAATACATAGGTCAAACTAGTAGAACAGGGGCAGTCAGACTAGCTGAACATAAAAACTTAGCAAAATCTAGATTGGTTGACCCGAATAAGATAAGAAATCTAGAGAATAGTTCAGCTATAGCACTACATGCAGTCACACACAACCATACAATAGGATGGGATAGGATGACAGTTTTAAAATCTAATGTCACAGGGTATAAGGAGAGATTGATAACAGAAGCTTTGTTTATCGAATCAACTACAAATACATGTAATAGGAATGATTCATCACCTGTCCCCGATATTTGGAAAATTCTACTACCCATACGACGAATAGGAGAGAACAAAGAAAACTATAAAACTCAAGTGTCAAAGTCGTGTGATCACAATTGATATGATTATGAACAATAAATTTTGTTCGAAACGTCATCCAGTAAATAATACTGTTTCACTGTGTGATATACCTAATAAACAAACTAATATGGAATTCAGGATGAACAGTTTAATGTAATTCAGGATGTTTTAATTCCAAGGAAATCAAACATGTGAAGCACGTAGGTAGACTCTTGCAAACTGATAGTCTCCAACCAAAAGCAGTCACTCTGATACATACCGTTGGACAAGCAATTACAATTCCCGATTTAATAACCCTCAAATAAAATTGAACCTTTTCTATGGAATTCGCTTATTGAGTTCCAGTAAGATCAAGCATTTGATTGTTGTATGAACAATGAATGAATACAAGTGGAGTTATCAAAACACGCATACACTTTGGAAAGCTAGACAGAACAACAACATGGATTTCAGATTTCGCGATAGCCTTATTATTAAATTCAGAAATATAGACAGTTTTCAGAACACCACAATCTAACGTTATCTTTTTTAACAAGTTCGTGACATTTATTGCTCCTTAAATCTGATTAGTTGTTGAAGACCAACAATAAGGTCTATCGGATTTGCTGCAGTAATTTAATTTCTCCAAAAACTTTAAGGATCACTCAAGTGGAAAACAAGTAGTCGATATTTCAAGTCAGTACATATAATTACTGGTTGACTACTGGTTGACCAATTTAGTTAGACAGACGATTTTCAAGCAAGCATGTGAAGTCTAATCATCACCTCTGAATTTCTAATTCAAATGAGGACGCTTTTCTTTGGAACTACTGAGTAGCAGTGACACGTTTCATGGACTGCTTGACATCCTACGATTTTTATCAGTAATCAATCAGTTTGGGTAGCCATATTTTCTGTGAGTGTGGCTTTTAGGATGTAAAGCTCAGAGTCAACGCTTTTATTCACAAAGATGACAGTTCAACTCTAGTGTCTTCGTTGCATATATTCACTACTGTTTACAATGTTTTAAAGACAATCAATGTTTTACTATTCTGTCTGTTCAGTATTTTCACAGTGGATTTTGCATATGAATCAATTTACTACTTAAATACACATGATGGAGTATAAATGACTGCAAGAAAACTTTTATTGCTTTTACTATACTGAAATCAAAGCAAACAGTTTCAAATATGAAAAAAAAGGCGTTGAACGTAGAATTATACCTCTCTTCAGAGATATCATTCTCAAGCTGCACTTTCTCAAATGTTCTTTGCTAAATTATCTTAGCGTGTATCACTTAAATTTTCCGGGTAACAGATTGCGTGACGTAGAAAGCGTTGATCGGATAAGCAACGAAAATAAAATTGAGTAAATTAGGTATTTAAATTGAGTAACGTAGTATTGTAGCAACAGAAGGCAAGACATGGAAGCTAAGATATACGTTCAATTGATGCAACCGCTGTTCATTTCTATACAGTTTTTATTCATTAACTAATCACTGAGCGTGTGATTTTGGTTTACATCGAACGACATGAAATAGAATGTTCAAATACATAAATAACATTCTGCTCCTAACGCAGTAGTGGACTGTGAGAATAATATTCTGACTCTACCAACAAATGGAATGTTGAAACAGATATATCGTATTCTGTTGGTAATGTCGAATTGAACTATGGGAATATGTGAAAATAATATTCCGTTGGTACTCATTGTTTGCATCACACCACCACATTATAATTGAACAAAGTGAGTAAAATTCAACTAAAAGTTGAACTGGAGTCAAGTCAAGAACATTGTGTTAGTAAGGGCTAGAAATTCAATGGGCTCTGAGTTGAGATAGGAAAATTATGTAATTGAACAGCAGAAAACGAATAATTGTAAATTCAGTGTTAAGATAGATTAGTTCCGTTGTAGATTGGATGACTGAACAAACTTCTTTTGTGTATGTGGAGTTCAGGATTTAACACGTGATGAATTGCCGTTTTTTCTACTCTTTTTGACGAGGTCTGATTCATGCTGTTTTAGCAAGATTCACACGTATCCTGTAGTTGATGACATTGCAGTTCGTTTGTGAGTGGGTCAACTGGATGTTGAGATTCTTTGATCAGGTGTTCCAGGATATAGCTTTTGTGGTTGGAGTGGGGACCTGTTTTCTCCATTAAAAAACGATGACTGTGCTTAGGTGTTCGATGATGTATTTGGATAGCAATTGCTGTGTATGGCCGACATTCCTAGGTCCACACCAGCAGGTGAATTTGTTGATGCACAGTGATGAGGCCAACAGTGGTGGCTTATCCTTCACGACGTTAATGCGAATCATTGGTATTGTTGAGAAATTCAGCTGAAGTCCAGCCTGAGAGACGGTTCACTTCAGTGAGCATAAGAACAGGTTGTTCCCCAATATTTCTGTTGATGTCGAGCCAAAAACTGTGGGTAGTTTTCGTAGTTTAGACTTTAAGGTATAATGAACGAAATGTTCTAGGTAGCCATTTTCTAGGCGGATTATTCGCGTAGTGTTCAGCTCCTCTTCCATACAGTTAGGACTATATGTTCTGAGAATTCTGGGGCTCATCCAAGTACGAAAATTAGTGAATTGTTCGTTCCATGTCAGCTTTCCACAGATGGATCTTCCAAGTGTTCTATCTTTCTCACATCTTGATGAATGAACGTCAAAACAGATATTTTTGTGTCTGACTCCTTCCCTAATGTGAACTGGATTCCAGGAAGACAGAGCTTTTGAAAAAGTCGGGGGTGTCTTCTAAATTTAGATCACTATCGAAGATAAGGAAAGTATCGTCCAAGTATCTCTCTCTTTTGAAAGCCGAAATTGTCAATCATTTTCTTCATGTATTTGTTTTCTAGTTTTGACATGAAAAATAAATCCTCAAGTGACGAGCACGGTGGTGAGCCTGTAGAGTTGTGCCATTCTATTTTCTGTATGTTTCTTCACTGAAGGAGAATGGGACTTTGAGAGTGCATCTTGAAAAGCAGTTCCTTGAAATAGTCAGTGCGTATGCCGATGTTTATCCTCTTTGAATCAATATTTCTGCATATGCAGCATATATTGTTTTTTTTATATTTCTGGGATGACTAAGGTATTAGGCAACGCCTGGAAATTTGAGATAGTCCCGTTTGACTGTCATAAGTGATTGATTATCCCGGTATACAAGAAGGGAGACAAGTCTTCTTGTGATAGATTTTCACATGGGGATTGGCTTGACTAATTATGGTATCTAGAGTTCCAGACTCAATAATCATGCGTAGATTAATTGGTGCTACTCGTGGGAGAAACAAACACAAGGAAGTCGAGCAGGCTTTAGACTAACATGGAGCAGGTAAACCATCATATCATGTCTTATTTCTCGACGTGAAACTGTCGTTTGATTTCGTCGACCGTAAGGCATTTTGTCACTCTTTGACCGTGTGCGGATACCGAGAAAATACATGTCACTGATGAAGGCACTCACTCTGGTCGAACTCATGCTATCAGTCAGTTGAGAGCCTAAGGAGGGTTGTCATCTAAGGTTTTGACCGCAATTCTCATTTCTGTTTAATTTCATCACAAATTTAATAATTTACTTAATTAACTCTTACTAACTTCAGAGACTCAAGGATGGTCTAGTTATCTTGTTGACTTAGAATATGCGGATGATATAATCTCCCTCCTAGGTGAAGACGCTTACAAAATACAGAATAGTCTTTTGAAAACGCCTTGAGCGTCATCAATCTTCGAATCTTTGGCACGAGATTCACTCCAAATTCCAAATGAAAGATCATGTGTGTACAGGACTAATGGACTGCATCGACTAACTCTTAGCTGGCTTAAATATAGGGAGTGAGTGAATTGTCGATTAAGCGTGTCGGCCACCACTACACTTACTTGCGGGATTGCGTCAGCCAGCCAGCTCCAGTGGATCGTCCGCTAATGAAATCTCACCAGTGATAAACAAGTCTCGTTTGGTATTTGCCAACAACTTTCTCCATCTCTGACTTAGTAGACGTGATATTCAGCTGGCTGACTACTGCCCAGAGGACGTGTATACTGCTCAACATTAGCAACACTTTGCTCCGTCCTTCTTTATGACTAGCAGGCTAGCTGTGTGATATGTTTCAGCCATTAATGAGAGTGGAAGACATGAAAATGCCGACCAGTCAGCCTTCTTTGATCAAAAGTGTCTGCGTCGCATATACTACGTGGCGTGTTAGATTAGTTGTCAGGTGTAATTGGGTGAGTAATATTGAGGCGAAGTGTGGCATCGGTCGAATGCTGCTAGTGAATGAGGAAGGAAAGTCATCGATGGACAAGATTGTGAAGCAGCTACATGGATTTATCGACATGGTTATGACATGTGCTGCGCATATACGCCTAACCATCGTTTACCTCAATGAGCGGTGCCAGCCTCTGACATTGTTTATTTACCGACGGAAAAAGGGTTATTTGGAACTGGAGCTCGGAAAAAGGGTTAGTTAGTTAGTTCGTGCTTTACACTATTTTCATCACATAAAATACGTGACACATATAGTTCCGTGGCAGATCTTATACTTCAGTGTACGCGTTTAAAGCCTTTTGATGAAATGACTTCTCGCTCTACCTGAGGGGAAGATGCAAGAGGAAAGCTGCTGGTTAAGATAACACCCACGGTTTGACAATATCCGTTTAACAAATTTATTGCATGAAATGAAGTGCCTATCATCAGTCACGATCTTGACGACAGGACGCAATGGGATACCACTACTCAACCTACCGATAGTCTTCAGACTTCTACGAAGTATTTGTGTCATACAGTATTTTTAAGCAACCTAGGAATGAATTAGGGTAAAGAATGAAGAAGAATAGGTAAGATGCAAGCGTTTGCAAACTGTAAGAAGAGGAAGAGTGACTGAGTTATGTTTGTCTGAGTTATGCTTAACACAGAGATTTAATCATACAGTTATTTCAATTACAGAGCATCAGATAGTAGGCATTTAATGAGGAAGCTTAAAATGTATTTGAAGCTGAATTATTCAAGTTTATCGTCTGAACTTTGAGATTAGTAGAGTGCCTTGATCTGTCAGTTTCTTTTTTGACTATGTAGTTATTAGTAGCTACAGAAACGCAGAAACACAAGATGCCTACAGTTGCACCAGAGGGATAGCTGCACACCTGGATCACTGGAAAACTAACCCATCATTCGGTGTTGTCTTTTTTACAGTATAAATGCATAAATGTGTTTGCAACTTTTGCTTAAATACAGGAATAGGCTTGACATTATCTTTTAATAGGTTTTTCGTAAATATATGAATAAAAACCAAATTTTAATGTTACTTGCAATTAGCCAGTTTGTGAATGAAAACGTTTTGTGCAGATGATTAATGAGGTTACATTTTTAATCGTCTCCATTACCAGCGTTGCACGTGTGAAACAATTAATTCACTGGTCGGTGTGCAATTCACTATTCGCCTGCACTAAGATTTCCAGAGGCACCTACTTTCACTATATCATATTTAAGTATTGTAGCAATTAAAATGATTTGTTTCCTTTGATGCATCTTAGAAAGACATTAACTAATAAGCGGTTCGGTACACTGAAACATTTTCAGTCTATTTTTCTCCTTTACCTTCTTAACAAACATGTGATTTATGTTGATCATTGAAATATTTTTGTTTTCCACTTTTTGTTTATCACATGCTAAGGAGAAAAATGGAACACTGAGCAAAGTAAAACCGACAATCTACCTAAAGCTTTTCTAATTGGATATAATACAAAATGAAAAAATGCAGCCATTTAAAAAAAGTGCTAAGTATTTTCATCGGTGGTTAATGGGCGGCCTGTCTAAAACTTGGCCTATTAGAACAAACCGAAATCAATGTAGTCTGCATATAGTTGCTCTTATTCACTCTCCTTATATCTAGTAAAATATCACTTCTAATCGTATGGGTTTACTCTGTTGGCGTATATTTAAAGCGCTTTCGACCTGCTCATACTCAAGTTTCTACTAAACATGTGAAGAAGCATTATCCAGCTCGATGGATGGCAAGATTATCCCAATGCATGAGGTGAGCGTTCCTCACTGGTGTGTCCTTACTTCACAAAATGTTCCTCTAAACGTTTTGTAATTGGTCCTCGACAAAATGTTATCGTGTATTTCTCGAAGGAGACAGAGAAGAGATATCCTAATGATGGATCGGTTTGTGTTTCAGGTGGAACAGATAAAACTTTGTTACACGATCCACTGTTAGTCAATTAATCTTTTATTTGAAAATGGTGGATGACGAGGGAATATCATGTTATAAACTGCGGTGAAAATTCTTTATTTTATATGTACATTGTTCAGAATAAAAGTATTGGCATTATTATTATTAACATAGGTAGATTTCCTGCCAGCCTCACACTTGGTCCAAGTTCGATTCCCGGCAGACACACGCCTGAATTTCAGCTTACCGACAGTTTGATGTGAGCCTAGTAACTACACCTACCTTGTAAGAAGACAAGCACTACTAAAAACGCCAGTGGCCAGGCATGAAGCCGTAAATTCCACTTGGTATGCAGGGGAATGAATAAAAATTCCAAATATTGAAATAATGACTTTGAAAGGAGTAAAACCGAATATCTAGATATGATAGAGAAGATTTGTAGCTCAGGTGTTCTGTGAGCTGGGTAGTTAATTTGCGAAGCTTTCATCGCCCTACTAGGCGACATCTTCAGAGCATACTTTTCGTCACGGAACGATGTGATCACAGGTTTGATACTTATTTGTATGCTTCAGTTGATTTTGTAATTATTGTCCTTTTATCTCCTAGAGTGTATATCACTGTTCTGATGTTTGAATATAATTTGTTGACTTAAACCCTTCTTATTTATTTTTATTCCTGGTTAATCTCTAGCTCGAGTGCTTCTCTTTGTGGTTGTGTGATGATATTGACGATATGTTACTTCGCGACTCTGGTCTTGTTTGTATGAGTCACGGTGATTTTGACTTTGGGCTGTCTGCGGGATTTGTCTAGTGTGTGATTCTCGCTGAAAACTTCTGATTCCACACTGTTTGGGAGTATTCTGCTTGATTCTAAGGTTTTTCTTACGGTTGATCTTCGATTAACTAATTCTGTGTCGGAAGTACATGTTTTGCACTTGAGAACTAATTTGATCTGGATAGCTATCCAGCGGTTTTGCTGAGATAATTTTAAGTTATGTTATTAATATTATCGCAAGTAAACATCTTGTTGTGATCGGGGCTATTTCGTAACTTTAATTAACTCAAGGAAGTTTTGGTCAGCTATGCGGCAGAACACAGACAGCAGTTACTTGTGTTCAGACCACGAGATATCGATTTCGGTCGTTACGCTTCAGTTCATTATATAGACAGTAGAAGTTTTGTATACATTCCAGGTTATTCTTTTCTCCGTGTGTTTCGCAATCAGACTTGTAAACCCTTACTAACATTGTTACAGAAGAAGGTAAGACACGGGGGCCAATATATATATATATATATATTTTCAAGTGATCAAAACGCTGTTTATAACTATAGAGTTTATATTCATTAACCAGTCACTGATCTTGTGATTTCGGTTTACATTCAACGACATGAAATAGAATGTTCAAATATGTATATGTAGTATTCTGTTGCTAACGCAGTATTGAGCTGTGGTAATACGTAAGAATCATATTCCGTTGAAACACACTGTGTGTATCACACTACCACAATATGTCTAAAATGAATCATTTATTAGCATTTAATAAAATTGCGATAATTTAAAAAATCCTCCACTTATCTATACAAAGATTTCACATATAATTTGAGCTGTTGTGTACAATAAATTCTCTGATGTGAGGGGTTTTCCCCTCTGAAGATATACTATCTATTAGATCTTGTTGTGATGTTCGACTTTGAACACATTCTCGTTCAAACCAGAGAAAATGCCTACTGAAAACTCCGTATTCATTCATATATTCGAAAGAGTAAATTTAGTTACGAGAATCTCAATCAATCGTCCAACCATTCAACATTCAAACTCATTTAATGGAAGATTCAGCATGCTGCAGTTTCAAACCACTTAAACAAAGCGTATCTGTCATTCAGACCTGAATATCCACTAACAACACAAACAGCGAACTTGCATGTCAGCAATGTATATGAAGTATTGGTTTACAGGGGTTCGATTGGCTACGAGCTTGTTGACACGAGTTGAAATCAGTTTGAAAACCATTGAAAAGCCAGCTCGAAGTACTGCCAGACAGCCGTCTGCGCTGTCCTAATGCTTGAGATTCTTTGGCAGTAAACACCCACCGAACCGAAGGTCTTCCATTTACGAGGCTAGACAAATTATAAAATTAATTAAAATGTCTAAATAAGTATAAACATTATAAATTCATAGTCCAGGAGGCATTTTCCAAACATTTCGTCCACGAAAAAGACAGGCATGTGGGCGAAGTAATTTGTTTCCCACTGAACTCATCAAAACTGTCATACATGAAGCTTATCGAGTACTGTCGACCTTAATTATTACGTAACTGAGGTACAA
Organism: Trichobilharzia szidati; assembly: GCA_944472155.2. NCBI lineage: Eukaryota > Metazoa > Platyhelminthes > Trematoda > Strigeidida > Schistosomatidae > Trichobilharzia > Trichobilharzia szidati. The sequence goes on from OX235279.1 coordinate 44,323,982, forward strand.
CAAGTTTACTCTCACCTTGTGAAAATGCATTTGAAAGATCAACAAGGCAACATGCTTCTTTAAATCAATGGGTTACCTAAATTTTCCATCCACCATAATGCATTGTAGTATATACTCCATTTCACATTGTTTTAATCATCTAATTACCATAGTGAGTCTTAATGTATACTGACGCACAGTTTCAAAAGTAAGGAAATGGAGGAACAGGACTGTGGAGTAGTGTTTCGACACACTCTAGATGGAAAAACATTGCTCCAGATGACATTTTTTTCCTTCACGTTCCCCAGTGGAACATAGGGCTTCAAGCTAGTGGCTTGAAGTTTCTGTAGCAGTGTTTGCTTTTACAGGACGGCTTTGCAAGCCTCAAGCCCAACCTTTCCTCTTCACCAGCATTATTTCTGATCGAACCCCGGAGCATGTGCATGGTCGGCGAGCGTTCTAACTCCTATGCCACCGACGCACATCAGATGATATAGTATCAGCGAATATATATAACTGCACGACCGAAACAATACAAAATGCTGACGACGAGTTATGGTAGAATTTTGATTGGTGGAAATTGTGGTAAACCCCCCCTCAGTAATTTAGGCAGGGGCCACACGGGTTTCAACTCCAGCGTCACAAAGAAATCTACCATGACTGAATGATAATTCTGTCGCAAAACATGTCTGAAATGACTTTGTTCACGTGCTGATAACGTCATGATCCACACAGGCGTACTGATTAGAATGAAACTATTGTTAAATTCCTGCGATGAAAGTCAGGCGGAAGTACTTCGGAACTAAGTCTAGGTCTAAAGAAAACTGTTTGCTAGAAGATGAGGTGTGCGAATAGGATCCATCCAGAATAGTTATCTACGTACTGCGATAGGTTAGTTATGTAACAGTAACTTGCGACTATTATTTCTCAAAAAACTGGAACACCTTGACTCGAAGGGGTTAGGTAAATAATTCCATAAAACGTAGTAATAAGATGACCTAGTTTGTCTGAATTGTGTAATGTGAATTTGAGCACAATACATTTCGAACGATTTGATCAGACCCTAACTCGTCATAGGAATATTATTATGTATGAAATTAGTGAAGATATCGGAGGTGAGAAAATGGACTTAGGTGCAGTTAAAAGAACATATTGAAGGTAACAGTTGGAGGACAGTAAACCAAAACAAGAAGGCAATATAGCACATCTGCACTGGCTGTCAATGTCAAAACAAAGTTTACCAAAGAAACTTTTGATTTCATGACGAGTTGTTCTTCTGATGTACGCACAGAGGTGGCTTAAACATCTTAATTCTTAGCTGCGGTTTCCACAAGACCTAAGGTGTGCCATTCCTCAAACAAGTTATACAGACGATAGGTTTGAAAGACGTGTGGAAAAATCTGTGTTATATTTTGTCTCTTCTACAATATGTCTCACAATAGAGGTGTTTGACCATCTGTTAACAACATTAATGCGCTCTCCGAATTCAATTTGATTCTGAAGCCAGACATATAGGAATCATATGCTCTACAGCCCCTAATTGCAGTGGTCAATGAGTCCTCCCTCCTGTCTTTGTGTGCCCACACGTACATTTCAACTGGTAAAACAGTGTTGTAGGATGTGATATCACTTTTCGCATTTTATGAGGATTAAGATGGGCATTATGTAGGTTTCACATTCTCCATTATTATTTTGATCTCAGTTTCACAAAAATTCACATTTCTTTTAACCGCAGAGTTCAATCTTCATTAAGTTCCCAATGTGCTATGATCACTCATGTGTTGTAGGGTAGCTCGATGTATATGTCTTTCTTAGTGGCGCGTTGGAGAGTGGCTCTTGGTGTTCCACTGACCATTTTATAGTATCTCCTTATGAACTTGTCTGAATTAGTACTATGAACCGGAGTTTGTGACAGTTTTCTTCCTTCACCATCATCATCAAGTTTATGTCCTCGATGCGTATTCATTGGATTCTCCTGAAGAGGAGGCCCCTCACTCACTAAGGCCTTTTTCTACCGGAAAGGTCAGAAATTGTGATAATTAGGATACTGTCCTGTCCAGATAGGTTTTCTGCAAAAGGATCGTTTTAATGACCCATCACGTTGTCCGTCGACTTAGCAGTATGTATCTAGGATAGATTAACAAGTTCCGTTCTCTTACAGTTGTAAGTGATATGCTATTCTGAACTTTTGTAGAAATTTATATTTGTAAAATCTTAGCGAAATTAAAATGATCAATTCCAACGGTTCGTTAGGCAATCTGGTCCGAACCTCTTCAGGGAAATTAATCGAAATTATGAAAACCAAGGTTCATATGTAAAAGACATCTCTTGTTTTAAAAAACTTTGTCCAATCGTATGAGTCATGAAACAGGTATAAACATGTATTATTAACAAAACTGTATGAGGCAGTAACTCATCTAAGAAGACATTGCGAAATGGTCGCGCTATGTCGTTAATTGGCAGAAGTTAGAATTCAAGGACCACTGGATCGGGTCCCAGTGGCTCAATGGTCTACGAGCTCGCCTTGTAACCAGAAAGTCCTGGGTTCAAATCCCGGTGGGTGCGTACTGCTAAAGAGTCCCAAACTAGGACGAAACAGCTGTCCAGTACTCCCAGGTTTTCCAGTGGTTCTCTAACTGATGTCAGCTCATGATGAAATCCTCCATGCAATTAAAACTGTATGAACTGTGATCAAAATTTGACTTCAGACTTTCACAATTAGCCCACTCTTGCTAAACAATGTAAATAGAGTGTACTTTTATAAAATTATATTTTCATCATATTACGTTAAACTAAAAGTACTTCTCACTCGGTACCCAATTATTTTGGAACTATTCGGTCAAATCTTGATCACAGTTCATATGAATTATTCTGAACTTCATTCATTCGATTTAAAATGCAGGTGGCAGAACAAGGCTTATCAACTTATGATTACTATGATAACTACGTACACTTTTATAAAGTGGTACATTTTCAATTAAATCTTCAGATAAACGCTCAAATGACTACATAAAGATGTAGATCTGCTAAAGGGGCCTCGATGGACTTCCCATAATAACACCATCAACCTAATAGAAACAATCGCCTTCAAATGTAAACGTAATACTGAGAGTACAGAGAAGTAATAAATCGTTTAAATAATATATAGGAAACGGAATTAGATAGTTACGTACGGAAATGTATTCACACAGAATGCTAATTGTTTCAAATATAAAACTACATTAGTGAACAAAGAGTTCGCATTAAAAGAATAGATATTTTTATTATTTATAATATTTATACCACCACGGTAATTAATCAGTTCAAATGTATTTTTTCAATGCATACTTAGAGAATTGTCTTTTGACTGGTGTTTAATTATTCCAATAATCACTGAGTAAGTTTATGTTTTGTTGATCTATACACAGACAATGCGAGAGGCAGATGATTACTGGGATTATGTATTTTGAGTAAATCATGCATGTGTGTGAATTTACATTCTGATGGATTTAAACAGTCGAATGCAACTTTGCTTATAGCATTCAAGCCAAACAATTTCACTAGATTACCTGTCACTGGCCTTGCAATAACTGAATATCTTCTGAAGAGTGATCACTGCTGAATTTACTTTCATCGTCGTCACGACTAGGTAGCATTTTCGGATTTGCAATCACTTTTTCTCAAGATGACCACTCCAGAACCTTTATCAGGTTTCGTAATAGTTATATTATGGATTTCCGCTAGCTCTTTCAAGGCTTTGAAATTCTGAGAAGTTAAAATGCTTTTGCGTTTTTTGGATGATCGTTTGAAAACTGATGAGCTATATCCACCATGTTGGCTTTAAACCAATCCCTATCTTGATCGGATGCTGCGGCGAGAGGTTTAAGTTGTTCGTACAAGTTTTTGACCTCACTGTGGAAGGCTTAATCCGTAAAGTGCATACGAGGAACACCGAAATTTCTGTCCAAAGTATAAAGCTTCTTTCTGATGAGTAGATTTTATGATTGTATCTGCCGAAATAAAAGTTAAAATAATAAAAAATATCCAATTGTAAGATTTAACAGTATGAAATATCCCCGTATCATGAATTAAAAGTTAGATTGAACGAAGAATATTCTCCATACTAAGTTGTCTTCAGGTTGTTACTGTTATAAAACATAATATTTGTCGTCGGTACAAAAACGGCCACTTATGATGCGGATACATTTTTACACATAATAACAGATTAGAGAGAAACGAACAGGAAGTTCATCAAAGACGACCATATTTTCGGCGATTTCATTCTCAAAAGCAACGATACAATCATATTTATACACTTAAGTTTACGTAGATACATTTATTATTTATTTAATTCCACATAGTAACGAAGGAGAATAAAGGTCATAGTAGTTTTCGAGTTCATATGGAAGTCTGAAGGTGTGAATTTAGATAACAAGGAGATTAGAGACAAGATTACAGAGTATCAGATCAATCCGTGGTCATACTCGAAAATGCAAATCTAATCCTCTTAAAAATTAATCTGATGCTCACTAGTGACTTGCTACAGGGCGGGGTTTCCAGGAGTTCTAGTGAGAAGTCTTGACCAGTGAAGTCCATCCAGTCAAGTGTGAGGATGGAGTTCTAACCGATGACATTGGTTGGTGGTCACGGTAAACCACGAATTGGGATAAGTGAGAATTCATGCACTGGCCACTGAATCGGATCCCTGTGGCTGAATGGTATACGAGCTTGCCTTGTAACTGGGAGGTCGTGGGTTCAAACCCCAGTGGATGCGTACTGGCGATGATTCCCAAACCAGGATGTAACAGCTGTCCAATACCCTGTGCTGGTTTTCGATGCTACTCTAACTGATATCAATCCGTGGTCAAACTCGTAAAACAAACCTACTCTTGAAGATTAGAAAATAGTTTTTTAGCGACTAAAGGTATCAATCAATATGATGAGCATGGGAACCGATTGAAAGAATAATAATTTGAAACAGAAAATGAAAGAGAAGTAGGAAGTACAACTTATTCTACATACACTGTAATTATTTTCTAATCCTCTGTAATCTTGTCTCTAATCTCCTTGTTATCTAAATTCACACCTTCAGACTTCCATATGAACTCGAAAACTACTATGACCTTTATTCTCCTTCGTTACTATGTGGAATTAAATAAATAATAAATGTATCTACGTAAACTTAAGTGTATAAATATGATTGTATCGTTGCTTTTGAGAATGAAATCGCCGAAAATATGGTCGTCTTTGATGAACTTCCTGTTCGTTTTTCTGTAATGTCCCGATGGGTATTTTCTAAGATTTGAAAAAATAACAGATTAGATATGGTATTAGATGGTTGGAGGCAATCGGCAGGAAACCTTGCTCTACTTGGATTTCGTCCTAGCTGACATTCATCAAAGTGTATTTACAGCCTTGAAGGAACTAATGTCCTATCTGAGATTCTAAACAGCGTCCGCTAGTGCTGCAGTCAGAGACGTTACCCTGAGCTATTCGTACTCGCGACTGACTTCCTATAAGACTAATATCAACAATTCAAAGTGGACCGTGACGGCGAGCCCCCTAGAATGCTGGTCACATTGCAGACTTGACTGATAGAACTCACTCTGTATCAGACAAAGAACCAGACACACTACACTAGTGACTGATTAGTCTCGAATCTAAGATTAGTAATGGGGTGACAAATAAATCAATAGTATTTGTGTTTCAAACGTGATCGAAGTTCAGTATACACACTTTCTTAGCTTCGTATCCAAAAGTAATGTGATCAGGTGCTTAGAATTTAGAGTGAGGCTTTAAAAACTGTGTGAAGAAAGAACTCCACGTCATCCAGGATATTCTAAGTGAGAACGGATATCCAGAGATGTTCAATAAAGCCAACATAGGTTACAATATTCATAAGCGCGAATTGGCAACGATGGAGAAGAAGCCTTTATTTTTACGTCTACAATTCAGATGAGATATGCGCTTACTGAGATTACATGACAACGTTCAATGACAGTGTTAAAGGAAGCTTTCTACACTGCATATCTGTCCTACTTAACCTTAGCTCTTCTTTATGCATATATTCCATTTCAGCTGTTCCTCCGGTTCAATTAATATGAGGCGTACAACTAGGCAGTTTTGTCTACAGTTTCGAGAACATTTACCAGCTTGATTCAGAAAGGGGGAAATCGAATGCAAAAAAGACCAATTCTGTCACACTTGGTCAATACTGAACATTGCATCTACACCAACATAGCCTTCGGAGTTATATATTAAATTCCGAAGTCTTTATCGCGTACAGTGCTCTTACGTCTCCTACATATAGCTGAAGCTGTTGTAATAATATCTACTAAACCGGGACTTATTATCCAAATAGAACAAGTTCTTCGCTTGTTCCAACAGTGGCCAGACTTGGACTGAAGTTTCTTCTTCTCTCGAAGAGTGTTTTTTCCACTAATCCCTTCTGGTTTTTGCTTTGCTTATTGCTACAATTATTGTTATTCGTTATACTTTTACCTTTTATTCAAACATTTTTTCAATACAATCGGATTTTCCATTTATACTTTATGGACTTATTAATAGTAATACTATCTCTTTCCTCACTATATGTCTCCATCTATTTCATTTCACGCATTGGTTACTTCATGATGAACTTCTCATTGCAGTCTTACTATCTCGTCTTTCAATGCATAGTGTTTTGTACTAGCCACTCACCTAACACTTTTCACGAGCTCGAATCGGTAATCGTTTTTCCCTTCTTTCGACTGTATGCATCTATTATGACTAATCACCATCGGCATCTTGAATTAAGCTCAACATAACTGTCACTCAGGTACTAAGTATTCTGGCACCTTATAACTAATCTGTTGTTATTCGACATGAAAATTTATCCACTGCATAACTGGCCGTCATTATAACGACTATAAATATTATATATTATATTTTATAATTTTAAGAACCTGAAGGTGACAATATAATGAGAAAGAATACTCTTCGTTTAGAATGACTTTTAGACACCAACTTGATTTTGTCGAATGAAAAGAAACGAAATGTTTTCATGTTTCCATTCTACCTCTTCAAATCAACAATTTGAATATTAGGCTCATTAGAGAAACTTTGTTGTTTGTTGTGCTGAAGAGTAGCGGATGTTTTCCTTACTTTTAGTGATAAACAAGTGAATAAATAGCATTGTTTTGGTTTTGCCCACACCGCTTCACATCATTTTTAAATTTTAAATTGAACTAAGCTAAACAATAATGGAATATACGGACGAGTGAAGTCGACATGCGTCTATGCATGTATACGTGGTAATTTTGTCAAAACAGTACGAATCGAACTTCTTCAAACAGAGCAGAAGCAACAGCACTTTATCACTTGTTAAATTCTGAGTTATGCACGCACAAAAGAAGTTGGTTCAGTCATTCAATCTATAACCGACCTGATCTATCGTAACACTGGAAATTTAACATTTGATGTTTTCTGTTTCTTAATTGTATTATTTTCTCCTCTCACCCCAGAGCCCATGAAATTTCTACCCCTTATTATCACACTGTTGTTAACTTGACTGTCGTTCAACATTAGTTAAATTCCACTCGTCGTCTTCAATCATACCACATCACTCAGTGTACTTATTGATTTTAGTTTCCAACCGATTAATGCTTTCTACGCAGTGTAATTTCTTACGTGAAACGTGTACAGTTCTTATGACACGCATCTTTGGAAATATTCCTTTTATTACCAAGATAATTTACCTTATAGCATATGCGATTGTACAGCTTGGGAATGATATCTCTCTTATATGACTCATCGAGGATTTCCAGGTATGAATGTATCCTAAAGCATTCTGTTTAAATACAATAGAGTATAACTCCATTATAGATAAGATTTTATTTTGATAAATCACACAGTGTTGTAGAGTAATATTTATTGATGACGTTTCGAGCATAAACTATTGCTCATAATCATATCAAAGTACGACGCTGAAGTAAAATATAAAATTGGTTACTTCTATCAAATTATTTTCCTTCATCGTTGTTAATGTAGTCTGGCAGGGGTATAATAATTTTCGATTAGAGGCTTTTGTGGGACGAAGTTTTTAATATCAAAAAAGGTACACATTCTAGCCAGAGTTTCATTGTAGCACAAGTTATGCAAAATATATTAGAATCGAGTTTCAATTCATTTCCATTAGCACTTGAACACAGGTATAGCACACAAGCCAACCAACACAATCACTCCATCCGACACTGTGCATATCGAAAGATTCAACAGAAAATCAAGATAAAATTAATACCATTTACAAATAAACTGCATACATGAACTGAGATAAACTCTACATCGGTCAAAGTGGGTGTCGTCATCGTATCTGAATCGAAGAAAATAAGTCAGCCATCAAAACTGGCACGATATTTGTTCCTGTTTCATATCGATGCATGTAGATAATTACGGATATCAGTCTGATGATTGAGAGAATGTAGAGAGTTTGAATAGAGGAAACCCTGGGAGAAATGCAGTCTGGGAATTTCTAGAAACCTGTGTGGTACTGAGAATAGTTTGGCAGCGATTAACAAACCAAATCTAGCAACATGTACATCAAGTGAAAAAGAAAAAACCATATGAGAAGAAAGTTAGGATTCCAAGGAACAGAAATAATCAGGAAAGGTGTGTAAATTAACAGAGAACGAATCATGACAATGGTTTTCTGTCAGGAGAGAGATACGTAACTATATCATCAGTCATTCATGGAATGAGAATTTAAATAAGTTTATTTCACGTTGAAACCGGTACTGTAGCGATTTTGTCTAGATGGTTGGCAACGGAATCAGCTCCTCAGAGAACACCTATAAATCAAAAGCTAATTACATTCTCAGGAACTGCATTTTTCATTTCAGACGAGTGAACAGTCTTCAGTGTTCACAAAACTTCATTGAATTAATGGTGATTTTGCTTCAGTATTTACCCATTATTCTTACTAGAAGTTTAAAACTTTTTTTCCACATTGTTTGATGAAATGCATCTTGACAAGTGCTCACTACTGGAGAGTTCAAGACCACAACAAAATCGCCTTCTGCTGCTCCCTATTTTTCAAATGCCTCTCTAACTCATGTATTTTGATCAGTAGCACGATCAGTCATGAGATCACTTAAATTCCAAAGAAAAACCAGTGCTTGAAAAGTGCTGTAACGTTGACTGACCTTAGATTTTATGCTTGGTTCCATGCAGATAGATTAATAAAAGGAGACTGTATGATATATGCCTTTCGTGAAGTGGCACCAGAATTTTTATTTGGAGAGTATTAAGGCGTTTCAATAACTGCACCAAAGTAAACAAGCATGATTTCATAATATACGTTTAATTCCATATTAGTTTGTTTATTAGATATATCACACAGTGAAACAATATTGTTTACTGGATGACGTTTCGAACAAAATTTATTGTTCATAATCATATCAATTACAATGACACGACTTCGAAACTTGGGTTTTAAAGTTTTCTTTGTCTTTTACTATTTGTCGTCTTAGGGGTAGTAGAATTTTGCAGATATCTGGGACAGATGTTGAATCATTCCTATTAGACGGGTCCCAGATATCTAGAAAGTTCTACTACCTTATATATATAGCCGCATCCTAGAGAGAATAAAAGATGCACTGGATACTGAACTCTGTCAGCCAGGAAAGATGAATCATGCGCTGATTAAATTGAAACTCTACGCATCATCATCGTCACCAAACAGAGCAAAAATTGGCAATCACATCTCATCCTATCTCAATTTTATCTAGTAATTTGAAAAATCCTTCGGCAGACAGTCTTGGCCGAGAAGTAATTTAGAAAGTAATTCAACACTACGGTGTGTCCAGTGCTTCAAAAATTTATCAACCTGATTCAACCAGAGCTGGCTACATGATAGTGCCACGTGTCAAGTGACCCAAAACCGAAAACATATCGAAGAAACTTAAGTGAAGACAGGAGTGAGACAAGTACACCTCTTATCCCGCACAGTGATATTCCTAATCGTGGTGGACTGGATTATGCAATACACCACGTGGGGAGCGAGAAGATAGGAATACATTGGACAGACCCGTGAGAAGACTCTTGAAGATCTAGATTTCGCGCATGTATGACTTATGCTTAGTGTCACACAAAGTCGAAGACTTACAGGCAGGTGAAAGCCAACAGACTGGCTTGAGAGGCTGACAAGCAGCGAAGACAGGGTTTCAGGAGAACTTAGAGAAGACGGAGTTGATGAAGATAATCAACCAACCAGCAAACAGATCGACCAACCAACAGCAACATCCAGTGGCAATCACCATCAACGGGAGAAATTTGAAAGAGGTGAATTCCTGCCTTCACTTATCTGGCTATGCAGCATCGTCTCAAGTACAGACAGGTGGAATGGATGAAGATGTCGGAATCAGCCAGCCAGCAGAATCGGAGAAGCAACGCAGCGTACCTTCATCAATCCAAAATCAATTTGGAAATCTCCTGAACACCACCTCAGCATAAAGAAAAAGATTTCGATTTTCAAAGTCAATGTTGAGTCAGTCAGTTGTTGCTATCATATAGGTCAGAAGCGTCGCGTACGTGTTGCCCGAAACATATCCAGCAGCTGGTTGCAGGCATTCATCAACATTTGTCCATTTCGCCAGCTCCATATTGAAGATCCAAATGGCCGGCCAGAGAGAAAGTAACTCCCAAGTAACTTTGGGAGCTAACCAATCAAGAACCTGTTGCTTAAAGAACATGTAGGAGAATATGGAGATGGATGGGGTATACGCCACTGAGGAAACCGTCAAGTGGCATCTGACGCAATGCAGGTTATCACTCTAGTGGAACCCGAATGGAACGAACGATGAGTTAGGCAGTGTGTCGAGTTGACATGGAAGAGACTGCGGACCATAAACAATCGCGGATCCAGCCAGCTAAATAGGACTGCAGAGAACGGAACAAAGTGGAGACGTGCTATTGAAGCCGTGTGTTCCACTCAGAACACAAGGTGACAGAAATAATAATAAATAACAAGGCATGTGATACACTGACTTAGAGATTATCAGCCATGATAGTGTTCATAATTTACTAACTAATTCACTCGTAAAATGTGTTAAAAGACAAAATATTAGAAAATATGTGAGACGAAATCACATGTGTTCACCTTTTCCATTTGCTTTTTTCACTGTTCATGATACCTTCACTCAAACATATGGTTATACAGAATTATAACATACCAGTCTACATATTATTTAACTGTTATGTAATACATTGAACAGAGAAAAAACGAAATTTTACGAAATTATGTTGTTTAAATAAAGCAGTTACAAAAAATAACTTTCTCCTTTTATGTATTCAGTGACGTCGACATTTAACTACGTCAAATTATGAAGGCAGAATATGAGAACATAATCCTTCGATTATTATTATTATTATTAAAAAGGAAGGAATATTAATATTATTTGAACATTCGAATAGAGCAAAAGCAACAACACCAACATACATGGCTGCTGAACAGGATACATTTGTAACAACCTTCCAGTGCTGTTTACTGAGTAAGTCATATATATATAAAGAGGAATAGAATATTTTAATGTTAAACTCTGTGTTTATCAGTATAGTTTCTATCTTTCTATCTATCTACACTCATGAAACATATGGAGGAATAATGTCCCACTGGGTGTGTATGTATATAAGTGTGTATGTATGAGTATCATCATTTTGAAAAGGAAATCAACACTGGAAACAAATTTTTGGTGTTTTTTTGGTGTTGTGATGTTCACATGTTAATTTTTCTCTTCAAATTTATTAACTTCGATTAAATCCAACACTACATCATATTACGTAGAATACTGAAGGCTACAAGCAGGTAGAGTCAGTGGTGGAAGCGCCATTGACTCAGCTAACTAACTAACTAACCGACATTATTGTCAATAGGCACTTCAGTTGTTGCAAGCAGTTGGCTAAAGCTATCTCGTCTCATATCGAACATCCTCTGTACTTATTCGCAAATTTTTTCCTTGTATCTCTCTGGAGAGTGCAGCCAGAAGAAACTTTATGAAAATTTATGATGGTGCAGCTGCTAAATGTAAAAATTCTACCATACCATATTTACTATACGGGTTTTGTGTGAAGATAGAGAGAAAGAGAAAGAGAGTCAGATGTCAGAGAAGGACCTTGAAACTTTATAAACCAGTGAATGAACTGCGAATTAAGTACTGGCAAAGATTACTATTACAGGTATTATCTATGATATTTATTGTCTATTTATAATTCAATATGTTTCCGCCAACCTTCAGTGTTTTGTGGTTTCACTATTATTTTAAATTTTGTGTATCTACGTACTCATATAAGGAGGTAAATTGCTGTGATAAATGTGAAAACGCTGAAACGTCCATCCTGTATAATTATTAGTGTTTGTATTAAAGTGGTCATTATTATTCTTGTGAAGAGTCGCAAAACTATTTGATGAAATTACCAGTTAATCATATAATTTTCCAGGTTTATTCAGACAATTCATGGAAATTTTTCAATTTTCGTCTGATTTAATGTCTTTCTATGAGTTAATCTAATTTACAGAAAAAAAGTGCTTCAGTCTATTTCAACAATTTGATTTCTGTTAAACATTCGGTTTACTGATAAACGAATAATTGATCAAAAATGCTTATAAGAAATTTCAAAAGACTGATTACTGAACAAAGAATATTCACTTAGCTAACCACATTTTCATCAAGTTCTACAATGATAAGCTTCTTTAAGGCTGATGAAAGAAATACTGTTTTCAACAACAATAATGTTGTTTAAGTAACATTGAATCAGTCAGTAATATGAAGAGATTACAGTTCCATAGCGTCTTCAAGTGTGATCATATACCTCAGCATCAACATGCACTGCATTGAATGTCAAGCAGACAAATTATGGAAATAATAACACAGAATTCGTGAATTTATAGGCTCCACAAAGAAGGCGAGTGCTGTAATAGTGGCCGACAGCACCTGATTCTTCTGCAAATACACATAACACCAATTGTTTTAGGCCAGTCACATTAGATTCTGGTGTTTGGCAATTTATTTGGTACTCCATAGATGATGATGATGAAGGATTCTACTGTGCTAGCTTTGTGGCTGGTAGCCTTGTACCACGTGGTCGTCTAACATCCGACATTTGTTAATGATGAGTTTCACTTCACGTTTATTTATTTGACCACACATCACACTGGAAAGTGTTCCCGAGAGAGCAGGAAAAACCAACTTCCTAGAGCGACAATTGATATGATCGCGTCCACCACAAGAGCAGTCTACTTGATAGTTACAAGAATAATAGGTAACCTGTCTAGTCTAAGTACTTCATCTTTCAACTGACTGGTCACAATCAGTCTTGGTGAAGAAAATCTGACTTGTAGTCCATCAGCATGTAAAGCTCTTTGATGAATAGATTTTTCTAACTATTTGGTTATTATTTCACTTGGTACGCCACTTTTGAATTGCAGTCGTATGTGTAAAAGCTTCTATATTCTTGGCTTCATTTTTCACTATGACCTTTTACTGCATAGCTATTTTCAGTTAGATTGTCTGTACATTATATTAGATAAAAAGCTATTTGAAATAGCAGACAATGATGCAGTATTTATAACTGGATGACGCTGAGAGCACAGTTTATTGGTCATAATCATATGATTGTAAGCAATAACTACATTCTACTACATTCCCAATTTAAACACTTAGATTACTGTCGCATACAATCCTTGGTTCATCTCCAATTACATCTTCTGAGCATATAGGTCTAACCATGTGCCTAAGTGTCCCTATTAAATCTCCGTTTTTGTACTGGATAGGAATACAACTATGAAGATGTGTATATCATGACTATTTTCACTTCATCCCAGCAAGACGTGTGGTGCTTGCAATTATAAGCAAATGGCACAGATAATTGTTAACACAAATTTTATTAATTATGAGTTTTTGAGATGACATAAGCTAGAAGATTTTTAAATATTTTGTAACACAATTTAGGTTCTTTTAGTCTATCACTTAATCAGGACTAAGAAAAGACTGATTTGTCAAAGGTTCGGGCAAATAAAACATTACTTGGTGAGAAGTGGTTTGCATTTAGCTGCGTTATCTGAGGAGCTCGTCGATTTAAATGCCACAACGTCGACACAGCACAGGTTTCAACATGAAATAAAATTATTTGAATTCTCCCGCCATCAATGACTGATGACACAAATGTGTTTCTCCCTCCTGACAGAAAACCAACGGCGTGAATCGTTCTCCGGTAATTTACACCTGTCCCTCATGATCACTTTCATTCACTTAGAATTTCAACTTTCTTGTCATGCGATTTCTACTTTCTTGTATTAATTAATAAATTTGACCTATGTTAAGTAGTGTGTTTGTTAATCGCTGGCTGATTATTCTGAGTACTATTCAGGCTTCTAAAAATTCCCTGACTGCATCTCTTCTGGCATTTCAAACGGTCTTAGTATTCTAGCCCTTAGTTACTTCAGAGGTATTCTTTATACATACTGGTGGAGCGAATTTTCTTGTGGTCTTTGATGATGGTTGCTTGTTGGTTGGTATTATGATTTAGGTTTAAACACTTATATTAAATTCTGTGGGTATTCATTCTTTTTTTAATGAAAAGTTAAATACATAAAAGTCAAAACAAGATTTTGAGCGAACAGTTTTTCTCGATAACTTCTTCGTCAGGCTCTACAGTTATAAATCCACGTATAGCCAATAAAGGCAAATGAAAATAATATCAGAAACTGTATTGGGGTGCATGTGTAAGTTGAGATGATAGTCCATTAGTTAACATAGTCAATCAAATGTGTATAGGGTGTATAGTCAGAAAAATGTGATGAAGTGTGAATGAACAATTGGGCGATACAGTGCTGTTTTATAGTCAACAGAATACAAGTGTCACTTGGGTGAGAAAAATGCGATAACCACAAAATACATACAAACACACATTAACAAAGTTGGACACTGAATGTGAGGGCTGACAGGTAATGTCGAATGATAAAATAAAGAGGCTAAATTGTAAATATCCATCTACATATTAAACCGTAGATTAACGAGAGCAATTGAAAGAACTTTTTTTTTCCTTCACGTTCCCCAGTGGAACATAGGGCTTCAAGCTAGTGGCTTGAAGTTTCTGTAGCAGTGTTTACTTTAACAGGATGGGGTTGCTAACCCCATGCCCAACCTTACCTCTTCACCAGCATTTTTTCTGGCTCAGCGAGGTAAAGGAGTGGGTCGGCCGGAGATCGAACCCCGGACAATATGCATGATCGGCGAGCGTCCTAACCGCTATACCACTGACGCACGGACTTTCAGTGCCGTAAATTGCATGTCACTTTCTCAACCAATCCGATATTGACACTGTGCATTAAAGATAGATTACCCAAAATGGCGACATCAATGTGTGTATATAAATTCAACTGCTCCTGTGGAGCTAGTTATATAGGGCGTACCAAAAGAACTGATCTTTACGCACTCGTGAATATATTACGGTCTGGCTTGGGAAAAGCGCAACCAAATCATTAAATAGTGCAATTCTGTCTCATCTAGTGGATAGCGAACACACAAAGTAGGTGAGTCATTTACAGTTGTGTATCGAGTACCGAACAATCTCCCAAAAGACACACGATTACGCCTCCTAGCCATAGCTGAGGCTGTGGAGATTAATAGAGAGAGATCAGACTTATGTGTACAGAAAAATCTTATTCACTCTCTCTGTCTACCCCGGCCCACTATAAGGTCACCAGGATCATAATTTTCCGTATTATTATTACCATTATTATCATTTTGTGATATCATATCTATATTATCCATTTCTCCACTCAGTTTATTTCACCACATTGTTACCCTTAATTTTGTCAAGCTTTGTGATTTTATACTAAGCCTACCAACTCTGTAACATCTTATTACAATTTACAATTTAGCCTCTTTATTTTATCATTCGACATTACCTGTCAGCCCTCACATTCAGTGTCCAACTTTGTTAATGTGTGTTTGTATGTATTTTGTGGTTATCGCATTTTTCTCACCCAAGTGACACTTGTATTCTGTTGACTATAAAACAGCACTGTATCGCCCAATTGTTCATTCACACTTCATCACATTTTTCTGACTATACACCCTATACACATTTGATTGACTATGTTAACTAATGGACTATCATCTCAACTTACACATGCACCCCAATACAGTTTCTGATATTATTTTCATTTGCCTTTATTGGCTATACGTGGATTTATAACTGTAGAGCCTGACGAAGAAGTTATCGAGAAAAACTGTTCGCTCAAAATCTTGTTTTGACTTTTATGTATTTAACTTTTCATTAAAAAAAGAATGAATACCCACAGAATTTAATATAAGTGTTTAAACCTAAATCATAATACCAACCAACAAGCAACCATCATCAAAGACCACAAGAAAATTCGCTCCACCAGTATGTATAAAGAATACCTCTGAAGTAACTAAGGGCTAGAATACTAAGACCGTTTGAAATGCCAGAAGAGATGCAGTCAGGGAATTTTTAGAAGCCTGAATAGTACTCAGAATAATCAGCCAGCGATTAACAAACACACTACTTAACATAGGTCAAATTTATTAATTAATACAAGAAAATAGAAATCGCATGACAAGAAAGTTGAAATTCTAAGTGAATGAAAGTGATCATGAGGGACAGGTGTAAATTACCGGAGAACGATTCACGCCGTTGGTTTTCTGTCAGGAGGGAGAAACACATTTGTGTCATCAGTCATTGATGGCGGGAGAATTCAAATAATTTTATTTCATGTTGAAACCTGTTCTGTGTCAATTTTGTGTAGAAGGTGGGCAGTGGAATCTTCGCACTTAAATAAATCAGTTGCTCAGTGAATATAAGTAAATCAAGTAAAATAAAAAATTTTGATGTTAAATGTTTAGACGTGGTAGGTGGCTATTTCTGGATCTGGTTTCTTATCTACTAACAGACATTAGCAATACTGATACAACAGACAAAAGGCACATGAGATTGGTTACGCTCGGGTTAACAATCAGTTTAACTTAGGTCTTTGCACAGGCGTCTATCAGCAGCACAGAATTCTTTGGAAAATGATGAATAGTCGCATGAAATACATCATCTATTTCGCAATATAGAAAATAACACCGAGCGAATTCGTCTACGTCTCTGAGAACGACTAAAGGTCGAATGTCCAACAGTCTCCAGACAGTGATTTTTACCGTCCTTTAATTCCCGTTACGTTTGTAGTTAAAATATTGACATTTTTTAATACGCCCTCTTCCTAATGTTACTAATTTTGTCCCGGAGTTAAGTTCACACAAACAGCTGTGTAAAATCGCCTCATTGAACATCTCTGCTGTACAAACTTTGGAGAAAATACCTATTTTAACCATTTTTAATAAGGAGAAGCAAATTTGCATTTATTTTGGGGGATGGTAATTAGTAATGAAAGTCAGGATGCTCACTTCCTCCTGCTATTTAAGACTCGTCATCTGGGTGTACCTGCATTGATCAGCGAGTGAGTGATGATGTTTCCCACCCACTGATAATAATTACTAAAGCCCATTTCACCAAAGGTGGCTCTCATTGCCCACCAGGTCTAGCGGGTAACATGTTGACGTTTGAAATTGTGAGTACTTGGATGGTGTCTCAGTGGGGGTACACCACCACCCACTCATTGGGGAATGCAGGTGAACGCATCTGAGGAGTCCTAATCAGGAGGGTGAAATGTGCATCCCAGTGGACTCTAATGCGAGTCACCATCAAACTATTTACTTCAGGTGAAATAATCAGATATCGATCGTCGAAGCGTCCACGTCAGTAGCCGATATGCCAACATAGAGGCCGAAAATTTATGTCTAATTATTCAGTGGGAAATTTTAAACTGAATTAAAATAGTAAACTGGCATTCATTTGACTTAACAGAGGATTCCAATATAAGCCTATTTCTATGACAAAAATCGAAATATAAAGTTTTAATGAACCACGAAAAGTCAAACAAGAGATGCTCTTATTCAAAGTTATCCTTTGAAATATATGTATTTCTGGTCCATTCAGAATGAAACACAGGTCATCACCTTTTAAGCTTCAATTTTTGAGCAACAGTAAAGAACAGACACCTTATTCAAATGAACTTGAATCGACCAATCAGATCACTCAGCACTGCAGATGGTGAGAGCAGGTGACCTAGCTTCTCTATTAGGAAACATATTATAGAAGACCTGATGGATCAATAAAATGATCCATTTATAGAACACAGGACAGTATCCTAATTATCACAATTTCTGCCCTCTCCGGTACAAAACGGCCTTAGTGAGTGAGGTGCCTCCTCTTCAGTAGAATCCAATGAATACGCATCGAGGACACACACTTGATGATGATGATGAAAGGAAACTGTCACAAACTCCGGTCCATAGTACTAATTCAGACAAGTTCATAAGGAGATATTATAAAATGGTCAGTGGAACACCAAGACCGCTCTCTAAAAAGCCACTAAGAAAGACATAGAAGTCAATCTACCCCACAACACATGAGTGATCATAGCACCTTGGGAACTGGATGAAGATTGAACTCTGTGGTTAAAAGAAATGCAAATTTTTGTGAAACTGAGATCAGAATAATTGAGAATGTGAAGCCTATATTATGCCCATCTAAATACTATGAACATGCGAAAAGAGATATCATATCCTCCAACACTGTTTTTACCAATTGAAATGTACTTGTGGGCATACGAAGACAGGAGGGAGGACTCATTGATCAATGCAAGTAGGGACTTCAGAGCATATGATTCCTATATGTCTGGCTTCAGAAGCAAATCGAATCCGGAGAACGCATTAATGTTGTTAACAGACACCTGACGCCTCTATTGTGAAAGAAATTATAGAAGTGACAAGACATAACACTAATGTTTCTATACGTCTTTCAAACCTATCATCTGTAATAGGTGTTTGGAGAAGGGTTTACCCTAAGGCTTGTGGAAACCGTAGATAAGAGTTAAGAGATTTCAACTACCTCTATGTGTTCATCAAAAACAATCCATCATAAAATAAAAAGTTTCTTTTGTAAACTTTGTTTTGACGTTGCCAGCCAGTGCAGATGTGCTATATTGCCTTCCTTCTTTGGTTTAGTGATCTCCAACTTTTGTTTTCACCTTCAATATGTCCTTTTAACTTGACCACAACTTATTTTCTGACCTCTTAACTATTTATTATTCTCATATATATATATATTCCTACGACATGTTTGTGTGTGATCAGATTGCGCGAAATAAGGATTGCACGCAAATACACATTACATGATTCAGACAAATTACGTCTTCTTACTTCTGATTTTCATGAAATTGTTTGTCTAACCTCTTCGAGTCAAGATGTTACAATTTTTTAAGAAATAATAGTCGCAAGTTACTGTTGATAAATAAAAAACTAATCGCAGTATGTAGATAACTATTCTGGATGGATCCTCTTCTCACGTTTCACTTTTTACCAAAGACCTCTCCTAATGCTAGACTTAGTTCCGAAGTAATTCCACTTGACTTTCATCAAAGCAGTTTAAGAATAATTTCTATCCCGGGCGGACTTTGTTTAAATCACTGGATGGCGGGCTACCAGAATTTCTATCCATCAAAATGCTGCGTAAACTCGTCTTCTGAATTTTGCGTTGTTTTAATCGTGCTACTGTATAATGCAGACACCAATAACTACATGAACTCGAGCGCATATTTAATTGGCTTCTAACTAAATGCAGTGCAATTATAGAAATAAATGAAGAGGGAAGCTTGCAGAATTGGTTGTCTTCTCAGTAAGGGGCAATGCTACGCCACATTATCTACTTAGGATTATTACTTTACATGTGAATCTTGTGTATGAAGAGGAAATTATATATATATATATATATATATATATATATATATATACACAAATACTTGTAACGTTTGTGTGTTCGTTCGAAACAAGTGCTGCACGCAAATATGCATTACACGATTCAGACAAATGACGCATTCTTATTGCTTTGTCTCAATTCACAAATGGAAATTAATGTTTCAAAATATTTCTCTTTTCCCTAATTTCGTATTCATTTTTCTGGATAATCACACATTTAACCCAGCAGGGATTCCTGATTGATTAACGCTCATCAGTCATGCTTACATGATGTTTATTAGTTCCGATTTGCATGAATATAAATCTAAATAATTTCTTGTCGTAATTAATTACCAAATGAACGAATGACTGAGAGAAGTTTGATAAATGTGCTCCAAGAAATGTTCTGCTTTAAACGTGACTTACATGAATGAGATTATGCAATAAATCATTCTAAAGCGATAGTCAGAGTATTTTAGTTGCTGTTGTGAAGTGATGAGATGGAGTTGTCAGTTTATTTTTGACATAAAAACTGAGTACATATGCATCAAAACCCTAGTTATCAGCTTCACTTTTCTTGCGTTAAACATATGAAAGCCAAATACGTTCCATGTTCTTTCCTCAACTATACATCCCATTTTCCCTCTGTTCTTCCCAGATATCTTAGTTAAAAGAGTTCTCCATGACACCAACTGGATGCTGGACACTTAATAACTGGTTGCACTCTTGTTCCTTAAACAGAAAGCAGTATACTGTAAGTAATAAAGGTAAATCTTCCTCTTACTTGCTCACTGAAGTCGTTGTCCCTCAAGATACTGTTCTCGTTCCACCGCATCCTCCCCCTCCTTTTTTCTCTTTTCTTCTTGCATGACTATTAGCCTTGTTCAGAGGAAATCAACTTTGTTAAATATGCTGACAAACTGCCTGTCTCGTGATCAACTACTTCCCAAGCTGACTGCTGCAGAGTGACTGAATAGCTTTCTATCCGACATTAGCCAGTCAATGGTCTAAGCCTAATAGTCTTACGTTACATCACTCCAAGACATCAGATATTAACTCCAACTTCTGGAATAAACGTGCTACTAATGAACGCTTTAGTTCTACACATGATGCTGGCTTGTAGAGGACAATGATATAGAGAGTAAGTCAAGAGCATAAAATACTTTGGAATGCTTTTATCCTCTCACCCCATATCCTGTCTCTATCTAAGATGATGTTCCATCTAACCATTTACATTAAGAAGGTAAGACAGTCTGGAATCACTCAACCCGTACTTTTATAATTTCCTAACTGTTGTGCCTTACCTGTTATTCTTGACTGCTACCCACAAGTTAGACTTTCCTGGATTACTCAAAATTGACTATGACACATTACGCAGGGTATCAATTGTTGTAAGTAGGGTTAGTTGTGAGCCACCACCATTTAGTCTGCTCGTTACTGTCATAGTCAACAAACACCTGAACACGTCATATGACAAATGGTCTGAATCCATATTGTCTGAACACCCTTAACATCCTCTCTATTCACAAGTCACACGCCACTTGCATCTTATCTGATAGGACTAGAAGTCATTATAAAAGATTACATGTTCACTTGCGCAAACCAAGCATAAAACTCAACTGTACCCTATTTGGCCCACCCTCCCATGTCCTGTGCGATAGAGATAGTGTTAAACGTGAAAATGACGAATTGCTGTGTTATTAGCTGTGAAGAAAAATGGCACACTTATTCTCCTATATTTGTTATTTCACCCTGACACTCACGATCGCCATTATCGTACAATCCTGTGTTAATATTATTATTGATCTAATCACTGTTTCTACTAATGCCAAGCGTTGTGGGTGTTATCCATTTCGTTTAAGTGTTACGTGTAATATATTTTTTCTGTCGTTGTTGTTATTGTTGTTGAGTAAATAAGATGTAACAAAATAGTATAAAATGCTGAGAATTCACCACTCTGTATTACAAGTGTTGTTTTGGAATAAAGCAAATCATTATTATAACAATCAATATTGATGGAAACAGATGAAGTTAGCATTAGGATGGAAGGGTACAACCACTTTCCATCAATTCTGGAGCGAAAAGTTTGTTAATTCATTATTAATAATTAATTAATTCATATTTTCGACAAACGACAAAAATACAATTCTAGTCTGACATTTGTCAATTTCAAAACAGCAGAATTTTAGTTGTGTTTAATGAGGCTACTAATAATGAATATTAACACCACTGGTCTAAATCCGACCTCATAAAATCGGTTAGCAATAATTTACCAAAACTAATGGGATGATTTTCTTTGCCAGTGATTGTATGTGGAGTTCATTAACAAACTGGCTAAGGCAGGGTGTGCTCAGCTGACGAAACGGTAGGACGAAACAATGCAGACATACATCGAATTCAGCGTCAGAGTACTGTTGTTTTCACTGTCATAAGAGTAAAACATCTGAGTGACTGTCGTTTAATAAATAGTACAGAACAGCCCAATAAGTCATAAAATATGGAGAACTACTCAAAATATCCTGGCAAACATGCACAATTCAATGAAATTTGAAGCAATCAGTTCCCTTTATGAGTTTGAATAAAATAATGAGAAGAAAACGACGTTAGTTTATCTGAAACGTGTTATGTAAATGTATTAGCGCAACAAATTTCGGACAATCTGATCACACACACATTTATATAGAAGGTGAGAGTTAGCATGAATCCTACAATACAGGTGAATACAGTTGTGTACAGGTCAGGGTGATAAATAATGAGTAGGAAGATGACGCAAGCGTATGGTGTGAGGTGAGAATAAAGGAGAAAGGAAGAGGATGAGAATATCACTAGGTAAACTGAACCTTGTTTCTAAATTGGATTACCAAGACAGGTTTAAAGCAAGAAAAAATTATTCCTATGGACATTTAATACAGGTATGAGCCCTTTAATTTCAGAAGAAGGCTTCAAGGAATTTAGGTATGTGATCCAACCTCGTTTTATTCGTGGGTAATAAAGGCATTATCTAAATCAACTCTGTGACGCATTTCTCTATGATGTGCTTCACTTTTGATGATATTGGACATCTTTTCCCGAAATCGGTTGTATCTGGTAATTTTGTTTGTTGTTGCAGCCCTTCTGGGATATGTTCTATAGCCATAACCAATGAAGAGATCAACGGGTTCTCCCTGTGAGCGTGTGTCCATATATACAATGTAAACACAGTGAGATGTGACACTATCGTTCGTAGGCTGTGTGGTTTCGTATGAGATTATAACATGTGTACGTAATAAGATCACGTACACGATTGGTGAATATGTATAATGTTTCGAACTAGAAGGTTACTAAGGGTTCAGTTGTGCGTTTGTAGAGCAAACGTTTTGTGACTAATTTTTTATTAACAATATTTCACCAGATTGCATTTAGCTTTACAGCATTAAAGCTTTTATACCAATAAAATTCTCTGGATATTCCCATGACATTTTGTTGAGTTACTCATACCAGGAAAGAATTAAAATTTTTATCCCTTTTTTATAAATAATATGACCTGTTTCCAAGAGCATTCAAAAAACGTTTTCCTTTTCTGTATTACATTAGGGAACATACAACGAATTAATGTAATTTCCGAATTCCCATTTATGCATTTTGAAAAATAACAGATTGAAAGGATAAATATATTTCTCTTGAATTAGCGCCTCATCAATGCCTGGCTCTACACTGATATATAGTTTTTTACATCCAAGTGTTTTACCAGTCAAGTGCTTAGTTTAGTTCATCAGTTTAAGGTATAGAAGGGGGGTGAAATTCAGAGGTTAAAGGTTATCAAAACAATTAACTAATAGATATTTATAACAAGACATCTAAGTTTTGAAGAATGGGTGAGAATTAATTACGGAAAATTAATTACGCAAATCTCTAAGGAAAACATACTTCGCCGCGAGCCTACGAATGACGTTTTCTTGCAAGAAACTGTTCAGCCATAACGTGAAAGACAAGCCGTCGCATTGGGCCACCTCAGCGTGCATATACCAGTTTACTTGCTCTTGTGGAGCTGAGTACATCGGCCGTACCATGCGCCGACTTGAAAAACGCGCTCGCGAACACTACCCAGCCTGGCTAGTAAAAGGAGACCGAAAACGTGTATACAGCTCAGTGACAGAACATCTGGTCAACTCAGGACATTCAGCGCCTTTCGAAAAATCCTTCAAAGTAATATACAAAATTCAATCAAACCTATCAAAGGGAATCAAATCAAGACATCTGGGCATAGCTGAGGTGCTAGCTATCCAAAAGCTCAAACCCACACTTAGTATCCAAAAGAATTACGTCCAACCCCTCTCCCTACGATGGCCATCATAAACAGGTAAAATTTTTTAGTAATGACAATCTCATTGCCTTTCTTATCTAAACTTCCTGTTTATTCATGTTATTTTAAGTTTTCTTAAACCCTGTTTACACTACCATATTTTCATACCCACTCTTCCTGTTTATTTTGTCATTTTACTATTTCTACATATTTAATCCCTGATTGCATAAACAATTATTCATCATATTAGTTTTTTATCCAAACATCCTGTATATTTTGTTATTTCTACATTTCTAACCCCCAATTGCACAATGTCAATCTTCTTAGTTATTATGCTCCTTTGTTCGAGTTTTACCCACCCCCCCCTGTTTGTTATGTCATTTTAATTCCTAATTGTAATTTTTTTTTATTAATTTGACCCTTAACCAGAAATTATTCTGGAACTTTCCTATCCATTTGATATAAATACACGAATGTACAGCCTAGATGATGACTTCGTCGAAAAGGAAATTTTCTTCGCTGCAATTGTCTTTTTATTAATTCAAGATAAGTTGATTCTTAGGCGTTAGCAAGAAGTTATTACATAATCAAACTATTTGTAAAATAAAGGCGACTGGGAAGAATACTATGACTCAGAAAAATCACGTAAAATACAAACAAGTTAATAGAATTAGGTAGAATTGTAAAAATTAACACAGTCGAAATATAGTTACAAGGGGAGGGGAAACATTGTTTGTAAAAACTTCATACACATCATGTAGTTGGCCATGACAAAGAAAGGGACTTTGCTAATTTCTTTTGAACACAGATTCGGCTTGTTCAGATGGATTTGGATTGCCTCTGCTGTATGTAAAAGGCGTAGACCAAACCAATTAATAAATATTAACATTTGGCTTTTTCTTCTTCTTTCAAGATATCTATTGGGTAAATAAAATTAACAAATAAAAGAAAAGGCACTCAATGAAGAGTTACTCTTATTTTCAATGATATCCTCATGAAGCCGTCCAATCTCATACACATATGGTAAATGATCTTGGCAACAAGTTGGCAGAAGAAGCATCAAAGTTAAGCCTTCAGGTGAACATGGAAAAAACAGAGGTGATAAAGATTCCTGACCAACAGCAACACCAACACCAACAACAACAGACAAAAATCAGCATAAATGGGGGAAATATGAAAGAAGCAACCTCATTTATCTGCCTACCTACTTGGGCAGTATTGTTTTATCTACAGGCGGAACTGACGAGAATATCAAAGCGCGGATCAAAAAAGCAAGGCAAGCTTTCATTCCCCTCAAGTCTGTGTGGAGGAGATCAACAGAACTCAGCATGAAAATAAGATCTATATTTCCAACTCCAATGTGAAGTCAGTGCTACTATACGGATCAGAGACTTGGAGCGTTACGAAGGGCACTTCGGACAATCCAAAGACCTTCATCAACAGCTGTCTCCACTCAATACTCAAGATCGGATGACCAGAAAAGATCAGCAAGATGAATCTCTGGGAGTGAACCAACCAACCGATTGCGCAACAAATAAGCAGGAAGAAATGGAGGTGGATTGGCCCTACTCTAAGAAAATCATCAGGGGACATGACACGCCAGGGTCTATCTCGAGTGTAACCTGAATGCAAAGCTGCCAATTTGTCGTCAGTGCGAGGGTGACATGGAGGAAACAATAATAATAAATAATCTTAGTAACAAAATGAATATTTTCAAAGATGTGTGTCATTGGAACTGTAAACGTGTAACGTCGTAAGCGTTAATTCGGTAGAAACTGAAATAAGATAAGTAAATTCATTTACGTAATATGATCTATGGGACTGAGTAGAATTTGACTAAATATTGGACAAGGGTCAAGTTAACAACAATGTGGTAATAAGGGGTGGAAATTTAATAGGTGGCAGTGAGAAAATAATATAATTAAGAAGTAAATCAAAAGACACAAAAATTACATATACAATGTTAAGATAGATCAGATCGATTGTAGATTGAATGACTGAACAAACGTCTTTTGATTGCAGAAATTAGGATTTGACATTTGAATCACCATTCCCTCTTCGGTTTGTTGAAGGAGTTTGATTCACATCCATTTTAGCAACATTCGCACACATTCTTTAGATAACTATGAAGTTCTTTCGTGGGTTAGCCTGGTGTTGAGATTGGTTCAGGTGTACCGGAATAGAGCTGCAGCAAGGGGATCTTTTCTAGCCCCACATGAGCAGGTGTTTTGAGATTTTCACATACACGTCTAAATAAATACTGTTGAAGAGAATTTACGAAGGACACACAGTACTTATCAGATTTCGGTCACGTACTAATATCATCACTTACAGAGTGACTATTTATGACAAGAGAGCACTGGACTGCTGTTTCGTTCTATATTTCAGGGACTCTTCATGAATCCTCCAAGGATAAAACACTTGACATCTAGAGTTACGAAACCAATCTAGTTGAAAATTCACAGAGTAGGTCCGGAATTCAGTGATCCGTGAGCTCCAGCTTTAGAAAGAAAAAAAACAAGAAATTCAGAAAACTCATATCTTTCCGATGATTTCATTCTCAAAAGCAGCTGTACAAACGCATTTACATGCATAGGTTTACATAGAAAGAATTAAGATTTAATTCCACATAATAACGAAGGAGATTATAGTTGATAATAATTTTTGGCTTGACATTAATGTTTGAAGTTGTCAATGTTAATTACAAGGAGCTTAGAGACAAGATTAGACAGGATTAGCAAATAGTTGTGTCATATGTGAAATAGGTTTTCAATGAACGGTGACCATAGAAACAAATTGCGATAATAATAATTGGATCAGGTCCCAGCGGCTTAATGGTATACGAGCTCGCCTTGTAACCAGAAGGTTCTGGGTTCGAACCCTGGCGGTGGGTGCGTACTGATGAAGAGTCCCAAACTAGGACAAAACAGCTGTCCAGTACTCCCAGGTCTTCCAATGGTTCTCTAACTAATGTGAGCTCATGATGAAATCCTGAAATAATAATTGTTAACTGGATATGGAAGTTTGACAGCTGTGAAACGTTTTGTGGAGAACATGAAACCAAAGCCAAAAAGAGAAGAATACACTTTAGTACCTAGGAAACAACCATATTTTGAAAATGAACTTCACGGGAGATTTGGCTGCAGATATTCTTATTAGGAGAACTTCCAGTTTGTTAAAGAAGGCTTTGAGAAGAACAAGAAGTTCAGCAAAGATATCTTTTTGGCGATTTCATTTTCAAAAGCTGTACAATCGCATTTAAATACATAATTTTACATGGAGACAATTGTCTCCATGTAAAATTATGTCTCAATCTAATGTTCCAATGGGTATTTTCCACGATTTGAAAAAAAGAAGGCTTTCCCTGCAGCAACTCTAAGAGTGATGTTCTCCAGCCATCCACTGCTTCGAAGCAATGTGTAGGATGGACTTTTGAATATGACCACTCTCATGTTCATATATCAGTTCACCCGCTCGTGTGGAGCTAGGTAAGTAGATCATTCTATGCGGGTCCTTTCAAAACATGTCACAGAACATTACCCAGCGTGGATGTAAAGAGGAGGCACTGGTTCAATCAGAAGCGTCATAATTGAACACCTCGTGAACGCCTGTTACAACATCTGTCAAGTGACTCGTTATTCAGATTCATTTACAAAGTTAACAAATCCTACCAAAGGCAGTGTTTCCAGCTTCTTTCTAATACAAAAGCCCTTGCCATATGCACCGAAAAGCCGGAACTATGTTCAAAACAAAATAGTTCAACCTCTACAGTTACTATCGATCTAGCTCGCTTTGTTTCCTTAGGTCTCGTTTTTTCAACCCTTCCATTTTTTTCCTTCTTCTCTTTCCTCTTCATTTTCAGTTTTAAAATATTACTATTTTATTTAATTCCATGCTCATCCCATTCACGCGTTTATTCGTTGAAAAACTATTTTTTAATCCTGTCTAATTTGTTTCTAAGCCCCTTGCAATCTACATTCACAACTTCAAACATTCATTTCAAGCTGCGAATTTTTATCACCTATAATCTTCGTCGTCATTATATGGAATTAAATCATAATTCTTTTAATGTAAACCTATGCATGTAAATGCGTTTGTACAGCTGCTTTTGAGAATGAAATCATCGAAAAGATATGAGTTTTCTGAATTTCTTGTTCTTTTCTCTCTAAAGTCCTGATGATTAGTTCCCACAATTTGAAAATAAAAATTCCGACTTTATCAACTCGTGTGTGATATACCACTACCACTTTCACCAATGCAATCGATGAACATGAAATTTACCGTGACATGATGTACATCACTGGTCACGACTACTGACTGCAGCTTAAGGGCGCGACATCCAATTAACATAGATATTCTGGCGATTGATATTCAACGAGATTGGTTTTCAAACCTAAATTTCCTGAATTCGATCTCTGATGTGGTGATGTGCACCGATGAAGAGTCCCAAGAGAGGACGAAACTTGAAATCCAGTGTTCGTTGGTATTTAATAATCACTCTATAATTTTGATGCTGATTCGTAACGAAAGTCTAATTGCTGTGATTAATCCAAATCGAAAAATGTCTTCATTCTCCCTATAGCCTTAGATATTTTAAGGAACGTTTACATTTGTGCATACATCAATCTGAAATACAGCCAACCTAATAAAGAAAGATCTTCACAAATGTTTATCGACCAACCATATGCGCACGAAGTAAAGGTTCGTTATTTGAAAAAAACGCTTATATAAAAAGTAATACAATGTTAATGAATGGTTACACAGATTAACTTTCTTCTATATGATGCAAAGAAACCTCACAGTTTCTGATAGGAGTCCTCATACTTTGGTCAGACCAATTTCTAAACATAAGTCCGTTGATATAACTGTAAGTCATCGGGTTTCTCGACCCATTCACTACTCTGATTGTCTTTTCTAGGATAGGTGACTCTAGAAACTTCCGATGGAATTTGCATGAGTCCCATCGAAAGGATTAACGAAGTCGTCCTTATGACTGACCACGTTGAGAATGTAGTCCAGCGATGATTGTTGGCTGAACCTACTCCATTGGTCTGTGTGAGTGCTTGTGCTATGTAGGACTAAATGTTCGATAATGGGTAAGAAAACATTGGCACTACGACTAGGGATCATCTGGATATATCCTTTCTGCACGGTGGTGTCATATTATCCCAAAACTCACTATTAACTACTACTCAACTCTACTGTTTCCTCCCTTTCTATGATCCTGTTATCCAAAACACTACTTAAATACTAGATCCGGGTGAAATTCGTTAGGTGATTCAAGCACAACATTCATAATCGCGCTGATATATTACGGATTCATTTGACCGGTTGATTAAGGTCATTAATCTGTCCATTGGGTAGTTTCGTTTTGGGCTACTATATTTTAGAACTACCAAAGTTTATTTCGTTTTGGTAGTAAGCATACCGAGTAACTTAATCTCTCTGACATAACTCCTGGCAGTAAATGAAATTCGATGAAAAGTCCTGTGAAAAAAAATAAAATCAATTGTATTTCTATTGAGGTTGTTTTACTTAGGTTAATAAGGAAATAAGGTTATGTTCATGAAAATTTGCCACATTTCTATATAACTTGAAACTCCTATTTGTTCAGAAATTAGAGAATAACTGTTGCTCCTCTGGATGGTGTTGATTTAGTTGTGTTCTCTGAGGAGCTGATCTACTTTAATTGCGAAGATTCCCCTGCCCACCATCTAGACAACATCGCCACAGCACTTGTTTCAACATGAAATAAACTTATCAATGACTGATGATATAATTGTGTATTTCCCTCCTGACAGACAAACATTCTCATGATTCGCTCTTTGTTAATTTACATCTGTCTTTCTCGATCACGTTTATTCACTTGGAATTTCAACATTCATGTTAGGTGATTTTTTTTCTGTATTAATTGTTAAATTTGGCCTATGTTGAAAAGTTTGTTTGTTAATCGCTGACTATTCTGAGTACCACACAGGCTTCTAGACATTTTCTTGCAGCATGTTTTGTATTTCCTGTATTTAAAATTCTACATTATCCCAATTATCAGACTGGTGTCCGTAATTATCTGCATGCATTGATGGGAAAGAAGGTATATCACGCATTTTCACAGCTGATTTATGTTCTTGTATTCCTATTCGAAGGGAACGCTCAGTTTGTCACAATTCCTCCAACTTTTTGGAAATGGAGTTGATCTTATATTTTTTCTGTTCTATTTTTGGGTTTGCACAATTTGCATGGGGTGATTGTGTTGGTTGTCTTGTGTGCTATGTTTGTTTCAAATGGTCAAACGGGAGAGTGAACGTCCTTGTGGTGTTTGATGACAGCTTATTGTTGGTTGATATTATTGTGGTGGTGTGATACAGACAATGTAAGCCAACAGAATATGATTCTCACATGTTCCCACAGTTCAAGACGGCGTTAGCAACAGAATACAATACATCCATTTGAAGATTCTATTTGATGTTAGAGACAGAATACATTTCCCACGGTTATATACTGCATTGACAACAAAATACTATGTATATTTGAACATTCTATTTCATGTCATTTAATGTAAACCAAAATCACACACTCAGTGGTTGGTTAACGAATATAACCTTAGATATATACCTTCGCTTCCGTATCCTGCCTTCTGCTATTACACGATTATAGCTGTGTTTTTGATTTGTGTGTGTGCGAGTTGATTTTCTGTCTCCTTGTGTTTGTAAATTTCCTGTGTTAGTTCTCTTGATTAAGAAATGTAGGAAAGGAAATTTATTGTCTAATTCTTCTTCACCCGTGATGAATTTACTGTCCTGAAATATGTTGTTTATTAATTTGTGAGTGTATTCCAAATCACATTTCCTTTAATTATTAGGAATATATCATCAACATAGCATACGTGACCAGATTTTTGGTTTAATTATAGGTAGGACTATTATATGTATAAATATATATATTTATATAAAGATGTATGATAAAATTGTGTCTTGCCTTTTATTTCGTACGATGACAGTAACTCCTCCAAGACATGAGACTGATAGTCCCAATTCACTGCGAGTTAGTATGCATTTAGCATGTAATGGTAAATTTGGTATTAATTCGCTCGGTGAAAAAAATAGAGGTCATCAGAAGACCTGAATACTACCAGTTGAAGTACATACGTTTTCGTAGGCAGACATAAGTAAATTTCAAAACTGTATGAAAGTTATGCTCATCAGTTCCTTCGATTCCCAGGATTGCATCGCCAGTATCCATCCTTTCATCTCTAAAAGATAAAATTATCTAACTTCTAATTATAAGTAGCAGTCTGATCACAGGATGTTTGAATCTTGTAGATTATCTGTCTTATAGGGATCACAAGCGTCTGTTTTATAAATAGAATGTTTTTTATTCCTTCACGTTCCCCAGTGGAACATAGGGCTTCAAGCTAAGGGGCTTGAAGTTTCTATAGCATTTTGCATTTTTACAGGATGGGGTTGCTAGCCTCATGCCCAACCTTTCCTCTTTACCAGCGAGGTAAAGGAGTGCGTTGGCCGAGGATCAAACCCCGGACCATGTGCATGGTCGGCCAGCGTCCTAACCGCTATGCCACCAATAATAATGTCAGCTAATATAAACATGGCAACAGAAATGAGTAGACACCTGACATGCAAATGACCCTGAACCAACCAACCAACCAGATCGCTGCACAGAATTACAAATCGATGTTTCTCATCATCTTCTTTGCGAGTTTCATCATGATTCAAGCTAATGTTAGGGTCAGATTAAGGTAGGGTTATGATGAAGGTTGGGATGAACTTTGAAACGAAGATTAGGGTGTGAGTGAAACTTGTGACGAAGATGATGAAGGCGTCCATTTGTAATACAGTGCAGAGATCTGATTATTTGGCTTTAGGTCATTTGAATGTGTGGTATCTATTCTTTATATATAGCTTTAGTAAATAAATCTGCAGTTTACTTATAATATGCAGAAAACACTGATAATACATTAGGGTCGTCTATTTTTCAGTTCTGTTTACTTGTTATAAATATCATTTTCTTTAGAATTGTCAAAACAGCTGTCATATGCTAACTTGGAAAATAATTTATAAAACCTTATACATATATATATATTTGTCGTTTTATTGGACACGTCAATCTCCCTGAGGGAAATTTTCAAGGGAATACTGTAAACTTCATCTATTCATTTGCCTACTTTAGAAACTTGACAATAAAATGATACTATTTACACTGTGTTTATTATGGTATGTGGTACAACTGTTTAAAGCGCTAACTGCTTCTTTTTTTCCTATGGCAAGCAATATGCATGTATACCTATATATATATATATATATATAAATATTGAAAAAAACTGTTGAGTTTTAATATGCCTTCAGTATGCAGTAGACTTTTATTGAAACTTCTGAAACATTTTACTTTCGCTACCTATTTTTATATATTATTTATTTGAATACTTCATGTTCCCAGTAGAACATAGAGCATCAGGCTAGAGCTTTGAAGTTTTTGTCGCATTAGTTTTATTTTCACGCAATGGAGGTGATAGTCTCACCTAGCCCAACCTTCTTGGTTTACTGGACTTACTGCCGGCTTAGCAAGTTTTAGTAGTGCGTTGGCCCAGGATCGAAACCCGGACCAAGTCAGGCATGGTTTGTGAGCCTCCTAACGTTGAAACAACGACGCAGAGTTTGCTAACTACTTTATGCTAAAATTTGGACAGATGTGCATGTGAATGTAGGTGATGATTTATCGCCGTTTCATTCTGCTGCAGTTTACTTTATTCTTCGAATGAAAACCCCATATCTTCGTTTATTGGTTTGATAAGGATTTGTATTGCATTTGGGTGTAAAAACACTGTACTAGTTACGCATGATGGTTGAAAACAAAGTAAACAAAAGCCAGACAGATGAAAATGTCACAAAGAGCACGAGATAGAGAGAACATCAAACCTAAAGCTCTACGGGAAATCGTTATTTCGCTCCAGAGTACTACCAAACTCAAGAACACCTAGGCATCATGCTGTCAATCAGATTTACTCTTCGAAATCATGTGTCACTGATTTGACGAAGAATATTACAGAGAGACTCAACGCAGTAAAGTTATGCTGTAAATCCTGAGTGGCCAACCAATGTTCAGTTCAAGAATAAAGGAAAACTGCCCTACTTCGCCTCTTCCAAGTGTATTTACTATTTAAATTGCTTCTTGTGGTGCTAGTTGCATTGAGCGTGCGATCAGGCAAGTTCATCATCGAATTTATGAACACCTGCTCACATCTTGCTTCGTCAAAGGTTCGAATAAAGGTACTATACGCAGATGAATATTAGCTGCTCATCTCGTCGATATTGGCTGGACATCAAGTTGACTCTAACAAAGCTGTCAAAGTTATTCATCGTATTTCACACAACCTCTCGCCGCATGTTCTACGACGAGAAAAACTTTTAGGCATGCAAAAGAGGCAATCAGAATTCATCTGAACAAGACAAGTGAGTGCGTTGGTTCAAAAACGTTTGCCATGACCAACTACATAATATGTATTAAGTTTTTAAAAATACGATTTTCCCCTGCCCTTTTAACTATGTTTTAAACTTTTTATTTCAGAATGTTTACAATTCTATCTAACTCCACTAACGTTTCTGCATTTTACGTAATTCCACTGAGTCATCCTATCCTTCTTAGTAATAACCAGTACCTTGCAAACTTCTTGGTTATGGAATAACTTGTTTCGCATACGTCTACACGAATTGGCTCATCATGAATTCCGTAATTTATTATTTTCATTACTCCTTCAAAACTTCAAAATTATTACTGCTAACATCTATTGTTAACTTGATGTTTTGATGACTTTTAACCTATAAATTTAACCTCCACTAGCTGTGAGTTCAAAACTGATGGACTAAAATAACCACTTGATTGGTAGAATCTGGATGTGAAAACAACAAGTCTGTGCATATGAGTGCAGAGCCAGCCTATGACGAGGAGCTAGTTGAAGTGAAGGAGTGCGTATTTATTCGTTTCTCAATTTGTTGTTGTGTTTTCTAAACTTATTTATAGTGGTTTAATTGAATTTTTAGATTTTCCCGTCGATTGATTGGACCAAAGTGCTCGGTCTCAGGTTGACATTTCGGCTCCTTGAGCAGGTGCTTCGAGGATGTTCGGGCATTTAATTAGTATTTAATTGGTGGATGGTGACTAGCAGTGGAATCCAGTCCTTGTTTCGTCCTATTTGGATGTACCTGCATTTCTCAGTAAGTGATGATGTTCCCACCGAGGCTCTAACCTAGTGCTCATAGTTTCAAACGCCAAAGCATTATCCACCAGACCACTTGGGTCACGAGAGCCACCTATTGTGCAACGGGTCATATTGATTTCATTGAATTTTTAGATTTAGATAATTATACAAAGGACTCATAGCTGATGCTATATTATCGGATTAGCTGACACCAACATATTCCATAGTTCCTAAATTACTTTCCCTGATCAATGTGCTTCAAACTATGCTGATGCAGGATTCACTTCTTTACATTCAGCAAACCACTTTGATCCAGTGATCCTTTATTTCTACCAATGCAGTTCAACCAGAGCTATATGACAATGCCGCGTATCAAGTGTTTCGCAATGGAATACTCAGACGCCTTTGAAATGAAGAAAGGGCTAACACATGGCTGTCATCTACAATCGGTGATACTATTTTCAAATATGTTGCACTGAATTATGCAGGACACCGTGTGTCAGGAGCGAGGAAAGAGGAAGAATTAGCTGGATTGATTTGAAGACACTAAAAGATTTGGACCTCACGGATGATTTATGTCCAGTGTCATTTAAACTCGAAGATATACAGGTGAAAGCCAACACGTTGGAAGGAGAGGTTGTCATTCAGCAGAGACACAACTTCAAGTGATGAACATGGAAAAGACAGAGGCGATGAAGATAACTAACCAACAGCAACTGCAACAAAAACAATCACCAATCACTATCGATGGGAGAAATTTGGAAGCAATCAT
Organism: Trichobilharzia szidati; assembly: GCA_944472155.2. Classification (NCBI taxonomy): domain Eukaryota; kingdom Metazoa; phylum Platyhelminthes; class Trematoda; order Strigeidida; family Schistosomatidae; genus Trichobilharzia; species Trichobilharzia szidati. Next base: position 44,359,042 of record OX235279.1, read on the forward strand.
TTGTTTTACTTTTGTAGGTAGTATCATTTCAACAACAGGTGACATGGATGAGGATGCCAAAGGAAGGATCGGAAAAGGAGGAGGATTCGAATTTTGAACATTGATGTTAAATCAGTCAGTTCCTCCACCATATGAGTGAGAAACATGAATTTCACATGACACACAAGAAGCATTTTCAACAGGCTACTGCAGACTTATATAAACATCTGTCATCTCTGGCCATATAGTGAGGGGCAGATGGTCTTCCAGAAGGACTCAGTATCAGAAAACTCTAGGAACGAGTCAATCTAGAACCCAGCAGTAAACATACGTGCTGAAGAAGATTGAGACGAATTGGACACACTCTGAGGAGGCCAATGAGTAATATCACTCGTCAGGCTATTATTCGAGCGGAACCTAAATGGAAAATGATGAGTTGGCTGTGTTTCCTAGTGCGACATGGAGGACGTCATGTGAACCGGAAGAGATCAAGGCTTATCGTGAAGCCATATATATATATATGTGAAACTTTGTAAAACCATGTGACTAAATTGATATGATTATGAGCAGTAATCATTTATGCTCAAAACGTCCTTCAGTTGTTAATACCGCATCACTGGATGAAGTGAAGTTGTAATGCTGGTGCACTCCATGTTCTACTCGGAACATAAGAGAGTGATAATACTCGCAATATTACCATATAATTTTAACGCCTAAGCATTCAGAAAGCTGTACTGAGGGCATCCACACAGCCTATGGTTGACAAGCTAACAACATCGATGGTTTCTTGGGGGCTTAGTTTAGAATTTCCAGCATTTCATCCAATGAATCTTAGGAAGCATTATCCTGTCCAATAACAGTGAAGTGAGGCTAATAACAGATGACGGATCGATTCGCTACAAGTGGAATTCAAACACTCATTACTGTTTGCCCATTTGCATGGAGGCAGACAAAGCTTTGATGCATCCACCAATTCGAAGAAAATACTGCGTAATCTCGACGATTGCAAACGGAAGTAAACGAGAGAGAAACGAAAATAATGCAATCATTCATTAACTGGTCATCCCAGTTGAGTATCCTGACTTTTTCAGGGAACGAATCCCAGAAATTCTACGATTAGTGGAACGGTTTCTAGGAATGATGGAAATTCAGTGAGGATATCTGGATAGAAGATTTCGAAAAGCGGTACACATTTAGCCTACAAATATCCTGTGAACTTTAATAAAATCTTTCGGCATTAGTCATCTAACTGTAATTTGTAGTTACAAATCTGCTTTATCTAAGACATGCCAAAGGAGCATGGACTGATTCTTTGATATGTACAGATGGTAGCAGTGCATTACTGACTGAATTGGTTAGTGTACTTACTAGTTATGGATAAGGATCATTAAAAGTGGCAAGGCAGGTTTATCATCATCATCACCACCCTGCATAATCGCTAAGCAAGGGACAGGCAAGATCTATTCGTAGCTCTCTCTTTGTTTTAGCCCATCTTCTAGATAGTTGGCACATAACTGATTTTAATGTGCAGAATTCAACGTTATTCTTGGCATTCCTGCTAATCTTAGTTTTGCTTTAAGAGTTAGTCTTCTGAAAACAGCTGAAGCCATCAGAATCCACTTGAAGAAGCCAAGCCTTAGTGTTCAGAAGACATTTTCACAGCTACTTTCTTTACCTTGACCATCGTTGTATGAATGTATAAACCGAACTCCTTCACCCTTCCTTTAAGCCTTTTAAAAATTATTATTGTTCATATAATTTCATCTTTTCGATTTTTATATTCACAACTTTGAACTAGCATATCAAGTTGCAAAATCATCATCACCCTTAATCTTCTTCGTCATTATTATGTGGAATTAAAAAGGAATAATTGTGTCTTTGCAAACTTAAGCATGTAAGTACGGCTGTCTAGTTGCATTTGAGAATGAAATCGTGGAAAAGATACCAGCGGGCTGAATTTATTGTTGTTTTCTTCTTTCTTCAATGTCCTGTTGAGTAATTTCCATGACTTGTTTCTTCTGTCTCCCCCGTCTTTAAATGTCTATTGAGTGATCAACTTGAACACTCACTGATTCCTTAATAACTCTTCTATTTTCCAAAATTATGCATTACGCAATCCAATTGTTTTACCCACTCTCACCCTTTAATTAATTTCCTCGGTTAATTACCAGTCCCACCGTTTGACACTTTGATACTGACTAATTATTGTTAACAAACACATCAGTGCCACCTGATTGGTAAAATGTTGTTTATTGTAATAAAATATGCTATATGTGTATATCAGAGTAGAGCCAGAGATGAGGATCTAATTAAAAAGTAAATCTTTCTTCGCACTCAATCCTTTTGCTTTTTAAATGTCTAAATGGAGCTTTTGTTTTTCTGTATTGCGAAGTGTCAATGACAGTTAATAATCGCAAATTGTTTATAAAAGTGGGGATCAATCTTCCTTTGATAACAACAAAGTCATGAGATCGACTTTATCAATCAAAATATCTGAGACCCTATGTCCCATATTCATAGCATGAGAGTTAGCAAAAACAAATCTGTGTAATAATCAGGCAGATTTCAAGCGAGATTAAATCTTTACTCTCGCATATTTTCAGCAAAAATAAACACATTTGTTGGCTATAGTACTTTATCTGAAGTTGGCTTATCTGCTGATGCTTATCGCTGATTGAAGTGTCAAGAAAGGCCAATAAGGTGATAAAGACACTCTGGTACAGTTCGTACAGTAGTGGAATTCTTCCTCGTTACGTTTGTTCTAGATGCAACAAAAATTTATCATTGTGTGCAAACTATTCAAATATAATTATAATTTATTTGAATTATGAATTACTTTACTCCAAACACCACTTATAATACACTGTGGTGAATTCTCAGCGTTTTCTACAATATTGTTGCATCTAATTTACTTAACAACAAAAACAGCAACGACAACAGAAAAAGTACATTACACGTTACACTTAAAGAAAATGGATAACACCCATCAAAATTTGCCTTTAGTCGAAACAGTAGACTCAAATTGGTTTACAAATTTCACATGACAAGAACAATAATAATATTAATAATAATAACACAGGATTATCCGACAATGGGGATAGTGAGTGTCAGTGTAAATTACAAGTATTGGAGAATAAGTGAGTCATTTTTCTTCATTACTAATTACACAGTAAGTCGTAAATTTCACGGTTAACATTATCTCTTTCACATTATACGCAGGTGGGTGGGTCGAAGAGGATATCATTGAGTTTTATACTTGGTTTGTGTGAGTGAGCATATAATTTATTTTAGTGACTTCTAGTCCTCTAATTGTTGAGATGAAAGTATTGGAGGGGGACAGAGTTGTGAATAGAAAGGGTGTTGAGGTTGGTTAGACAATGTGGATTTAGGCCATTTCACACATGAGTCGTTCAGGTGACTAAGCTGTGTTGGCACACAACTTACCCTGACAACAACCTTTAAAAACCTTCTCAATGTGACACAGTCATTATCGAGTAGCTCAGGAAAGTCTAAGGTAGGAGGTAAAGAACAATAGGTAAGATGCAACAGTTAAAAAATTGTAAAATTAAAGGTTTATAATGAGGAGGAGAAAAGTTGCTGTTAAATGAAGACACCGACAGAAAAGAAATCAGTCTTTGAACCGTTCTAAGTTCAAACTTAGATGCGGATGGACTAAATAGACTTACTGCATGAAGTCATTCCCTTGTACATGAACTAATCAACCAATAGAGGCTGCTGATGAAACTTCATCGAATTTTCCCCAGTAATATTCAGAAAACGTACCCGTATATGTCGAAAATTGATTTTATCTTCCTTGCATCAAAACTATTTTGTGTTTGCTCATAGTTTTCAACAGATTCGTCAGTCACTTTGCTTTCAATCCATGCACAACATATGATGAGTCTTTTGCTTTCTGTACAGTGTTCCTCACCTACGTAAACCAATAAACAGTTAGTTAACGTTTTCTAAAAGTGATAAAATGTATGGTGGTGTAATACAGACACTGTAAGCAAACGGAATGTTATTCTCATATGTTCACACAGTTCAAGTCGGCATTAGCAACAGAGTACAATATATCTATTTGAAGATTATGTTTGATGTTAGAGACAGAATACTTTTCCCACGGTTATTCACTGCACTGACAACAAAATCCTATGTCTATTTGAACATTGTATTTCATGTCGTTTTTGGTGTAAACCGAAATCACACGCTCAGTGATTGGTTAAGGGATATAAACTGTAGATATATTAACAGTGGTATGAATAATGAAAAATATACTTTGGTTTCCGTGTCTCGCCTTCTGTTGTTACAAAACAAAAACATAAATTGTACTCAAACGTAAAATATACTACGATTATTAATATTCCCTTGGGTTCCGAGTGCACTATAGGACTTCAACAACAGGCCTTCACTTTTTTCTAATTTCTAAGGCCTTCTTAAGATGGCTGGCTCCACGACTGCCTATAGTCGCTCTCTCCCTACACACCTTCTCCTCCGTGTCACCCTCGACTTATCGCCTAAATCGTCGTTTCCCGCTAAGGTTTCAATTAAATAGTGACCTGACGTGCAATGTCATTCCACGGTGTTGCCAGCTAGCCTGTGCTTAGTCTGTCTCAATTTTCTCCTACAAATTTGTTGAGTGGTCGTCTCTTAGTTGGGTTCTTCTCAGAGATTCTATTTGCTAATCCTCCTAGCCGACAATTAGATCTTCAATGTGGAACCAGCCAGCGAAATATGCAGTTGTTGATGAAAGTCCGCAGTCGCCTGTTGAAAGTGCTATATATGACCGAGTTTCTCACCCTTGCAGAAGAACTGACTGAAAGACTAAACATGTATTGAATAGAATCTGAATCTTGTTGTTTTTGCTGAGACGAAGTGCGGAAGATCTCCAGAATGATTTCGGATTCATGAAGGTGGATCTTGCCTTTCTGATTCTCGCTGGCTTCCACTTCATCTATTCCGACTTCTGGTAGTTGAAACGATTCTGCATAGCTAGATAAGGGAAGGCAAGACGTAACCTCTTTCAGATTTCTCTCCCATTGTGACTGGTGCTGGTTGTTGTTGGTGGTGGTGCGTGGGTATCTTCATGACCTTCGTCTTCTCTATGTCCACTTGTCCACTACTGTTTGCAGTCGTTCATAGAAATCTTCCTTCTTCACTTGTTTTGCGTTGGTTGTAGGTGCGTAGCACTGCATAATTGTAACCTTCCTTCATTTTGAGTTGAATCTTGCAGGAGGGGATTGGTTCTCATTGCATTGGAGCACTGGCTGTTGTCGGTGACATCATGATTGCCACTCACTCCCTCATTGTGCTCATGATTGTTATCTGGTTGGGTGACGGGAGTAGATTACTGACTCCTCAGTTGACAATTTCAATAGTCTACATCAATTTCATCTACCATCACAGATTTTTAGTGCTTTCAAACAGAATTTTCCTTTTTCTTTGGCTACTTGACAGCTACCTTCCCAATATCGTACATTATTCGAACATTCCACATCCCCATCCTTATTTTCGCATTAATCGAAAGAATACACATTGGCTGACTAAATGGCTGCTGCAAGACTTTCAACAGCCTGCTGTTTCATTTCACCTCTCTGATTCCAGTGTTAAGTATGTTTGTTTTGTATTTTTAAAATTTTTATGTGTTGAAGTTTCTGTAGCAGACTGATTGATCTTCCCGGAGGGAGGGTCTCTTGCCCCACTTCCAGCCCTCCGTCTTTTCATTGGGCTTGTGACCGACTAAAACTAAGCCAGGTTAAAATATGAAACACAATGTATGATGGAAATTGGAACAAAGTTAGATCAGAATTTTACAAGAAAGTTAGCTGAAAAGATGTGGATAAGAAGTAGAAAAAAAATTAGGCAGGAAATTATTATGAGACAAAAAGGAAACCTGATGTAATTAAGCAAGAATGACGTAGAATGATGACAGATGCGGAGGTTGTTTGATTTTTAAAAACACCAAACTACTCAATCCATGAAATGAGTAGGCCGTTAATGAAACCGTTCATGTATACACTCCTTCGAGTTTTCTGCTTCATTAGTTAAATTTTCATCAGTGCAATGGATATGTGAACAGCCAGTGTAAGTATTTTTTTCCTCCTAAATGGCTCAATTGGGATTTCGGAGGGACAGTGACTGCATACAAAAACAATAAAATGAAAGTCGGTTTTTCATTACAGTATAGAAATATATCTTTTCAAAAACTTTATCTTCGACTCGTACAGTCACATTTGCAATACAGTAAATGTGGCAATGAAATTTCCTCTGTGTTAATATACATACTATAAGAATGAAGATAATCACAATGATGTTTAAGGTAGGGGTAAGCTTGGAACTGCTGTTTCAAAGTTATGACAAACTTAGTACTAGCCAGGCCCTAGTCTGTCGCGGAAATAGTCATGTCACACAATTTCCAGTCACATTGACACTTGAATCAGATAGCTAATGCATAACAAAGAACATTCTCACACTTGAAAGTTTTGATCTTGAAGTCACAATTTTAACAGAAAAGTTATTTGGAATATCCCCATTTATTTTTGCGTTTCAACAAACTTGATAATTATTATTATCCGTTTTTCGCCTGGACTGTTTATCATCCTTACTTTGACATCCGCATATCACATGTTGATTTGGTCCTTATTAATTGTCTTTGTCCCCGTTTAATCTCTAATTTAAATACTTCTCTGTGTGGTTATGTGTACGCTGATAATATGCTGTTTTAAGATGCGATTTTGCTTGAGTGAACATAGATAATTTCTTAGCCTGATCTGTCTTTGACAGGAAGGGTTGCTATGTGATTCTTGTGGACGGAATGTTTGATCCCACCACCCTGTAGGGAACATTCCACTAGATTCTAAATGCTCGTTTTTACTTTGACTGAACTGTACAGGTACGCCTGATTGCGCTATTGAGGCTGTTTCCCAGTTTCTGATGTTGATATTGTTGGTGAATAGGACGGGATAATGTTTTACCAAAAATCAGTTTTTTTCTTGCATGTGCCTCCAGGGACCACACAGTAAAATATAGAGATTAGTGTCCTGCAATCATCAGACGATGATAAGTCGGTTTTCGTCGTCATAGCAATTGTCTACTTTGGGATTAACATTCTCTTCATTATTGCTAACATAAAAATTACCATTTTGGGAAGTTCAAAGTATCAAAATGCAGTAACATATTCTGACTTCATTATGAAGTCCAGTGCTGCTTATCCTTGCTTCTATCTCTAGAAATAGCTCGACAGGTTGACTATTTTGCTATCCTGAAACTACACCTTTAACATATTGTAGGATTTTATCACTCGTGATAAACATTACATCGGTCAATATGGGCGTCCCATGTCTTTCCGAATCCAGAAACATAAGTTGTCTGTGAAAATGCATGATACATATTCTTTTCCATCGATACATGTAAATGTGGTGAGAGCAAGCTGCTAGCCAATTGGTAGACATTGATCTGCGCTGATTGGTGGAAATTAATCTAGGCTGATTCAACAACCGATCACAGCTGACCTAGACGTGGACAAATATGATTCGCAGACAAGTGGCTCGCATTTCCGAGAAATATCGAAAACGAGAAAGCAGAAGACTGCGTTTGTTTGCAAACAACCAATCAGAAGACCGCCTTCTTTCTGCGGGCAGAGCCTTATTAATGTACGTAAAATACATATAAATACCTGTTGGTTTTCGTAATAAAACTGATCTGTTGCCTGGCCCTTGTCTTCTGTTGTTACATAAATAGTTACGGACACCAGTCTGATGATCGGAAGAATGTCGAAATCTTAAATAGAGGAAACGCTGGAAAAATGCAGTCAAAGATTTCTAGAAACCTGTCTGCCACTGAAAATAGTCAGCCAAGGATTAACAAACACACTACTTAGAAAAGATCAAATTTACCAACTAATACAACAAAGAACAAATCACATGACAAGAAAGGTCGGATTTCAGAGAATAGAAATAATCAGGGGGTGGTATACAAATTGACAGAGAACGAATCACTCCAATGGCTGTCTGTCAGGACGGAGATACACAATTATGTCACTAGTCAATGATGGCGGGAGAATTCAAATTAGTTCATCACATACGGAAACCTCTGGTGAAAGAAGATGTTGTCTAGACGAAAGCTTAGCAAATAAATCGATGAGCTGCTCAGAGAACACAACTAATATTGAAATACATCCCATCCTTTTTGTATTACTCATCACGCTATTACGAGAATAACCGTTTACAGTTTAGGTCACATCATTTTCACTCTGAAAGAAATACAGCTTCTGGTAGCTTCATGGTGCGATAAAGCGAAGAAAAAAATCAAATTTTTAGATTGGTGGTGCTCAGTAATTATGCCTACAAAAAAGAGAAGACGTTCAGCGAAGAGACTCTTTTCGGCGAATTCATTCACATATCTGTGCAGTCGCATTTATATAAAATTATTTTTGTGTGTGTGTACATGAGTTTTATCAAGTTAAGATAATTAATCAGGTAATACAAGAATGATCTTATATAGAAACAAAGTTAATTAGACAGCAACTAAAGTAAGGTTGAGTTAGTAAGTTAGATAACGTAATATAATTGACTAAGATGTTTCAGCATAGGTCAGGATGGCAACAGAGGTAATTAAAAGTAGAAACTAAGTAGAGGTGGAGTAGAGAATAATACCATTTGAATTAGGACTAAAAGTAAGCAGATAAATTTGATGACTTAACACAAATGACTAGGAATTGAGCTTTGGTCACCTCAGTAATAGTGGTAATGAAGTGTTGAGATTAAATGGGGTAGGGGAAGAGAACAGGAAGTTGAAAATGTAAAATATTACAATCGTAAAGACAAAATAACTCTAATGAAGAGACAGAAAGAAATAAAATTTACCTGTTGGGTATTAAGACAGATTGCGTCCATTGCAAGTGTAGTGAACGAACTTCTTTGATATGCAGAGTTCAGGGCTTAGCAAGTAAATTGCCATTGCTTCTGCAGTTTGAAGAAGTCTGACTCGTACACTTTTAGGAAGACTACTTCGTATTCCGTAGATGACTTTGAAGTTTGTTTGGGGTGAAGCTTAGTGTCCGGAATCTATCAGATGTTCTAAGATAGAGCTGCAGGGTCATCATTTCTCTCCTTTGTAAGACTATGCTGGTAGGTGTTTGGTGATACGTTTGGATTGCGAACGTATATTATATCATTCTTGTATTACCTGATTAATTATCTAAACTTGACAAACCTCATGTACACACACACTCAAATAATTATACATAAATGTGACTGTACAGCTATGTGAATGAATTCGCCGAAAAGAGTCTCTTCGCTAAACGTCTTCTCTTTTTCATATGACTCAATTATGCCTACAGCTGGAAATTAAGACAACACATACAGTTTCATTTGGAAACCAGTTGCTGTTTTGTCTTTTTCAAAAGTAGAATAGTTTCAATTTCAATTCTGAAAAAAAGTTCATCATTAGGAAGCAGAAATCCTGCCATTTGATATAGCAAATAAAAACACAAGGGAATTGTGTAACAAGCCTGGATGAAATCAGATAGCAATTTCAAGGTGAATTGAGTGGGTGATTAGCACAATGAGCTCACAGTTACGCAAGATTTACACTCATGGAGAAGCTAGCCTCCACAATTACGACCACTGGATAGCCCAGAGATATGCGTGACCTAATCTTAATAATGTTTCTCCTAATTTTTAATATTTTTATACACTGAACAAGTACAAAATCTTCAGTTTCTGCTCCCAGCCATAAGACTTGGAGCAGGATACAAAAGATCCATTTTATTTCGTTGGAATATTTTCAACTGCATACAACCTGAATAATGAAAGCTACTAATTTTATCACAATTTTAAAGTACTTTAGATCTTTAAATATTCTCATTATTAATATTAGAATAAGACATTTAAGCGGCTAATACTATTTTCAACTAAATCTTCTTCAGGCTTTACTCCAATTTACGTAGTTTTATGTATAAAAGAGTTTAACCAATGACAGTGAGTTTGTTGATCAAATAATAATAACAAGGTGTTAAATGTTTTGAACATCAGTATTAACGATGCTAATATAATGATAACAAAAATAACAATGATAAGGTTTATGAAAATAACATATGGACAATTCACTAAATAAATAAATAAATAATTAGATAAAATTTCAAAAAATTACATTATACTAAGCGTGAAGTGGACAGAATGAGAGTTTAAATAAATATCATAAGAGTGCGAAAGAAGTGGAGAATACGAAAGAGTAAAAAGTTCTACTTCAATTATAATTTGCCTAGGCGAATCAAGGCAGAGACAAGGGTAGAACAAACTTCCTTTGTATGCAGACAGAATAGCATTATTCTCTAAAATTCCCATAGCTTCGGCTATGTATAAAATGGGAGGGATCGAATTCTGCTCGAAAGGTTCGATGGAATGCCAGATAGATAACCTTGGATGTCGCTTCTTCCTACCTCTTGGTGACCGCTATCACTATCAGTCAAATGAGACAAAATATAACATGTTGCAGATTTAATTTTTTCTTCTCTTACGAATAGAACCATGAAGGACGAAAGATGCTTAGTACTGATTAATTTATCGAGCTAGCTAGCCATCTAGTTGTTCTCCCTATAAAGCTTTCACAGAAAGAACAACACATAGAAGTGGCACAGCTAAACAGCTTGTCTTGTCAAGTCGACTAGGTAAGTTCAGAATGTTTATATTACCCAGTAATTCAAAGAAAGAACAGTTGCAGGAATTTCACAGTACTCAGTGACTATTGACAGAGAGTTCTCAAGATAAGCCACATCAGCAAAAACGGTAAATTTATCCACAAAATTAGATAGATCCAAGAGGTAACAGGCAGGAGTAAATTAAAAGTTTCAGATAAAAATTTGTTCTGCTACTTTGATAAGTCTTTGAGGCAGTATTCGAGTGTAGTAGAATTAAATAAAGTCACGCGAGAATGTGAAACATGCATTGCTTGAAGTTGACCACCGGTGATGAATAAAAGGTTAGAGCACCCGGCAACATTTCTCTTTAGAACAAAGTCAATCTTGCCTAAATAATGCGTAGGAATTTAGTAGCGAGGGAGACAAGATTGTCAGCGCAAAGCTGGTGAAGACTTTTTTCTTGTAACGTGATTATAACCGTATTGTGTTAAGTAGCAGGGGAAAATAAGACAGATCGCAGAAACGCATTATCTTGTTGGGAAGACAACGGCCGCTGGTACCAATTATAACAGGAGCAGTAGTACTGTGTATAGGTGTGTGGTTTAGTGCCCCTTGACAACCACTGTCATACTTTTTCGTATATCCTTTGCTAGGAACTTGAAAGTCATTTGTTCTTAAACCGTTTAAGAATTCACGAGAATAAATAACGCGATTGGATGTCAAACTTTGATGACACACGAATGCAAATAAAACAGGATAAATTGGATGCAATATATGTAGATGGAAGTTTAGATATCTCAACGTTCAAACAGGCGTCTGAACAAACCAACATTTTCTTTTGGATACGTACACAAGTTAGGCGTCTATTTAATGTGGATTTCAAAAGCCTCAGCAGAATGTGTGACAGACGAACAACCTCTTGATGTGAAATTAAGACTAGCGGTTGGAATACGGTAGATGACTCTGAAAGCCGACTTTTCAACATCAGTTTAGTGTGCTGTTGTATCTGCGAGATGAGATAGTATAAAAGTATGAATGGACTTTTGTTTATTCCCTCCCTTCACTTAGGCTGTTTCAGCAAACTTGAAGAGAATTAAACCCATTGTTCTCTTGATCATTTTGAAGGATCTTGCTATGTCTACCTCCTCATAATCCATATCGATGAGATGCCTGGGTAATAGCACTGTTCAAGGCGTTTGTTCATTTGAGAGGTGTTAACTTGTTCATACATGTTCAGAAAATTGGAGTTGTGCCCTTCTTCTTTCTGCCCTCCCAATGTAACCTACTCCTACCGCAGATAAATGCGAATTTTTATACACAGTTAGAGTTAACTGAGAGGAGTGAGTGTCGACTTTTGATTGCACTGACGACCACGATTTCCAAAGAATTTGAAGCAAATTAGCTGCAGTTCATTCTTTGTCTGATTGCTGATGTATTCAATCTTCTGTTGACTGTTCCTGCAATATCATCACCTTGAAAATCTGGTTGAATGAAAATCGGCTTTTTCCAATGTGCAATTTTTTTGGTATTTGAGCCTTCACATCTTCCGTACTTGTCAATGAATCCCTGAGGATATCCATTGTTTTTAACATCTTTTTGAAAGATTTAATTCCTTCCTCCCTCTAATTTGTCTGAAAAGACACTAAATACCTATTTATTTAGTGTTTTCTTACTATGAATGATACATTAGAACGTACAAATGCTTTACACAAGCTTCTGACTTTATTAAAATTTCCTTGTTGATTCACTGAAACACTGAACAACGATGTGCTTCATGGACCAGAAATCTTTTGTGAATTTTATATCAGTGAATGAAACAGAGTTGTTGTTTTCATACGCATATGAGTTCACTTGCCTACAGCTATGATTTTTTAGATATTTTTGCATTTCAGGATATCATCATGAGCTGATTTCGTCTAGAGAAGAGTATCGGAGAACCTGAGAGTACTGCCAGACAGCTGTTCCCGTCGTCCTGGTTTTGGACTCTTCAGAAACACGCACTCATCGCCACACTTCGAACTAGTGACCTTCCAGTTACAAAGGCAAGGAAGCTCGTAGAATATTATGTCACTGCTACCCGATAATTAAATACAACATGTTTAAAAATTTCGCTTTGTATATGGTTCATATTTTCTGGTAGATTTGGTTAGATTTTGATTAGTAAATGAATGAACTTGCGTGACATGTGAATTTCACTTAAGATTGTTCGGTTCCTTATTATTAGTAGTAGGCAGCATAAATCTTGGTATATTCTCACTACGATAAGGAATCAGCAGTTTTTTTTATTAAAATAATGTGTTAGATGCTGGAAACTAAAAAACTTTTAAATTTTTGGCACTTAAATGATTGCTGAATATGGGGTTTTCAACTTTGTATGTATGAATCCATGAAGGCCTATTTTAATTCAGTATTTAATTAATATACTAACACTGTAAGGTAATAGAGCAGATTGATAGGAAGCGGTCAAAAACTGGAGTCAACATTTTTAGTCAGTGGTTGCAGCAGAGGTAGAAGTGCTTATTCCTGAAATCTGGATTTCATTTGCGCTATGGACATGCAATTAACTTCATTGGACAGTTTTTTTAAACCATGGGCTAGCTGATAACCAGTCAGAACAACTTATTCTTCTCTGACCTAACCGAACTTTAAAGTGGTTAATAATGTATAAATTGGATGCGTTTAACCTCAAAAAAGGTCTGTTATTAAGATTCCAATGTTTATCCCATTAGAAAATTATTTAAAGGAATTACTTTTTGAGCTTCAATACAAGAGAAGCTATTTGAGTTATTTGTTCTACAGTACTCAGTAATTCAAACTGAAGTGTTGTCATACAAATAAGCGATTGATTATTTAGTGTTTGGTTGTCAGGGATTTTATTGACTTCAGGCACGACAACGAACTGTCATTATTTGAAAAACCAAATTGAAAACAAACTACACTGTACTAGTTAGCTGATTCGTCCCAGTTTTGGATTCTTCTTGATGATTGAATCTAGAATACTTCAGGCTGTCTGGGGTCAGCCTGATGAGAATTCCAACCCACTGGTAAGGAATCTAATGAACCGTGGATACAAACTACTGCCGATAAAGTTCGATCGACAAGAACTTATCCTGACATCTCCGCGGTTGGGATCAATTATCATGAGAATTTTTGTTTTCCAGTCTAAATAATTGTTGAGTGAGTCGTTCGCCCTAGGAATACTTGATGATGGGCAATATTTCAAATGGATAAATGATAATAAATGGCTTTCAATACAAGTCAGTCAGTCTCCTCAATATCCTAAATTTTTGAAGACTGACAAGGTAATGACAACTAACTTGAATAATTCCTTTCATGCCTGATCGTGATGGCAAACTAACTAACTAACTAACTAACTAACTAACTAACTAACTAACTAACTAACTAACTAACTAACTAACTAACTAACTAACTAACTAACTAACTAACTAACTAACTAACTAACTAACTAACTAACTAACTAACTAACTAACTAACTAACTAACTAACTAACTAACTAACTAACTAACGAAATAAATAAATAAATAACTTATTGCCCAACTAACTAACTTACTTACATTTCCATGTAACTAGATGGTTGGTGATTGTACCCTTAAATGTATGTCATTCCTATTATCGTCGGGACACATTTTCGAAATAGCATAAAATTTATAACACAACTGAAAGTTACTGTATTCTACTGACAACTTCGGTAATACGCGCTTGTCTACTATGATCACCTTATTGGGGTGGACTGGATTGTGCGGAACGCCCACGTAGGCGGGTTAGAAGACAGGAATGCACTGGACTGACAAAATGACTCTACTAAATTTTTTTTCGCAGACGAGTTATATCTAGTGTAACATCATCCAGTTGCTATAAATGCATCACAAAATGTTGTGGAGATGTAATGTTGGCACCCTCCATGTTCCACTTGGAACATAAAGGAGTAGTAGTAATCGTAATAATACCATGTGATTTTAACGGCTAATCAAACAGAAAACTGTATTGAGGGCATCCATACAGCCAGTGGACAACCTTATATCTTCCCCAGGCATCCAACCGCGTCAGCGAGGTGAAGTAGAGCATTGGCGAGGAGCCGAAAACCGGAAGATATGCCTGGTTGGCTAACAATCTCATGCTGAAAAAAACACGGAAAAAACTTTACAACAATAAAAATAAAGTGTCTATATAATATACAGAATTTTCACTGGAGTTTATTGCACGATATTTATCTTCCCCTACCATCTTCAAATAAAACATTAATTGATTGACAGGAGACCACGTGACATAGTTCTCTCTGTCCCACCTGAAATGCAAATCAATCCACCATTATGATGTCTGTTCTCTGTCTCCTTCGAGAAAAACACGATGACATTTTCTTGTATGCTAATTATAAAACGGTTAGAGGTACATTTTTTGAAGTAAGGAAATACCAGGAAGGAACATTCATTTCATGAATTGAGGTAATCATACCATCCATCGAGATGGATAATGCTCCTTCACCTGCTTGGTAGAAACTTGCCAACAAGCAGGCTGTAAATGACATTTAAAATACTCGCCAGGGTAAACAATAATTCTATTACAGAAGATATTTTACTAGATTTAAACAAGTTGAATAAGAGAAATTATATACAAACTATACTGATGGAGGTTTGTGTGCAGTAGCACAAGTTTGAAGCAGGTTACCAATGTTAGTCATTCTATAACCTATGCATATGATTGTAGTATTCGAAAGTGCAGTAGATTTGAAAAACGACTTTTAAATATTCGAATTTCTGAAAATGAGTCACAAAACATTTGCTCTACAAACGTACAACTGAACCCTAAGTAACCTTATAGTTCAAAACATTCTATGAAGTTATCAGTCGTGTACTTGATTTTATTACGTACACATGTTGTAATCCCTAACAGTCTACGAAAGATTGTGTTGCACCCCACTGTGTTTACATTTACCCGTCGATCTCTTCACTGGTTAAGGCTACAGAACATATTCCGAAGTGGCTGCAACAACAAACAAATTCACCAGATACAACCGATTTCGGGAAAAGATGTCCAACATCATCAAAAGTGAAGCACATCATAGAGAAATGGGTCACAGAGTTGATTTACATAATGCCTTTATTACCCACAAATAAAACGAGGTTGAATCACATACCTAAATTCCTTGAAGCCTTCTTCTGAAATTAAACGGCTTATACCTGTATTAAATGTCCATAGGAATAATTTTTTCTTGCTTTAAACCTGTCTTGGTAATCCAATTTAGAACCAAGGTTCAGTTTACCTAGTGATATTCTCATCCTCTTCCTTTCTCCTTTATTCTCACCTCACACCATACGCTTGTGTCATCTTCCTACTCATTATTTGTTACCCTGACCTGTACACAACTGCATTCACCTGTATTGTAGGATTCACGCTAACTCTCGCCTTCTGTATAAATGTGAGTGTGATCAGAATGTCCGAAATGTGTTGCACAAATGCATTTGAATTGCACGTTTCAGATCAATTAACGTTTTCTTCTCATTGTTTTATTCAAATTCATAAAGGGAACTGATTGCTTCAAATTTCATTGAATTGTGTATATTCGCCAGGACATTTTGAGTAGTTTTCGATATTTTACGACTTATCGGGCTGTTCTGTACTATTTATTAAACGACAGTCACTCAGATGTTTGACTTTTATGAAAATGAAAAACAAAAGTACTCTGACACTGAATTCTGCGTGTGCCTGCATTATTTCGTCTTACCGTTTCATCAGTTGAGCATTCTCTGCCTCAGGCAATTTGAAAATGAACTCCACATACAATCAGTGGCAATGAAAATCATCGCATTAGTCTTTGTAAATTAATGCTTACAGATTCTAAAGTCGGATTTAGACCAGGTGTGTTAATAATCATTATTAGTAGCCTTATTAAACATGACTAAAATTCTGATATTTTGAATGTTACACGTATCACACTACAACTGTATTTTTGTCACTTGACGAAGCTATCAATTAGTTGATTAATGAAAAACCAGCTGTTTTCGCTCCAGACGTGGTGGAAAACTGTTATGGCCTTCCCTCAAAATTCAATCTTCATCTACTTCCATCAGTTAGAGAACCACTGGAAAACCCGGGAGTATTGCACAGCTGTTTTGTCCTAGTTTGGAGAATAAGTGAGCCCTTTTTCTTTACTGCTAATTACATAATAAGTCGTAAGTTTCACGTTTAACATTATCTCTTACACATAATAGGCGGGTGTATGGGCAGAATAGGATATCGTTGGGTTTTTATACTTGGTTTCTGTAAATGAGCATGTAATCTTTTATAATGACTTCTAGTCCTATCAGATAAGATGCAAGTGGTGGGTGAGTTGTGAATAGAGACGGTGTTGAGGCTGGTCAGATAATACGGATTCAGACTATTTGTCATGTGAGTCGTTCAAGTGTCTGACGACCATGACATTAACAAGCAGACTAAATGGTGGTGGCACACAACTAACCCTGCTAACAACAATTGATACCCTGCGCAATGTGACATAGTCAATTTTGAGTAATCCATGGAAGTCTAAGTTGTGGGTAGCAGTCAAGAACAACAGGAGAGATGCGCAGTTAGTAAATTCTTTAAATATAGGTGGAGTGTTACTTGCCTGATTGTCTTGCCTTCTTAATGTAGAAGGTTAGATGGAACATTTTCTCAGAAACAGACAGGATTTTGGATCACCTAGGAGGGTGAGAAAATAAAAGCATTCCATGGTATTTTATGCTCCTGACTTACTCTCTATATCATTGTCCTCTACAAGCTACAAGCATCGTGTGTTGAACTAATGCGTTCATTAGTAGCACGTTTATTCCTGAAGGTGAAGTTGATATCTGATATCTTGGAGTGATGTAACGTAAGACTATTAAGCTTAAACCACTGACTGGCTAGTGCCGGATAGAAAGGTATTCAGTCAGTCTGCAGTAGTCAGCTCAGGAAGTAGTTGATCACGAGACAGGCAGTGTATCAGCATATTTAACAAAGTTGATTTCTTCTGGAAAAGGCTAATAGTCATGCAAGAAGAAAGAGAAAAGAGGAGGAGGATTCGGTGGGGAGAGAACTGTATCTTTAGGGACAACGAATTCAGTGAGCGAAGAAGAGTATGATTTACCTTTATTACTTATAGTATACTGCTTTCAGTTTAAGGAAAAAGAGTGCAACTAGATCTTAATTGTCCAGGACCCAGTTGGTGTCATGGAGAGCTTATTTAACTAAGATATCTGGGAAGAACAGAGTGAAAATGAGAGAGAACATGGAACATATTTGGCTTTCATATGTTTAACGCAAGAAAAGTGAAGCTGATAACTAGGGTTTGAAGTTGATGCATATGTACTCAGTTTTTATGTCAAAAACAAACTGATAACTCCAACTCATCACTTCACAACAGCAACTAAAATTCTCTGACAATCGCTTTAGAATGATTTATTGCATATTCTCAGTCATGTAAGTCACGTTTAAAACAGAACATTTCTTGGAGAACATTTATCAAACTTCTCTCAGTCATTCGTTCATTCTGTAATTAATTACGACAAGAAATTATTTAGATTTATATTCATGCAAATCGGAACTAATAAACATCATGTAAGCATGACTGATGAGCGTTAATCAATCAGAAATCGCTGCTAGATAAAATGTGTGATTATCCAGGAAAATGATTTGAGACAAAGCCATCAGAATCCGTAATTTATCTGAACCATGTAGTGCTCATTTGCGTGAAGCACTTATTCCGAACAGTCTGAACACAGATGAAGTATATTTCCTCTCCATACATCGAATTCTTCAAACACATTCTCCATAACAAAGACACGCAATGGTCGAAAGTTATACTAGCTTACCTTGCAACTACAAGGCCCTGGGTTCGAACCCAGTGGGTGCGTTCCACAGATGACTCCCAAACTAGGATGAAAGAGCTTTCCTCTACTCCCTAGTTTGAATGTTTGTCTGTC
This sequence comes from Trichobilharzia szidati, assembly GCA_944472155.2. Lineage (NCBI taxonomy): Eukaryota > Metazoa > Platyhelminthes > Trematoda > Strigeidida > Schistosomatidae > Trichobilharzia > Trichobilharzia szidati. The sequence goes on from OX235279.1 coordinate 44,377,621, forward strand.
TTATGTCAGTCCTTGGTCAAACTCGAAAAACTCTCGATCATAAGTATGACCTAACTCAGGTACAACAAGTTTACTTCCATTTTGTGAAAATTTATTTCCGAGATCAACACGGCAGCCTTTCTGTTTAAATCACTACACTACCTAAATTTTCCATCCAACGTAATGCGTTGTTTTAATTATTTAATTACCACAATGAGTCACAGTCTATACTGGCGCTCAATATCAAAATAAGGAAATGGAGGGACAGCACCGTAGGGTAGTGTTGCGACACACTTCAGATGGAACAACGCTGATTCAGATGAAATATTACCGGTTATCCTACTATTTGAAGTTTGTGCATAAGGAATAAATACCTCGTATTTTGTGTAGATTCGTTTTTCAGAAAAAAGCTATTGCGGCTTCTGTTATTGTAGACAACACATAATGATAATAATAGTAACAGACGTTTAACTCAGAAAATATGTGAACATATAGTAGAGAAATTTTCAGCTTATTTACTTCCAAAATATTTCCAGTTTATACACAGGATCCACACATAAATTATTAATCTCAAGTGGGTCATGTGACGCAATTTTGTTCCATATATGGAAGAGATTACCAATTCTTCAAGTGTCCCTCTTCATTTATATTTAGGATTTCTCAGAGATTAGTTAGAGGCTAATTAAGTATGCGCTCGAGTTCATGTAGTTAGTGATCACTGCACATATACAATAGCACAACTGAAATAATGCAAAATGCAGAAGACGAGTTTCCGCAGCATTATGATGTATGGAAATTCTGGTAGCCCGCCATCCAGTGATCTAAACAAAGTCCGCCCGGGATCGAATTCGAGTATTTATAACCACATCTGCCATGACTGAATGATAATTTTATTGCAAAATAACGTCTGAAATGAATCTATTCACGTGCTAATAACGCTACCATCCTCACAAGCATACTGATTAGGATGAATCCATTGTTAAATTGTTGAGATGAAAGTCAAGCAGAATAACTCTCGAACTAAGTCTAACATTAGGAGAGTTCTTTGCTAAGAAGTGAAACGTGACAAGAGATTCCATCCAGAAATGTTATCTACATGCAGAGATAAGTTGGTTATTTAGCATTAACTTGCCAGTGTTATCACTTAGAAATGGGAAAGCCTTGCCTCGAAAAGGTTAGACAAACTAATTTTATATAAAGCAAAATTAAGCAGACTTAATTTTTCTAAATCGTGTAATGTGTATTTGAACGCAACAATCTGACAACACTCGGACTTGTCATAGATATATTTCTATATATATACATAAATAAGTGAAAAATATTTCCCCCTCATACACAGGATTTACCTTTGCTAACAACTATGTCTTGTTTTTATTTATTTGTATAATTAGGAATGTATCTTAAAAGTAGGGAAGAAGATTCAAGGAAGAGATGAAGAACTACTCATCTAATTACTCTTCCGTAGCGGCTCCAAAAAATTCCAACTATGTTATCACCTTCGGATTTAATATTCATTATATCCTCGTACAAAAAACTAAATCCATTCATCAAACATTCATCGACAAATGAATGTAGCCATTTCCATTGTAAATGAAAATCTCTCGTACACAATCTTGTCCTTCATTCTGTCTATTCTTTATTCTCAGTACAGCTTTTTATGGTAGGAAGGAAAATATATTTCTAAACATATTAAGATGACAGACGAACAGTTTGTCAGCTGTTCTTCACATTTTGTCATCTGAAATATCTGTCTATTCAAATACATGTTTATAGTGTCTCAATTCTGTTTCAGTCTATAGAGTCTATGAGTAAGACAGGGTTTTCTGTTATCGTCACTGGTGATGTCTCTGATTTTAAGTGGACTGGATTATACGTAAGGCACTGTGTGCACAGCGATAAGACTAGGATACACTGGACAGACCAACAAGAATACTGGATTTCGCGGATAATTAATGCTCAACGTCACACAAACTCGACGACTTACAGGTGAAAACCAACGAGTTGGCAGAATAATAACCACAGACAGAAAGTCAAGGAAACTTAGGAAAGACGGAAGTGATGTGGACAATCAACCTACAGTAACATTAACAACAACTAGCACCAATCACCATCAGCAAGAGGAATTTGATAGGGGTGACTGCCTGACTTCACTTACCTAGCTATTTAGCATCGTTTCAAATGCAGACAGGAGGAACGGATGAAGATTAGAAAATCAACCAGTCAGTCGGAATTAGAAAGACATAGTAGCGTACTTTCATCAATCTGAAATCAGCGTGGAGATCTTCTGCACTGCGCCTCAGCATAAACAACAACATCCGGTTTATCAATACTACTGTATATTCAATTAGTTCTCCTACATGGCGCTGTCGTCAAAGGAAACATTTCAAATAGCAACTTCAGATAATTTTCAATAGCTGCCTATGTTGTCTACATATTGAGGATCAACTGGACGACCAGAAAGAATCAGCATCCAGAAACCCCGGTAAAAATCAACCATTGCCTATAGTTCATTAAATATGCTGGAGAAAGTGGAGATGGGTTGAGCACAAGCTGACTGAGGAGACCGTGGAATGACATCGCATGTCATGCCACTACTCAAGTGGGACGTGAATGGGAAACGACCAGTTGGGTGGTGGATCGAGAGTGACATGGAAGATATGGCGTGAAGGAACGAAGAGACGAGAGATTATGGGCAGTTGCGGAGCAAGCCATCTAAAGATGGCCTCGGAAAATAGGACAAAATGGATTTGTGCTGTTGGAGTCCTCTATGTTCCACATGGAACTCAATATAATAATAATACTATGGAGCGTTTGATACACAACCTCACCATCTAGAATCTAAAGCTGATTTATTTATGCATATTATCTGTCAACTCATTTATAACTTCTCATTAAAAGGACTTGTTAGTATCACAATACTTCTTCCATTTTGAACGTCATATTCCAAACCCTGCAGTGATAAACCTTCTGCCCTATATAATCTATACCGTTTTGTATGGATATGTATGAATGTCTGAAGTATGTGCCTTTCAATTACACTACACTTTTCAGATAAACTAAGTCTTTCCCATTATCTTGTTGACTTCCCGCGAAAATTTCCAGAATCATGGAAGCAATGAAAGATAATCACATTTATCAGCGGATTATGCAATAATCATAAAGGTAACTTAACCACTGAACAAGATCCCTTAATTAATTTGAGTATGTGTTATCGACAAACTGTTTAGAAAATCCCTCCTCAATGATCTGTTCAAAGTATTGCTACTTATTTAGATATGTCAACTAGCCTTGTAATAAGTATATGCGTTTTTCCCCTAGACTGTATATCATTAATTGACATTTGCATATCACCTGTTCATTTTTGACCTTTATTATCCAATACCTTTGTATCGGTTTAGTCTTTGATATTGTAATACTTTTTTGGTTTTGCCTACATCGGCAATGTGTTGTTTAACTGTATGAATTTGTTTGAGTGAATGAATGAAGGTGATTCACACCTCCTGGGACTGTTTGTATCGGGAAACGCTGGTGTGTGTGTGATTCTTTTGGATAGACCTTTGGATCCAAACTCGTTGGGAATATTCTCCTTTCATTTCTAAGGTACTTTTCAAAGTTGAACTTTGGTTAACTCATTTCGCTTTGCAGTACTTGTTTTTGTATTTCTACATCTCCTGCCTGTATAGAGCTAGCCGCCTCATTTGACACGCCATCCTGTTACTATCGTTGGTTCATTCTTGCACGATCCGCACCTAGCTAATCAAATATCCTTGAATTACGAATTTGATCCCATAATATATTTCGTATTTCGGGAGATCCATCTGGTGTTTTAGTTTGTATTTGTTCCGAGCAGAACAGATACAACAGAAGTTGGGAGATAAGAATTTGAGTTGGTATAAGTTTCGCTTTGCGTAAAAGACAAGATCCGGCACATAAAGATATATCGTTCACGTAAAAGTGAACGTTTGCATAGTAATTCAGAAAATCCCGCAAAATGAATATTCAGGTTTCTTCTTGTATTTCGGTGGATGGTAGTCACCAGTGGAATCCAGGATGACATGTATTTCACCCTCCTAATTGAAACTCGTCAGCCACCAGGATGTACCTGCATTCCCCAGTCAGTGAGTGATGGCGTTCTCCCATTTATGCTTAAATCTAGTACCCACCGTTTCAAACACCGAAATGTTATCCACTAGAGCACTTGAGCCACGATGCCTCCACTCTTTCATGTAAAATGCATGAATTATTGTCATTTAATTTAGTCTGGACTTTTACGCTGATTGATTGGACTGGAGTGTTCGGACTCAGGATTGCACTGACAGTCACCAACTAAAAATTACTTCAGTTGCCATACAATATCTGGAAGATAGTAGCCTCCAGAGGTCAATTTACGGAAAGCCGTCAACATGGAATGGACAACACTTATATCTGAATGGTTTTTATACGAAAAGCTATAGACGAACACTAGTCAAAACTCTGTTCGATAGACTCGAGAGAATATGCTGCACAGACAAATTAGACAGAGAAAGAAATTTTGATTGCTGCAAAGCAACGGATATCCCTAGAGATTCAATAACGAGTTCGGGAGGCTCAAATGTCGAACAAATCACAAGGCTGAAATAGCCGATCTTCAGTTAACTCAATTTTCAAAGTGACGATATTGTAGGAACACTCAACAGAAGATTGAGTAAATTAGCAATCAGACAGAGATTATCCTACAGCTAAGTTGGTTCACGTTTATTGGACAACACACTTTTTATTACACTCAGAAGTCGACCGATACTCTTCGTATGTTAACTCTAACATTGTACACAAACTGACATGCATCTGAGGTAGGACTAAGTTACTTTGGGAGAGCGAAAAGAAGAAGGGCACAACTCCACTTTTCTGAACATGTATGAACAGGTCAACATCTCTCAAAGAAACGAAAGCGTTGAACAGTGCTATTGCCGAGGTATCTCATTTATATGGATTATGAGGAAGTGGATACTTCAAAATGATCAAGAGAACAAAGAGTTCAATTCTCCTCAAGTTCTCTGAACTGAAACAGTCTATACGAAACTCCCGATGCCTGGTTTAGGTGTTCAGAAGGAGGAAGTAGTTAGTTATCAGTGTTGCCTCGCCCTGGTTGGTGATTAGATATTTTTATTCTCTCTTTCATTTGGTTGTGTAACGCTGAAAATTACATTCTACATGATTATTATTGTTTGGAATAAAGTCGTTATCATTACTGTTATTAGTACCGTTGTATGCATACATTGATGCTTTCGTTTAAGCTGACCTCTCTGGATAAGCACGTTAATTTAGTTTCTGTACATACAGTTACTGACAATATATCTTTAGGCCGTTAGCAGTTGATGATGAGAAGCCAACGAAATAAACCACTATTGTTCCTGCTTTATATTCAAATTGATAAAGGGGAATAAATGTATGAAGTTCCATGGCTCTTTGTTGTACATTTGAAACACAGAGTTAGTTCAGAAGTTATTTGTTTTAGTTTTTAAATTCAGTATGTTGTAACGACTGATGTCAGCTCGTGGTCGAACCCATATGATTTCATGGAATCTTAGTCCTCAGCAAATCCAATTAAAAAATTTAATTCATTTTCCCGCTGATTGATGATTAAACCGAATCGCTCGGCCGGCCTCATACTGACATGTAGGATCCTTGTGAAAATGTACTTTGACGATAACTGATTAATGGACTTGAAGTTAATTGGTGTTTGATGACTAGCAGTGTGTGGAATCCACCGAAATGCGTACTTCACTCCCCTGTTTAGGACTACTTGTCATCTAGATGTACATGGCTCTCGTCACCCAGGTGATCTAATGGATAACGCCTTGGAGCCTGAAACAATGGGTACTGGGATCAAATCTCAGTGGGTGAAACACAGTGATTCACTCATCACTGGAGAGTGGGGGTATATCCAGCAGGCGAACAAGTCCCAAATACGAGGGTGAAATGCACGTCCTGGATTCCAATGCTCGCAGTCACCATCCACTAAAATACTCCAGTTAAAGGAATTATAGACAGTGAAATTTGTGTGAAAAACTTAAATCGCTTCAGTAGACTTATTCATTTATTCACAGGTGATTATTGTAATACACTGGTATAAATTTAAGTCACACACCTCCTGCTCATATTGTAAACATCCGTAAGGCTTTATTTATTACATATATGTGTGCCTATAGGAATTCACAAATGGTATGATGGATGAATGTGCTAAGTGAAATAGACAAGCGATACAAAACAAAAATGGCAAATTATTTTCCTTTAACGTCAGACAAGTATAATAAAGATTGATTGTTGACAGTCGGTTTGTAATAATAATAATAATGATTCGCTTGATTCCAGCATTTGGTAAAAAATTGCCGGATTTTTCTTCATACGTGACTTACTTTCCCCATTCTGACACCGACAATTTTGTTAAGTATGCAGATGATACATCTGACTGTTACCATGCCGGGAGTCACTTCTCGATCAGGCTGTATCAAAATGTGAATAACATTTCATCAGAAATTAGTAAGTGGTCCTTGTCAACAAATGGTATTGAGCTCCATCCCTCCGAAAAGCAGTCGGTTTGTTAATTTCACTTTCAGACGAAAGCGCCACTTACATGAACTGGTTAGTTCGAATGGTTACGCCATCACAGATGGCACGGAAGTCGAAACCAAATTGAATGTTAAATGCCTTGGACTGTGTATTTCATCTGATCACCTCTCCTCGTCTTCCCACATCATGTTAGTTTTCATGAAGATACTTCGTTTGACGTTCTACGTAAGGACATTAAGAAGATCTAGTATCATTCCTTCTCTACTGTTACCGTTTGTTAATTCTTGTATTCTGCCTACCCTTCTTCACTGCTGTCCGCCGCTTCATCTTTTCTGGGCTAATTAAGAAAGACTTTAATTGCAGCACTGCGAATGGCACTAAAAGCGATGCTTAGGTTGAGTGGGTTGTCGCTAAGCCGATCCAGTAATACTGTTGTAGACAGTGGGCACGTGGACGTTTGCAAGAAATGAACAAATGTTATCTTGTCAAACTCTGAGCATCCTCTCCGCACATAAGTCTTCCCACTTACATCGCATCAGCCAGGGGAACTAGAAGTGACTATAGAAGACTATATGCTTGGACGACTAAGTACAAGAGTCTACAATACCTTATTTGGGCGGAACATATTTCATGTGTTGAGAAACCGTTTGAGGCAGGACATTACTCACTTACTTTGGAACTCTAAGTAAATGGACCTATTTTTATTTTGAATTGTTGTACTGTTGTTAGTATTCGCACTTAATTTACTTTCATATTTTTATTGAACAGTATTATAAATGAAATGCCCTGTTGCAATTATTACCCCCGTAATATGAAAGCTAACCGAAATGATGTACTGCATTCTGAAAATTCCATATTTGTACCAAAAATTCTATTTCGAATAAAGCTATTATTACTTTCACTATTATTATTATTCTATCTACGAGTCACATGTATGATTTAAACCATTTTCAGCCTTATCTCACGAAAGGCTGTTAATTTTTGGGACAAGTGGACACTATGCATGCTGTCACTCATGTTTATTTACTGAGTATTCATTCTAATTATTTCGACAGCAATAATTACTTCATCACACTAATTACTGCTATCGAACTGTCTGAATGTTGTTTGTTTACTTTTACAGAAATCCTTCATATCCGGTTGATGAGATTAAATGTGACTTATTTATCAGATTGATTCATGGGTAATCAGTCATCGTAATTATAAGTCTGATTTAACTTAATTTATCCTCCTCACCAATAAACTTTTCGAAATTCATTCATTACTCAACATTACGGCGATCTTTTTTGATGATAATAATAATAACAACAAACATTTGCTTCATTCCCAACACTACTTACGCTACAGTGTGGAATTCTTAACATTTTGTAAAATATTAGTGCATCTAATTTACCGGACAACAGGAAAGACAAAAATTGAAACTCTAATACCACAGGGATAATGAAAGTCAAAAATGTACAGAAAGTGTAAAATAATGATGACAGTTAAAATGTTAATGGCTAGAATTATAAGTCAGCTGAAATAGTGTTACCAAAGACTACAAAAGAGAGAAGATGGAAGAACCGATCATTTTGCTAACGACTACATAGTAAGTCTTAGGTTAGTTTCTCGGTAAACATCATCTCTATCACATAGAACGCGAGTGGACGGGCCAAATGCAGTATCGTTGAGTCTATGTACTTGATTATACTAGTGAGAATAAAAACTTTTATTGATGACTTCTAGTCCTAACGGATGAGATACAATGAAGGGGACAGATGTAAATAGAAAGGGTGTTGAAATCGGTCGGAAAATATGGATTTAGAGCATTTCTGACACGAGTTCACATGTCTCTCAACTACAGTAGTAAGGAGCTGACTTAGTGGTGGCACACCATTTACCCTACTAACGACCTTTGATACTCTTCGTAATATGACGTAATCCTTTTTGATTGGCCGAGAAAAGACTACAGGGGAGCAGTAAAGCACAACGAGTGAGATGCAAGAATTGGTAAATTGTAAAAGTAGATGTTAAAAGATTCCAGACGGCCTCGACTTCTTAATGTAGAAGTTGGTTAGTCAGAAGATTTTCTTGAAAAATTGACACGATATATAATGGCCGACGAAGAAGATGAGAGGATAAAACTTTTCTAAATTATTTTGTGCAACTGATTTATTCTGTTTTTTTCGAAATGCGCTAAGTTGATATTAAACCAAACACTGAAGTTATGGTTCATTTGAACAAATCACTGCTTGAAAAACATGTATTGTGGTACTACAGATAGAAATGAACAGTAGAACTGTGTACAAGAAATACAGCAGCTGAAACATATAAAAGATGGTCAAGAGAACCTAATTACCACAGAGAAGAGACAAACGAAACAATGGGCTGATCACTTCAAAGGACTCTTCAATTGACAATCCCCACCTGCAACTCGTCTAGTAGTACTACCAAAAGCAGGCACTTAACTACCTGTCAGCAGACACCAGTCCTTCAATAAAAGCAAAAATCTTCAATGCAATCAAGCTACTGAAAACTATCTGGTAAGGCTGCTGGACTGGTTGGAATTCCTACTGAAGCACTGAAAATGAATTTTAGAGACCGAGAGGGATGTGCTAACTCCACCACTGCAAAGTGTTTGGAAAGAAGGGAAGGAGCATACAGGTCGGAAGAAAGGCTATTTTATCAAACTACCTTAGAATATCGACTTTGGCCTCTACAACAACACCACCGACCAGGTAAAACACTATGTGGATTTACATTTCTCACATGAGTTTTTGATGTGTCTGTTGACTATGATAGTAACGAGCTAAATAAGTGGTGGCACACAACTTACTCTACTGACAACCTTTGATACACTTCGCAATATGACATAGTCATTCTTCATTAGCTCAGGAAAGACTGAGGTGTGAGGAGCATTAAATAATTATAGGCCTCAAATGTTTAAACCTACTTAATACGCTTTCTTCTGGGGTCAAACAGAATTGGCCTCTGATGTATGAAACTAATGTCCACTAACTCAAAACTGTTCACAAAATAAGAAGAAATGTTTTCAGAAGGAAAGCTATTATGTAGCATTAAAACACACTTATTTTTTCACCTTATCAAATGACCAAGGCTGAAAATGTTGAAATTTATTTCCTGTGACCTAATGAAAAAGATGTTTCCGCATTTATTTAGAGAGTCATATTTCCTAGAACTGGGAAATGAGGAACACTAATAAACAAAACAAAAACAAGAGAAAACACGGTTAAGCAATTATCATTTCATCAAATGTACGAAATTTCCTGAAAAGCATTTAAAGTGCAATAGGTTATAAAAAGAATTAATTATGAGAATCTTTCTTAGAAACGTTATTTTTATAAAAAGTGAATTCGATTGTCTAACCAATTTTTGGTTTAGTTATGTTCTCTAAGGAGATAGTAATATGTTTGTAAACCACCAATTCTTCTGAGAACACAAGCCAACACAATAATTTCATTCATTATTGTGGATACCAAAAGATGCAACAGAAAAAAAAGATAAGATCAAAACCATTTACAAAAAAGGTTGCATGAACTATGATAAAGACTACATCGGTCAATGTGGGTGTCTCCTGCCTCTCCGAATCCTAATAATTAATTAACCGTAGAAAGATAAAGGATATGCATTCTTTCCTATCGGTGCATTTAGACAATTAAGGACATGAACTTGGTGATTGGAAGAATGTCAAAATCTTAAACAGAGGAAACCTTGGAAGAAAGGCAGTCAGGGAATTTCTAGAAGCCTATCTGTTGCTCAGAATAATCGGCCAACGATTAACAAATACACTACTTAGCATAGACCAAATTTATCAACTAATACAACAAAACAGAAATCGCGTGACAAAAAAGTTTAGATTCCTGGAGAGCGATACACAATTATATCATCATCCATTCCTGGAGAGAGAATTCAGATAAGTTCATTTTAAATTGAAACCTGCTCTTTAGTAATATGTTGTCTTGAAGGGGGACAATGAAAGATTCGCAGTTAAATCAACCAGCTGTTCAGAGAGCCTAATTAAATTTAAATCATCCACCTTCAGATCTTCTTGAGTAATTAAGTTTTGGATATCCTCGGTGCTTATCTGATGAAAAAGGGTTTATTTTTCAATAGATATTTAAACAAAACTGCCATTGAGGCGAAATTATTCACACTCAGAGGAAACACTGAGATCTCTTTGATTTCCAATATAAAAATTTATAAATGTAGTGTATTTTCTGAAAACATTTACTTACTTATTTTGTTTGTACTTTGAATGATCTGAAAATGGGGTCATTTACTTTAATTTTAGTAGGAAGGGACACTTTTAGCTCACTTGTGTCAGACACAGAACTGTACGCAACACCAAATCCTTAAACGTATTCTGGGACACTGTCCAGCCTCACTGGTCGAAGGAGATAAAAGGAATATCGATAGCTCTGTTCTCCGACATCTAAACAACTCTGGACATCGAGCACCATCACATGACTGGTTCATAACAGTGCTACAAGGAGTTCCCCAACGTCGTACGAAATGACGTGAAACACGCCACCTATACATAGCTGAATCATTGGCTATTTGGGATGTGAAATCGGACATCTGCGTTGAAAAGCACTACATGCATTCACATGCTCTCCCGTGGCCAGAGTAATGTTCTTACTAAGATTTGCTTCATTTTACTTTGTAAGTTTATTATTATTATCATCGTGATTATTATTCGTACCATCCTTATTTTATTATCACTCTATTATTGTTTACTAATAACATTGCTTTTCATTACACATTTTACATAAAAACACTTTATCGTATTTCCACAAAATTTCATCCACTCTACACAGTGATACTAACTAGTTATTATTGCTATAGACCTTCATCAACAGTTGTCTTCGCTCAATACTCAAGATCAGATGGCCAGAAAAGATCAGCAACAGAGATCTTTGGGAACGAACCAACCAGGAACCGATTGTGCAACAAATAGGCAGGAAGAAATGGAGTTGGATTGGATTGGCCATATTCTGAGGAAACCATCAAGTGACATCACTAGACAAGCCATTGCTCGAGTGGAACCCGAAAGGGAGGCGGCGATTTGGTCGTCCAAGGGTGACTTGGAGGAGGTCATGTGAAGAGGAGATGAAAACGTGTGGGCAGACATGGAGCCAGGTGAAGACTCTAGCAGAGAACAGAACGCAATGGAGACGCACGGCTGAAGCCCTATGTTCCTGTAGGAATTAAAGGATACAATAATAATATTATTATTATTGCTATAAGAATGGAATTTGTGCACCATAGTAGAGTATAATTCCATTGCGTATAGAATTTATCTTGATAAAGTCCCATAGTGTTATACAACAGTATTAACTGATGACGTTTTGAGCACAGTTTGTGACGTTGTAGATTAATCCAATTATGATTATTGTTCTTTTTGGGTTCCAAGTGGAACAAAGGCATTCAACACCACTTCTGCACATTCTTCTATTTTCTGGTGTCCCCTGTAGCTGGTCACATGATTGTCCATAGTCACTCATGACATCCTACCTACACGATCTCCTCCATGTCACACTCCAATACACGCTCAACTACTCATTTCCCATTCAGGTTCCGATAGAGCGATGGACTGCAATGAGCGCTGTTATTCAAATGTCCCTTCAGTAGCATATGTCCAATCTGCCTTCATTTTATCCCGCACATTTCTTGTATCATGGGTTCTTGGTAAGTTTGTTCCAACAGCTTCCTGTTGATAATACTTTACCGCCAACACTTTTACCCTCAATATGCAGGCAGTGAAAGCGATTGTCGATGGAAGTATGCAGTAGTCTGTTAGAAATGCTTTCCATGTCGCACATGCAGTTCATGTTTCTCATCCATATATTGAGAGAACTGACTGACTGGCTGACTTCACACTGGTGTTGAATAAAATCCAAATCTCGTTCTTCATGCTGAGGCGGAGTACGGAAGATATGCAAACTGATTTCAGAGTGATGAAGGTATCCTGCCTTGACTTTCCGATTCAGACTGACTGGGTGGCTGTCTGGCTGCCTGATTTTGACATCTTCATGCGTTCCACCTGTCTGTATCTGAAACGATGTTGACTAGCCAGATTAGGGAAGGCGGGAAGTGAGTGACCTCTTTCAAATTTATCGCGTTGATCGTGATTGGTGCACGTTGTTGTTTCCATTCGTTGATTGATTCGTTGTTTGATTATCTTCATCACCTCCGAATTCTCTCTCTGTTCACCTCCACCGCTGTCTTCTCCAACCGTCACTCTCTCCAACCAATTTGTCTATTCCTGGTTGCCTGTGAGTCCTCAAGTTGGCGTGGCATTAGGCATGAATCAACGACACACGAAATCCACATCTTCTAAAGTCAGCTTGTTGTCTCTCTGTCCAGTGTATTCCTGTCTTCTCGCTGCCCACACAGTCTTCCGCATAATCAAGTCGATCATAAATAGGAATATCATCGTTGGTGATAATAGGTTAGCAGCCTTGGTTAATTCCTCTATTCACTTCGAAAGTAGGGTTCACTGAGTTTTCCGTTTTGGATCACCCGACACATGTTATCGTCATACAGCAAATAGATTAAGTGAAAGTTAATAAAGACTGTCAACAATATTGCAGATTAACAGCTGTACACGACTAAAGTTTTAAAGAGAAACAGTTATCTCACATACTTCATCTATATATTCCACTTTTTTGTTATTCTGTGCAAACTGTTGGCCTTGCCTTATTCAACATTATATCACTAAGAAAATTCAAATAATTTCCCGTCACAATTTAGTAACTAGTGTAATGTGTCTAGTCTTCTATGTTTGCTGCAGACTGAATTCTATCAGTCAAATTCACAGTGTAGCCATTATGCCGCTTGGTTGCTTGCCATCACAGTGAACTTGGAATTTTCGATAATAGATGACTCGGTTTCGAAACTCAGAAAGGATGTGAATTTCTTCAAATTTGCAGTTATGTCTTACTGACGACTGGTGGGTGCCAACAAGCATGAAACCTAGGTCGAGCAGGGATTCCTGCAGACTGCCTCCAACCAACTAATATCATCATGTCCTCATCATCATAAAGTTTGCAATGAGGATGCTGTCTAGAATAGCAATGAAAGCTTTGCCATGAATTTATTGAACTCAGAGAACGCAACCTCATCAAAGAAATGTATTGATACACAGAGCCATTCTTTTCAGCATATATAAGTAGACTTAAATATGAGAAATTGGAATGCATGAATTTTCCAGATTAGATACAATAGGATAGAAAACAAGAGGGAAAAACTGCTGATGTCTAAGGGAAAAAAACAGGTGGCATCTGATAACTCACATAAAAAATAAATAATGAATTATAATGAGATTAGAGGAAGAAAGTTTTAAAAAGATCAAGCGTAAATTAGATTTTCTCTTTTCGATGGTTTCATTTTCTTAGCCTTGCAGTTGTTCATATATATATATATATATCAGTTTTCCTGTGGATGTGTGTTGAATTGTGACAGTGAGTTGGAATATTAAATTGAGATAATATTGGTGTATATGAATACGGGTCACAAACCGGTAGTCTGACAAAATGATTGAGAGGAATGTTATTTGTTGGCACTTTACGAATTACCTTATCAAGTCGGCTACTGCTGTTAAGGAAAAGCTACCTCGATTGGCTAATTCCATGTGTACGTTCGCCTACTTGCTCTCGCGGAGCTGGGAACATAAGACGTTCGTCGATAAACATATCCCGTCACCGTTTTCAAGAGCACCTCTCAGTTTGGCTGGGCAAAGGAAAACGTAGAGGTATTCATTCATAAATATTGCAACAAATTGTAGATACCGAGTGAAACGTACATGAGTGCATTTACTGTGTATGGCAGAGACTTAGTCAATATATAACATAAAGCTAGAACTTCGTGTACAAAACAATTTGTACGATCTCTTTCATTAACATGGTCTTGATTTTACAATGTAAATCACATAAAAACTTCGTTATCTGAAACAATTAAAACATTTTAAAACAGATGGTTCCCTTTATGAATCTGGACAAAGCAGTAAGAAGACGTAATTTTTCTGAATCGTGTAATGTATTTGCGCAACACATTTCGAACAATCTGATCACACATGGACTTGTCATAGGAATATATATAAAATTAATAAACAGTTAAGAAGTGATAAAATAGACTCAGGTCGAGTTAAATGAACATTTTGAAGTTCGAAATAACAATGAAGATCACTAAACCAAATAACAGAGGTAATAGTACACCTGCCCTGGCTGACATCAAAACAAAGTTTACCAAGGAAGGTTTAGTGTGATGACGAAATGCTGCTTTGAATGAATAAAGGTGGTTTTAACTTTCCAATTACTAGAGCTTCCACAAACTTTAGGATACGCCCTCCCCCAAAGACGTTTTATAGATAGGTTTAAAAGATCTGTTGACGTCAATTTTATGCCCTGGCTCTATAACATGTCTCGCAAAAGAAGAGCTAGGTTTCGTGTTCTCACCATTATTGGTTTCTGGGGGTTCTATTTGCTTCTGAAGTCATTTAGGAATATGCTCTGAAACTCTTACTTGCAGAGATCTATGAGTCCTCCCTATGTATGTGTATCCACACGTACATTCAAATTGGTAAATACAGTGGGATGTGACATCATTTTTCGCAAGTTCAGAGGGATTAGATAGATACATTGGCTTCACATTTTCAATTATTATGATATAAGCTGCTTAAAAAGCCTTCTTAACATCAGCCTTCTATCTTTGTCTAGTTATCAAGCTGCTCATGATGCCTCATATGGGGCAGCTTGATGTACACGTCTTTCTTAAAGGCGAGTTGTAGAGTGGGTCTTGGTGTTTTGACTACTTATTTATATATGTATATATATATATACGATTGTACAACTATGAAGATGAAGTCGTCGAAAAGAGAACTTTGTTCATACAAGTTTGACCACGGATTGATATCATTTAGCGAACCATTGAAAAACAGGGTGTACTCGATGGCTGTTTCATCCTAGTTTGGAGATGATCGCCTGCACGCACCAACTGGGTTTCGAACCCAGAATCTTCCGGATACAAGGCAAGCTCGTATGTCATTCAGCCACTGGGACCCGGTTCAGTGGCCAGTGCATGAATTCTAACTTCTTCCAATTCGTGATTTACCGCGACCACCAACCAATGTCGTCGGCGGGACCTCCATCCTCACTCCCGACTGGATGGACCTCATTGGCAACGACTTCTCATTAGAACTCCAGGAAACTCCGTCCTGTAGCAAGTCACTAGTGAGCATCAGATTAATTTTCAAGAGTTGGTTTGTAAGGATTAAATTTTTTATACGAATTAACTGTTTTTTATGTGTCAATGAGGTCTGTTAATTTGAATTAGATTTTATAAAAGTTTTCCTTTTTTGGATTTAAAAAAACAAGATCAACAAATTGAGCAGGAGGATGTGATAAATTCATGATTTTATTATGAGATGATATCGGTTAGAGAACTATTTGATGAACAGCTGGGGGTATTGCGAGACAGCTGTTTCGTCTGCTCAATCTGGGACTTTTCATGGGTAGGAACTCACCGTCAGGATTCGAAATCGCGATGTTCCGATTACAAGGTGAGGTCGTACACCAGTGGAGTACAACAAATAGGGGGCGTTAGGACAAATACTAGCCACCGATGACAACAGTTAGTGCCAGTCAAACTATTTCGTGCATGAAATGGCAGAAGTTGGAACTCATGGACTAGTCATCGGATGGGTGACTTAATGGCCTACGATCTCGCCTTGCATAATCGAAAAGTCGCGGGTTCGAATCTCGATGAGTGGATTCACACTTATGAAGACTACCAAGCACACTACGTCAGAGGAAATAGCTGTCTAGAAATCTTACTAGGTGGTTTGTCAATGGTTCTCTGACTTATATCAAAGATGATGAAAATTCTATATCCAATGAAATCTGTGCGAAACAATACTTGACTGTTATATCTATTGAGTCATGAAGGAATTAGAAGACAATTCAGCAAAGAAAGCTATTTTATCCTCGAAAAAATCCTCAAAGTCTGGATAGCTATATTTACAGTCACTAAAATGTATAACGACGTATTTCTGAGTAATGAGAAGGGGGAGGGTTAACGTAATAGATATAGTCACTCAGAAGTGGTATTTAAAGGTGCCAAAAAAATTACGTAGCAGACAATGAGACAAGGGAAGTGAAGATTTGACATTTTGGCAAGTTGGAAGTCCTTATTACATGAGAATCAAGGTGGTGGTCCACTGAGAAAAGCATTCGGCCACATGTCACTTTCTGTGGTCATCAGATGGTAATTGAGTGAATGAAAGACAAACTACTACCACCATACATCACTTCAATGTATGTTTTTAAGTCCGCCCTCTCGTGAGAAATCAGCTACAATATCGGCACAAAGAAGCGCCTACTTTCCAGATACATCTTAGGATATTATCATCCAGTGTGGTTATCAAGCGGATAATACGACTCAGTCACTAGCCCGATTCTCGAGCAACTTGTGAAGTCAGGACACGCAGAACTATTTGAGCCCCTTTTTAAAATTATCAATAATGAGAGGCCAAATTACATAAGGGGTGTTATGTTTTGACACTTTTTGTGGCCGAGGGTCTGGTGATTCGTCTACATAACCCCGAACTTTGCGTAGAAGGCATTTGTTGCGTCTCTTACTTCACCGTGGCATTGAACTCCTTCACGCATGTCAAACATAAAATACGGCAACTTGATTCTCGTCTCATAACAACCTGCAACTTACTAAATTTCAGACTTTTACTTCCATTTTATCACTGAATATTATGTAACTCATCTTATCCTTAAAAACCATTGGAATATTCCAATTTTGTTGGAAAGAACACAATTCTGAATGGTTACTAGGTCATGCGGGAAATCGGGGTGTAAGCAGTCTGCATTATTCATTGCAAAGAGTTTATTAATGTCAGGTCATAAAATTAATATACTCGTGACTCTCACGCAAGAATTTATTTTCAAAACTTTTGAACAGAGAAAGAACAACAAGCATTGGGGCAAAATAAAGTGAATCTATCTTATTTCGTTGGTTCATATCACCAGCTGCATACAGTCCATGATCTTTATTAAATTGAAGTCAGTGTAAAGTGTTTAGTATACTTATGGCTGTCAACAGGCCAGACTGTAGCAGCGTCATAGCGAAATAAAGCATCAGGGTGATTAGGTAGCTGAAGTCTCACAGTATATATGTATATATATATATATCCTGTTAGGCAGAATTTTTTTGGAAAACGAATTGATGAATTCGTTGTTAAGTTGGTAACAGGAAATCAGAACCATACTTAGATAAGAGAAGATCGAAATTTGGTGTGCAGGAGGTCAAATGAAAAGATGGTGATGTAATATGGCTAGCAGAACTCATAAGGTCAAGAAGAATGATCTTTCAATGACTGTTAATGGAAAAAATTTGAAATTAGAAAACAAAGAGTTATTAAGGGGTGAGTTCCCAGGATAATTGAAGTCCAGCGACAGATTCCTTCTGGACACATAGGTTTGGAAAATCAAAACTAAATTAAAACTAAATAGTAACTGACACCTGTTGTACATAGGGTGGCTGTCGTGTCTCAAGTAGTCTAGTGAATAACGCTTTGGCGTTGAAAGCTATGAGTACCGGGTTTTTAGCCTCAGCGCGAGCATCATCACTCGCTGGGGAATGCAGGCACATTCAGATGACGGGCTCCAGATAGGACCAAAACGTAAAGGTGTTATACAACCAGGTGAAGTTTCACCTCTGTACTGAAATACCTTAGTAGCAGACCATTACCTAATGGTTATTGCTTGTCTGTCGCTTAATGCGTTTGGGGTAAAAATAACACGCCACACATCAGTATCTTTCCTATGGTCATTTTTCTCAGATTATCTTGAAACGAAATTAGCAGAGACTTGCTGCATTAAAACCCCCAGTATATCCCTTGTTAAACTGAAGCGCATAGTGGGTCTTCTTTGTTATCAGAAGGACGAATAAGCATCTGCTTGAAGTATAAGATAAAGGGGCTAAATTTGTTCTCTACGCCTTCCTAGATTATACATCTGCTTTAGACTCGGTAGCAAGGGTTATTTTGTTGAATATGCTTGCTGAGTGTTGAGCTGTTAACTAGATGCATTATTATTCTCAGGAAGAAAGAAGTACACTGTATGTGTTGGTGGAAGTCACCCGCTTCACTGCTTACTGTGAAGCTGGCATCCCTCAAGGCTCTGTTATTCTTACTTTTCTGTTTTCTTTCTTCTTCCATGGCTTATCTCATTCTCGTGATGAAACCAATTTTGTTAAGCACGCTGATGGTCTGACCAATTCACTGCCTGTTACTACACAGTTAGCTTTAACTAAGATGAACAGCTTTCTGCCAGGAGTCAGCAAATGGTATTTGTCTAAAGGCCTTAAGCTAAATCTTTATATAGGCCAAACTGTTAATTTCAGTTTTAGATGTTAATGAAGTTGAATGATGCAGTTGTTAATTTTCCCATGACCGTTGCAAAATTGTTGATATTGATATAGAAGTCAAATCCGACTTTAGGTATCTTAGACTAATCCTTTTTTCTTATCTGTCTTGGTCTTTCCACGTGTTATCGATTTCTAGACTTATAATTAGCATTGAAGAAAATGGATTGACTTGAGTTTCAGCTGACATACGTAGAATTGTGTCACACAGTCTACAGTCAGTCAATGAAACTTTTTTATGTGCAGATGATGGATGAAGAAGAAATACCATACAATAAACTCCTCTGGAAATTCTGTACTCTACGTAAAGACTGTTCAGAATAAAGCTATTATTATTATCTTTATATTAACTATGATAAAGACATATCATCTTACCGGCATCAACCCAGCCTAGTTAACTAGCTTGTCACTTTTCTAGCCGGTCCCAAACCCAGATGAAGAAGGAAGGTTGGGCGTGAATCTAGCAAACCCACACTACTAAACCTGTCAAACTGCTAGAGTAACTTTCACACACAAAAAATATATTAAACACACCAAAAATTCAAGTAGTAGTCTTATTGTTCTCTGGAATCGGAGAGGAGAAATGACACAATGGGCTGATGGAAGCCTTCAGGAAGCTAACCAGAGGATGTATATTCTGTCGATGAAAGCAAGAATGAGAATGGAGACGTAGAATGTCCGTAAAATGTAAGAGACTGCGAAGGCTGCCCAGCGAGCCAAAGAGACGGGAAGATATAGCTCAGAAGTACTGGGTATGTGCGAAAGCAGATAAAATGGATGTGGAATATCAAAATTATCGACTGTAGAGTCAGTAATCTACTCTTCTCTGGTAACCCAGACGGCAAGCACAAGCACACTCAGGTAGTGAGTGGCTATCGTGGTGTCACCAGTGGAAGTCAAAGCCCTAATACAGTGAAGACCAATTTCTTCCAGAATCATGACAGCAAGATTCAACTCCAAAGGAAGGGAGGTAACATCTATCCAATGAAAAACACAGTGATAAAAACAACTTCGCACAACAGAAGAAGGAAGAGTTTTACAGATAACTACAAGCAGTAATGGACAACATCCCAAATAGTGACATCAAAATCCTCATGGGCTAAATGAATGCCAGCAGAACGGGGAGCAGATAATACAGGAAGAGAACTCATTGTTGGTCAAGAGGCTCTGGCTCTGCGAAATGCATGGGAACGGAGAATTATTCGCATAATTCTGCGCTTTCAATGATTTGGTCATCGGAGGTATTCTGTATAATGACAAGGATATATACAAGGCTGGCGACATGGATTTCGTCTGATGGACACACCACAAACCAGAGAGACTTCATCTCAATTTCGCTCAAGGAAGTGGAGACGCAGCCTGCTGCATTCAAAATCGAGAAGGGGAGAAGATGGTTCATGGAACCTTCAAGGTGAAGCTGAAATCCCTCAAAACAAATGGAGACAGACCGCAATTTGAGCTCAGCATTGAGAAACTGAAGGGCAAAACTACAAGGGACACCTTCATCTCAGATCAGATCAGAGCGAAGTCGGATATACTACGTGGCATCACCGAGGAAACTTGTGTGGAAGAACATTGCAACTCTCTAGAGGCGATATTCAAGGAAACGTGTACAACTGTCCTAGGAGGAAGAAAGAGACACGACAAGGAATGGCTGTCAACGGATACCTACCTGAAAGCTAATAGAGGAGAGGAGAGGAGGTTGGTGAAAGGAAGATGGACCAATGCAAAGATGGACAACAGAAGAAGAAACTAAGTTCAATTTACACTGCACTGAATACAGAAGTGAAGAAGTGTACTAGGAAAGACAAAAAAATTTGAAGACACCCTGGCAACAGAACAGGCCTCAGGTAAAAGAGACACCAAGAAATTATATCAGATAACCAAGTCTCTTTCCGGGAAGAGATCAACTCAGATGATATAACCAATAAAAGATGTTCATGGAAACCTGATTACGAAGGAGAAGAAACAAATAAATCAATCAGCTGGTCACTTTGAAGGACTCTTGAATCGACCATCACCTACAACTCGCCCAGAAATACACCAACAACAACACGGACGGAACTGCCTGCCAGTGGACACCAATACTCCAACGAAAGTAAAAATTCTGAGTGAGATCAAGCCATTAAACTCTGGCAAGGGAAGGCAGTAGGACCAGACGGAATTCCCTCCCAAAGCACTAGAAACGTACCCAGAGACTTTTGCAGATGTTCTCACACCATTATTGCAAATGGTTTGGAAAGAAACGAAGGTATCTACAAGTTGAAAGAAAAGCCATCTACCATGTCATGCTACCAAAGAAGGGCACCTTGGGCCTCACTTGGCAAGAACTGACGAGGATTGATGCAGCTGTTCACGCCAAGTAAAATACAAAATATAAGATGCACTGAATGCAGAACTCCACCTCACCGGAACAAATTGAATTCTGGGAAGGCGAATCATGTGCTGATCAAATTGTTACTTTACGCATCGTAATAGAACAAATCATAGAATGGCAATCAAACCTCTACCTTAACTTCAATGACTTCAAAAATGCCTTTGACAGCGTTGACTAGTAAGTAAATTTGAATTAACTTCAACTCTACGGAGTGCAATGCCCAAAATCATTCAACATCTGGTCACATGACTATGTCACGTGTCAAGTGATCCACAGTGTGAAACTCAGCGAAGCCTGCTTTTGAAGCGCATACAATAGTAATAAAAGCTGGCCTTCTGTTATCACTGATTATATTCTTAATTGTGGTGGACTGGATTATGCGTCAGACTGTGCTTGGGAGCGAGCAGACTGGAATACGCTCAACGACCGATAAGAAGACTCTAAACGATATGGATTTCTCAGTTTATATATGTTTAATATCACGCAAACTCGAAGACTTACAGGTAAAAATGCAAATTGGCTGAAGAGACAGTTAAAACAGAAATGTAGGTAAACGTAGAGAAGACAGAGGTGATGAAGATAATCAACGAGCTGCAACGGAAACAACACCATCAACGGGAGAGATTTGAATTAGGCTAATTCCTTCACTTATCTAGGAAGCATCGTCTCAACTACAGGTTGGCGCAATGGATGAAGACGTCAAAGCTGGCCAGTCAGAATTGGAAAGACAAGATACCCCTTCATCAACCTGAAACCAGTTTGTAAATCTTGTGCTGTCACTCAGCGTAACGAAGAAGATTTGCATTTTCAACACCAATGTGAAGTCGCTCCCCCTATAAAGGTCAGAATTTTGAAGTGCGTGTAACGAAAAGGATTTCCAACAGGTCGCACACTTTTATCGACAACTGCCTTTGCCCCATACTGAAGATCAAATGGCAGGCCAGAAAGCATTAGTAAAAAGTAACTCTGGCTGAAGTGCGTTGGTGGCATAGTGGTTAGGACGCTCGCCGACCATGCGCATGGTCCGGGGTTTGATCCCCGGTCGACGCACTCCTTTACCTAGCTAAGTCAGAAATAATACTGGTGAAGAGGAAAGGTTGGGCATGAAGCTAGCACCCATATTGTGTAAAATAAACACTGCTACAGACACTTAAAGTTACTAGCTTGAAGCCCTATGTTTCACTGGGGAACGTGAAGGAAAAAAACTCTGGCTGGGAACAACCCGAAAAAGAGCCGATCGCTCAACAAATATGTAGGCGAAAAAGGGGATGGATCAGGCATACGTTGAGGAGGCCGTCGAATGACATCGCACACAATGCAGGCCATAGCTCGAGTGACATCCAGATGGGAAACGCCAAGTGAGTTTTTGGTGCGAGAGTGACATGGAGGAGATGGTTCGAAGAGGGGATGACAGATTATGGGCAATCGTGGACCCAGCTGAAGAGGACGGCATTGATTAGAAGAAAGTGGAGATGTGTTGCTGAATTCGTATGTTACACTCTGAACCCAAGGGAACAATAATGATGAAATTCCCGCTGGCGTCATATTTATTGACTATGATGACCAGGAAGTAGGCAGCAAGTTTGAAGATCGATTGACTGAACCCAATGCTTTCAGGCAGGTTAGATTATATATTATTAAACTACATACTAGACACTGCATACAATACGTACCAAAGCAACCAGTGTCAAAGAGATTAGAAGACAAAGCTAAAGATGCGGACTATGGTGCCTGACCTTATGCAGCCGCCCTTAAGAGAGAAGAATACATCTCCAGATAGGAGCCACATAAGTTCATCAACATCCGGAACTGCCATATGCCACAGATAAAGATGGTACAGGCTGCTGTTGCAGAAGTAGTGATGACTTCTGCTGCCAACAACAAACAAGTGAACCACCTGAGAAGTATGTTGCTGGTTCATTGTTCTCATTTTGGAAGGAGTATTTCAGTAATTATTGTATTACACATCTTCGAAAACAAGAACATGTCCACGCCAGAGTATCCAACATTAGAGTAGGAAACACAAGTGGTGGTTAATAAAGACTAATTGAAAGGCAGTAGTAATCCCGATACCTAGAAATAATTAAGTTTATCATCTGTGCAGACAAATACACAAGGCAACTAACCTAACACCACTCAGCTTTCTAACTTACACAATAAAGTATAATTATATTTCAAAAGTTTACACACAGTGACACGCGTTTCTTGTTTTTTGATAATATTCTGGGCAGAACTATTCCCCGTTACCACACCAAGTAATTGCTGAAAGTGTTCTTTTTATTAATTCACACATAATCTGCAATCACATATATTATACAGTTCATTTTTTGTCCATCCATTTTTGTGTATCCAGAATTTTATTCCAGATTGTTTGTAGTTGTGCTGCCAAGTCATCCTACTTACACGGATCATGACCGACGTTAATGAATATAGATTCTGTTGTTCGTCTCTCTTTCCATTTGTTCACATTCGATTTCAGAATACGACTGTAGTTACAACCAATGTTGTGCATTTTTATCCCATGCATGTTCATCCATAGACGAATTGTTTTCTACATAAATTACTGTAAGCTTGTGTTTCTGAGGGATGACCTCTAGTGAGACGTTTGTGCTGTTCATTCACTCTTATTATGAGTGATGATCTAGAGGTTTAGGGTTATAAAAGGTGTCAGGTGAGTGGCCAGTGCAAAGTGGTATGTATTAAAGAAGAGATAATAAGACTGCAGTGAAAGGTTCTTAATGAAATAAAGAATGTGTGAAATGAAACAGGTGAAGGCATATATGGAGAAAAGAGATAATATCACTAATAATATGTCCGGGTAGTATAAATGGAAAAATTGGTAGTATTGAGAGAGTGTTTGCACGAAGGGTATAAATTATGACGAATCATAATAATTGTAATGCTTAACAAAGAAAGAAAGAAAGAGAAAAACCAAGAAGGTTAAGGGGAAGAAGCAATCTTGGTGAGAAGAAGAATCATCAATCCATGTTTGGCAACAGTAGGAACAGCGTCTGGATGTGTTCTTTTTGAATGAAAAGTTCCGGTTTAGTCGATCTTATTGCAACAGCTTCAGCTATTTGTAGCACAAGTGAGTAAACTTTTAATTCATGATGTGGGAATATTTCACACCATTAAATCTAGACGTTTGACCCACGTATTTAGTCTGACATTCAGCACAAGATATGTGTTTGTAAATTACATTACCACTTTTATATATCATTTTTATTGGATATTTTAGTTGATTTATTTTACTTCTAATTAAAAGAGCAACCAAACCATTAAATAGCGCAATTATGTCTCATCTAGTGCATAGCGAACACAGCATCAAAGTAGATGAGTCATTCACAGTTGTGTATCGAGTACCGAACAATCTCCCCAAAGGCACACGATTACGCCTCCTAGCCATAGCTGAGGCCTTAGAGATTAATAGAGAAAGACCAGACTTATGTGTACAGAAAAAACTTATTCACTCCCTCTGTCTACCCTGGCCCACCATAAGGTCACCAGGATCATAATTTTCCGTATTATTATTATCATTATCATTCTGTGATAGCATGTCTTTATTATCCATTTCTCCACCCAGTTTATTTCACCTCACTGTTACCCTTAATTTTGTCAACTTTTGTGATTTTATACTAAGCCTACCAATTCTGTAACATCTTATTACAATTTACAATTTAGCCTCTTTGCTTTATCATTGGACATTATCGGTCATCCTCACATTCAGTGTCCCCTTTGTTAATGTGTGTTTGTATGTATTTTGTGGTTATCGCATTTCTCTCACCCCAGTGACACTTGTATTCTGTTGACTATAAAACAACACCATATCACCCAATTGTTCATTCACACTTCATCACATTTTTCTGACTATACACCCTATACACATTTGATTGATTATGTTAACTAATGAACTATCATCTCAACTTACACATGCACCGCAATACAGTTTCTGATATTATTTTCATTTGCCTTTATTGGCTATATGTACTCTATAATTCATGGATTTATAACTGTAGAGCCTCAAGAAGAAAACAATTGTTCGTTCAAAATCTTGTTTTGATTTCAATATGGGGATATTTCATTTACTCCTAATTAGATTCGTTGGTTTAATAAACATCCTCCGAATCCAAATATTTTTGAGGTTTCTTCGAATCGCCTCTGATTTACCATTTTTGTATGCTATTGTGACCGTTGGTTGTATGAGATCCTTCCCATCCTTTCCATTCTCTATTTTTACCCTCTCTTTTTATTCTTTATATTATCTCTGAGAAATTCATTTTGGTAACTGTTATTGAGTAACATTTTCAGTAAGATATTTATTTCTTTTCTTCGGTCATCTGATGTCGTTGTAAGTTTACGTATTCTGTCTGAAAGAACTTGTATTTCAGCCCTCGTTTTACCGTAAGTGGATAAGACTTGAGTGATAATCAAGGAATCTCCCAGAATGTGTAGTTTATATATACATATATAGGTAGTTTCCCAATTTCATTGTCCATTTCCGTACTGTGAATTTTACTGAGCCTACATGACTGTTCTCGTGTGTAAGAAGAATTTCCCAACATCACTCTTTTTCATTGTTGCTAACTTATCATCTAAATAGCTCAGCCAGTAGTTTATAATTCTGGATTAACAAAGATGAACGAACAAAAATTGAACTCTCATACATTTTTTCCCCTTAATCAATTTGAACAAAGCAAGAAATACAGTTTTAGCAGAGTAAAATCGTACCATCCTTTATTTCGTTGCCTTCTGGTCAGCTGCTTACAGGGCAAAGACATTATTAAATGTATCTACAAAAACAATTTTAACATACTTGCACAAAGTTCATTTTAAACAGAAATCAATCTGGCTGATTTCTTTCTAAGTAAGCTAGAAATTGCACCTCTGAACAACCTTATCAGTAAGCTCTCATTTTATTGCCGATATATGGATGATACCTTTATTCTTTGTGATAATGGTTCTAATAGGAGTACAAAAATTACTGAATTCAATGAAGTACATTCGGCTATAAAATTTACATGCAAAGAGGAATCCCAATATAGAATTGCCTTCCTGGATGTCCTACTAACAAGAAAACCAGACGGTAGCATAAAAAGAAATTTGTACGTATGTACATATATATATATGCAATATTAAACACTATTCCGAACAATAATAATCATACACAATGAAAACTTTTCAGCATCTCGCATTCGAATGAAAAGTATCCAGTTACCAGGGCAAAGAAAGACTGATAACCGCTTCTTTCTGAACGCATAAGTCAGGTTTCAGGCGCTTGATGGAAATGGCTTCAGCAAACTTAAGGAGAATTGAGCTCTTTTGCCTATTGATAATTTTGAACGACTTTTTGACGTCCACCTCATGACCCGTTCTTCCAATGTAACAGAAAGAAGGGCATATCTACGATTTTCTGAACACGTACCAAAAAGCTTACGTCTAAAGGGAACAAATGCTTTAAACAGTGCCATCGCCAGGCATCTCTTTGACACGGGTCATGAGGTGGACGTCAAAAAGTCGTTCAAAATTATCAATAGGCAAAAGAGCTCAATTCTCCTTAAGTTTGCTGAAGCCATTTCCATCAAGCGCCTGAAACCTGACTTATGCGTTCAGAAAGAAGCGGTTATCAGTCTTTCTTTGCCCTGGTAACTGGATACTTTTCATTCGAATGCGAGATGCTGAAAAGTTTTCATTGTGTGTGATTATTATTGTTCGGAATAGTGTTTAATATTGCATATATATATTATTACTGTATGCGTCAGTGGCATAGCGGTTAGGACGCTCGCCGACCATGCACATGGTTCGGGGTTCGATCCCCGGCCGATGCACTCCTTTACCTCGCTAAGCCAGAAATAATGCTGGTGAAGAGGAAAGGTTGGGCATGAGGCTAGCAACCCCATCCTGTAAAAATAATCACCACTGCTACAGAAACTTCAAGCCACTAGCTTGAAGCCCTTTGTTCCACTGGGGAACGTGAAAGAAAAAAATGCATATATTGATAGATTGATTTTTGTTTAAAATGAACTCTGTGCAAGTATGTTAAATTGTTTCTGTAGATACATTTAATAATGTCGTTTCCCTGTAAGCAACTGACGAGAAGGCGACGAAATAAAAGATGGTACGATTTTATTCTGCTAAAACTGTAGTTCTTGCTTTGTTCAAAAAATGAACTATATAATATATGTGAATGCAGATCATGTGTGAACTAATTAAAAGAAAAATTCCAAGAATTATTTGATGTGATCATGGAGAGTAATTTTGCTCGAAATATTATCAAAAAACATAATGATAAAAATAGCTTTTTTCCAAAAGTTACTTGTGGTACTTGTGGAATTTCCAGCATGTAATTCAGTATTACATGTGATTTTCGCATTACAGGGGCAGTAATTGAAATAGGGCATTTTTTACATCAATAATATTTTTCAATAAGAAGTGAATAGAAAATCAAATAAAATGGAAATATTAGCGACACTGCAGCAATGAGAACAAAAAACAATGCCGTTTAGTAACAGTTCCCTAATAATAAATGTCCAAACCAAGTTCACTTTTAACGGTTTGAAAAAATGTCGGCATTGGGTATATGATATTCATTATAAAAAAGGTTTTCTTGTATTTCCCAATGAATCAAAAACAAAAGGATATTGCTTTTACTGACGTTTCACTATTTAATGCTAATAGCTTTATCAATGTATTAGTAAATCAGAATTTACAAAATCTCAGCATATATATATATATATATTTAACAAGTTGACAATTTCCTTCCCTTCACTTTCTTCATCATATAAATTGTCCCACCCATATAAGGTATTGTAGAGTTTTTATGCTTAGCTGTCCAAGGGTACGGTCTTCTACAGCTGTGTCTAGCTCTACCCAATGAGATAGATGCAAGGTAGGAGTTGTGTGTGCAGAGGATGTTCAGAGTCTTACAGGATAATATATACTAATTTCTTGCTGGAATCCAAGTGTCTATCTACAATAGTATAAACTAGTTGGTTTAGCAACATCCTACCTGCCCTACTGATAGCCTTTAGAGCCCTACGCAGTATAACAAATCTTTCTTAGGAAGCCCAGGAAGGAAGAAGAGATGGAGAGCAGTAAAAAAGGATAGGCAGAATACAAGAATTAACAAACGGTAACAGTAGAGAAGGAATGATACTAGATCTTATAATGTCCCTACGTAGAACGTCAAACAAAGTATCTTTATGAAAACTAACATGATGTGGGAAGACGAGGAGAGGTGATCAGATGAAATACACAGTCCAAGGCATTTAACATCCGATTTGGTTCCAACTTCCATGCCGTCTGTGATGGCGTAACCATCCGAACTTACTAGTCCATGTCGCGCTTGCGTCTGAAAGTGAAATTATTAACCCGACTGCTTTTCGGAGGGATGGAGCTCAATACCATTTGTTGACAAGGAACACTGACTAATTTCTGATGAAATACTATTCACATTTTGGAACAGTGTGACTGAGACGTCACTGCCGATATAGAAAACAGTCAGATGGATCATCAGCATACTTAACAAAATGGATTTGTCAGAATGGCATAAGTCATGGAAGAAGAAGGAAACAGAAAAGGAGAAAGAACAGCACCCTGAGGAACACCAGCTAGAATATTTGAAGCAGCGCGAGACTTCCCACTGTAAACAGAGTAGTGCATCCTATCAGAAAAGTAAAAATGCTACCACTTGGTAATCCAGCACTGTGCTTGTGATGCAGCAAGCTTACTTGACAAAAGAGGTCTAAGTACAGAGTCAGAGGCAGATGTGCAGTTTAGGAAGGCGTACCGAACATATCTGTCACCTCTATCTGGGCTAGAGAAAATATTATGATATAAGACAACAGTGACATTTATAGTGCACCTACTGTGTTGATAAGCAAATTGATCAGTGTCGTTAAAAGCCTTCAGTGAAGGTTCCAAGTGTTTGTAAACTATTGAAATATAATTATAATTCATCTGATCTATTCCAGAATGCCTAAGCTTTTTACTGACATAAGTTCAAGCCAACCGCGTCTTATTTCACCAAAATCCTCATGATTATTATGACAGTGATCAAGCAAAAAAGGAAATCCTTTTCCAAAGTATCCAAATAATAATCAAGCACAATAAACTGTATTCTCACAAGTTATTAGTAAGACAGAAAATTAGTTTTTACTTTTCCCGTTACTGATGCAAATCACATGTGCTAAGGAACATGATGAATTGTTCACAGGGTTGTAGATGATTTAATCTTCTGCTTCATAATTAAACTGGAAAATTGGTTGGTATTCACAGTGGCAGTAGCAGTGTAACAACAGAAGACAAGGGCTAGGCAACAGATCGTTTATTTAGGAAATAAACAGATATTTATAGATTTTCATGTACATTATTATAGATTATTGTGAGCAAACAAACACAGTCTTCGCTGAACGTTAATCTTTCATCTCTTTGTGGTCGTTTATTGAAGTTCAGATTATCTATCTGCAAAACGTATCCGCCTACTCAAAGGCTGCAGTGCTTGGTTGTTGAATCGGTCTTTGTTCTTATTTTCTCACGACCAATATTGGGGACGTAAACATTGACGTAAATTATTGTCAACCAATTTGGCTAGCAGCCAGCTCTCACCACAGCAGTCGACTGAAATAGGTTATGAAAATTTGCATGACATGCCTAAATGTGTACACTCACTTATACGAAGATTTTTCTATCAGTTATCAAGTTCAAAGTTAGCAAAAAATGGCCCCAAAAAAGCAAGTAAACTTTCCGTAGTCACATGAAGATATACTTGAGGAATTCTTTTAATACACTGAAACTTATTCATAAAAAGGACTGGGTTAAAAGCTTGGATGAGACAACTTGCATGACACACAAATTCAACCACTACTTATTTCAGACATGTTTTAATCATTCAAACTTTGCACGAGATTGCGTGATAAATAATGCGCGGGGGGGGGGGAGTGCGGTTAAAGCGCTTGAAGACGCTTGCATACATGTATGTTTGCATGCATGCATACATCAATATAGATGACATTGAAATATGGGATAAGAATTTGTTTTTAAGAGTATTGTGTGCTAATTTTTCATTTCAGTAGAATTCGAAGGAATAAAAAAAATTGAAAGTATTCAACTGTAAAATGAAAAACATATTTTCCATTATTTAAATCATTCAGTTTATTTGCTAATGAATGTAAATTATTATAATAAGGCTTCAAAAGTACGTCTCCACTATGTCCTAGTCTTTGCATTCCAACTTAGCTGGCAACACTATTGCCTATAGACTGTGATCACATCGTACTCCTCGAAATACCATCTCTTCCCATATCTCATCCTCTACGCAACGATCAAGTCGTCGTTCAACATAACACCTCCAACACAGCCATGGCCTGCATTGAGCTCAACATCATTCGACCATCTCAACAGCATGTGAACAATCCATCCCACTTACCTCTTGCATATTGCTTATGTCATGGGTTCTCCGTTAGTTTGTTCCAACACTTTCCGGTTGCGAACACTTTACCGCCGACAGTTTTACTCTCAATATGAAGTAAGTGAAGGCGGCTGTTGATGGAAGTATGCAGTAGACGGTTGGAAATGCTTTCCATGACGCATATGCAACTCACGTTTCTCTTCCATATAGTGGAAGAACTAACTCACTGATTGACTGAATTCACACTGGTGTTGAATAGAATCCGAATGTCGTTCTTCATGCTAAGGCGGAGTACGGAAGAAATGCAAACTGATCCCAGAGTCATGGATGTCTGCTGCCTTGTCTTTCCGATTCTGACTGGCTAGCTGGCTGGCTGATAGGTTGATTCTGACATCTTCACGTCTTCCACCGGTCTGCATTTGAAACGATGTTGCCTGGTCAGATTAGTGAAGGTAGGAAGCAGCCTATTTCAAATTTATCACTTTGATGATGATTGATACTGGTTGCTGTTGCTGTTAGTTGATTGTTTTGTTGTTTATCTTCATCAGCCGCAGATTCTCTCTCTATTCACCTTCACTGCTGTCTTTTCTACACGCAAGCAGTATTATTGCTACAGTGTGGAATGTTCAGCATTTGGTATAATATTGCATCTACTTTCAAAGAATAGCATTAAAAACAATTATGAAAATAATATAACAGAATAGTTAATGGCAGTTCTCATTTGGTATTTGTAGTGACAGTTAAGTCAAATTAATCTATGCAAAGAAAAGTTGTAAATAAAAATAATGTTAATAGCCAAGATTGTCTGTTAATTCAGAGAGTGTCAGAAAAAAGATTATAAATCGGAGATTATAAAAGAGCCGATAATTTTCTCATTTTTGTAAACTTACTTTTTGAATGATACACCCCCTGTTATTTCAAAGCTAACTTCATTAAATAGGCCATTGATCCAATCATTTCTGTCCCTGAAATCTTCACATTGGATTGGTCTGATATATGAACAGTTAATCATCTGAAGCTGTCAACAAGTGGTCTCACCTAAATGCTCTTCAAGAGAATCTGTCCGAATATCATATTGTCGATTACAGTTCAGATGCGGAAAAGACATCCATGGGTTGGCTACCTCAGTCCAACGATTCTTATGATACTCATAGCACTGCGAGATGCAGCCAAAATCGAATAGATGTCATCTTGACATCATTTCCGCCAACGATCCCTGTTGTTCGTCGTCTCACATCTAGTTGATTTATACCAAACATTTCCCCCCGACTTATTGCAGAATAACGAAGCGGAGACATTATGCAGGCATAATTCAACTCAACCTCTTCTCCAACAATTAATTATTTCATGTATTCTGTCCACATAACTTCTTTATCGTTTACTCTCCCCCACCACAGTAATGCATCTTGGCACTTCTGAAGACAGACTGTATCACACTGTGTAGAAGACTGAAGGCTGTGAGCTGCCAGGGTTAGTGATGTGTGTGCCAGTGACTCGAACAACAACTGGTATTATGCGTAGTATATCTTCGGGTAGAACCAGAAAACACGTCACAGGGATTTATGCTCGTACAGCTATTAAATATGAAAATTCCACCTAACCACATTCACCATACGGCTTTTGTGTCAAGAGCGAGAGGCAGAGAGTCAGATATCGGGGAAGAACCTACAAACTCTTGAAATCAGTAACTCAACTGCAAAGTAAGTGTGAGCATAGATTATTATTATTACTACACGTATTATCTATGATATTTATTATCTATTTATAATTCATTATGTTTTCACCAACCCTCAGTGGTGGTTTGTGGTTTCATTGCTGTTTTAAAAAATTGTACGTATTTACATGTTGATAAAGTAAGGCATGTTGTTGCAAGGTGAATAAAAAAGCTGAAAATTCAATTCTCTATTATTATTATTTTTTTGATTACATCTTGATTCCACACCATATTTTCGGTACAAATTTGGAATTTTCACACGTGATATCACAGTAGCCAAATTTTGCAGGTCGACCATTGTGGCGACCACTCGCGTCGTAGGCTAGAATGTTACCAATGAACTACCAACAACCCGTCAGCTCTCTCAAAGCACCAGTCAACATTATCTTACTCATTATGCTGCTTACGTCAACTAATTCAGTAAACAAAAATCAAATCTTTCTTTTCTTCTACTTATCTTAACTAAGTTAAATATTCCAAAATGACTGAAACGAAGAAATCTTTCTCTTTATTCATACAAAGCTGACACTCATTTCTGTGTTATACGTGATTTTTGTCGCTTCAGATTTATTCAGTTATCTCCTTATCACTTCCTTCAATGACGTTGGATGGTGTGACTTTCAGTCAAAAAACAACAGCTATTTACATTGCGTCTATGTCTCGTCAAGTATGTAGTGAGTGCATGGAGATATGAAAATCCCCTCATCACATATTAATTTGAATCACATAGTAGAAAGCTTGAGAACTGAGGAATTTTTCGCACGAGGAATGAAACTTTATTTCCATAAACGACAAACACTGCTACGGGAGATCAGAATGATCTCGGCGAGTGTGATTTGACAGATGAAGTTTGTCATCTCAAAAGTAATGAGAATAATGGGGCAATGGATCGAGTCCCAGTGGGTGACGAATGGTCTACGAGCTCGCTCATCTTGAATAATCGGCAGATCGTGGATACAAGTCCTGCTGAATAGTCCATAGCGTTGGGTGGATGAAAGAACTGTCTGGCTGTATTCTTAGCTGGTTTCTGTACGGTTCTCCGACCAATGCCAGGCAGCTCATGATGCAGTCTTGTAGTGAGAATAATTGCTAGTCTCAGTGAAAGTTGTGCAACTTGTGTGTACAATGAGAATTTCGCTTTTGTTTACTTAATCAGACTGAAATAAACATGAAATATCGCCTACCAAGTACAGATATCACTGGTTTTTCAACAACCACATCTATCTAAAATTATGTAGAAAGGTGTATAACAGTGATATGTATTTGACTTTCTCGGATACCACTAGAACCTCTAGAATTCTATTCGTAGAGTTTGACTACAAGTTATTAAGTTTTGGACAGTCAGATCAGGAGGTCACTGCCAATGAGACACTCAGCTCATCAGCGTATTTGACAAAGTCGATTTCGTCAGAACAATGTAAGTCATGTAAGGAGAGAAAAAAAAGAGGCAGAGGAGTAGGAGAGAGTACAGCATTTTCCTGATGGAGACCAACCTCAGTCGCTTAGCAAGTCGAAGGAAGAATCGGGTTTATTATATACAGCATACTGTACTCTGTTAGAGAAATAAGAGTGCAAGCACCTGTTAACAGTAGCAGACTCTGCTGGTGTCGTGGAAAGCTTATTTAGCAGAACATATCCGGGAAAAGTAGAGTGAAAAGTGGATGTAGAGTCGAGGAAGGAATATCGAACATATTCAGCACCCTTGTCTGAGCAGGAAGCAATATAATGATGAAGGACAACAACAGCAGCAGCAGCGTCTACATCCATTCTCTTTATGTGAGAACTGTTTAGGGTCAATGAAACTTTTCAGGGGAGATTAATTTTTTCTATTAATTCCAGAAAAGGATAATTGATAGCAATAGGAGTGAATTTAACATTAATACCACTAAATGATTTGAGTGTTGGGATAATTTCAAAATCTTTCCAAGTGTCAGTCGATGCTGAGAATCGATCACAGTAATGCACTAATCTTCCTGATTGCTTGATTGCTAGTTATGTTATCATACAGATCAATAATAATGATTGAAATAATTTTGGTTTCTGACAGAAACTAGGATGGCCTCCCACCAAGAAATGTATCATTTCCAGATGACAAATCTGATTCTTTATTGTAATGAAATCTCAATGCTTCATAATTATTCTTACTACAGAACGATATTTGTTTCAAAATGTGTGTTCCTGAAGTTTTTAAATGCGTTGTGAGATTAGTCAACCGCCTTTTTATGGGAAATGTCCGCTTCCAAATAAAACTATCAAGCCTTGCCTTAAATTCATTCAGAGGCACCACATACATTCACTCGCCTTACCGTGATCACAGTAACATTCTCACTATAATTTTCCTTCCCTTTATTATGTAAAATTACTATTATTATTATTCTTATGATCCTCATTTTATTATCACCCTACTACTGTTTACCAATAACTGTTTTTTCATACAGACGTGATAAAAAAACTTTATCGTCTTTACACTAGTTCTTGTCCACTCGACATAACTATACTTATTGGTCATTTTTACACACTAATTACGTCATGCCAACTTCCCTCTCGTTTCTGATTTCCAATTAGCAACCCCTTTTAAGATTACACCAAATATTACTTTATATGATTTCGACAACAAATTTTGCCAGTATTTGATTGATCTTATGAATTGCTTATTAAATATGATTAAGGTTATACAGGTTTTGAAAATGAATCGTCGAAAAGAAAATTTTCTTCGCCGCTTACGTCTTTTTCTTTTTACTCAATATGGGAATATTTCGTTCATTTCTTGTTGAATTATTCCACAGTCTCCAAAGTCTTAATGCAAGTGTAGAACTTGGGCACTGTGGTGGTAGGATGTAATTCTATATTAGATAAGTTTCTTTCAGATGTCACAAACACTGATGGTGCAGTATTAACAAGTGGATGACAAGTTTCCGAGCATAAATTATTGCGGCTCATAATCATATCAATTTAGTCATACTGCTTCAATATTTGTCTTGTATGTATTCTATTTTTCCCTCTCTCCCTATTCCTCTGCCCTGAATAAGCAGCTGGATTCAGCACGGGCGAATCATATGTTGACAAAATCGCAACTCTACGCATTACTGCCATCATCACCATTATGATCACCGAGAAAAGCATAGAATACTCCAAAATGGTTGGAGAGTTTGGTGGGTAGCGAAGACAGCAGTTGAGGTGAAGAGAGGGAGAATCCGGAGATGATGACGATAATCAACTCTCCAAACAATCAACTAACAGAAACAGCAAACAGTGCCAGTCACGATCAATGCGATAAATTTGAAAGAGGGCACCTCCTGCCTTCACTCACCTGGCTACGCAACATCGTCTCAAATACACACAGGTGGAGCGCGTGAAGATGCCAAAATCGGAAAAGCCAGTCAGCTAGTCAGAATCGGAGTGGCATGACAGTACACTTTCATCACTCTGAAATCGGTTCCCATATCTTCCGCACTCCACCTCAGCATGAAGAACGAGATTTGGATTTTGTTCAACACCAGTGTGAAGTCAGTCAGTCAGTGAGTTAGTTCTTCCACTATGTGAGTGAGAAACATGAAAGCATTTCCAACAGACTACTTCGAACCCCGATGGGTGCGTACTGTGAAGAGTCCCAAATTAGGACGAAACAGTTGACCAGTACTGCCAGGTTTTCCAATGTCAGCTGATGGTGAAATCTTGTAACCAGACTACTGCATTATTCTCGTATCTGCCACCTTCAATTGCTCCATGTGGAGGGTAAAATCGTCGGCGGTAAAGAATCAGCGCCAAGAAACTGTTGGGACAGACAAACCAAGAACCCAGGATGTATCATATATGCCAGAGAAAATGAAGATGGATTAAGCAGACACTTCTGAAAAGATAGTAGAATGATGCTGAGCTCGATGCAGGCCATGAAAGTGGGACTGAAAATGACAACTTAATCATTGGGTGGAGGAAGACATTAAGTGAACGTGTGTTAAATGAGTTTATGGGTATTCATGAACCCGGACAGAGATGACTGCAGGAAATAGGACAAATTGGAGGCGTGCCCTTGGAATCTTTTGTTCCATTAACCTAATGAGAATTCATTTGATGATTGGGGGAGTGAAATATAGAAACAGTTTTCTGGTATTGGAAGGCTATTATATATTGAGAAGCTAATCAGCGAATGCAATTAAAAATTTGTATATATATATATATATATACAGCGCATTTTCTTAGGTCTCATGCTGACTGCTAAAGTATGAAGGTATACTCAACAGAAGCCGGAAGAATGAACGTATTATATGACGACTACTTTACTGGTGAACACAACTCCAAGATAGTTATAGAGAATAATACGGATGAGACAAGAATTTTCAACAGACAATAATAAAATTATCACGAAAAGTGCCAGAGAATTCCTAGAAGCCTGGTACTCAAGCGAAAATGCAATTAACAAACAAGTTAATATAGATGAAATATACCAACTAATAAAAAGTAAATCAGGTGACCAGAAAGTTTAAAATCCAAGTCAATAGAAAATGGTCAATGGATATATAAAGATAGTTACCAGGAGACGCAATTATATCACTCATGAAGAAATTTAAATCATTTCACTTTGTGCTAAATATGGCGCTGAAGATGTTGTCCAGAAGGACGACGAAAGCTTCGCAACTAAACCAACCAGCTCAGAGAACACTATTAATTGCAAATAAAATTATCATTATAGCTTCCCTTCTAATAATGTTTCTTTAATGTGCACAGTTTTCACCTGAGTTGATTGCAATCAATATTTTCTCACCATACAGAATCTTCAAATAAAACAGATCAATTGACTGATAGTAGATCTCAGCTAAAGTGCAAACCAATCCATCGTTATGATAACTCTCCTTCGAGAAGCACACGACCATATTTGGTTGAATGCCAATTATTAAAAGGTCAGAGGTACATTTTGTGAACACCAATAACAATAAGCTGCTTTCCAAGACAATGCTTGTTTTTTCGCAGGTTTAACAGAAACTGGTGATTCACGAGTTTGTAAGTTTTTTTAAATATTTGCCAGAGAAAACAATACTATTAGAGATTGTATTTTACTAAATTTGAACAAAGTGAAGAGCAACTAAAAGAAATCATATGCAAACTGTATGAATGCTGGTTTATTTTGATAGTCTAAGTTTTAAGCAGGCCGCCACATATTTACTACTGCGTATAACAATTCATCTAAGTTTTTCGGGAAGTAGTTAAATTGAGCTTATGGAAAGCTTCGGTGAATTGTATTTTGCCTATATATATATATATATATATATGTTCATAAAACTGCCTATCAGTTTGTACTCAGTCACAAACGCATTATCTACCACATTTTGCAATAGTACCTATCTGCTCTCTTCTGCTCACTATTTCAGTCCGCCTATTAATCTCGTGTGTTGCTTCTGCTCCTTTATTGCTTTTCAAACAAAATCAATGAACAGTTGTCTTTCTAAGGTTCTGATGGGTTTTTACTATTCATGTGTAGCCTAATCTCCTTATATTTTTTGGTCGGCTTACTCGCTTTCACATATTTCCCAGAGATAACGTCTCATCTTATTCTCTTTTTTTGTTTTGCAGTTGTCTTATTCTTATCGTTTCCGTCACGACATGTCAGTTTTCAATTTGAACCGCCTACATTTAGAAAATTTACTTACTCCGATTATGTATGTACGAGATTCGTGTACAAGGTAGACTGAATCATTATTTGTTATTAATACTGTTCATTTCGGTTTTGGGCATATACTGATCTTGTAATCTCGTACAAATGGTCATGCGTTCAACTGATGAAACCAGCCAGGTGAAATACTATTGAGTTTTCTCGGTTTTTTTATGAGATTTTCTACGTGTGATTCAAATGTATTCTTTGATTTTATTCGCAAAAGTTATGCTTTTCCAAACGTATTCCACACTTTTATAGCCTTAAATCATATTCAAACAGAAAATCAGTCCTGGGCTGTTAACTGGTTGCATTCTTATCTCTGTAACAGAATGCAACATAATGTTCCTGAGGGAGGATCTTCCTATGTCTTACTTACTGACTGCAGCTGGTGTCCCTCAGTGTGCTGCTGTTCTCTCTCATCCTGCTCCGCTTCTTCCTTCTTACATTTTACTTGACTCACCTCTTTCAGATGAAATCGACTTTGCCGAATACGTGGATGATCTCACTTTCTCGTTGCCAGTTACCTTCTGATCTAACTGTTCCAAACAAACTGAATGGCTGTTTTTTGGATATAAACCAGTGGTTTAAGCTAAACGGTCATAGGTAATCCCTCTGAATGTTATGCTATTATTAACTTCACCTTCGTTCACATGATGCTTGTATAGGGTCGACGGCACTGAAAGAGAAACGACGCTGAGCCTCTAAATGCCTCCATATAGTTCTATCCTCTGACGTTTCTTCGTCTCCACACATTCTGTATATTTCTAAACAATATTACGTCCAACCAACTTCTACATTAAGAAATTAGGACGCTTTGGAATCAACCAACCTCTACTTTTGCAATTTTTTAAGTTTGGCATCTTACTTATTGTACTTAACTGCTCTCTCTTAGTCTTTCTTGGGCTGCTGAAAAAATCACTATGTCATACTGCTCAGGATATCAAATGTTTTCAGTTGAGCAAGTGATGTACCATCACTTAATCAACTTGTTACTTTACACTAGTCGATGGACACCTGAACTCATTATGTGAGAAATGTTCTAAAG
The DNA here is from genome assembly GCA_944472155.2 of Trichobilharzia szidati. Lineage (NCBI taxonomy): Eukaryota > Metazoa > Platyhelminthes > Trematoda > Strigeidida > Schistosomatidae > Trichobilharzia > Trichobilharzia szidati. The sequence continues at coordinate 44,416,773 of OX235279.1, forward strand.
CCATATTGTCTGACTGTCAACACCCCTGTATTCCCAACTCTCCCGCTTTCAATCTCATCAGGTAGGAGGACTAGAATTCGTTATAAAAAATTATATTCTCACTTGTACAGGTAAGCACATAAACTCAGAGGTATGATATTTGGCCCAGCTACTTGTGTCTTATTTCATGATAAAGACTATTTTAAGTGGGAAACTTATCTACGACTTACTATTTTATTATTATCAAAATCATTGGCTCTTCTGTATTCTCTTCCCTATTTGTAATCTAAGCTGACACTATTTCAACTAAATTTTAACTTAGCTGTTAACTTTATTATCATTTGTTTACACTTTTTGTACATTTTCAACTTTATTGCCACTGCCTATACCGAAAACAAAAGCTGGCATTATCAATCCTGTAATATTATTGCTGAGTAAATTAGATGAAACAATATTGTATCAAAAGATGAGAATTCTACATCGTATGACAAGTGCTTTTTTGGAATAAAGCAAATTATTATAATTACTACTTTCTGACACCTGATGGAAAGTCTAATGTTCTTCTAAGCAGCCTTAAATTTGCTAAGATGATTAAGTTCCACAGAATATTTGAGCTATCTGAGACTACTGAAGTTTTTTCACTTGGGAGCGGCCACTATTCTCATAAACAAATGGACAAATTCACGTAGGCATCTTCAAACCGTTAGACAACTTTAAGGCTATCCTATATTATCAGAAAGAGGCATGCCCATAAACCTCGTCAGCCGTAGTTTATTATAACTGCAATGTTACATCATCATCATCGAAAACGGTTCAATTTAGCGCCTAATGCTTCTTCAAGTCTCAAAGATTATTGTGTAGAACATCTAATTTTTCAGGTAATTATAATAATGAAATGTTTTCAAATGTTTGCTGTAGGGATTTGACTCGTTTTTCAAGTTTGATCATGGATCGATATCAGTTAGAGAATACTTGAAAACCACCTGAGAGTAGTGCCAGACAATTGTGTCAACCTAGTGCTATGAACTCATCTACAGTACACACCCACACGTTTAAGGTTCTAACCAACTACTTTCCGGTTCCAAGCAAGCAAGGTCATAGACAATTCAACTACTGAGACCCAACTCAATGGCCAGCCTGTCACTTCTAGCTCCTACCAACTCGTGACAGTTTTAGTGACACTGGTGCCAACCAGTGTCATCCGTACGAAGTATTTATCTTCGTTTCTGACTGGCTGGAACCCACTGTTCACGAATTCCCATGAGTCTCAAGCACTAGAATGCCACAGCTGTGCAGCACTTCCTATCGGTTATCAATGGTTCTCTAACTGTCATATCAATCCGTGGTCAGACTTAAAACAAGTCGTGAATTAACCTACAAAACGATCACAGCTGATGTTAGATGGTGCATGGCAGTTGGCAGAAAGCCTCGAAGCCGGGTTGCGTGTTTGTTATTCCTCGTAGGCATGTCTGAAATCCCAAAATAAATTATATCTCATTTGAGATCCAAACCCGTGACAACAAGCACGAAAACTAGTTTCAGGGTTTTCTGTCAGTCACTTACCACCATCTAGCACGACTACCAGCAACAACAAGGACTGCACGGACAAATGAGAATGGTTTCTGTCCGGTGATGACAAGTCATGATGTTTCTCGTGACCTGTAAATTGTTTTATATTGCATTTTGCGGTTGCGTTTTAGCAGATGTTTCCAAAAACATCAAAAATTAATGTCATGAGATATATGGGTTCCTACTTATTTGAGCACTGCATATATAAAAATTAGAAATGACCATTGCAAATGGCGTGAAGTTTATTTTTACTACACTAAAACCTCAATTTATGAAGTTTCATATTGTCTCAGCAGTTTCTGTTCAACGAGTGGAATGCATAACAGCCTAACCATGCTTCTCTTACCAATTTCAGCTCATGATAAAATCCTGTAGCAAATAAAATTGTTGCTCCTAACCAACACTTGTATATTAATCTGATGCTCATTAGAGACTTTTCCTATCCAGGTGTGTGGTTACCTTGATGGGTCCTAGTGGGAAGTCGTGACCAGCGGGGTGCAACATGTCAGTGTGTCTGAAGACAAATACTCGCCCACGATAATAGTACCAGAAGTGCTGTATCGTGCGTGAACCAGTAGGAGTTGGAATTCATGGGCTGGTTAGCAGTCAAATCGGCTCCCAGGGGATTTGAACCCTGTCCGTGGGTGTGTACCACTGAAGAGCCCTAAGCACTAGGCGGACGAAAAAACTGTCTGGTAGTATTTCCAGTGATTCTGTAACCAATAAGGTCCCATAATGAAATCCTGTGACGTAAACAACGTTCAGATGTTGTGAGGAAATATCACACAGAGTCTAGAGAATCAAGAAATGTCTGCTTTAATTGACTTTTCAGCGTTTTGCTGAGTTGATTACGAATCTTTGGTGGTGTGTTGTCCAACACTTTGAGGAGAGCTGTCTCAAAACTGAAGAACTGAGTTACGAGGAAATAAATGTTGCTAGACAGCACTGCACTTTGTATCTTCTCAACGAAATTTTTGATGTTGATTAAGGCTAATGAAAAGAGTTGAGAAATTTTAGCTTGTCCAAAAAGGAAAACACTCAATAACTCTTGAATTTTTGAAGAGTCACACAATGTTTAGTCAAATAGATTGAAATTATTCAATAAATGCTTAGCAACAATATCTTACATCTGCGTGGGGGAAAAGCATGACCTGTTGTTTGTTCTTAGGTGGTTGGAGGCGATGGGTAAGTAGCCGTGCCTAGACCTGGGTTTCGTGTTCGTTGGCACTCAGCAGTTATCAAAACGTATCTGCGACCATCTTGCAGGAACTTATGTCCCTGCTGAGATTCAAACCCGTGTCACTCACCCAGTGAGTGGTGCAGTCAGAGACGTTATCAGACGAAACTATTTGGACCTCGTGTAGGACTGTTTTTATTACTTTTATTAGACATTAGTTAGTAACCAGCGTAATGTGTCTAGTTCCTTCATCGGTGTAGACTGGCGACCATGGTGACATGGTGACCACACTGCAAACTTGATTGACGGAATTCATTCTGCACCAAGCAAAGTACTAGACGTATGACACTGGTTACTAACTAGTGTTCAGTCGAAGAATGTTTGTTCATAAACGTATTCTACCCTTAGAAATTTTCTGCTAAAAATCATCCATTAGGGATTGCAGAGCATGACGCAAGTTTGCACGTTGAAAACAAACATATTCTGGCCAAAAGTTTCTGGTATCCACAACCGAAGAATGAATAAAACCACATAATTCAGCTTCAGAAAGGACTACCGATTATAATCTCACAGGCAACTCAGAAACCAAATTGTAACATAAGTTACAACGTCTAAATATCTTAATGCTGAATATAAACTATACACTACTAGCTTGCACTGAGGTTGCTTTATTCATTAGATGAACATCATTAGACGAAGTAAATTGGTGGATGGGGACACTAGCAGTAGATGGACAAATAATCAGCCAGCTGGATGAACCTGCGTTTCTCAGTGAGTGAGTCAGTAATGGTTTTCCCCTCAATAAACCTGGAACCCAGCAACCATCGTTTCAAATGGCACAAAGGCGTAATCCACTGGACCACTTGGGACACGACGGCCACTGCCTTTTTCTTGTGCAACGGGTATCAGGAATTATATAATTCACTTTTGGCTATCCAATTGCTTAACCTTGCCTAGTTAACAAGCTCGTTAGTTTTATAGCCGGTCTCAAGATGGAGTAAAGAAAGAGGGTTGGGTGGCCCTACCTCGGAAAAACAAATAAAGTGCTACAGAAACTTCGAACCACAATAAAAAAATATGAAAGACGAAACTATTTTTCTCGGAAACCATAGAGACGAAATGACACAGATGGCTAGTAAAAGCTTTTTAGAAGCCAGTCGGCATATGTGTCTTCTCTTTATGAAAGCAGGAGTAAGAATGGGGTCATGGAATGTACTTACAACGCACGAGGCTAGTAAGGCTGCTCAGGTTGCCAAAAAAATGAAAGAATATGGTACAGAACCGCTGTGAGAGAAGATGGAACGGAAATGGACTGTTGAATTTGTCAAACGGTGAGTCAATAATCTATTCCGTTCACTCAGACGACAACCATTAGCACAATATGGCAGTAAGTGGCTGTCATAATGTCCCCAATAGCAGCCAAAAATCAGTTTGGAAGTCTTCTGCACTCCACGGTATTACGAACAAGAATCGGTTTTCAACACCAGTGTAAGACCAATCAGTTAGTGCTTCTGTGTTGGTCAGAAATGTGGACAGAGCGTCAAGTGAGGCATTTCCAACAGGCTACTTCACACTTTTGTCAGTAGCTGCCTTCGCTCGCTGCATATTGAAGATCAAATGGGCTGCCGACCAGAATAAATTGGCGAAAAGAAACCATGGGAACAAATCAGCTGAGAACCTAATGCTCAAAACATTTTCAGGAGAAAATTAAAGTGAACAGAGTACACACCGAGGAAACCGTTGAGTGAAATCGTGCCGTTCGGGCAATCTCTTGAATGGAAACGGTGAATCGGACATGTTTCCGAGGATGTCATGGAGGAGATCGTTTGGGGAGGAGGAGATGAGAGACTACGGTCAATCGTGGAGCCAGCCACTTTAGCAGGACAGCAAAAAATAGGGCTGAGTAGAGATGTGCTCCAGTTAAAGCCCCGTGTTCCACTCGGAACCTAAGGGACATCAGCAATAATTTCCAGTTCACTGAATGGACTGAAGTGCTCGACCTCAGAGTGATGACATGTTAGCTCCTTACGCGAGAATTTACTTCAAGTAAAGTATTCAGGCATCGATTGTTAAAGCACATCTGCACAAAGTGCAGCCGACATGTCGTCAACCTGAGGCCAACCCCTTCAGTCCAATCACACAGTCAACGGGAAAGTCCAAAATTGAGTGAAATCATTAGTCACTGTTTGTTTTCGCAATGTGAAATAATCAATTGGATGTACATATATTTTTTAAAATAACATCCCAGTTGGTTTGCCTAACTAGTACAAAACAATTTATTGCATTAATAAAACACCAGAAGAAATTAACTTTGTTTTAAGACAATCTAAGTATGTTACAAATAACAAAGTTCATTCGCTTTACACATCAATAATTGCTTGATACTTTGCAACTGGTTTCATATATATATGAAAATATTTCTGTTAAATGAATTGGCAGTCATTGGTTTGTAAAAGAAATTATATTAACTTTGAAGACCGTTACCAGCTGTGTGTTTGAATCAATGCTAACAGTTTACCAGAATTATTTCTTACATAGTTTCATCATGAGCTGACTAACATAGGTTAGAGAACGATTGTAAAACCAGCTGTGAGTACTACCAAACAGCAGTTTTTGTCGTCCTAGGGCTTGAGACTCATCGACAGTAGGCAACCACTATCGGGGTCCGAACCTAGGACCTTCCAGATATACTAGGTGAGGTCTTAGACTATTCAGTCACTTGGATCTGATCCACTGGCTAACCAGCCGATACACTCTAACTTCTACCAATTCACACACGATGTAGCACAACTGGCACTTGCCAATGTTATGGGGTGGCGAGTATTTGTTCTCACTATCGACCGGGTGGAAAGTGGTTGGTGCCAGTCACGCAAAAACGATCACCAACTGGTAGAAGTTGGAATTCATGAGAAGGGGATTCAATCAGGTCGGAGTTGCTGAATGGTCTACGGGTTTGCCCACCTTTTAACTGGAAGACCATGGGTTTGAACCCTAAACGTGTGGGTTCCCATTGCCTATGAGGCCGAAACTGGGTCAACGGGAACAGCTGTCTTACAGTTTTCTTTGGCTTGGTTTTCAGTGGTTCTTTAATTGATATCATCATCTTATGATCAGAACTTGAAAAACAAATTGAATCCCTACAAAAAATTCTCAAAAGTGTTTTTATCCCTCTTACATTCCTTTTGAAACATAGGGGGGAGCTTCAAAAGGTGTTTCAAGATTTAAAGTTTCAATATCAGTGATATTCTTTTTTACGGAGTGAAGTCGGCAGCTTCATGGCCAACCTTCCATCTTTACCGTGATTCCTACCATCGAGGGACCGAACTCCATACCACATTTGTGCCTTCTGATGAGCACTCTACCTCCCTAAAACATCGACGCATTAAAATTAGTTTACAGAAAAATAAAAGCGGAGTAGTGATCAATCTTTCTTGTTTTTATTTCCTCATTCACCGATAGGGGGATTTCTTTAGTCGCTTGTAAATATGCCCACTATTCAGTTATACCAGCTTTCGGGTAGTAGCACAATTCAGACTAACACATGTTTCTCAATCCGTCTAACTAGGGTAAATGTGGAGAAAGATATAGGCAAAAAAAATAGCATCTTTACACATTTAATCCATCAAGTTGAAATATGTTCTTGAGCAATGTGATATTATAAGTTCTTAAACTCTGTGAACATTAAGAGGTTAATTTACATTGTAACGGATTTAATCATATGGTAATCTTTAATTTTGAAAGGATTACTTCAACGAAGGTTTTCTTATTGACTATTTTTCACACAACTTTATTTATTTCTCCCCGTATTAGAATTTATTGTTCCCAAAATTTTTTTAGACATAAAAAACGGCCGATTAATATATGCTATTGAAAACACTTTAACATGAGTGGAGAAAGTGTTTTTTTCTCTCCACACTTATTACAAAGAAATGATTTTGTTGGATTGTTTTGGATTTTAAACTCTATTAAGTTGATTGTTTAACGTTCTATATATTATTATTCATTTGCATTTTCTGAGGAGCTGATTGGCGATTTAATCCCAAGCTTTCCTTGTCTACCTTCTAGATAACATCGATTCACTGTGGGTGTTATTATGAAATGAAATTACATCAATTTTCCATAAATGATATTTACAAATGTATCTTCTAACAACCAGTGTCATGGTCGGTTGTTAATCCACAGCTCTCTAAGTTTCCGATGTGAATGAAGATGAGTTCTTATTGTGACCCATTTATCACTTTTGTCCAGTTTTTCAGTCTAATTCAAAGGACCTAGACTGAATTAGTACGCGTCCCATTAAGATGATCGTCAGCTGCTTAGTAGGAAAATGCGGATAATAAGAATTATAAAAATAAATTATACCGATTATGAACCTAATCATAATCCTGATTCTAACCCCAACCGTGATCCTTACCCTAGTTGTGAACGCAACCCTAACAGACTATTAACAGTATTAAAAAATGAGATCCGAATGAAATTTACACCTTGATTTGTTCACAGAGAACATAGTGACGCTGTGCTAATAGTAGATCTCGTTATCAGACGAGTAGTTTGCATTCAAACTCACTGGAGAGTTCGCGGTCCTGGGCCGTTATACTTTAACTCGGCCGATCATCTCATGCATTGGGATGGTCATGTCATCCGTCGAGTGGGATAATAACTTTTCTCATGTTTACTAGAAACTTGCGAATAATGAGATTGTAGGCTTTTCAAATACTCGTCAGAGTAAACAATACTATTAGAGATTATAATGTACTGCATTTAAGCAAAATGGATAAGAGTGATTACATGCATATCATAATGATGGAGGCTTGTTTCAGTAGACCGAGTTTTAAGCAGGCCACCACTTCACATAACCAGTAATAGAACAACATCTTCAGTGTTTGATCCCTTGTGCTCTGCTTTTACATATCCACTTTGTAAATTAATAATGAAGATTTTGATTGGACACTAGTAACTAGTGTGATGCGTCTAGTCCTTTCTTTGGTGCAGACTGAATTCTATCAGTCAGGTTTGCAATGTGGCCGCCATTCAAGGTAGCTCGCCATCACGGTGCACATTGATTTGATGATATTAGATTGTTGGAGGCAATTGGCAGGAAGCCTTGGACGTAGGTTTCACGCCGGTTGGCACTCACCAGTCAGCAAGGCGTATCTGCAATCTTGAAGGAACTCATGTCCCTTCTGAGCAGATTCGAACCCACATCACCCAGTGCTGCAACCAGAGACGTTACCACTGGACTATTCGGGCTTGCGATTGACCTGTTGTAGGACTGTAGTGGATACTTTGATTGGACACTGGTAACTAGTGTTATACGTCTAGGCCTTTCTTTGGTGCTGACGAGTGCCAACTAGCACTTAACTTAGGTCTAAGTCTTCCTGCCGATTGCCTCCAACCATCTAATGAACATTTTATTCAGTACTGAACACAGATTTGATTTGCATAGTTTCTAGGCTAATTACAAGCACATGCACTGTAAATGCAGTAAATAAATTATTCGGAAAATCCCTCCTTGATGATACATTTATGATATTTATACTTATTTAGACGTTGCAACTAACTTTGTAATTAGTAAACGCGTTTTTCCCATTGACTCTGTATCATTAGTTTGACATCCGTATATCACATTTTCATTTTCGACGTTTATTATTTACTCCCTTTGTCCTCGTTTAATCTTTGACATTGTAATACTTCTCTTTTTGCCTTTGCCTATATCGGCGATGTGTTTTTTAACTACATGAGTTTGTTTTAGTGAGTGGGTGAATGAATGTGATTCTCACCTCCTAGGACTGTATGTGGCGGGAAGCGATGGTGTAAATGTGATTCTTGCGAATAAAGATTTTGATCTCAACTAGTTGGGATTATTCCCCTCCTTTATTCTAAAGTGCCTTTGAGAGTTCAACTTTCGTTAACTCATTTTGACATACAGACATTTTTTGTGTCTAGAAAGCTACACTGCTTGCCTTTATAGCTAGCTGCCTCGTGATGCTGTTGATGAAGATTTGTGTTTTGATGTTTTGACTGTTGTTGTTTAACAGAACCGCTAAAACTTTGTAGAATAATCGTTTTTCCCGCTTTTGGAACGTTTCTTGATAGCGCGTGTTTTGACGGAGTTTTGCTGACTATACAATCGTACTTAGAGATCAGTTACTCGTGCTCCGACCATAATCAAATAAATATGGTCGTTAAATTACTACTTAGATGTCTTCGAATAACTGGGTCTTTTTAAGTAATCTATGTTTGAAGGAGAATTAGAATTGACTGCAAGATTGTAAATCTACTAGGTTTAATATTCTTTGTAACCCTAAATAATGGCTGAATGGAAAAGCCCAAATCAAGCTATTCTGACATGTCCTACATAATAACGAAACCTTCTTTACATGATACGACCGACCGAATTTACTTTTCAACTAAGTGAGTGTTGACTTGAGAACGTGAAGCCTATAACTTCACTGTTGGGCCAGCGAAGGTAATTGTTGGTGAAAGTTTACAGTCTTTTGACAATACTTCCGACAACCCGTGACGAGTTACTAAAATAAAATAAAAGTAGTAACAAGTGTTAAACATTTTAATCTTGTTTCTTGTGCGGATTACTGTAAATCCTCATAGATCGCCACAGTAATGGACAACTGCCTCGCTTTCCTAATCTGATCCTGGCTGGCTGGCTTTGAAATACTTAGTCGTGCTTTCTTTATTTGAAACGGTAAGCGAAAAAGCCAACTTTCTTTAGTTTCCTACAATTATTGTTGGGGATCGATACTTAGTTTACCAATCGATCGTAAGAATAGAAAAGATAGAAGTCTGTGTGTACGTGTTTATGGCGAGCAAACCCTTCAGTCCATCTTAATTTTAAAGAGGAAAAACCTAAGGAAATACATTCACTATCAATTAATACAATTAAATATGAATGAACAGAGTTTTAGGCAAAACTTCTTTAAGACATTTCAATGCTGCTTGAAAACTTATCGATAAAATACCAAAAAAAAAAGACGCCACTTTGATTATGGAATTCATGTTTAGCCCTATGCATAAACTAAGTTAGATGGAGATTATGAATCCTTTTTTTATCTCGCCACATATGAATCCGAAAATAATAATAACCAGTGAAGCTAAAAGTATTCTGATGTGACCATCAATACACTTGGTAGCTTGAGCCAACGAACTTCTTACCTTGTGGATTCACGAGCCTACTGTTCTAATCCCTATTGGCAATGACAGCAACGACACGATACGATGCCTCCGAACACGTGACACAAGAAGACAAACCGTTTACGTAGAGAGATATTACTGTCTCGAATAAACAGCCAAAAGGATTGATAGAAATTCCATATATATATATATATGCTTCAAAGGGCCTTGAGATATACTATTACACTGATAAGTTGAAACAGTCAAAGGTCAATTGTGTTCTAAGGTTATAGGTGTGGGGAAGGGGGGAATGCAAACATCACTGTAAAGATAAATGTAGTATATTAGAAAAATTAGGTCTATATAACGATCCATATATATGCGTAAGCATGTATATTAGTAAATAAATGTGGATGTTTATTAGTGTTTTAACGGAAAAATGTTAACCAATTTCACATATAGCCCCGATTCTATTCCCATTCGACATACCAATGAACCGGCCGTTCGGTGATAAGCCAGAGAGGAAAAGGATCAGTGGGCTTGAAGCCAGTAGTACCAGCCCATAAAACTAACACCACTGTTAACGAAACCTCGAAAAACTTTTAAGAAATGATACAATACTTCAGCTGAGTACTCTACCTACCATGTTTTACGTCCGCTGCTAAATACACACGATCTGTGTATAGAGTATGAAACACAATAGATCAGTCATAACAAGACAAAGGCGAAAGTTGATTAGAAAATAGGTTTTAGTACTTGAAAGAAGAGAGTGAAAAGATATCAGAAAGTGTTAGTTAAGATAATAAACATTCAGAGTTAAGTTGTGTCATTATCTTTGTAAACATTTAATTATCGGTTAGTAATGGAATCAGTTGTTAATGAGGAAGATTTGTAGCTCAGGTGGGGGATTTTGACTTAGTTGTGTTCTCTTAGCTGGAGCTGGTTGATTATTTTATTGCGTAGCTGTCCTTGTACATCTTCTAGACACAATATCGCTTCAGCAGAGTTTCACTATGGAAAGAACTTATTTAAATTATTCATCAGTGGTGGTAAGGTTTTGTGTCTTCTGACAGATAACCTTTGTTGTGACTGAGTGTTAATTTACGAGAGAAGAAGAGTTAGCCGACTAAATTTCATTCTCACATGTCTTAATCAAGTCAACACACATAAATCAATTAGAGTAGGAGCAACAATGGTTTTTGCAAAATAAAATGCTACAATCATTCAGTATTTCGTTGGCTTCGCATCATCACCTGCTTACAACCTAAAGATAATATTATTAACTCTGTGTACAGAAACAAAAATAAAGAACTTATCTAAAGAGTTAAAATTCAAACAAAAATATCAATGTATGCATACAATGGTAATAATAGTATTAACAATAATAATAACCCCTTCATTCCAAACAATAATAATCAAATAGAGTGGAATTTTCAGCGTTACGCTAAGATTGAGAAGAATTGAACTCTTTCTCCCCTTGAACCTTTTGAAGTATCTTACGATGTTCACCACCTCATGATCCGTATCAGTGAGATGCCTGGGCAATAGCACTGTTCGAAGCGTTTGGTTTTTTGAGAGATGTTGACTCGTTCATACGTTTTCAGAAAATCGGACGTGTGTCCTCCTTCTTTCTACCCTCCCATTCTAACTTACTCCCACCTCACGCACATGTAAATTTGTATAAACATTTAGAGTTGACACGAGAAGAGTATGTATCAACTTTTGATTGCACAGATGACCACGTTGTCCAATGAATCTGAACAACTTTAGCTGCAGGATACGTTCTGTCTGGTTGTTGATGTATTCAATCTTCTGTTGACTGTTCTGGCAATATAGTCACCTCAAAAATCGAGTTGAATTAAGGTGGGCATTTCCCTCCCCCCTGTGTGATTTGTAATGGCATTTGAGCCTTCACAGCTTCCGTACTTGTTATTGAATCTCTGGGTATATCCGTTGTTATTTAACATCTTGCTCTCTCTCATTTTCTGTACAGGATATTTTCTTGAGTCAGTAGAACAGAGTTTTGATTACTGTTCGTCAGTGTACAAAATTTGCATGGCAAAGCAAGCTTGGAAAGGGGATTTTTAACCACTTTCATGTTCCTTTTTGTTCCTGTACGTTCCCAAAGGAAAACAGAGTTTCAGGATAGTAGCAGTGGTGTTCATTTTAACGGGATGGAGCTGCTGGCCTCATTCTCAAACTTCCCTCTTTACCAGTCTTGTTAGTGGCTTAGCAAGATAGAAAAGTGGGCTGGCCTGGGATCGCACCCTGAACCATCTGCATGGTTTGCGGGCATTCAACCTCTGTGCCACCGATGCACATTTGTTCCATAGTAAATTCAGTACTTTTTATGTACCTCGTTGAGTAATCCGAGTAGGCTAGTAGAAAGCATGATTTTCATTGTTGCAAACTGCAATTGTGTCATCGACACACCAACAGTACGAAGTTGTTTCGTCAGGTATACGCTATGTATTTGGCTATGGAGAGTGTTATTAAACTGGAATTTTACATAGATAGTACAGATATTAGCAGTAGGCGTTTGAATTCCAACATTGGGAGTTTGCCAAGATCAAAGTGCTGACAAATGATCACCGTAGTTTCATTGATTGTGATCCTTGAGAACATGGAGGTTATATTAAGTTTGTTCACGGATTGATGTCAGTTACAGGATCAACTATTACAAACAAGCAGGGAGTACTGAACAGCCATGTCGTACTAGTGTTCAAAACTCGTCGGCGGGACGCACCCACCCTCTGGGTCCAAACATACGACCTCCCGATTACAAGGTGAGTGAGCTAGTAGACCATTAGTAACCGACTGCAGAACGAAGTTGCTTGGAGCTCTAGTATGAATTCGTGGCCTGTGAAGTCCACCGAATCGGGCAGATTAAGGACAAATACTCGCCACTGATGAAATTGGCAAGTGCCAGTTGCGCTAAAATAACGAAATGGTGGAAGTTAAAATTCATGAGTTTGTCACAAAGAAGTTGGATACCAGTGGCTGAATTGTCTACTAGCTCAACTGGTTATCGAAAGGTCCTTGGTTTGAACCCTGCCAGTGGGTGAGTACTGCCGATAAGTCCCAAGCACTAGGATGGAGGGAAGAGCTGTTTGGCAGTACTCCCAGGTGGTTTCCAATGGTTATTTTACTGATATCGATTCATGATCAAACCTGAGATATTGTTGAAAACAAACATAATTCAAGACATGTAGGTGATTGGAAGTTTTTCAGGCCTTACTCTAATTTACATAGCGTTAAATAAGAGGAAATTTAACCAATGGCCGTGGGATTGTGGACTAAATAATTATAATGATAGCGGTGATAAGTTCTGAGTGTTTTGTACGTCAGCATTAACGATACTAATGTAATGACAGCAAAAATAATGATGATGAGTTTTATGCAAGGGGCGATAAGAATAACGAAGGTAATAATATATATCACTATTTGCATACGAGGAGAATTCAATATGTAAATAAATAATTAGGCCAAATCTCAAAAGTTACATAATACTAAAGGTGAAGTGAACAGATATTCAGAGTTTAAATATTTATCATTAAATTACGAAGGGGATGGAAAATAAGAAATTGTAGGTGGAAAGTTTTTAATTAGAATTTACCTAGGCCAAGCAAGGGAGAGACAATGGTAGAATAAACGTCTTCTGTATGCAAAGATACTAGCACTGTTCTCTCGAATTCTCATAGCTTCGGCTGTGTGTGAAAAAGAGGGGTCAAAATTCCGTTCCAAAGTTTCGATGGAATATGTGATAGATAACCTTCGAAGGCACTTCTTCTGTCCACTTGATGACTACTATCACTATCAATCAAATCAGACAAAATAAAACTTCTTATAGATTTTATTCATCTACCTTTTACAAACAGCATCATGAACGAAGGAAGATGCTTAGTAATGATGCGTTTGCTGAGCTAGCTGTCGAGTTGTTTGACCAATATATAGTTTTCTCCAGAGTAACAAATAAATCCATAAATGTACGCAGAAGTAGTACAGCTAGGCAGCTTGCCCTTCGCTTAAGTGATCATAATTTGTTGTCAGTTGGGAAATAACCAACAAAGGCTGGATGTAGTATAGTCCGTTTTATCACTCTCTCTAGATAATCTTATATGTAATATTTCACTACTAGCCTCAACCCCTTTGAATAAATGCAGTTTCAGGAATAGTCGTTTCTTTTTACCAGGTTTCGGTTTCTTTTTATCAAATATGGTGATATGGGCAGTGATGACTCTTGGGTAAAGACTTTGGAGAAGTAGTCTGCTATTACTTCTGCTTTTTCTTAGTCCTGTTAGATTCTGTCTTCTATTTCTGATGTATAGTTTTCCTATGTAGTGGAGACAGCTGCAGCTGACTAGACTGCAAAAGCGACACAGTTATAACCTAAAAAGAACATATTTCAAAGTGTTAGTTCAACACCTGTTATAAGACAGATAAAAAAAACAAGACGTGGGCATAATTTTTTTATAAAAACCCACTTGGAACAACGCATTTTTGATGTGTTCTAATTGGGAGTCATCAGTGCATATCCTTTTAGCTCTATCCGTGAGTGACATCTGACCAAATTAATTTTGTGTGTCGAATTGGTACAAAACTGAAAAAAACGTTTATATTCTCATACAGACGTAGGTGATGCATCAACTCTTATCTTCAAATCGACACCAAAGAAGTGTAATCTACCGTCGTATTCTTCTACTTTACAGGTGGAAATGAGCCATGGGTGTGCATCATTAAATTATTTTATCAACATTTCATTTTTGCCAGCCTACTCATCGAGTATAATGAATGTAATTTAGAGTGTAAAGCCTGAAGAAGGAGAAGATCTAATTGCAAACAACATTATTTTTCGCTTACATGTCTTGTTGTAATGATTAATATTGGGAATACTTAAAGAATTGAAGTTTACAATTCAACCAATTAGATTTCGTCTAAAAAACAACCAATGACAAAACAGCTCTTTTGATTATGTCACAGTGAATCCACTTAGCAGAACAGTTACTGAAAATTGGAAATTCCATAATCATATTAAAACAATCAAAAGCAGTACCTTACCACTGAAAATGACAACATATTCACCAAAATTTCATCCTCGAACACCTCTCAACTGTGAATGAACATTTATTCTTCAAAGCATGGATGCTAATCTCACTTATACTGATCCCCTTAGAAATCATTCCTTGATCCCGCTGATCCACTATTCTGGCTCATATAAAATTGTCGGCACAATTTCGTTAGTGATTATTCTCACCGTCGGTTTCATTGGAAATATTCTTGTCATGTTGGTGTTGACGTTATCGCCTAAGCTGCATACACCGACCAACTGTTATCTAGTATCCTTATCCGCCAGTGATCTCCTCGTGCTCATGACAAGCACCACACTGATGCTACAAGAATTCTACCAGCCATACAATCATTGGACATTGGGGAATTTCGCCTGTCAACTGAGTGTCTGCTTACAATATTTGAGTGTGGACGCGTCCGCACTGTCCATCTGTGCATTCTCTGTCGAACGATGGGTCGGAATATGCTATCCAATGCGTGCACATTATATGTGTACGATTAAAAGAGCAATAAAAATCATCGCTGGGATTTGGATATTCACGTTGATTTACAATCTGCCCTGGATATTTATGAGCACAACAATCAGACAACACTCTGAGTATGGTACATATGAGAAGTGCACATTTGCATTTAAACGAACCGCTTACAAGGCAATTTATATGTTTGATTTAATCCTATTCTATGTGATCCCATTATTGATTACTGCTGTCATGTATTGTCAAATCAGTTGGCGTTTATTTCGTACAGACGACATAAAAGGCAGTATATCTTCAGTGGTTGGACGACAACAGATAAACTTAAATAGAAGAACAGTAGCATCGGGGAATCCACAACATTCTTATGCTACTAATGCTACAACTACCGCTATCATGAATGAATCACAACAGAATTTAAAATTACGTAAAGTGATTAACAGAGTCAGAGCGAGAAGACAGGTGAGTTTTCTGCTGGTTTGAATCAAATTTTCATATGCTACAGTCAGTCTATGCATAGATGAAATAGTTGGTCTACTAGATTCCTTCTTTTATTCATATTAACGTTCTGTCAGTTTGTGTTTATAGTCTTAGCTACCTTGCAAGATACACAAATTTCTATTTTCAAGTGTTTGTTTGCAGGGATTTGATTGGTTACAGGGTTGATAGTGAGCTAGCTTCAGGTAGAAAACCGTTGGAAAGCCACCTGACAGTACTAGTCAATCGTTTCGCACTAGTTTCGGACTCTTCGTCAGAACGCACCCACCGACAGGGCTCGAACCCATGACCTGCCGATTACGATGTGAGTTCGCAGATTTCTATGCTACTGGGTTCCAACGTAATGATCCATGAATTCCAACTTCTGCGATTCCGCCCACTGGGTTCTAACTCCTGTGTTGAGTGCGTACTCTGAATAGTCTCAGACTAGGACGAGACGGCTGTCCGGTTCTTCCAGCTGGTTTTCCATTGGTTCTCTAACTGGTGTCAGCTCCTGATCAACCCCGTAATTGCCGTATTCTCTTAAGTTTAGCTGTAGACTCTGCTTCCCTATGCAATTTTTAATCTTCGACATTGAAATTATTAGACAGACAGCTGCAGTGAAGAAGAAAACTGTTTTTTTGACGAAGTCACCAACAACAAGCCAGGTTGTACATTCGCATATTTATATTGTAGTGAGTGGGAGAGAAAGTTCCAGAAAATTCTATGTCCGGTTGGTTAAGGATGAAATTAATAAAATTGCAAAGTGTAATAAACAGGAAGATCGGTAATAATAAAATAAAATAAAATAAATAAAATAATAAAAAAATAGGCAGGAAGTTCGGATGAGAAACCGTCAAAAAAAAAAAGTAAACAGGAAGATTGGATAAGAAAGGCAGTAGAGTTATCATTATTGTGATAGGCCTGTATGATGGCCATGATGAATTCTCCATCAGATTTTCTGTTACTGAACTATTTACACACGCCGGTGTTCTGCCTTTGCTAGCCAGCCATTTTGTTTGGTGTTCCCTAGCACTTTCGTACGGCAATAATGCACCCGGTTTCACATGAACAAGTAATAACAAATTGATAACACAAGTTTTGGAAAAAATAGCCACCTATGAAAATGTTTCTGTATCATCTTAAGTTGACAGATACTTAGCAAAATTATGAAGAATGTAAGTTTAGAGTTCATTATGATTATTCCCAAGGATTCCTAGTGGAACATATGGCCTCGACAGTATGTCTCCACGATTCCCCATAGGCTCACATCACCTATAGAAATGATCTCCTCCATGTCACACTCGAGCCTATGCATGCTTTGTCGTTTCCCATTTGGGTTCCAAACATGCAAGTGCCTAGAGCACAATGTCATCCAACACTATCCTCAGGGTATGGCTGGTCCGTCTTCATTCTGTTCAGCATATTTTTTGAGCAACAGATTCTTGATTGGTTACTTCCCATATTTTCTGGTCACTAGTTCTTTCTGGCAATCCATATGCGGAAAACTGGAAACTCGTTGTAAACGATTACCGTGACGCGCATACCACATTTCTGACCGATTTAGAAGAAGTGACTGACTTGAAATTGGTGTTGACGAATCCGAATTTCGTTCCTTGTGCTGAGTGCAGTAGATTTCCAAACAAACAGTCAGTAAAATTTCTTTGGTGGATGGTGACTAGCAGTGGAATGCAGGATGCGCATTTCGTCCTATTTGGGACTCGTCGCTGGATATACCTGCATTTCCCAGTGAGTGATGATGTTCCTGCCGAGGCTCGAACCCAGTGCTCATATTTCCAAACGCCAAAGCGTTATCTACTAAACCACTTTGACCACGAGAGCCACCTCTTGTGCAACGAGTCACATTAATTTGATTTAATTTTAGATTTTCCCGTCGATTGATTGGACCGAAGTGCTCGGTCTCAGGTTGACATGTCGGCTTATTGTGCAGATGCTTCGATGATGTCTTGTCATTTAATTAAATGACGACTTCCAAATAGGACGAAATGCGCATCCTGGATTATTTTACTGCTAGTCACCACCCACCAATTACATTCTAGTTAAATGCCCAGAAATCGTCGAAGTATCTGCACAAGAAGCCGACATGTCGACCTGAGACCGAGCACTTCGGTCCAATCAATCGACGGGAAAAATTAAACAGTCAGTAGTGTTGAATTCAAACGTATCTTAGAAATTCCAACAGTTGGTTATCTAATGACCTGCACACAGGTTAAGCGTATTCTTGTGTACTTCTCTGCATGCAAGGAAAATCCCACCCACTCTATTTGTTAATAATTCATTCATTTTATGGTGGAAATTCTGACGAAATAAGTCACACCATTCACTAAATATGTTGAGGTTGTACATATGTCAAGAAACGCTTTACCAACACACAATCGAGGTTATTTTTAATATAATTTATTCAGAACAGAAATAGTCAGAGTGAACAATTGGTTTCGATAAATTCTACTTCGGGCTCTACAATTACAAATCCTACAAACACTAAAATAAGGCCAATAAATCCCCCATAAACATTAGAACTGTAGATTCATATCG
The DNA here is from genome assembly GCA_944472155.2 of Trichobilharzia szidati. Lineage (NCBI taxonomy): Eukaryota > Metazoa > Platyhelminthes > Trematoda > Strigeidida > Schistosomatidae > Trichobilharzia > Trichobilharzia szidati. Next base: position 44,435,199 of record OX235279.1, read on the forward strand.
TAGTTCTTTTCATTTCTTTCACTGACAGACGTTCATGTCTGACCTTTTACGGCTTCATGACTTTTCTTATGATTTCTATTACCTAAGGTTTATGCAGTGCATTTTTCTAACTTGTTACTGTATTTTTACACAACCCTGTTTATTCCACTTCACTGCATTCATTATTATTTGATATTTGATAATCGTTCACAAACAGTACTTTTCATTTGACACCACATCATCGTTATTACTTCACCATCATTATTATTCCTGTCATTCTTCACCCTTTAACTTACGTCTAGTTTACCCTATTTCTTGATTTACTTTTTCTGAAGCACTTATATTGTTTCTCTCTTACACCACTGATTACACCCACCCTTGAAAGTAGTGAGGATGTTCGGTATCAGACAAGATAACTTTAGCCAAGTAGCTGCTTGCAAGAACTGGATCGAAGTGCCTATTAAAAACAATAATACCAGTTAGTAGTTGAGTCAAAGGCACACACACACACATCTAATCCTACCTGTTACAGCCTTCAGTCTTCTACGCAGTGTGATATAGTCTTTTTTGAGAAGTCTGGGGAAGAATAACTGGGTGGCGGCGGGTGCAAACAATAAAGAAGGTATGTGCGCAGAATTTATGAAATAATAAATTGCAGTAGAAGAGGTTGAGTTGAGTTATGCCTGCAGAAAGACCGACATCAAGCCCCTAAGTAATTGATGTTCAGATGATACCTATTCGATTTACTCTCCATCACGCAGTTTCGTCAATATTACAGTAATCATGGGAAGACAGAACAAGTCCACGCAAGTGCCGTTCGCATCTGAAAAAAAAAACCACAATTGGTGAAATTTACAGTATTATTTTATTCAAGTGTAGAATGACTTACTGCTGTAATACATTTCTACCTCAGAAATGAGGGTGTGTCATGCTGTATATACTTTGGTTGTCGTTTAGCTGTGATAAGATAGATAAACAGACAGACAGATTCCAAGATAAGAATTACGACTAGTCACATTAGATAGAAGATTTTCCTAACTTCCATCCACAGTCAGTCTCTCCCTTTAGACAACAAACTGTCAAGATGGATTATAGTTAAAATGTGATAGAAAACGTAAACACTTGTTTCCAGTGAATTCATGATTCTACAGTCAATGAAAGTGGTATGTTTGTTTTCATCAATTAGTGCTATATCAAATCAGACGTGATAAACAACAAGAATTCTGATACAGTAACGTTGAAGCATGAATGCAATCCACGACAGAAAGACAACAAAACACAGAAATTGCTGTTTCTTGACTTTCACTCTATTTTTGTAAACATCTCTGCTTACTTCACCCTCTGATATCAACAACATTAGCTGAAAACAACTTCTACCACAGACATATAAATATTTATACATACATATAGGTGTATCATAAGGAGAGAGATTATTAATCTGTCAGATGTTACTTGACATCGCAGTTAATAAGGCAATGCAACACATTATTATCACTGAGATGTTGCTTCTCCTCATAAACAGATACAGAGGTATGAATCAAGAATATAATAAATTGAAATTTGTGATTTTTTGTTATTTGCTTAGTTGCCTCCAAATCAGTAGGGGGTTCATGTCTCTTCAAGCAAAGCATTGAATATTAGCGAAAACAAACTAACTGTTTGAAGACGATTACAATTATTATTCCCTTCGCTTCCAAGTGGGGCATAGATGGGGCTTCAATAACACATCCTCACTTTGCTCTTTTTTCTGCTGTCTTATTGAGCTGGCTGGCTCCATGACTGCACATAATCTGTCATCTCCTGCTCACCACATGATCTCTTTCATGTCATCCTCAGACCAACTACGCCCCACTCTTCGTTTTACATCATGCCTCTACTCGAGCGATGGCCTGCATTGCCCATGATGTCACTCGGAGATCTCCTCAGCGTATGCCCAATCCACATCTATTTTTTCAGAATATTTGCTGAACGGCTTCATCTTCACTATAAAGCCAGAGAAGTGGGCAACTGTGAATAAATTCTGCAGTAGTCTGTTCGAAATTCTTCTTTTGATGATCTAGTCAAGCGTCTGGCACATATAAAAGAAGTAAAAGGCTAACGTTTTTTTGAAAATCCAAATCTTTTTCTTTACACTGAGGAGTGCAGAAAACTTCCAAGCTGATATCACAGCTACCTTTAGCTGAACGATTGTGTTCCATTAGGACACTAGCTCAGCCGGGGCAACAATGGTGATAGCCTCCCTGAAGTCTTTTCCTCCGATGATATTCTTTCCGTCTATATTACCCTTGAGAATTTAAGTAACTTTGCACCAACCTGACCGACAGAAACGCAACTATCAATAAGTGCAAGCCATATATACTAATGTGTATACTTGTGATTTGTGAAAACGGAAAACATTTGTCTTCTTTATGCCTTAAAAAGACTAAGCAAATACGCAAAACATGCTATACAATTCGCAAATGACAATAATATTTAGAATGCTGGACTGGAAAGCATCCATAAGCCGGTTTGTTCGTACTATCAACAAACAAATCATGATCTACAAGGACTGGTTGGTTCACATGATGCTTGTAGCGTGGCACTAAGATCACTAAAGTTAAACTAAGTCAAGTCTATCCTCTCACCTTTCGTCGTCGGTCATCATATATCGTGTCAATTTTTGAAGAAAATCTTCTGTCTAACCAACTTCTACATAAAGAAGTTGAGACAGTCTGGGATCGCTTAACATCTACTTTTACAATTTCGTAATTTTTGCATCTTAATTATTGTACTTTACTGCTCCTCTTTAGTCTTTCTCACACTGCTCAAAAGGGACGACGTCATATTACGAAGAGTATCAAGTGTTGATAGTAGGGTGAGTGGTAGGCCGCCACTAAGTCAGCTCGTTACTACTGCAGTAAGAGACATCTGAACTCACGTCAGAAATGGTCTAAATCCATATTGTCCGACTGATTTCAACACTCTCTCTATTCACAACTGTTCTCTTTCTTTTATCCCATCCGTTAGGACTAGAAATCATCATAGAAGAAACTCAACGAAAGCATATTTGGCCCGCCTACAAGCGTCCTATATGATGAAGAAAGCGTTAAATAAGAAATCTACGACTTACTGTGTTATTATTAGCAAAATAATCGGGTTTTTTATTCTCTCCTTTTTGAAATCTAAGGTGACACTATTTCCCCTATGGAGTTTCATCTGGACCTTAGGAGTGATTGCAAATAGAGAAGGGAAAATATTGTCTTTGTAAGATTAGGAATGTAGCTTTTTAATCAGAATTTTAATTTAAGATTTCTTCGTATATTCTATATATGTTCCATACAGAAATGATGTTTTATGATTTATGAATAAATTGTCGTCATTCTGATGCAGAAATAAATTATAATTTTCTCCACTGGCGTGTGTAGTATCTATGCTTGAGACATTATATCTCATGAGAAATACATTAAGGATATATCTATATCCCTGGACTTGATTGTTAGTAGTTTCTTAACTTTAGTGAACACTATCTCGTTCCTGAAATTGGTGTAATCCACTGAATCAATATTATCGTTTCTCACACTAATATCCATCTTCATTATTATAAAAGTTCTTCGTGTTTTTCCCAATGAATTAATGAAAAACAAAAAGCTATGCTACTGTTGTTGTTTTTACTGACGTCTCGCAATTTAAAGTGCTACTAATAGCTTAATCAAAGTAGTAATATTAAACCAGAAGAATTTTCAAAATCTCAGTTTAGATATATATACAACAACTTAATCATCATTCATCAGTAAGAGCTAATACTTATGTTGTTGTCAAGTTCGCCAAATGGAAATTATTACAAAGTCATGTGTGTAGATTGTTGGATTTGATAAGCGTATACAATTAGTTTGAAACAACAGCACTTGTTAACAAACTGACAATCGATAATCACATCTGGGTTGATTTTGTCTCTCCATCGTGACTTCCGTCGTCACATCTTCATCCGTTCTGCTTGTAGGTGAAACTATCCTGCATAGCTAAATAAGTGATAAAAGTAAGCTCTTTCAAATTCTTCCAGGCGGCAGTGATTGGTGCTTGTTTTTGTTGGTTAAGTACTTTCACCAACCTCCTTCTCCTTTGTGTTTATTTAAAGTTCTGCCTTCGCTGCTTCTGCTACCAGTTTGTTGTATTTCGCCTGTACGTCTTTGAGTTTCCAAATCACTTCTCAGTTAACTCTGTCTAAGGTATTTTGAAATTAGTCGATGAAATTGATGTAGAGTGAGATTCGACTGTCATTCAGTACATTGTTCAGTGATGATCCATATAGTTGCGATTTGATCTGGACATGATGAATTACTTTCCCTGAATCCGTTGTGTTTCGTCGGAGTGGCGGAGTTCTGAATCCAGTGCGCCTGAAAGTAACTAGACTCACGAATCTTTGGTAAATTTTCCCAGAAAAACCTATATATCTATCATTGAGTGTATTACTTGACTTTGCTTAAAAATGAGTTGTCAAAATACTACAACTTAAAGTTTTTGTTTTACTCCAAAAGTCATCATCATATGATGTCACATGGAGGTTTTCTAATGACAGTCGCATCCGCTTGTGTTAGAACAATAGTCTTCTCTGAAGTGGTATGCAAATGAGAAATTCGGGAAAAAGGAGTTTCATATTTATTTTTAATTTTTTTCGATATGCATTATATCCTCAGAAATATGTAAATCAAATTTGGTGCTCAACGTACGACCATCTAATATGCATATGATGGGAGGGGGTGGGAAAGTGTATTCATAAACACAAATATTATGAATGCCGAAATAAGTTGTCAAAAAGAAGCAAGTTTACTTATACGACTCTAACGATTGAAGACAAAAGACTTGGTGACGGAATGTTTATTTGGAATTGAATATCTGCATCATATAGGGATATTGTATGTACCTAACATGTAAATCGTGATTTGCATAGTTCTTCCATGTTGTGCGCCACTTCTATCCTCCGCGTATTGTGTTGTTACTTTGTCTTCTTTCCTCGTCTACCTTGTTTTGCCACAATGCATTGAGTGATTCATTTCCTCTCGTTTTGATGTCAAATCTATATCTCCGCAATTTGACGTTATTTTTGTGCAACAGAACGTCTTCTTATATTTATTACTGGTAAAATCTTGTTAACAGCATATGACACAAAACGATTAAATAAGAAAATGTGGCATAAACCTCCGAAAATTCATCCTCGAATTGTGTAGTATCAGTTTCCCATCATTCCTTGTGTTTCGAACGAGTGTGTTTACAAAATGGAGTCGCTGTAGCCTGACCTACTCTGTCTTAGGGAGAGATTCAGGGTCGCGTTTCCGCAGAAACTTTAACGCTGACCTCCTGCGTCGACTGGCAAGTATCCTACAGCTGAACCACGTATTCTGAATATTAGTTAATAGGGCAAAACAAGTTGCAGTCTTACTAGTTGTCATTTAAATTTTAGCAGAAAAATCGTTTCATCACTTGTTCGTCCACAGAATTCACTACCATCTTTCAATCTAAAATGCTGTTTGTAAAGTCTCAGCGAGATTGAAATGAGTAATTCCAACGTTTCGTTCGGCAATCTGGTCCGAACTTCTTCAGGGAAATTAATCGAAATTAACATAACATAGGTTTATATATAAAAAGGAACAGAATGCAGTACACCGTATACAAAGGTAAATCATCCTCTGCTGCACTCACTAAAGCCGGAGTCCCCCAAGGCGCCGTACTCTCCCCACTTCTCCTTTCTTTCTACATGACTTACCATCTTCAAATGACATTAATTTTGTCAAATACGCTGACGATCTGTCTGTATCTTTGCCTATCAAATGTCAAAGCGACTGCTCTAAACTTAATGGCTTTCTGTCAGAAATCAGCCAGTGGTCCAAGGAAAATGGTCTTACTCTAAACCCCTCCAAATGCCAAACAGTCAATTTCACCTTTAGGCATAAATCCGACCTAAACAAACTGTTTGGCTCTCATGAGGTATGCAACATAGACGGCACTGAAATAGAAACTAAATCGGAAATTAAATACCTAGGCGTCATTCTATCTGCTGATCTCTCCTGGTCGTCTCATATCTTAGCAATTTCTAAGAAAATATTCCGTCTCACCTTCTACATAAAGAAGTTAAAACATTCTGGTATAACCCAACCCTTACTCCTACAATTCGTTAATTCTCGCATCCTGCCTATTATTCTCTATTGTTCCCCCTTAGTTTTTCCCGGGCTACTGAAGAAAGACTATAACATATTACGAATGATGTTAAATGTCGTCAGCAGAGTAAGCAACGTGCCACTTAACCAGCTTGTTAATATTTTGGTTGACAGGCACATGGACTCATGTGAAAAATGGGCCAAATCCATCTTATCTAACTCACACCACCCTCTTCACTCACAACTCTCCCCTTGCATCTCATCAGGTAAAACAAGAAGCCAATATAGAAAACTATATGCTCGCACCAGCAAATACAAAAACTCAACCATACCCTACTTAGCTCGTGTTCTGTGTGATAAAGAAAGCATCAGGCTTGACACCTATAATTCATTAAATAGTCATTAGTACAACTGGATCTCATCTTTCCAACCCACTTCACCTATAGGTACAACATTTTCTTTCTTTCTGTTCCTTTTCTCTCTCTTCTTTTTCCGTTATGTGCTGCTTTGTCTCTTTCTCTCGCTTACGCCAGTTAATAAGACAGCTCCCACTTTTCTAACACCTTCAAACACTGTTTCAGCTTTACCTTTGCTACTGACATGCCAATGTATTGTTGTAATAATTGAACTGCGGTTTCCTCAATTCTATGTAGAATTCTATTTATTGATAATGTACAAACTGGATGCAATACTGTAGTAAAAATGCTGAGAATTCCATTCTGTATCACAAGTACTGTTTTGGAATAAAGCAAATTATTATTATTATCACTTGTTTTTGAAAATTTGTCCAATCATGAGTCATTCAAAAAGTATCAACAAGTATAATAAACAAAATTTTATGAGCTGTGATCAAAATTTGACCTCGGACTTACAAATATTTGGTCTACCTTTGTTAAACACTTGAAAAAGAGTGTGTATGTGTGTGTGGGTAAAGAGTTGTAAAACATTTCTTAACGTTTCCATAAGAAGATATGGACAGTCGAGAATTTTGACCAAGTATTAATAATTGGTGATACATATCCATTTTAATTTATTAATAAGGATTTCCTATGCATCAGCTAACATCACGCCTTCATGTCCGTTCAAACTGTTAGTATCTAGAATTTTATGATTAGACGTATTTTCAAAATTATGGTGTTTAGGATTAGCGTTTAGTAGAAGCACCCTGTCGGACTTATTGCTGCTTCTCTGAAAGCTTCAAAAACTTTCAGATTTATTAAATACACGCATAAGTCAGCAAACTGACTACCTTTTATAATTTCACTTCAGATTTGTACAGTCATTTAAAGAGTCTATTTGTACTGAATTTGTGGACAACAAACTACAAAGGTTATTGCCAGTGGATAATGAAAATGACTAACTGACTGGTTTCAACATAAAACCTTGCACAGATGTGCAGTAGCAGTTAAAATGCCACTCTCCCTCCATTTAGGACACACAATTCAAGATAAGAGAGGAAAGAGAGATCCAAAAGAAGGATAAACAATAAACGGAAGTGTGAGGGGAAGAGAAAAGTCATTTGGAAGAAGAATATAATTTTATTATAAATGACAAATCACAAAGAGTGAATGCACCTGAGATATCATTGAATATTGCTTCATTCATGTACATCGAAGATATTCGTACAACCGGTTCCTTTTATTAGTTCGAATGAAGAAAGGACGAATACATTCGTGGTTGCAGGACGGTACAACCTCGTTTTATTTAGTGGATTCTCTTTCTCTTCAACTGCCCACATACTTAACAAAGTTATTATAAACTACTAAGTGGTGTCTGAACAAGGATGAACTGGGAACAGAATACAAGATCGAGCAACACAGTGAATTTATACATATTATGATAAAGTGTTCAGAGAGGTGAGAGTAAATAGTGGTAACAGGAGTAGTGACAGATTAGTCACGTTACCTAGTTATATACGGTTGTAGGATAGAAGATTTTTGATGATGAAAACGGCTCCTGTGAATCGAAGTAACCATGGTTTTCTCTTCGCATCGATTATTTCGGAAGCCTGACTAACTTCAGCTATTTGTGTCCCTTGTCAATTAGGTGTTGTCTGGTGAATGCACTTGAGAATACTACTTTGCTCCTTTTCAGATGGAGACTTTTACGGATATGCTCAAAACACCGAGTAGACGCTCTCCTCCTCTCAGTCCTCCCTATGTAATTCATGCCACATATGCAGGTGAATTGGTAGATGCAGTTGGAGTTGACAACATAAGCAGGATAATTATCTATTTCTGACTGAGGTAACTTGTATCCTGTATTGTAAAGTGGAATGAGTCTGGATATTTCTCCCCATTTGTATGTTACACAGATAAAAACTGGTTTCTTTTCAACTATCTCCGGTTTCGATCTAGGTGTTTTTCCTTCACTTCCGTATTTTGATATCAACTTTCGAGGGTGTCCATTTTCAACAAGGTTCTTTTCGATAACTATAACATCGTCTTGGACCTAATCTTCTTCGGAACTCAATTTCCTACCTCTGCTGAAGAGCATATTCATTACCGGGCTCCGTTTGCAGCCGATTGGGCAAAAGCTGTGATTATTCAAGTGTTGGTCAGTCCAAGTTTCTTTCCTATAGACGGAAATTTCAGTCGTCTCATCATTTGATCTTTTTCTTGTATTTTGATGAAGGAAATGGAACTGATTGTCACATTCATGATTCATTGTAAGTGCTATGTGAGGGTGACTTATATGGAACTTTTTACAACATCGTGGATGCGTGATCCATACTATTACAAACAACAAAAAAACATGGCGTCAACATACTTGCAGTAATATAGGTGGCTCTTTCTAACTCTGGCTTCAGTGGAGTCTTTTCAAGAAGAGCCATGAATAATATTTACTCAAGAACAGAACCCATTGGTGAGACCATAGGCATCTGGTAAATTCACCAGCATTGCTGGTTGTTGAATTGGGAACTGAACATTCTTTGTTCAAAGAAGTAGTTATTTTTGTCGCTTCTTTTCAGGAATGCGAGGTAATTCAGCCTGCTGGTTTGTAATGGTTTCCTTCAATAGATAAGATACTTCCTGAGACGGGACGTTTTATTGCTAAGTCGATTGATGAAAAAATTGAAATCCGTAAGGTGGATGAATCAGTCAGTAAAAACAAAAATCCCCGGGTGCTTTGATTCCATTTGTTTGCTTAACAACAATTCTAGGAAGCAGTTAATCAGCGATAAAGTTGTGTCGGTGGTTCAGTGGTGGGGCGCTAGCTAACGACACCACGCACAGTCCTACGGTCGATCCACAGCCGACACACTCGTCGCTTAACCTCGCTTAACTGGTAAACAGAGAGGCTTAGGAGTGTGGCTAGAAAAATCATCTCATTAAAATGAAGCCGCTGCTACCGCAAATTTAAAGCTCTAGCTTGAAGCCATATATCTCAATGGTAACGTAACGGAATAAAATAAACGATGAAACAGTAGTTAGTAGTACACTGTAGACAAAGATTTTGTGTAGATTTGCATTTATCTGCAACCTTTTGAAAACCTACCTTGCTTCTACTCTTATTCAAACACGCATCGAATATAGTGGCATTATACATAGATAAACCAGATGCAGTCAAATGACTCATTTGTCAGCCTACTTCACTTTTATAAAATATGAAGTATGGTTACAGGATTCCATTATAAGCTGATCCAGTTGATGAACCATTCGAAGATCAGCTAGAAGTATTCAACAGCTGTTTCGTCCTAGTGCTTGGGTTTCCGCTTCAGCAGTACTCACTCGTCCACCGCCACGGCTCGAAGCAACTGCCGTCCGGTTATTCTAGGAGAGCAAGCACGTAAAACATTGGGCCGAGAGGATTCACTAATGCAGTGACCAACGCATAAATTTCAACTACTACAAATTCACGCACGATATAGCACAACTGGCACTAGGCAATGACATTGCTGGCTGGCTGGCTTGAAAATAAAATTGTTGAAAAAAATAGTATTTCTTTGCTGAACAAAAACTATGTTTTTCATTTTTAACTGATGGGTGTATTTCACCATCTCTTTTATTTACAAATTATTTTTCTTAACAACACATATAATGGCGAAGCCAATAGCACTGCGACTGTTCTACACAGACAAGCAGGAAATGCGTGGTATCTGCAGTATATGCCGAAATGACTGTCTCGCTATCCAAATCATTTTGACTACTTGTCATTGTAATGGACAAAATGTTTGGAAAATCCCTAGAGTATCCAATTTTCACATTTGTACTTACTAAGACGCTTCAACTAACCTTGTAATTATATATGTCCAAACCAAGTTCACTTTTAACAGTTTGAAAAAAAATTGGGCATTCGGCACATGATATTCATTAAAATAAAAGTTTTTTTATTTCCTAATGAATGCAAAACAAAACGATGTTGCTTTTACTGACATTTCGCTATTTAATGCTAATAGCTTTATCAAAGTATTATTAAACCAGAATTTACAAAATCTCAGCTTAAATATTTTTTGATTCCATTACGTTCCCAGTGGAAAATAGGGCCTTAAGCTGGAGGCGTGAAGTTTCGGTAGCAGTGGTGTTCATTTTTTGACAGTATAGCATTGATAGTTTCATGCCCAACCTTCCCTCTTCACCAGTGTTATTAGTGGCTTAGAGAGGTAAAGGAGTGGCCGAGGATCGAACCCAGAACCACATGCGTGGCTGCCGAGCATTCTACGGCCGTGCCACTGACGCTTTCATACAGCAACTTAATCTTTACCAATTGGCCAACTTGACAAAGCAAAAATGCCCCCACGCTGAGGAACGATGATCAAGTTGTTGTATAGAATATGTGTAAAACTTGGGCACTGCGGTAGTAAGTAATTCTATTTTAGTTTGTCATATATAAGCTGGGATTTTGTAAATTCTGGTTTAATAATACTTTGATAAAGCTATTATCACTAAATAGGGAAACGTCTGTAGAAACAACATCGTTTTGTTTTTCATTCATCGGGAAATGCAAAAACTTTTATTATAACCTTGTAATTAGTATACGCGTTCTTCACTTAGACTGTGTATCATTAATTTACCATTCGCCTACCACATGTTCATTTCTGAGCTTTATTATCCATTGCCTTTGTCCTAGTTTAATCTTTTATATTGTAATACTACTTTTTGTGGTTGTGTGTACATTTTGACAATGTGTTGTTTAACTATTTGATCTGGTTTCAGTGAGTGAATAAAGGTGATTCTGACCTCCTGGGACTGTATGAGGAGGGAAACGTTGGTATGTGTGTGTGATTCTTGTGGACAGAGTTTTGTTGGCTATAGAGTAGAACGTAGATATTCGTATTTTGCGTGTTCAGATCATAACCGAGTAAATTTCGTCCCTACAACTATGGCTTTTGTAATAATAATAATAATGATAATAATAATAATCCTGGCTTCATTGTATAAAATGCCTTCATACATTATACAGAATTTTCAGCGAGTTTCATTGCAAGGTATCGGCTCATTGTGTCGAATCTCCGAGTAATATAACGACTGATAAAAGGTCACCTGAAATAATATAGTGTCTCTCCGAAGACTGCTTAAGCATTACTTCACAATGTTCTTCCATCATATCCTTCAAAAAATTCCTAGCGGCGGATAGGAACGTATTTCAAATAGTGCTCAAGAATAAAACTATGGCCAGTACTGATAATAAATAAGATCATTAAAACAATATGAACAGGGAGTAAACATGATACATTTTGGTGGAAAGGAAACTTACGCAGATCAGTGATTTAAGCAGGCGACTGAACTGTATTGGTATTCAACATTTTAAAAGTGTCATAATGGAGAAGATTGGTAGATCAGGGGGATGATTTTGATTTAGTTGTATTCTGTGAGCTGGTGCTGATTGATGATTCAGTTGCGAAGCTGTCTCTGTCCAGATTCGAGACACATCATCGCTTCAGCACAGGTTACAGTATGAAATGACGCCTTTTCGATTCTTCCTCCATGAATGAATAGTGATATCATTGTGTATCTCCGTTCTGACAGACAGCCATTGTCATGATTTGCTGTTTGTTCATTTACATACCTCTCCTTATTATTTCTACTCTTTGAAATCCAAAATTTCTTGTCATGTGATTTATTCTTTGTTGTATTAGTTGGTAAATTGGGTCAGTGTTAAGAAGTGTGTCTCTTAATCACTGGCTGTTTATTGTCAGTACTAGACAGGCTTCCAGAAATTCCCTGACTGCATTCTTCGTGTTTTTCCGATTTCAAATTTCTTCATTACCTCAATCAAACTGATTTCCTTAATCATCTACATGCATCGATATAAAAGAATACATGTCGTATCTTTTCACAGCTGATGATATATGTTCTTGGATTCTGGATAGAAAGGGACGTCGACATTGACCGATTTAATGTTTATCACATTTCGCATGATTAATTCTGTAAGTATTACTGATCTTACCTTCTGTTTCTTCTGGATATTTTGGTCTACACCATATTATCATTATTTATTATTGTTTCCTTTGATTCCTACAGGAACATAGGGCTTCAGCCGTGAGTCTCCATTGCGTTCGGTTCTCTGCTAGAATCTTCACCTGGCTCCAAGTCTGCCCACACGTCTTCATCTCCTCTTCACATGACCTTCTCCAAGTCACCCTTGGACGACTAACTCGACGCTTCCCTTTCGGGATCCACTCGAGAGCTTGGCTAGTGATGTCACTTGATGGTTTCCTCAGGGTATGGCCAATCCATCTCCATTTCTTCCTGCTTATTTGTTTCACAATCGGTCCCTGGTTGGTTCGCTCCCAGAGATCTCTGTTGCTGATCTTTTCTGGCCATCTGATCCTGAGTAGTATTGAGCGAAGACAGCTGTTAATGAAGGTCTGTAGTTTGTTTAAGATGCTCTTTATGACGCGCAGTGCAAGTCTCTGATCCGTATAGTTGCACTGACTTCACAATGGAGTTGAAAATCCGGATCTTATTTTTGATGCTGAGTGCTGTTGACCTCCACACAGACTTGAGAGTATTGAAAGCTTGTCTTGCTTTTCCGATCCTTGCTTTGATATCCTCGTCAGTTCCGCCCGTAGTTGAAACGATGCTTCCCAGGTAGGTAAAGGAGGTTGTTTCTTTCAGGTTCCTCCCATTTATGCTGATTGTTGTCTGTTGTTGTTGTTGCTGCTGTTGGTGGTGTTGCCCAGGAATCTTCATCACCTGTGTTTTCTCTATGTTCACCTGAAGTCTTATTTTTGATGCTTCTTCTGCCAACTTGCTGCTTTTCGCTTGCATATCTTCCAGTTTGTGGGAAATCAGACATATATCATCGGCGAAGTCCAGATCCTCCAAGTCTCTTTTTGTGTGAGTCCATTTTATGCCTGTTTCCTCATTGTCTCCTGTTTATCGCATTATCCAATCTACTGCAATCAGGAAAATCATTGGCAATAGTAAGCAGCTCTGTACGATTTATTTACTGTTTATTTCAAACGGTCCTATTATTCCAGTCATTATTTCAGAGATATTCTTTATAAATGGGAGAGTGAACTTCTTTTGTAGTGTTTGATAATTGTTTCTTGTTGGTTGGTATTATGACTTTAGTTTAGAAACTTTTCGATTACATCAGTTGTATATGTATCCATTATTTTTGAAAACAGTCTGTGTTAAATATTTCTCTTCCATTCTCTTCAGCAACAGTGTGCTATAGTGTCTTTGTACTTTTTTATACAATGCCTGCACACAGCTTATTTTGTGTACCATTGAATTGTTGATATCATAGTTGCGTATTTGATTTTTCTCTGTGTACTGATTTTCTGTGTCCTTGTGTTTCTAAATTTCCTGTGAGAATGGAATTTAGTCGTCTAACTCTTCTTCTCTCGTAAATCAACACTCAGTCTCAACAAAGGTTGTCTATCAGGAGGCACACAATTATACCTTGATCGATGGGTAATTTAAATAAGTTCATTTCATATTTAAACCTGTGCTTAAGTGATGTTGTGTCTAGATGGAATACGAGGTCAGCTACGGAAATGAATCATCAACCAGATCCAGCTTGGAGAACACAACTAAATCAAACAGAAGTGTCATACTTAAAACTATGAACTCAATAAAAATCGGAATGTTACTCGGTGACCATGGTCCATGATTTAAATTAATACTGAGCACTGAGAAATTACCTCAACCACTTTCCATGACTAATTTCCCCACATTATTATCACATATCTGGATAACTATGGCGTTCAGTTGTAATGAAATGCTTGATCACATACTAAGGCATATAAGTTTAAAAGCTTTTGGTTCATATTTGATAAGGTGTCCAATAACTGAAAAGTAAACTGCACTTTAAACCACATTCTCCCTCCAGTCAGTTTGTAAGTCTTTCAAAGAAAATCCAAGTATTTGTTTTTTTTTACCCTGGACAAAACTCCACTCAGTTGAACATTAAGTAGCAGTATTTTGGAAGAGTGAACTGTTTCTTGTTTTGTCTAATATGCTTAAAGTTTCCGTCTGAAATTTTGGCCTCAGGAAATGAATAAAATGTCTGGATGATTGTTGTTTTCGTTACTGATAACACCAGTTCAGTGAATATGTATATATATATTTCAGCCAACTTCTTATTTCCACTTATGAGGAAAAGATTCTTTCAAATGGGTTAGATTAACCTGCCTATACAGAAAAACAACTGGATAGGTAGTCTTCTGGTGAAGCAATAAACTAATAATGCTTGAAGTGTTTGGGTTTGCAGGGAAGAGCTGAAATTAGTTAGGGAGTATTGTCAGACAACTGTTTTGGGACTCCACTTCAACAGTATACACCCACCGATTATTCAAGGCGAGCGAGCAGGTAGACCATCAGGCTACTGGAAACCACCTATCCAATGACCAGCCACTCGATGAATTCCAACTTGTGCCAATTCACGCACGATATATCGCGACTGGCACTAGTTAGTGTCATCTCTGGGTGGCAAGTACTTGTTATCACACCCGATTTGCTGTACTGGGAGAATAAAACACTCGCTTTCTCTGACTGTTCTTGTTCTGAACGCAAATATGAATGAATTTTTATCCATATATATTTCGCTGCATTATAACTTGATTATTCTGTTCACATGAACTTTTATTTTATAAATACAATCCTAGACTGAGTATAGTGAGTATTAATCTATCCTTTTGCATTCCAAGTTCATCAAATAGTTTAAAGCTGAGAGTTCTGAATTTCCCGCAGCAGTGGTGTTTATTTTTTATGGAATGAGGCTGCTAGTGTCAAGCCTAACGTTTTTTCTTTACCTGGCCTTATAACCCCCTAAGTGAGGTTTTTGGTGTGAGTCAGCCGGTGAGTGAACTTCGCGCTACTTGCTTGGTGGGCAATTGCTGTATCACTGAACCACACTGCAACTGACCAGTACTGACAGTCTCGACACTAAGATATTTTGATCTATCACACCCCTTTCACTCGGATATATTTGTATTTCCTGAATTTGAAGTTGCGTATATCACTTCTAACTATAATAGTTCATATTTTGCCAGTTTCCATTTAAGCATTTAGAAAAGAACAAAATGTTGGGCGAAGATATGTGCATCCCTTTACTTCAATAAATTCCTCATCATCAGCTCTACACCATATACATAGTTTTGTTTTTACATCAAAATTTCACCAGTCAATTGGTTATTTCAGTCCACCAGTTTTAGGCGTACTGGTAGGGGAGGTGAAATTGAAAGGTTAAAATTCATCAAAACATCAGTCAACCAATACGTGTTAGTCACAAGAGTTAGTAGGTTTTGAAGGAGGTGTCGAAATACAGAATTATGGAATACCAGATCAGTTAATTCATGCAGGTACTAGCGGAACACGTTACTACATAATCAAGATATTTGTATAATAGCAGTGATTACTGAGAAGAATAGGATGACTCAGTAGAATTAATTACTCGGGATACAAAGGAGCGTAACGAATTAGCTAGAATTGTAAAAATAACAAAGTCAAAAGACATTTAAAAGTGAAGGGGATAAATCGTTTGTGAAAACTTAATGCACACTATGTAGTTATCCAAGGCGACGAAAGCGACTGTACAAATTTCTTTTGAACCAATGCATACAGATTTGGTTTGTTTAGATGACTACCGATTGCCCGTGCTTTATGCGTAAAAGTCGTACATGTTGTGGACAAAGAAGCGAGATGTTGGGTTAAATACGATAAATATTATTAGAAGCATTGTTAGAGTCACGCGTCGACGGCATAGCGGTTAGGACGCTCACCGACCATGCACATGGTCTGGGGTTCTATCCCCGGCCGACGCACTCCTTTACCTCGTTGAACCAGAAATAAAGCTGGTGAAGAGGAAAGTTTGGGCATGAGGCTAGCAACCCCATCCTGTAAAATAAACACTGCTACAGAAACTTCAAGCCACTAGCTTGAGGCTCTATGTTCCACTGGGGAACGTGAAGGAAAAAATACACGTATATTTGTTAGAGTCAATCTGATATTCAGTCGGTATCGACGATGTGAGAATCCGAAGAAATAAATAATAAACTCATACTGTTTTTCCTTTGTTTACATTTATTTATTTATTTTCTTGAATTATTCTTCATTTAGATTAGATCCTTACGTATCAAGTATGCCTAATCAGTATTTCAAAGTTTAAAACTTTAGTTCCATGTTCATTTTTATCTTTACTAAGTTTCTCCCCTTTCTACATATGTTTAGTGAAAAGCTCAGATTTCAGTTACAAGTGAAATTCACCCAATCGTGTTTATGTATGTAGGCATATATGTACTACATATTAATCGTTACCTGGAACACATCACTTCACAGCATTTTTATTTTATAAACTCTTCTCAGGACTGTTAAATCTATGTCAAGTCACAGAATGTTAAAAATGCACTTAAAAGCAGCTAAGTCACTAAATTTTTTGTTGTCTGAAATTCCGTAAAATTCAGAAAGTAACATTCGACTGTGAAACTCGCATATTTGGAAAGCAAAACTTACCTAGTATGAAACAATAGTATTCTCTGAAAACAGAAAAAAAGACAACTTGGTAATAAACAACAACAGTAGTGAGAAAGGCAATGCTTCAAGTAACATACTCCTGTCATATCTCATTAAATCACTGCGTACAAGAGTTCAGTGAGCTGAAAGTTTCGCTTAAAAGCAACTAGTGATGATAGCTTCATTCATTTACACTTGAATATGATCACTTTTGGGGATATAACTTACACATAGGAGAAGAAAGAAGATTGTTTTGGCATTGCTTCTGACTTGACTATATGCCTTTAACATCATTTTATCCTTGAGGTTTAGTTGAATATTGAATGAATGAGTTGAATTCCCTTTTTTTGTTAATATAGTTCAATGGGGACGTCTGGTGAATAAATGCAATTTCCAGTGAAATGAATTTATCGTAATAGCAAATTTATACTCTGCTTTTAAGCTAAAATAGATCAAATAAATTATAATTAAATTTCAGTGATAGGTCTTTTTTTGTTTTGGAAAAATTTTTAAAAATAAAATTACTGTCCCTGGTCACATCAACTCATGGAATTGTTATTTAATCAATTCACACATTTGTATTCGAGTGGCTTAATGCTCTTCGAGCTATCCAGAATGTTCTGGGTTTGCAGTCGGTTTGCACTCGTGAAGATTCTCAAACTAGGTGGAGGAAACAGTCATCCAGTAGTCCCTGCTGGTTTTCCAGGGGTTCGGTAACCGATATCAACCTATGATGAAATCGTGAAACCGATCAAATCAAATCACTTCAAACCAAAACTTCAATATCAATACTACGCTCACCAGCGACTAGCCCTGTTTAGGCGGGTGGTTACCTGAGCGTGTTCTGGTTGGAGGTCGTGACGAGTTAGTACGAAACAGTAGGTCAACGGTATGAGGAAAAATTCTTGCCACCGACAACACTGGCTAGTGCCAGTCGCGATATATCATGCGTCAATTGGCACAAGTTGGAATTCATCGAGTGACTGGCCATTAGATAGGTGAGTCCCAGTAGCAGCAGCAAAGACAGGACTGCAGGTGAACATAGACAAGACGGAAGTTATGAAAATAACCAACCAACAACAACAACAGCAGCAACATCCAGCGACAATCACCATCAACGGGAAGCATTTGAAAGAGGTTACTTCTTTCACTTATCTTGGGAGCATTGTCTCAACCACAGGAGGAACGGACGAGGATGTCAAATCGAGAATCGGTAAGGCGAGAAACACATTCATCAACCTGAAACCAATTTGGAAATCTTCGCCACTCAGCATCAACAACAAAATTCGGATTTTCAATACAAACGTCAAGTCAGTCAGTTCTTCTATACGGATCAGAAACTTGGCCAGTGTGTCACAAAGAATATTTCCAGCAGCCTGTTGCAGACCTTTATCAACAACTGTCTTCGTTCTATAGTGAAGATGAGATGGCCGGAAAGAATCACAAACAAGAAGCTATGGGAACAAACAAAACAGGAACCAATCGCCCAACAAATATGCAGGAGAAAATGGAGATGGATTGGACACTCGCTGAGGAGGCCGTTGGGTGACATCGCGCGTCAGGCCCTCGAGTGGAACCCGAAAGGGAAGCGGCGGGTGGGACGTCCAAGGGTGACATGGAGGAGATCGTGTGATGAGGAACTGAAACAGTATGGATTAACATGGATGCAAGTGAAAAGTACAGCAGAAGACAGAAGCAAGTGGAGGCGTGCAGTTGAAGCCTTATGTTCCACTAGGAACCCAAGGGAACAATAATAATAATAAGTAGCTTTATGGTCTACGCGCTCGCTCGCCTTGAATAATCGGAAGGTTGTGTGTTCTAACTCAGACAGTGGGTGGATTCTGTTATTAGTCTCTTTTCCATTTGTTCATATTCGATTTCAGAATACAAATGTTGTCTCAAGCTGCGTTGTGCTCCTTTATTCCATGCATTTGCATCCATTGACGAATTGCATTCTAAATAAATTACTGTAAGTTTGTGTTTCTGTTGGGTGAACTTTAGTTCGACGTTCTAGATGCTCATTTACTCCTGCTTTGATTGATGATCTGGACGTTTGACCCACATATTTAGTCTGACATTTAGCACGAGTTCTGTATTTGTAAATTACATTACCACTTTTGTGCTCCATTTTTATTGGATACTTCAGCTGTTTTATTTTTATTTCTAATTATAACTACGGGTTTATTAAACTTGGTACAAATCCCAATATTCTGGATCTTATCTTGATCAGTCACACAGTTTTGTACAGTAATATTAACTGATGACGTTTCAAGGATAAATCATTGCTCATAATCATATCAAGTCACTCACACAACCTTTTTGCCTCATTTACATACATGAGTAAAATCTGATTAGACATCTGAATAAAAATCAATATAGGGTAATGTACATTCAGAAATAATAATACGAGTGTTATCAGACATCTTATTTCCCATCTGATTGATAACACTAATATTATTTCTGAATGTACTTTATCTTATATTGTCTAATCAATCCCACTCATGTATATAAATGAAGCAAAAAAGTGTGAGTTACTTGATATGATTGTCTGCAGCAATTTGTGCTCGAAACGTTATCAGTTAATATTAATGAACAACACTGCGTGGTTCGTCAAAATAAAGTCTTATCTGTGGTGGAGTTATACTCTTCCACAGTGCCCAAGTTTTATACTGAATAATTATTATTGTTAGAAATAAAGTGATCATTAGTATTTGACAGGTTGGAGGGTCTCATCATGAGCTGTCATCATTCTGGATGAAATTGGTTCCCCCTGCATTAAGGCTTCGCTTCACACTGACGACATCATGATAGCCACTCATTGACTCAGTGTGCTCATGGTTGTCATCCAAGTGAGTGACAGGAGTAGATAACTGACTCTCTAGTTTACTATTTCGACAGTCCACACCCATTTCGCATAATTTCACAGATTCTTGGCACCTCAAAGCGGTATTTTCTCATTTCTCTGGATGCCTGGCAGCTACCTTCTCAACATCGTACACTGTACGAATATTCCACGTTCCCATCCGTATTTTCACCTCCATCGAAAGAAGACACATCGGCTAACTGACTGGCTTCACGAAGGCTTCCAACAGCCCGCTCTGTGTCACTCCGCCACACCGATTCCACAGGAAAATAAGTGTGTTTATCAGATATCTGAGATATTTTTGTAGTGTGTTGAAGTTCCTGTAGCCGTTTGACTGATTTCCCCGTGGATAAGGTCAAAGGTCTCATATACCCAACTCTCCGACTGTTTCTCCCGTCCTGCAACCGCCTAAGAAATTGGAGAGCTAGTAGTAGACTAGGCGAGCACGTTCCATTCATCTGTGAAAATCCTATTTATTGAAAATACACTGTACAATAATAATGAAAACTAAAACGTGCCAAAATTCTGTACTAAATTCAGCGATTTTGTCAATTTTACTGCTTATTTTGGTTTTGTTGTTGGTGGTGTGTATTACAAACCTCATAGATTTTCCTCGATAGGTAGATTCTGTATATCAGCTTGACTGTTAACCACAATTTATTTCACAATGCTTTGTAACCACAATGTGAACGAAACTAGTTTTGACCAAACATTAAAAGTACTTATTAAATTAAAATAATTCCACTTTTGATTATCACTTCAATAAACTTTCCAGTATTTTTTCCAGCGATTTGGCTGAGTGCTTATTTCACCGTTTTTTCAGACACAAAAATATCACGTATAAGAAATGCTTTGAAATACTTAATCAAGTGAAAACGTTAGATTAGGCTATGTTCAGTGTAGTGTCATTTATATTTGGTGTTAATTTCATAGGATAAGCGGTGGCGTGTTACTAAAGTATATTCATAATAAAAGTCGAGTTTTTCATTTAGTTGTGTTCTCTGAGCTTGATTAGCTTGATTTTCTTTCCCCATCCTGCTTCTGGAAAACATCCTCCTTCAACCCACATTTCACTGTGAAAGGATCTCATTGGAATTCTCTCTCCATGAATGGTGATGTAGATGTACGTTTCCTAGCTGACAACCATTGTTTTGAATTTTTCCTTGTTAGTTTACATCTCACTTGATCATTTGTTGTTTATTTGTGTTGTTTTTTTTTGGTAAATTTGGTCTATATCAAGGAGTGTGTTTAATAATCTCTGACTGACTCTTCTGAGTACCAGCCAAACTTCTGGAAATTTACTGGCAATGGTTTTGGTGTTTCATCTATTTATGATTTATACATTTTTCCGATCAATAGACTGGATTCTGTAATTATCGAAAAGCAACAGTATGAAACAAGAATTAACATCTCGCCTTTTCACAACTGGTATTTCTTCTTGGATTCTGTGTGGCGAGATACGCCCACTTTTACCGATGTAATGTTTATCGTGGTCGATTCAGTTCTTTCTGTAAATGATAGTGATTTTATCTCCTTCTTCTGCTAGATCTTTTGATTTGCATAATAATAAGTTAAGTGATTGTGCCGTTTATGTGCTATGTCTATTTAAAACTATCTCAGTGCTCTAGCCATTATTTCGAAGATATTCCTTATATGTGTGGGACAGTGAGTTTTCTTGTAGTCTTTGATGATGGTTTCGTGTTGGTTGGTATTATGGCTTGAGTTTAAACACCTTTTGATAAAATCAAGTGTTTGGGAATTCACTCTTTTTGAAGACACTTATTCAATATTTCTCTTTCATTCTCTTCAACACTGGAGTACTACAGTCTACTTGGACTATTTCAAACAATGACTACACACTGTTTCTTTTGTCACTGATCGGGTTATTACTATTGTAGTGGTGTGATACAGACAGTGTGTTCCAACGGAATATTATTCTCACATATTCCCACGGTTCATTACGGCATTAAAAACAGAATACTATATATGTATTTGAACATTCTATTTCATGTCATTTAATGTAAACCAAAATCACACACTCAGTAGTTGGTTAACGAATATAACCTTAGATATATAAACAGCGGTTTGATCACCTGTAAATATACCTTGGCCTCCGTATCCTGCCTTCTGCTATTACACGATTATGGTTGTGTATTTGATTTGTGTGTGTGCGAGTTGATTTTCTGTCTCCTTGTGTTTGTAAATTTCCCGTGTTAGTTCTCTTGATGAAGACATGTAGGAATAGAATTTTGTTGTCTAATTCTTCTTCACCCGTGATGAATTTACTGTCCTGAAATATGTTGTTTATTAATTTGTGAGTGTATTCCAAATCATATTTCCTTTAATTATTAAGAATATATCATCAACATAAAGTATATGTCGAGATTTCTGGTCTAATTATTGGTAGGGAGGGCTGTTAATTCTAACCTTTGCATAACGGTGTCAGCTACTCATCCAGGTAATACAGGCGATGATCCTATTGGTATTACCTTTATCTGTTCTTATGTTTGATTATTGAATCGGAAATATGTTATAAGACATAATTCTGTGAGTTCCACCCACACTGTATTTTTGTGTGTTTTGATCACTGTAGACTAGATATTGCATAGTTTCTCTTGCTAGTTTCCGGACCAATTGAAGCGTTTAATGCTGTGACATCAGCAAAGGATACCGTTATTTCTTCGTCATCTACTTGAATGTTTTTGACCATTTTTTCTAAAAATCGGATTGTTGAGTTGATATTTAGATACGGTTTAGATAATATCGTGCTTTTGTTTTGAAATTCCGAATCCATAAAAATGTACACTAAAACTCAAGTAAAAACATAAAATTCATCCCCAAGTCTCTCATTTTTCCCTTAAAAGCCAAATGTAAAATATTTTTAACTTAAGCAGACACAAATTTTGTTGGAAAACCTACATTTTTCTATTTCAGCTAAATAAATGTTTTTACTTCCGATGGTTTCAGAGTTCTCTGTGTGTTCAACATCCATATCAGAATATCTCGGCATTCCTACGTTTCTCAAATCTTAACTTTATTCTTCACTGAGAGAAATGTGAAGATTGGAAACTAGTTGATGCTTTGATAAAGAAATTTGTTTATATTAGCCTTTTCTTTAGCTCTTTGAAGTATTTGAATGCTGGAAAGTTAAAATGTTTTTCTGTTTTTCCGGATGGTCCTTTGATTAAAATTGGTAAGCTGTATCCACGATCCCTCAGCTTTAAACCAATATCGATTTTCACTACATTTTGCAGCAAGAGGTTTGAGTTGGCCGTACAAGTTTTTGAACTCAGCATAGATGGCTGAATCCGAATAATACAAACGAGGAACACCAAAATTTAGGTCCAAGGATGAAGGCTTCTTTCTAATGTATAGATAGAGTATTTATCACAATATATTTTTCTGGATTCATTATGAAAAGATTAACGTGGTTTCTATGTTAGATTAAACTTTCAGCTTATTTCGTAACTTTGTTTAGCATTTTAGATATGTGATTTTGTAACACGGACAAGATTGGAGGTATCTGGTTGTAATTTACTGAAATTCTAAGTTTTATTAAACTGTCTCCGAAAGCTACGATTTGTAATATATAACTGAGAAAATTCCAAGGAGTCTCATTTGACGATAATTTTACACCTTAGGTTAAATTTCAAAGCCTTAAAACAGCCAGGAGAAAACCCTAATATAACGATTACGAAACCTGATAAATTTTCTGGAGTTGTCATCATCAACATGGTTGATTACAAACCTAAAATGTTATCTATTCTTGACGACTAAATTAAATTCAACTTTGATTACTCTTCAGAAGATATTCAGTAAGAAACAGTGACAGCTAATATAGTGAGATTTATTTATATCAATATCAGTTCACATCGTCATAACTTGTTCCTCTAATCAAATATTGTGTTGCTATGCAAACACATTTTGAGCATTCATGTGTTAGTTTGCAGGGATTTGACTGGGTACAGGATTTCATCATTAGGTGATATTGGTTAGAGGACCATCGGAGAACCACCTAGGAGTAATGTCAGACAGCTGTTTCCGTCTGCCTAGTTCGGAGCTATTCAGCAGTACACATCCACCACCAGGATTCGAACTGGTAACCTACCGGTTACAAAGTGGGTACTATTACTTGTCAGTCATTATTGTGGTGTTCGCTTGTTATTCTCGAGCGAAAATATGATCAGAAGTCCAGTCTTTTGATAGTTTGGTGTTACAGACCTACTTCTGACTGATACTATGTGCCAGCCGACTTGTTCTATGATTCTCAAAGTGAGTTCTGCACAGCAGTAAGTTTTGTGATGACCCTGCCGACTTCAGTACCATGTGGACTATCCAATTAGATGTAATTCATCCAACTGGATATTCTCATTGCACGACAGTAACAAGTAGACACCACAGCTAAATGATCCCGGACCAACCAGCCAGACCGCTATTCAGCATTACAATTCGATTCTCTTCACACAACCCTCATTGCAAGTTTCACCCAGACTTGATTTTTGACTTCAGTATGAAAAATGGGTTGTGGTAAGGAGGACTGAATCATGCCGCATATGTGGTTTGGGGTGGGGGAATATTAACTCTTCAGAAGTATTGCCGGGATATCTGATGGTTGTGCATTCATTAGATACAATCACTGTTTTATCAGGAAGTCTGTAAGAGTTGTTGGTGAGTTGTTTTAAATAATTTCTTTTCGAAATCGAAACTCTGCCTTAGTAAAATATTGCGTGTATGCCACGACTGGCTACTGTGACGACCATTAGTATCTGTCACACCTGTGGGAAAACAGAGAATACTAAACTGTCAACACAGTGCAGTGGTATCATCACAGCCCTGTCAGGATATTGCCTCCTCCCAAAAGATCAATGGAATTACTTGTGTACATACTCGGAGGAATCGGCATCGTCGTTCACTCTGACGAAATAGTACTTATTAAACGAAAAATGAATTACCACTGGAGAAGAAGAGAAAACCATGTTTGGATCCTGGGACTGTCTAATACAGATCATCGTAAAGGGTCAGTAGAACGCATCCCACACAAACAGAAGTGATGATGTTTAAATAATACTAGTATTACAATGGCTGACTAATCCTCCCAGGCACTCAATACCATTCACACATACGATGAGTGGAGAGTTTATTCACAACTATCATTATTAGGCTATATTCACCATAAAGTAAATCATTCTTCTGAATTAGTGAATTCTGTTGAAGGATTCTGGGCTCACCTAAAAACAAAGATACTAGAATAGTAAGTGATTCCCTACATGATGTGATTTGATTTGCATCCGCAAATAGATGAATTTTTGTACCGACATGATTTGATAAGTCTAGAGACACACTCCTATGAGAAACTGGGACTGACTGTTGTGGCATATTAGAAATACATACTCTGCATAAGTAATTTTTATTACATATATATTTTTTTTCAAGAGATGGTTTGTAAGGATTAGATTTGTTTTTATGTGTTTGACCACGGATTGATATCAGTTAGAGAACCATTGAAAACCGGGGAGTACCGGACGGCTGTTTCATCCTAGTTTAGTAATGGTAAGATGAAATAGCTGTCCGGTACTCCTTAGTTTTCAGTGTATATATGTATTCTATAAATTCACTTTTTTACACAATGAATACCACTTTCCACCTAGCAGAATCTTACTGGTTGTTTTAAGATCATCATCTGACTTCGGTATGTATTCTTTACTGCATATATAAACATCTTCTTTCAGAAACTGACTGGATCAGTAGATCTTTTTGCTTGATGCTGCCGTAAAAGTTACTGAATTTCAATGGCTAGTTGTTATCTGATAATATATCAATGAGGTAATGTGTTTCTTCTTCAGTGATGTCCTTCCTGCAGACACTTTGAATGCGTCTGAGCAAGTACTTAACCGGCGCCTTGCTATACAGTTTAGTGGACAGAAACTATGAAAATTGAGATCCTGTCCCATCCGTGAGGACTTTCAGTAGACAGATTGTTTTACTGACCTATCTTGTTGACGGGTAATGAGTTCATCTAAGAATTATACATGTGAAAGAGAATGACGATTGTTTACCATTTCTAGATCTCCTTTCTGAGTGAAACATAGGGCTTCAAGTTTGAGCTTCGAAGTTTCGATAGAGGCAGAGGTATTTTTTATGGAGTAGGGTAGCTAGTCTCATGCTTATCCTTCTTTCTTAACCAGGCCTCCTACCACCTGAGAGCTAGTTTGCAGGAATTTGGTTAGCTACAGGTGTGTTGAACACAAGTTGGTATCAGTTAGAGAAACACTCGAAAACCCGGTAATTCTGAGTAGCTTTTCACCCCGGTTTAGGACTCATCAACAAAATACATCCTCTGAGGTTCGCACTCGGGTCCTGGTCATGGAGCAAGCACTCAGACTATTCAATGATCTCCGAATCTGCCCTCATTGGTTGAATGGTCTATGAGCTTAACTCGCAACCAGAAGGTCGTTTGTGTGAACTTCAGTGAGTGCGTACTGTTGAACAGTAAACCGTAACTAGGACGAAACAGCTGTCCATCACTCCATGGAAGTTTTTCAGTGGTTCTGTAAGTGATGTCACCTTGTGGTCCAACCTGTGAAAATGCAAATGTAAAATTATACATTTCATGGGAGTAGTGACAATGATATACTAGCGATAAGAACAATGAGAAAGCCTATTTGTCATTGTTTTGCAGTAAGACAGCAACTTCATGCTTACTACTTTCCTCATCATATAAAATGCTTGTTAAATAAGGAGCATCTTCGACACTTATTGCCGTATCGAATAAGGATAAAACTTTCGACGGGTAGATACTGTGGTACTCCCTAGTAATCTTCTGTTTATTACAGAGTCTCGAAATACAACTGACACAATTTTTATCCAAAGAACTGAGGATATTATTCTTAATTTAAATAAACATGTGTAATATTTTTACCAGTCACATTTAACAACACAGCTGTGGTACTGTTTAAATTACAGATAACTTGATGATCGGAATCGACCTCAAATAGTGATCATCTTATGATTTGCAAATCTGGTCTTTCTTTCTCTATTGAAATTCATCAAGGGAACCAAATGTATGAAACATCTTATGATACATCGTGTGATCGAACAACTTCGGATTCACACCTTACAAATATCTTGTGCACTTGTATCCATTCGTGATGTTTCTTAACCGAATGACATTAGCGTGTAAGCATGCAGTCAATCTGATCAACATCATTCCCACAGTTGATCATCACAAAAAGGAAGATATTTTTGCTGCGTTTCTTTTTTGAAATCAAATATTTCCTTCCGTTCCTTGTTGAATGTCATTATCACCATCATCATCAAATTTAGAAGATAAAAACAACCATTTTCACTTTTAATTTCCTAGTCATCAGATCAAATGAACTTATGCGCTGATTAGAGAATCAGATAACGCGAAAATTCTCAGTTATTAAATCTGCATGTGAGGTAGCAATTAATTACAATCTCTTTTCCGTTTGTCAGTTTACGGTTGACCATTTCTACCCCAGTAGTTTCTTCACTGGATTATTCTGATATGCTGAATAAAATTCTTACCTGAAGTTAACAAATCGTCTCATCAAAGTGGTCTTAAACTGAATCCATCCAAATGCCATATTGTTGATTTTAGCCTCGGATGCGAAAAAGACTTGCGTGAACTGGCTGACTTACTCCAACGATTCCTGTTGTATTGACGACACTGTGATGACATTAAGTAAATCGAATATATCTTACCTTTGCAACAGTTCCTCTTCGCATCTCTCTTGGTCTTCGTCTCACATCCTGTTGATTTCTGAGAAACATTTTCGTCTGACTTATCACACAAAAAGGATGTTGAGATTTTATGCTGACATAAATCAACTCAACCTCTTCTGTTGTAATTTATTAAATCCTGTGTTTTACCTATCCAACTTCTTTATTGTTCGCCACCACCCCGCACTTATTCTTTCTTCGACTTCTTGGGAAAGACTATATCATATTACGTAGATGATTGAAGGCTGTAAGTAGGGTTAGTGCATCAGTTCCTTTGACTCTGCTAACTGGCTTTATGCGTCACTTTATGCGTCGGTGGTATAGCGGTTAGGACGCTCGCCGATCATGCACATGGTCCGGGGTTCGATCCCCGGCCACAGACACACTCCTTTACCTCGCTAAGCCAGAAATAATGCTGGTGAAGTGGAAAGGTTGGGCATGAGGTTAGCAACCCCATCCTGTAAAATAAACACTGCTACAGAAACTTCAAGCCTCTAGCTTGAAGCCCTATGTTCCACTGGGGAACGTGAAGGAAAAAGAAGAAGAGAAGAAAAGAAGTCACTTCACTTCTCGCAAAGTTGATTAGAGTAATCTCATCTGATACCACGGATAGAATAGACGTTTTTAGCATATTGGATGAGTTGTTCAATGCGTCGATATCATCATGCCCACATGCATAAGTCCACTTGGTCATCATATCAGCTGTGGAGACGAATTCAGTTCAACTGGTGATATAGATAGTGACAGATTGGTGACACCTGATAAAGAGCCAAATTGAGAGTTGCTACATTCTACTCTGCTGTTTAAGCTGCGTTTGCCGTCCTACTTTTCCCAATTACAATCAAGCAATTGATTTTTAACCGCTTCAGTGTAGTAAGGTACATGAAAATGTGTTATTTCGCAAATACTTCGGATGTTAGAATTAAACTCAATTGCACATATAATGAGAGAACTATTTCTTTCCGACTAACATGGAATTCAAATGAATTATACAACAACAACCGTATACCGAGTTTGGTTTAGCTCTCATGATAATCTCAATAAATTTGAAAAGGTTACATTAGACATTTTGGTTAAAAACAACCACTGATACACCCTGCTTCTTACTAATCTCAACGATTATTTTCACTAAACTTCTCTAATTCATCACGTTTTGTAGCATTTAACCAGCGTCTGTATGATATTATTTGTTTCCTTACATGGATATTAGAACACAAAGAATTATAATTATTATTCCTTTAGGATCTGAGTCTAAAAAAGGGATTCGACAACACGTCTGCATTTTATCCTGTTCTCTACAGTCCCCACCAGCTGGCTACATGATTCTCCATAAGCTTCAATCTACTCCTGACATGACCAATTCCATATCACTCTCTTGTCCTATTTAACCCTTCGTTTTATACTGTTATTGAGCTCTTGAGCTCCAAGTGGGACAAAGTGTTTCAGTGGCAAATCTCCATTTTGCTCTATTCTCTCCTGCCCCTTACACCTAGCTATATCCCACGACTGACCATAATATCTCATCTCCTCGTATTGATACGATCTTATCCATGTCACTCTCGACCTATCGACCGACTCGTCGTTTCCCATTCGAATTCCATTCGAACACGATGTCATTCAACGGTCTCCTCAGTAGAGTATGACCAATCCGTCTGCATTTTCTTCAGCAAATTTTTTGAACGATAGGCCCATGGTTGGTTTGTTCTCATATTTCCTCCTTGCTAACTCTTTCTGGCCGGCCAGCCATTTGATCTTCAGTAGGAAACCTGCCAGCGAATTGAACAACTGTTCATAAACTTCTGTAGCTGGCTGTTGGAAATGCTCTTCGTGACGCACACACAAAGTTTCTGACCCGTCTAGAAGCACTAACTGACTTACTTCACAATTTTATTTAATGAAATACAAATCTTGTGCGTTATGCCTAAAAGGAGTGCAGAAGATTTCCAAACTGATTTCAGATTGATGAAGGTGTATCTTGCATTTCCGATCCAATCTGGCTTTGACAAGCTCATTCAATCCGACGTCCTGTAGTTGGAACTATTCTGCCTACCTAGACAAGTGAATGCAGGAAGTGACCTCTCTCAAATTTCTCCCATTGACGGTGACTGATGATGGTTGTGATTGTTGCTTTTGGATGGTTGTCTGGTTATCTTCAACACCCCTGTCTTCTCCATCTTCACCTGGATGGCTGTCTTCGCTGCCTGCCTAGTTCCTAGGCCAGTTTGTTGGTGTTCGCCTGTCTACAAGTCTTCTGATTTGTGTGATATGAGACTCAAGTCATCCAGGATTGGAATCCATATCTTCTAGAGTTTTCTTATTGATTTGTCCAGGGTACTCCTGTCTTCTCGCCCTTCCATGCACCGTGTGTCACATAATCCAGTTTACCACAATCAGGAATATCGTCATTGGAGACAGTAGTCAGTAGTCTGTATTACTCTTGTAGTCACTTCAAAAGCATGCCTCGCTGAGTTTTTCTTTTATGGATTCCCTCACACGTAACACTGTCCTATACCTGTTAAGTGAGGTTGATAAAGATTTGTGGCACGTCTTAGTTTTGAAGTATTTTCGGTCAGCGCCGTCGTAGGCCTTTTTGAAGTTGATGAATTTATGGCTGAAGTTTGACTACCATTCTATGCTTTGTTAGACAGTGATGATGATGCGTAGAGTTGCGGTTTGATCCACACATGATGACATGTTCTTTCTAAATCCACCTTAGTCTGAGTGATGTTCTCCATTCAGTGCATCTTTTATTCTCCCCGGGATGAAACGACTCAGTCAGTATGTTACATGGGTTGGACAAAGACATTATTCCACAGCATTTCTTGCATAGTTAGACCTAATTCGCCCTTCTTTGTTAGCTTGTCAAGGTAGCATTCCTTCCAGTCCCTAGGAACCTTTCTTTCCTTCTAAATCTTTTGGAATGATGATGTGAGCACATCTGCCGCAGTCACTGTGTTCGATTTCAGTGCTTCCGGGAGGGATTCCATCTGATCCTGTAGCCTTCCTGGGATTCAGTAGCTTGACTGCATTCAGGGTTTCTGATTTCGTTAGAAGAATGATGTACACTGGCAGGCAGTTCTGTGCGTGCTATTGGAAGTATTTCCGGGCGAGTTGTAGGTGATGGTGGATTCAAGAGTCTTTTGAATTGATGAGCCCCCAGTTTTATTTGTAGCAGCTCTTTGATAATTAGATTCCATTTACCGTCTTCTATAGCTTTCACCTGAGGTATTTGTCATTTACAATTCTAATACACGCTTTTTTAAACTATGATTTATTTAAATGAACCACAGCTTCCGTGTCTGGTTGAATATCAAGGGGATATTCACATTCACCGATGTTATGTTTTTCACAGTTCCTACAATTTATTTAAAAAATGGTGATAATCTCATCTTCTTTTCCTGTAGGATATTTTTGATCGTACAATCGTGAATGAAGTGGTTGTGTTGGTTGGCTTGTGTGCTATGTCTACTTCAAAATGGTATTAGTATTCCAGCCGTTAATTCAATTATATTCTTTATACATAGTAGGCTGAAGTTACGGTCAGTCTTGATGGTTTCGTGTTGATATCATAACTTGAGTTTAAACACTTTTTGTTGAAATTGTGTGGGTGTTCCTTTTTAAATGAAGGAATGAATTATTAAATTTAAAATAGAGAAAATATCAAAAATACTGCCAGCAAATTTCCAGAAGTCTGGTTGGTACTCAGTTGAATCAAATTTACCAACTAAGAACACAAAAAAAAGGAATCACATGATGAGAAAGTTCTAATTCCAAGTGATAAAAATTATCAAGCGATATGTAAATTAACAAGAAACAACTCACAACAATAGTAGTCTGTTAGGAAACGCACAACTACATCACCATTCATGGAGAGAAATTTCCAATGAGGTCCTTTTACAGTGAAATCTGTGCTGAAGAGGGATGCTTTCTAGAAGATGGACAGGGAAAGCTTCTCAAGTAAATCTACAACCACCTACAGCTCAGAGAACACATCTAAATTTAAAAACTCGACTTTTAATATAAATATACTTTAGTAACACACCACCATTTATTCCATGAAATTAACAACAAATATAACTAACACTACACTGAACATAGCTTAATCTAACGTTTTCGCCTAATTAAGTATTTCAAAGCATCTCTCATATGTGATACTTGTTTGTCTGAAAAACGATGAAAAAGTATTCAGCCAAATCATTTGAAAAAATACTGGAAAAATTATTGAAGTGATAATCAAAAGTGGAATTTTCAATTTAATAATTAATTTTAATATTTGGTCAAAACTAGTTTTGTTCACACTGTGGTTACGAAGTACTGCGATATGAATTTTGTGTGACAGTAAAGCCGATGTACAAAATCTACGTATCTAAGAAAATGTATGTGGCTCGAAGTAGACTACAACAACAAAAATAGGCAGTTATAAGCCGTAAAGGTAACAAAATCTCTGAATTTAGTACAGAAATGCGCTACGTTTTAGTTGTCATTATTGATGCGTAGTTTAGTTGCAATAAATACGACTTGCACAAATGAATGGAACATCCTCGCCTGGTCTACTACTAGGTCGTCAGTTTCCTAGGTGGTCCTAATTACGAGGAAAGAGTCGAGGAGTTGGGTGTGTGAGGCTAGCAACCGTATCCCCAGGAAAATCAGCCAATTGCTACAGAAACTTCAACACACTAGAAAAATATTAAAAATATGATATACAAACTCATTTTCCTGTGGAATCGTCGTGGTGGAATGACACACAGTGGGCTGGTGGAAGCCTTCGTGAAGCCAGTCAGTTAGCCAATGTGTCTTCCTTCGATGGAGGTAAAAATACCGATGGGGACGCTGAATATTCGTACAATGTACTATGCTGGTTAGGTAGCTCCCAGGTAGGCAGAGAAGTGGGAAAATACGTGTCGGAAGTGCTAGGAATGTGCGAAAGCATGTGGAATGGATGTAGACTATCGGAATAGTCAACTAGAGAGTCAGTCACCCGGATGACAACCATGAGCACACTGAAGCAGTGAGTGGCTATCATGATGTCAGCAGTGTGAAGGGAAGCCCTAATGCAGTGGGAACCAATTTCACCCAGGATGAGGACAGCAATATTCAATTCGAAAGGAGGGAAGTAAGAATACAATTGCCCATTGCTGCGCACCTACAAACAACTCATAACCAATGGAGAAGAATGAAGGTTATTCGGAATGGACTTCTTGTGGATACAGAGAGGACATAATTGACGAAGTTAAGCCAAAGTCAACAAACCAACCAAACAGCGACAACGACAACAACCAGCGCCAATCACCATCAGTGGGAGAAATTTGAAAGAGGTAACCTCCTGCATTCACTTATCTGGCTAGGCAGCAGCCTATAAACTAAACTTAGTCGGAGCGGGTGAACATGTGAAAGCCATTCAGCCTGGCATCAATCTGAAATCAGTGTAAACATCTCTTCTCCCCTCAGCATAAAGAACATGATTAGGATTCCATTCAACAACAAAGTGAAGTCAGTCAGATCTTCTGTATGGTTCAGAATCTTGGGCAGCGCGTCACAAAAGGCGGCTGCAGACATTCACCAACAAGTGCCTTCACCAGCTCAATATTGAACATCAAATGGTCAGCCAGAAATCATTAGTGATATGAAACTCTTAGAACAAATCAGCCAAGTGCCTATCACCTGAGATAGATTTGACACATGTTGAGGGAGTCTTCGGGTGATATCGCGCTGAATGCAGGCCATTGTTCAAGTGGAACCCGAATAGGAAACAACGAGTTGGCTATGTGTCCGGTTGTGAGGTGAAGTTTCGATGAGGAGGAGAAGCGGACTTGTGAAAAATCGTGGAGCTAATTGAAGACAGCTGCAGGATTCCAGACAAAATGGAGATTAGCTGTTGAAGCACTTTATTCCACTCGGAAACCAACGTAATCATAATCATAATAATCATAAAATTTTGGTTCACAAATCAATAAGCCAGTCCTAATTTTAGCTCTCTGTTATTCCCTTCTGTATCGTAAAACAGATAATTTTTATTGTTCATGTAAGACGTCAATAAATAATACGCCGAATGATTCAGTTTTCGTCAGCCAACATTCTTCGCTTTAGCGATGGTACGAACCTTTTTTCGTAAACACAAGATTGAGAAAGACGAATTCGTAATTATTTTGTTTACTTTACTTATATATTATAAAATGGGAGATTCACATGAATTGAGGACCAAAATAGCATTCAGATTTTCACCATAGTGTTTAAGTAGTGCAAAATGTCTAAATCAAAATTTATTTGAAATAAGAACAAAGTAGTTCAGCGAAGAGTCTCTTTTCGGCGAATTCATTCACTTAGCTGTACAGTCGCAAATATATATACAATTATTTTGTGTGTGTGTGTGTACATTAGGTTTGTCAAAGTCAAAATATCAGTTTGTGTGGGTCGTTGATTATATCATCAAAATAATGACGAAGTTAACATGTGTGATTAATAATCAAAGTTGTAACTAAGTGGGGTGAAGATTGGTAAGATGTGAGTAGAGTTACATCATCAAGATAATGAAGAAGTTAACATGTGTGATTAATAATCAAAGTTGTAACTAAGTGGGGTGAAGACTGGTAAGATGTGAGTAGAGTTACATCATCAAAATAATGAAGAAGTTAACATGTGTGATTAATAATCAAAGTTGTAACTAAGTGGGGTGAAGACTGGTAAGATGTGAGTAGAGTTACATCATCAAAATAATGAAGAAGTTAACATGTGTGATTAATAATCAAAGTTGTAACTAAGTGGGGTGAAGACTGGTAAGATGTGAGTAGAGTTACATCATCAAAATAATGAAGAAGTTAACATGTGTGATTAATAATCAAAGTTGTAACTAAGTGGGGTGAAGATTGGTAAGATGTGAGTAGGGTTACGTAATATAGACATGTTTAGAAAGATTAGATGCTAGTGAAGGAGTTTGGAGACAGTTATGAAAATAAACTAGATAATAGGTGAAAAGATTGAATGGGTTAGTTACTAAAAATTATTATACGAAAAAATTGTAAAAAAAAAAAATTTGATAACAAAATGTTGATGACAAATAAACTTGAAATTAAACCCACGGCACACAGAAGAAACTTCTCCACCCCGTCCTACTACCGTGGATTTAATTTCAAGTTTATTTGTCATCAACATTTTGTTATCAAATTTTTTTTTGCAATTTTTTCGTATAATAATTTTTAGTAACTAACCCATTCAATCTTTTCACCTATTATCTAGTTTATTTTCATAATTGTCTCCAAACTCCTTCACTAGCATCTAATCTTTCTAAACATGTCTATATTACGTAACCCTACTCACATCTTACCAATCTTCACCCCACTTAGTTACAACTTTGATTATTAATCACACATGTTAACTTCGTCATTATTTTGATGATATAATCAACGACCCACACAAACTGATATTTTGACTTTGACAAACCTAATGTACACACACACACAAAATAATTGTATATATATTTGCGACTGTACAGCTAAGTGAATGAATTCGCCGAAAAGAGACTCTTCGCTGAACTACTTTGTTCTTATTTCAATGTCTTAATGGGTATATTTCGCGAATCAAAATTTATTTTTTAGAAAATTATATTAATGGCTTTATTCTGAACAGTGTTAACATAATAGACGGAATTATAACCAGAGTTTACAAGATCATATTTCTCTTCGTTCACAATATTTAAATAAAAGATTGATTGACTGACAGTTTATCATGTGACACAGTTCTATCTAAGTGACGTGAAGTGCAAAATCAACCCATCACTAAAATATCTCTTCTTTGCCTCTTTCACTTGTTTGTAGATGACATTTTAAATACTCGCCAAAGTAAACAAAACTTTTAGAGGTGAAACTACATGCAATATACTGATGCAGTTGTTTGGTAGCTGCTGTTTTGAACAGACCACCGACTACCATTCCTATGCCTGTGAAAAGTTAAATTTCAGCTCTTCCTGCTAAAAATGAATTTCACATTACTTGTTATCTTTAATGCATTCCAAATGAAACATAGGGGACTTCAAGCTTGAGTTTTTGAAGTTTCAGTAGCGGTGGTGTTTATTCTTCATAGGATGAGGTTGCTAGCCCACTTTAGGTTCAACCCTTCCTCTTTACCGCCCTTACTACTCGCTAAGCAAGATGGGTATAAAAGTGAACTAGCCGGGGATTCAGCCGCGTACCGCATGTGTGGTTCGTGGGCATTCTACCACAGAGCCATTGACGCAAAAAACGCACTCCACGTTTGATTTGAAGTAAATATGAGATCATTGCAAAATGCCGCTGGTATGCAAAATACGCTGTTATAAGAAAGACTGCTAACTATGACTAATGCCTTCTTATACTATAGGCAGTAATATGGTGAAATACGCGGGCACAGACATTCATGTTACTGCATGATGAAAAAGTCAGAAATATATTAAAGAACATACTATTCAGCGAAGAGATCAAAATTTGTGAAAAACTTGATTGATTAGGCATCAGCTATGCCAAATTTCGGGCCGACGTTATGAATTCAAAAGATATTACGTCCAACTGTTGTCCCTACCATAGCCATCATAAAAAGCTAGTCCTATACCGAATTGCACAAACAGTCAAGTTTCTACTATGCCTGTATTTTATCCGATCTTCCTGTTTATTGCACTTTCTAATGATTTCACCCTTGACCGACCGGACATGGAGAGTTCGGGAACTTTCTCATCCATTTACCACATAAATACATGAATGTACACCTATCTAGTTGGTGGTTACGTCATGGAAAAGAAAATTTTCTTCATTGTAACCGTCTTTTTAATAATAATCCCTATGATCTAATTTGATGCACGGTGTAGCCCACTTTCTTGTTTAGAATTTGAAGGATATTCTCTTGTAATCCTACTAAATCGGTTGATATCGAACACAGTGTTATCGTGTTTATCATTTCCACATTACACCCTACCACATGAGGTTGGAAGGAAGATTAGTACAGGGTATTTGACTTAAAACTCCTAATTTTTGTTTCCTCTGAGCAAAATGAACACCAAATCAAACAGGCATTCCGTTATCATTTATGCTGCAACTTTTCAAACATTGGAAATGCAATATGGAATCCTAATGAGGCGAACTACTACTGACGTCAGCGATTATTACTACTCAAGGTCATGCACGTTTCCGATGGATGGATGGAATATATATGTATTTGTTTTTCTTCTTCTCTT
This sequence comes from Trichobilharzia szidati, assembly GCA_944472155.2. Taxonomy (NCBI): domain Eukaryota; kingdom Metazoa; phylum Platyhelminthes; class Trematoda; order Strigeidida; family Schistosomatidae; genus Trichobilharzia; species Trichobilharzia szidati. The sequence goes on from OX235279.1 coordinate 44,472,018, forward strand.
TCTTCCTTCTCTGTAGGTCGTGAAACTTCTAATGACGATTGTCGTCTTATTCGCCTCATTTTGGTTGCCGTATCGTTCCATGGTGGTGTATAACAGTTTCTCCCTGAATGGATATCATGATTTATGGTTCCGAATGTTCTCACGGATTATGGCCTATTTGAATTCAGCTGTCAATCCGATATTATACAATGCGATGTCGCGGAAATTTCGTCGAGCCTTGAAACGTATGTTGAAGTGTCAAAAGGTTATTTAATATTTTACACAAATAGATACACTTACATGTATATGCTGACAGCAACAGTTGTATATCCTACAGTTGCTGATGTACATTTCTTTTCTTTCAAATAAATTTTACAGAGCCTTGAACTTTTTGCTTTTAACCAGTTGAATCAGAATTTGATAAAATCTAGAATTGAGTCATGTGAGAAAACGCTTCTTTATATAGAAGAACAATGAATGCATGAAAATAACTAGAATCTAAAAATATACTTAGACAACAATTAGCGTTTTGTTTAAAGTCATTTCTTCGAAAACGGTTATACGGATGATCGGTTCTGTTTTAAGATTGTCGGGGGCGGGGTGTAAAATCAACTGAATAATGTATTCACATGAATCCGCAATGATATGGCATATTCACCTTTGTGTAATGAATTGGCGCTCTCTGCTTCATCTGCTGTGTGAGTATTAGTGCGTTTCAGCGAAATAGGTCAAAATAAATAAACCAGCGTGATTTCATCAAAATTCATTCGTACGCTGTCAACTTTAGAACCTACTGACTCCTTTTATCCATTAAACTGCTAACATGAATATTAGTATGAGGCGAGATTTTCTGATAAACGTGTGCAACAAATGCATTACAGTAGAAGAATATAATGCCACTGATAATATGTACACCGGAAAAAAATTTTTTATGCTAGATTTCACTTAAAAAAGCATATTAACAAAAGTATATAACTTGTCATTAATGCACACCAGTATAGCAACGGCCTATGACTCTACACTTAGCTCATGGATAGGCCATAAATCCACTCCACGTGACTACCTTCGATTCCAACATAATATGTAAACAAAGTGTTCCCCTTCCTTCGATAAATTTCAACAACACAATTTAACTTTGATTAGACATTAGGTAGTGAGCATCGCTAGTGTCATGTGAATAAGGAGGTTAATCGCCAACCTGACCACAGACAGAACTCACTGGGTGACGTGGATTTAAATCTCAAGATTGCATATACAATCTATTAACTGGTGAGTGGCAGATAGCAAGTGTCTAGGTGTCCAAGGCCACCTCCAATTTTCAAATAAAAACAAGTTTACTTATTAAATCTGAAAATTAGGTTGAGAAAACGTTGAATTTAGTTAAACATCATATTCAAATTCACACATATAATAACTTAAATAAGTATTTCCAGTGAAAAAAATTCTAATTTAAATATACTGTTACTGCTTTACATGAACTGTTATCCAGGTTTGACAGAATAGTTCCAAAATAAATGGGCCCTGAGTGAGAAATAGACATACACAAAGATTATATTTGCAAAATCTCAGCGAAATTGAAATATAAGTAATTTCAACGTTTCGTTCTTCGATAAGCTGGCCCGAACTTCTTCAGCGAAATTAATCAAAATTAAAATAAACTAAGGTATATACGTATATATGTATAAAAGGGACACAACTTGTCTTTAAAAAATCTTTTCCAATCATGAAGAGATATCAACAAAAAGTAAACAAAATTGGATGAACTGTGATCAAGATTTGACCACAGACTTACAAATATTAGCCTACTTTTGCTGTTAAAGTCTGTAAACCATGTGTACTTATGCATCAGATTTTTAGTGAATACGTAACATAGCAATAAAATCGATGGACATGGAGCACGAGAGGAACTCTGATGATAGAACCAATAGGTTCTACAGAGAGCGATTTGAGTTCGTATAAAGAAAGACTGACTGCAAAAACCCTACAAGTATAGGTGAATCCCAAAAGTTTGTACAGGCGTCAGGGTGTGATCTTGTTAGCTGATGAATGGCAAGTCCCAATGAATAAATAAAGAATGAATATGTTCAGCTTTCCTATTTATTACACTCTTAATTTTATTCATTACACCTCTGACCGACGTAAAATAGAGTTCTGGAACTTTCACAGTCATTTAATATAAAAACACGAATGTACAGGCTAGTTGATTACTTTGTCGGAAAGAAAATTTTTTTCTGGAACCATCTTTTGAACAGTTTATGCTGTAAGTGTTATTGATTTTATCTTGTTTTGTTGTTGGATCTTCCAATCTGAGCAATATCGAATGAAGCGATTGTGTAGGCTCGTGTGCTACGTTTATTTTAAATAGTCTCGGTATTCTAGGCCAATATTTCAGAAGTATTCTTTATAAATGGGAGAATGAACTTCCTTGTGGTATTACTGTTGTGTTGGCATTAGGATTTGGGTTTAAACAGTTTTCCATTAAATCAGTTGTGTGTGTATTCATTGAATTTTGAAGACAGTTAGTGGTAGGTATTCATTTTTTGTCCATTCTCTTCAACACCAGAGTGCAAGAGTCTACTTGGACTATTTCAAACAATGGCTGCATCAAGTTTCTTTTGTGGACCATTGGATTGTTGATGTTATAGTTCAGTATTTGATTTGTGTGTGAGTTGATTTTCTTCCCGTTTCCCTGTGTTTGTAAATTTCCTTTGTTAGTTCTCTTCATTAAGATATGTGAGAAAGGAATTTTGTTGACTAATCCTTCTTCCGTCATGGTGAATTTAGTGTCTTCAAATATTTTGTTTTGTTTTTTTAATTTGAACGGGTAGGATAGATGAATTAAACATACCGTTATTCCGTTGTACACTGATGTGTCTTCGCTGAAATTCTTTTTATCAGTGTTCAGTAGAAATTGTTGAATACTCGCTAAAATCCTAGTTCGTTTACTTGGATGACTGGTTTTAATGTGTCTGTTACTTAATCATAAAAATATTTTAGATTTAGCTTGTGAACGAACGTTTAGTACTTTCATCAAGATTTTTCAACTGTAACTCCATTAAGCGTATATCTCTTGAAATACTTTGTGAAACTATCCACCAAATTAATCTATAATTAGAAATAATAAAAACAAACAGAAAGTAGGTCTTTGCACTAGTGTTCAGGCACAAAGCCATAAATAATTTCAGCAGACTACTTCTGACTCGCGTGTGAAATCAGAATGCTGTAAGACACGGTGTAAGGACAGAAGACAAGGGCCAGGCAACAGATCGTTTATTGAGAAAATCAAGAGATATTTACAGATTTTTAAGTACATTATTATTCGTTATTTTAGCAGAGAAGCAACATCTTCTGACTGGTCGTTTTTGCTGAAGGTTATTCTGTACTGCTTGTGACCGTTGCATACAAAGTTATCCATATATCTCCGAATCGTATTTGCTCTGCTGTGATTGGCTGTTGAGTTCTCAAGGCTAGGCTTTGTTCTTGTTTTTTCTCATGAACCCGATTCGAGACGTCAATTGTTGTCTACAGTTTTGTCTTGCAGACAGCTCTCACCACACTGGAAGTAGTGCTGTTGATAAGCTACACTTAACACGCCCTTATTAAGGGAAATTTGCCTAGTTACTCAACCAATCACTACTCTACATAAACTGCAAGTGCTGACTACAAAACGCAAATTCAAAAGACTTGCTAACTTACACAGCTTTATATATAAAACGAAATTTAAACAATGATGCTGAATTTGAGGCTCAGATAATAATAATAATATATTTAATACTTTGAACATCAGTAATAACGATGATTACAATAATTTGGTTAGCATTGTTAGAAGATGGAGATTATTTGAAAAATGTGATGTATTTGCGATATACTCTTCGAACTATCTGATCACACATTTACTTGTCAAGTCGATATATATGAAAAAGTTAAATTAAACAAAGTGACGAAAAAAAAGATTTAAGGATGATTAACACAACGTTTGGTAATCCAATCAAATAAGGATTACCAAGGTAGGTTAAGCGTAATAATAAACTGTTTTTGAATACACAGGGGATTGCTTAAGTTTATGAATAGCTATAGCCTCAGAGTATCTCAGTAACCGCCCTTGACTAGTTTTGTAGATGACCTTAAAGGCTGCATTAACATCAATCTTATGGTTCATCTCGATTAGATGTTTAGCTAGAGACGAAGTTGGTAGTCTGCCACCTGCATTTATTGATTTTTCACAATTCATTTGTTTTTCTAACCATTTTGGGATATGCTTTCCCACCTTCACATGCAAAGCGCGTTTACTCCTCCCTATGTATATGTGACCACACACACACACACACACAAATTGGTAAATAGTGTGGGATGTGACTTAATCACTTGTGCACTTTTGAGGTTTGCAGTGGAGCATATTTTTGGCTTTTTCGACAATTACAAGCTGTACTGCATCATAGGTTCTACGGAAGATCAAATTCAACCTTTGCCTCAAAATCCTACTGTTTAGTTCCCCTTTATATGGTAATTTGATGAAAACATTTTTCCTAGGGGCGGTATAAATTGTAGGTTTGTAGACTAATTGACTTCTACACCTGTTCAAAAATTTTAAAGGATATCCGTTTTCAACAAGATTATCCATCAAAATTTCGTTTTCTTTCGCTATAACATCAGCCGTGCAAATACGTTTAATCCTCTTAAATAGACATTGCACCAAGCCTCTCTTATACTGTGATGGACAGAAACTGTGAAAATAAGGTATTGCTCTGTCTAAGTGGGTTTTCTGAAGATTGATCATCTTATTGAACCATCATCTCTTCGACTCAGAAGTGTGTTTAAAAATGCAAGCTGGTCGCGACTTTCTTCCACGCATATAAGACTAATATGACTCTGTACAGAGTTAAGTCTATCTAATAGACGACTCACATCTTTATGATCGTCACATATCAAAATGATATCATCTACATATCTCCTATAGAAGGGCAATTTAGAAATTGAATCAGGTGACAAGTTCTTGACATAAGACATGTAAACGTTCACTAACAATGGTCCTAATGGACTCCCTATAGTAACGCCATCCACTTGTCGAAAATGTTCACCTTCAAACGTGAAATGGACATTATCAGCACATAATAGTAATAAATCTTTCAAATAAGTTAAAGGAAAAGGAAATGAAAAACAACTAGGAGATATGTAGTCACAAAGAATATCAACAGGCTTAATCAATGGTACATTAGTAAACAAAGAATTAACATCAAATGAATACATTTTCCTATATTTTATGTTCATATCTACAAGACAGTCAAAAAGTTCAAATGTATCATTCGCAGTAAACTTACATAATTCATTGCGTATTGGACTTGAAATGTCAGCTAACCATTTTGCTAATTTATGTGTAGGAGAGTGACACACCGATACAATTGGACGTAATGGATTATCAACCTTATGAATCTTCGGTAATCAATAGAGGTTTGAAAAATCAGATCCCAAGGGTTTCAAGGAATTAAACTCTTGTTTATCGATAACGTCGATGTCACGAAGTTTTACTAATTGCGAAGTTACTTTTCCTTCCAATTTTCTGATATCATCAGAAGGAACACTGGCTATGAATTTGCTTTTGTCATTAAGGATGGATAACATTTTTGTTTTGTAATCGCTTCTGTCCATTACAGCTACATCAGATCCTTTGTCAGGTTTGAAAATAATAAATCGGATCTTCAAGTATTGGTTTGTAGGGATTTGGTTGATTGGTTAGAGGGTTTCATCATGAGCTGACATTGGTTAGAGAACCATTGGAAAGCCTGGGAGTGTTGGACAGATGTTTCGTCCTAATTCGGGACTCTTCAACAGTACGCACCCACCGGGGTTCGAACCCAGGACCTTCTGGTTACAAGGCGAGCTCGTATACCATTAAGCCACTGGGACCCGATCCAATGGTCCATGAATTCTAACTTCTGCGTGAGGAAAAATACTCGCCGATGACATTGGCTAGCGGTAGCGCTATATAGTGAATTGGCAGAAGTTAGAATTCATTGGGCCATTGGATCTGGTCCCAGTGGCTTAATGGTATACGAGCTCGCCTTGTAACCAGAAGGTCCTGGGTTCGAATCCCGGTGGGTGCGTGCTGTTGAAGAGTCCCAAATTAGGACGAAACATCTGTCCAATACTCCCAGGCTTTCCAATGGTTCTCTAACCAATGTCAGCTCATGATGAAACCCTGTAACTAATAAATCGGATCTATTACGTAATTCTTTTGGGGCTTTAAAATGAGTTGATGTTAAAATGCTTCTTAGTTTCAGACTTGAATTACGGAATCGGTGTGCCACATCTTCAAATTTAACTTTCAACCAACTTTGGTCATCTATCGAGGAAGGAGTTAGAGAACCTAACTGACCATACAGATTTTTAAACTTAGAATCAATTACTAAGTCTGAAATATTGTTTAACGGGATAGAGAAATTGAAACCAAGTGATAGCAGCTCATTTTCATGTAATAAAATTTCAACTGATGACAGATTTGTCACATACTTATCATGGTTTAATAAGAATTGGTTTAATTGGAAATCAGAGGTACAAGATCCAAGCAATTTCAATCTAGTATTCTCTTTCGTCTTATTAACGACAAAGCTACAAAAATTAATGAACTTGATTTGGCAAATTATGGAGACATCAGACAATATATCTGATGACGATAAATGCAGTTCAATCAATCCACAAAACTTCTCATTAGAATTGTCAGTGTGAGATTTCATAAGGCGAATAAGGCTTGAAAAATTTGGTTGAAGTTCAGAAGATCGAAGAGATTTGTAAAATGCCTTGGGGAATGTGTGACTTGAGAGACAAGAATAATTAAAATCCAATTTCACCTTTTCAGATGCTACTTTACACTTCAGGTTAAGAAGTCTATCTAACCGTTTGGTAGTGCATGGAGGGAGTCTTCTTTTCAAAAATTTAAATTAGCTAGTCCCTTTTATAACGTTATTAGAAGACGGAGATTATCTGAAAAATGTGATGTACTTGCGCTATACATTACGATTACATTTTCAGATAATCTCCGTCTTCTAATAACGCTATCTAAATTAAAAAAGGGACTAATTGTTTTAGCTTACAATAATAGAAAAAATGACGATAATGAGGTTTATGCATATGGCGATAAGAATAACGAAAGTAGTAATATGTATACGTATTTGTTGACAATTCAACAAATAAGTTATTATGTCAGGTCTTAAAAGTTACATGATACTAAAGGCGAAGTGAACAAATAGTCAGAACTTAAATAAGTATCATAAAAGCATGAAGGAAATGGCCAATATAAAAGTATGGGACGTTCTGTTTCAATTAGAATTTTCCCAGACGAATCAAGGAGGAGAGAAGGGTAGAAAAACCTTCTTTGTATGCAAAGAGGCTAGGATTGTTACCTCGAATTCCCATAGCATCACCAGTATGTGTTAAAGGTGGGTTCAAATTTCATTAGAAAGTATCGATAGAATGCAATTGATAACTTTGAAGGCACTTCTTCTCTCCACTTGATGACTGCAATCATCAATGAAAGGAGAGAAATAGAAATTTTGTAGATTTCATTTGATTTTTCTTTAACCCTGAAGAGAGATGCTCAGTAATACGTTTTTGAGTTAGCTGTCTAGTAGTTCTCCCAAAATATAGCTTTCTCCACAGGAACAACTAAATTTCATACAACTAAATTTATAAATGAGAATAGAAGTGACACAGCTAGGCAGCTTGTCCCTCGCTTGTGCAATGATAACTGATTGGCTTTCTTTAGATATCCTTTAATGAAGGACTTCACTAACCACGTCCTCAATGAATTATATATATATATATATATGAACTCGCCTGGTTAACTAGCTCGCTAGTTTTCTAGCCAGTCTCAAGCCCTGGTGAAGAAAAAGGTTTAGGCTTGGGGCTAGCAACCCTACATCACTGAACCTATCAAACTGCTAGAGAAATTTCAACGCACAAGAAATATATTAAATATACTAACAATTCAAAAAAATTATTGTTCGCTGGAATCGCAGAGGCGTTATGTTGCTGGCTTGTGAAGGACTTCGGGAAGCCAGTTAACCCATTTGTCACCTTTCGATGAAAATCTGAAGAAGAACGTGGACGTCGAATGTTCACACCACGTACGCAGCTGGGAAGGATGACAAGGTAGGCAAATAAATGAGAAGATATAATACAGAAGTGTTCGGAATATGTGAAAGCATGTGGAATGGATGTGGACTATCGGATTTGTCAACTAGAGAATCAGTATTCCTCTCCGGTCATCCATTTGGATGACAATCATGGGCACACTTAGGCAGTGAGTGGATATCATGATGTCACCAGTGCCAAGCAAAGCCCTAATGTAGTGGGAACCAGTTTCATCCTGCAGGATCATGACAGCAACACTCAACTCGAAAGGAAGGAAAGAAGATCACAATTATCCAAAGCTAATCACAGTGCTATAAACAACGCAGAACAAGAGAAGAAGGAAGAGTTTTACAGACAGCTACAAGCAGTGATGGACAACACCCCAAATAGTGACATCAAAATCCTCATGGACGATATGAAAGCTAGCAAAGCGGGGAGCAGACAACACCACAGGAAGAGAACTCTTCACTGGTTGAGAGGATCTGGATCGAAGAAGTGAATGACAATGGAGAACTATTAGCAGACATCTGCACCTGCAATGATTTGCTGATCGGAGCCATCCTGTGCAAGGACAAGGATATACACATGCTAGAGACATAGATTTTGCCTGACGGACACACCAAAAACCAGATAGACTTCATATCAATTTCGCTGAAGGAAGGGTAGACGCAGGCTGCTGGACATAAAGTCGATAAGGAGAGATGTGGGCTCAGACAATCATCTAGTTAAAGGAACCTTTCAAGGTGAAGCTGAAATCCTCCAGAATAACTGGAGGCAGACCACGATTCAAGTTCAGCAATCAGAAAGGGAAGGACAAAACTACAAGGGACACTTTCACTATGAATGATTTCAGAGCGAAGTTGAAGACACTACGTGGCGTCACTGATGAAGCGTGTGTGGAAGAACATAGGAACTAACTCTCTGAAGGTGATGTCCAAGAAAACGTGTACAACGGTTCTGTGAAGAATGAAGAGACAAGAAAAGGAATGGCCCTCAACGGATACCTACCTGTAAATTGATGGAAGAGAGGAGAGTAGGATGACGAAGGAGGCCATATTAATAATTATAAACATATATAAGGTGTGTAAATTAGAATGTAAAGCGTGAAGGAGATCTAAATGAAAGCCACAGTATTAATCACTTATATGTCTTGTTCTAATAACAATAATGGGAATATTTAAAATTTAGTTAATTGAAAATGTTCCCTATTCCTTGAGCAGTATATTTGAGTGAAACAAAAGGTCAAGATTATCCAGGGAAAAGGATCTAGTACTTATCTAACGAATATGGCCATATTACAAACTCAAACAATGTGCTGCTTGTGTTTGGAAGCATGACGATAAAGTGCAAAAATTGCATTGGAACCAGTTCGAATGTTTGCTCACATTAAAACAAAGTCATAAATCATTTGGGGAATTGCAGTACAGTGAAATAGTTTTATTTTTTCAGTTACCGACTACCTATTAATCGTTTTTAAATGTTGGGCTTAGCAATATTCCATTGAATGTATTAAATGATCATTACTATTATTGTTCCCTTGAGTTCCAAGTGGGACACAGGATTTCAACAACAAATCTCAGCTTTTCTCTATTATCTCCTGCCCTCTACACCTGGCTATAAACCACGATTGACCATAATCTCTCATCTCCTCCCATTGATACGATCTCATCTATGTCACCCTCGACCTATCGACAGTCTCGTCGTTTCCCATTCGAATTCCATTCAAACACGATGTCATTCGACGGTCTCCTCATTAGCGTATGACCAGTCCGTGTCCATTTTCTTCGACATATTTACTGAAAGAGAGATCCCTGATTGGCTTGTTCTCATAGTTCCTCCTTACTAATTCTTTCTGGCCGGCCCACCATTTGATTTTCAATATAAAGCCTGCCACTAAAGTGGACAGATGTTGGTGGAAGTCTGAAGCTGGCTGCTGGAAATGCTCAGATGCACAGATCAGGTTTCTGACTCATACACAAGAACTGACTGACTGACAGACTGACCCAAGATATGTATTGAATAGAATACGCATCTTGTTCATTATGCCGAGAAGGAGTGAAGAAGATTTCCAAACTGATTTCAGATTGATGAAAGTGTATCTTGGCTTTCCGATACCATCTGGCTCTGACATGATCATTCAGTCCACCTTCCTGTGGTTGAAACGATGCTACCTAGCTAGACAAGTGAATGCAGGAAGTGACCTCCCTCAAATTTCTCCCATTGATGATGACTGGTGCTGGCTGTCGTTGTTGTTGGATGGTTGGTTGGCTATCTTCAACATCTCCGTCTTCTCCATCTTCACCTGGATGGCTGTCTTCGCTGCTTGCCTACTTCCTTGGCTAGTTTGTTGGTGTTCGCCTGCCTGCAAGTCTTCAAGTTTGTGTGGTATGAGACACAAATCATCCAGGATTGGAATCCATATCTTCTAGAGTTTTCTTATCAGTCTGTCAAGGGAATTCCTGTCTTCCCGCTCCCCATGCATAGTTTGCTGTATAATCAAGTCAACAGCGATGAAGAATATCATCGTTGGTCTTAATAAGGAGACAGCCTTATCTTACTCCTGTCTTCATTTCAAAGTCCTAACTGAGTTTCCCGTTGTATATCACTTGACACGTGGCATTAACATATAGCTGTTTATTGATGTTGATAAAGATTTGTGACACGTCATTCTGTTGGACTGGTTTCCAAATTACCTCGATTTAACGAGCAATACTTTGCTAATTTTGATGAAGAGATAAGTATAACAAGTTAAATCCTCAAATTTGGTGGATGATAGAGCTTTCAATACAACTTGTGATTGATACTTGATACAGCACCAAAGATTATTGAAGTCATTCGTTCCACACACACATACACACTTAAGCTGTACTCACTACAAAAACAATTACTTAGAAATAGGCAATAAGGTAAGAAATGGCTTATGCATAGATTAGCAGAAATTTTAGATGGATTCATATGTGCCATTGTTAAGCTGTGTATAGTTATAAGAATTAGAACAACTGACTATTTCAGACAAACCTTTAGTGCTATACGATGTTTGTTCAATGTTTAATAGCATATCTATTGAAGAAACGGTGAAAATCATGTGCAAACCAGTAATCTGAACTAACTCGTTTTCCTGAAAAAAAAGCTACGAAAATTACTACTTCTTTGTACAAAGAATGTTCAGTTCAACAAACAGCTGTACCAGCCAATTGACAGAGTAGCTATGAATCACTTTTGAGTGTTTGTTCTCAAGGACATGTTCGTAGATAATCTTGAACAGACTCAAATGAAGTCTGAGTTAGAGAGGGAACCACCTATTACTACTGCACGTATGTTGATGACACGTTTGTAGTTTGCAATAATATGGATCATTCATCTACGATGTTGAAAAAGTTCAATATTACTCACCCTCACATAGCATTTATAATGGATCATGAATGTGACAATCAGTTCCCATTCCATGATGTCAACATAAAGAGAAGAAATGATGAGACGATTGAAAATTCCGTGTATAGGTTTATGAACGATTTTGCTCATTTGGCTACAAACAGAGCCTGATGATGAAAACGCTCTTCAGCAGAGGTAACACGTTGAGTTCCGAAGAAGATTAGGTCGAAGAGGAAGTAGCAGTCATCAAAATGGATACTGTCGAAGGTTGATATCAAAATACGGAAGTGAAGAAAAACACCTAGATCGAAACTCGAGATAGTTGAAAAGAAACCAGTGTTTATATGCGTAACATACAAAGGGGAAGAAGTATCCACAATAACGGAAAACATAATTAAGGATGTATTGAAATGAACATTTCTCACATTCAGACTCACTCGACTTTACAATACAGGATACTCGTTAACTCAGTCAGAAATAGAAAATTATCCTGCTCATGTTGTCAACTCCAACTGCATCTACCTGTTCACCTGCACATATGGCAGGAATTACATATGAAGGACTGAGAGGAGGAGTGTGTCTACTAGATTTTCTGAGCGTTTCTCTAAAAATCTCCATCTGAAGGACAGCGAATTGCGAATTACCAGACAGCACCTAATTGACACGGGAAATACAATTGAAAATAGGCTGGCTTTTACAATGATCAATACACAGAGAAAACCATGGTTACTTCGATTCACGAGAGCCATTGTCATCATCAAAAGACTTCGACCCTACATTCGTATATAACTGGATAGCATGACTAATCTGTCACTACTCCGGTATCCATCATTGCTTTAGTCGTGAGGTTTTGTGTTTTCACCTGTTGCATAACATTTCACTCAATTTGAATTTTGATTTTCACTCACTGAGTTGAATTCACTGTTAACTTTCCAAATCTACTAAATTATTTTTTCTACCTTCCAATTTTATTTTACTTTACTATTTACTCTCACCTCTCTGAACTCTCTGTCATAATATGTATAAATTCAGTGTGTTGCTCTATCCTGTATCCTGTCTCTAGTCCATCCATGTTCAGATACCATTTTGTAAGTTTTAATTTTGTCTAGGGTGTCGGCAGGTGAAGAGAGAGAACCCACAAAATAAAACGAACTCTTGCAACTGCGAATGTGTTCGTTCTTTCCTTATTCAATCTTATACAGGGAATCAGTTGTACATGATTAGTTAGCATTTTAGAAGGACATTGTTTCTTAGAAAATTCATGTTGGGCAGTATGCTTAGATCGCATTCGAAAGAATTTTATTCTATGCAGCCTGTTTTTATTTTTGTTTTCAGAGGGGACTAGTTGCTGCAATACACCGCGTAGATTGATGAAACAAGTTCTGGTAACATTCTGGTGACGCCACTTTTATCCTCTTGTTAATTGTATTCATTAGTTACAATTTTCCTGTTCTTCAAATAATTTTAGATATTCATATTTTATGTTCCCAAATGGCTGTTTTAACAACAAATGTAGTGAGAAGGTCAACATCACTTCGACTGTGCTATACAGACATTCGTGAAATGCGGGATGTCTGCAGTATATGCCCCACTGGTTTTCTTGCCGTCCAACTCATTTTCACTGTAATGAACAAACTGTCTGGAGAACACCCTACTCGATGTTCTATTTATAATATTTGTACATACTTGAACGTTTCAACTAACCTTGTAATCCGTATAAGCGTTTTTCCCCCTAGACTCACACGCACCACATATTAATTTTCGACCTTTATTATATTTTGTGTCTGTGCTTGTTTGATTTTTAATATTGTAATACTCCTCCTCTTGTGTTTGCGTGTACATTTCGGCAATGTGTTGTTTGACGAGGCAAGTTTGTTTGAGTGAATAATTAATAATAATAATTTTTGCTTTATTCCAAAAACAGTACTAATGATACAGCAAGGAATTTTCAACATTCAGTACAATATTGTATCCAATTTACTCAAAACGACAAAAAACATATATAAAAGCATTGCATAATAATAATAACAAAACGTTGTTGTAGCAGCTATGTAGCAAATTACAGTATGCGATAAGGAGAAAAATGTGCATAAAGTATAAAATTAGTGTAATAATAGTAATAACAACTGAAATGAAATAACAAAGTTATAACTAAACGATTGAAAGGGTGACACCATAAAATTACAGAAAAATGAACGATGAAAGGGTCGATTCACTTTGCTAATTACATAGTAACTTATATGTTTCACGTCTAACAGTGTCTTCATCGCATAAAATACCGGCTAAATACGGTATTGTAGACTTTTCGTACATAGTGGTTCGAGCACATAACTTCTTATATTGACTTCTCGTCCTACCTGATGAGATGTAAGGGGATAGTTGTGAATAAAGGGGATGCAGGGGGTCTGACAGTACGGCCTTTGCCCATTTTGTACAGGAATTTATATGTCTCTCGACAATAGTATTGGCGAGCTGACGCAGTGGCATACCAGAAGCTCTACTCACAGCATTTAATACCCTTCGTAAAATGATATAGTCTTTTTTGAGAAGCCCAGGAAAGATTAATGGAGAGCAATAGAGTACAATAGGTAAAATACAGGAGTTTACAAACTGCAGAAGTAAAGGTTGGTTGATACCTGATTGTCTTAACTTTTTAATGTAGAAGGTAAGACGATTGACCATGAAAAGTTAGAGGAAAGAACTAATCCAAGGTATTTAATGCTTGACTTGGTTTCAATTTCTGTGCCATCTATGCAACAGGAATCATAGGAACTAACTAGTTCATGTATGTCACGTCGATGCTTGAAAGTAAAGTTAACTGCCTGACATTTGGAAGGATTTAACATAAGACCATTTGACTTAGACCACTTGCTGATATTCAACAGGAAGCTATTAAGTTTGGAGCAGTCAGACTCGGAAGCGATAGGCAGTAATACAGTCAGATCAACCGCAAATTTGACAAAGTTAGTTTCGTTTAAATGAGGCAGGCCGTGTAGGAAGAAAGAAAAAAGATAAGGAGAGAGGATGGCACCTTGAGTAACACCGGCTTTTGTAAGCGAGGCAGAAGAAGATTTGCCATTATATGCAGTATACCGCATTCTATCAGAAAAATAAGAATGCAACCAACTCTAATACCAGGATCCTGTTTGCGTCAACGAAAGCTTATTTAATAAAAGGTACATGGTACAGATGTGTAGTCTAGGAAAGCACCACGAACATATTTGGCACCTTTGTCTAAACAACAAACAACATTATGATATAAGACAACCGCAGCATCCAAGGTACATCTGCCATGTTTAAATGCAAATTGTTTAGGATCACTAAAAGGTTTCAATGAAGGTTCAAGACGAAGTAAAAGTAATTTTTCCATCAATTTTAAAAAAGGAAAAATAATTGCAGTAGGCCTGAATTTAATAACAGTACCAGAAGATGGTTTTGGTATGGGGATAGTTTTAATGTTTTTCCATGCAAAAGGTAGAACGTTACTGGAAAAGGAAGCATTAAAAATGTTGGTAAGAGGGTAACACAAAATATCAGCACAGTTCCTGAGGACAATGGTGAGTACACCATTAGGACTAAGGCTTTGGGAAGGCTTAAGAGATCGGAGACGTTTAAGCACATCAAGGGTATTAAAACCATTAAAATTATTGTTTATATGATTTGTAACATAATGAAGGACGTTGACAGAAGAGCGCATGAAAGACTTATTTAGAGTATCAACATTAAGAGATGGGACAGAAGTACATTGCTTACCGCTAGTAATTTCTTCGAAAACTTTCCACAAACTAGAAGGGGTTTAACATGACAAGAATCTTTGGTTATATAAAACATTTAGTCTTTGCATTTCGAGTTTTATCAGAGTAATTAACTTTTTCACACCTGACTTATCATTTGTTTTGAACAACAGTTCTTTATCTCCACGTATCTTTTTGAGAAATGGAGAAGAGAAACGGTCAAATCGAATGAATAATGTTTCTTTAGGACAACATATTTCGAAACAGAATTTAAGATAATCTGTGGTGTTTGTGATTGTGTTATCTAATGTTTGTTCTGTAAATAAGTCCCAGTTAGTGTCTTTCAACATGCATCTGAGCTTGCGTAAGTTGTCTTGTGAGTAGCATCTCCGTTGAAATTTACTGCAGAGGTGAGAGAAGACACGTTTGTGTGATTTGGAATATATTTCAGGCAGTACACGTATGATGCAGTGATCAGAGTTGAGTAAAGGAGCACGTTTGTGAGCTTCATATATACTAACATCAATGATGGATACTAGATCCAGTGTTTTACCAAGACGAGTAGCAGAGTTAACAATATTGTCATGACCAAGTGATATAAGGAAGGAGCAGTCACATGAATTAAAACCACCAGTCACTACTGATAAAGGGTTCTCGAAGCAAGCTGCAGCAAAAGCGGTGAATTCATCTGCGAACATAGATAAATCCGATATGGTACAACCAGGAGAGACATAAACATTAGAAATATAAATGAATTTGTATTTTGACATGTGTTTCGGGCGACATCTCACAGTGATGCAATCAATGTAGTCATTCGATAATTTGAAACAAACTTTGTTAGAAATGGACCATTTTGAGGGAATAAAAGTTGCAACACCTCCACTATATTATTTCTTGGAACAAACACGGGCTTGTCGGAATACATTAAAATCATTTAACGACACTATATTGTCATCATATAAGTCATGGAGCCAGGTTTCTTGTAGAGAGACAACACCAGTGTTGTGATAAATTTCGGACGACAAAAGGGACTGAAAATCCAGAATTTTGTTAGGCAGGCAGTTGGTACTAATGATAACCGAAACAGTGGTGTGATCTATGGGTGTAGATTTTAAAGTACGTTGCCAACTATCATAGTGCTTTTTCTTGAGTTCATTACAAATATGAAATTTTTTGGGTTTTAAACATTTTATATAATCCCGGGAGTGAATAATACGATTAGAATGCACAATTTGATGTGTAAACACAAATAAAATTTGAGTAAATAGATGCAGCATGTACATGGAATATGGTAGCCCATATGTTCAAACAGGCCACCAAGGTCATCCAATAGGTGATTCTGACCTCACAGGACTGTTTGTGGCGGGAAGGGTTGGTGTGTGTGTGTGCGTGTGATTCTTGTGGGTGGAGCTTCGGAATATTCTCCTTCTCTATTCTGAGGCACCTTTCACAATTGAACCTTGATTAACTCATTTTAACTTACAGTACTTTTTCTGTATTTAGAAACCTACATTGCCTGCCTTTCTGTACAGCTAGCTTCCTCGCGTCACTGTTGATGTTTTTTCTGTTGCTGTTTAATGAAGCTGCCATAATGTTGAAGAATAATCGTTGTCAATGCTGGCGAACATTTAATAGCTTGTTTATTCGAACTGGTCTCTATTGCCGGGAGACAAGAAGGCAGAAGATTGGAGGAATACGATCAGAAATATAGTTGTTTATTATTTTAAGGTTTATTTACGGAATTTGGCACTTATTAACCATTGTAAATCTGTTTCGTTATCGCTTCAAGAATAAACATTCGTGAGGCCCAACCGTTTTATGTTTATCTGCTTCGGTTGTAGTGCATAACTTTCGCGTATTAGAGCTAGTATCTTGAAACCAGGGATAGTTCCGGGATTTCCACTGTCTGGATATTTGACATTAGTCTTTCTTCTGCTTTTTAGACGTTTCGTGATAGTGAGTATCTCAACGAAGTTTTGTCGTCTGTACGATAGAAGGCAAACATAGGTTTCTCTCGTGTCGATTATAACCGAATGAATTTGGTTGTTACAGTCATTGTTCCAAAATATAAGCTTTTGTTTCGAATGCTTTTACCTTGTAGTCTACTAAGTATTTCCTGTATATTTAAGCCTTCTGAAGTCGACAAGGTTGACAGCAAAACTAGTCACTATTCTTTCTTTTTACACTAGTTATGTGTGTGAGGGTCACCTAAGGCTGTATTCAATAGGAACTGGACAACAGATGAAAGCTTCCACTGAAATTTGATCCCCAACAGCTAACCGAAGGTCGGGGGAGATGAAGGCAGGTTCGACTGACCTACACATTCCAAAGCCTCCCCTATCTTACTACTTAGATGATTACAGACCCTGGAAAAGAGCAAATGTTTGGCATTAGGCGGCAAGACACCCCACTCAGCAAAAATGACACCGACGATTGTGAAGCCACAAGCTTGTTTCAGTCAGAACAGAGGGGAATAAAGTTTAATAAATAGTGCAAACATTCGACCTAGTGAAGTGGAATACAGATCTCTTCACAGTTCTCTTTGGAATATAGGAAGCTGCTAATAAAGACATAGTTTACCTAAACTGGAATTCTCATTATTTTCTGTTTGTCTGTTTGTAGGGAATTGAACTTTTCCAAGTTTGATTACGGATTGATATCAGTTAGAGAACCGACCATTGAAAACCAGAACGGAGTACTGGACGGTTGTTTCTTCCTAGCACTAGAGACCCACCAGCAGTAAGCGCCCACCTCCAGCGTTCAAACTCAGAGCCTTTCTTTTAATAGGCGAGCGAGCTAGTATATCTAACAGCTATTACTGGGACCAGACTCCTCACTGGTCCACGATATTAATCCCTCTGATCGAAACTTGAAAATATTCTTATCATTACTTTTGAATACTCACATGTGTTCATTGTTGAAAGGAAAGCAAAATTTATAACAGGAGCCCGTACATGTTAGCACGTTTATACGCCTTTTTTTGCCATATTCTGTTAGCCTTTGATAGTCCTTGGTTAATGAAAAATCATCACCTTAAAGTGGATGTCCTTATTTTCGAATTGCGTGGCAGTAGGTCGATTATTGAGTTTATGTCAAGTGGCACTTCTTATAAAAGTATTATTATGGATAATAGTTTCCATTTTTTGTTACTGAAAAAGATATGTCACTCCTTATAATATATGTTGGAGATTTAAGACTATAAAATCGAAGTAATCATAGTGTGAATGCATTGATTTGGCTATCAAACCACTACCGAATATACTTACCCCTTTTTTCGGCATATTTGAGATATTTATAAGCTACAGATTAAATATGTAGGCTACATCTATCGAGAAATCGTTTCACACACTATATCCACTAGTAACTGGCGTTAAATCCCTAAAACCCGCCTTACGGTGGCCTGATTAAGACTTGGGCTACCGAAACAAACCTCCATCAGTAAAGTTCGCATATTATTTCTCTTATTCATTTCCTTTAAATGTAGTAAAATAACACCTTCAATGGCAGTGTTTACTCTGGCGAGTATTTAAAATGTTGTCTACAACCCGCTTCTCCACAAGTTTCTGCTAAACAGGTGAAGAAGCATTATCCTAGATAGATTTTTCCAATACACGAGATGATGATTCTTCAGTGGTGTCCTGACTTCACAGAATGCACTCCTGAACTTGTCATATAATTTAGAATTTCTTTGTGCATTTTTCAAAGAAGATAGAGAAGAAATAACATAAAGGTGGACTGGTTTGAGTTTCAGGTGAGATACAACCGTGTCACACACACACAGTCTACTGTCAATTGATCTTTTACTTGTAGATTAAGGATGATGAGGGGATATCATACTGTGGGCTTCGGTAAAAATTCTGTGCATTACGTAAACATTGTTCAGAATAGGCCTATTATTAAATACTTCTTGTTATTATCTTCTTAAGACTTATCTTCCGCTCTTTCCGTAAGGCTACAACCTCATTTATTTCTAATACCTTTCAGAAATAAGCGTGGTACTGCCTCATTCTTCTTCGCACGTGGATTAATAACAGGTGTGATAACCTAAATTCGGCTTTGATCTCCGCTGCGTCTATCTGGCCGCTAAATAATAGACATCTGCGTGTTAAGTCTTGAAAAAAACTGAAACTAGTGAACGATGCGCCAACTTCCTATTGTTGATATGGTGACGACAATTTCAATATTATGTGATAATGAAAATCGTGCATCTCATCTACTTCAGCTGTCCACTGAGGCACATGAGAATATTGACTTCACTCACAATGGTACATGAAATTGATGTGAACTTCCATTTCCTCCACACTGCTATACAAAGCTTGGTTTGGAAGATGGAAGTCTGAAAAGACATCCCCTCACCGAAAATCCACGTGGAATGAACTATACTTAAGTAGTTTCAATAAATTTTGTCCAGTTAGCTATAAATGAGCATTGGTCAAAACTGTGTTTTATCTGGCCAGAAGAATGAGTATGCTTCACGGAAATACTGGAAGAAGAACTCCTAAACATTGAGAAAGTTTTGATAAATGATAATTGTTACCCTCCGAAATTCACCAAAAGTATGAAATATTTAAAAATGTAAAGGTAAAACAAACCGCAGTAAATCAGAAACCAGTCTTCATTCAACTGGATTTTAAAGGTGATAATAATGCAGAAATAACTGATGGAAAATTGAAACGTCTCTAGCCAGAGCCTTTCCTGCAGCCGAACTGGTTCTCGTTTATCGAGCAATGAACTATTTGATACAAGAATCAGAAGTTGATGGACACTACTCCCGTGCTAACTAATTGTGCGTGTAAATAATTACGTGTATCTGTCGAGGTAGTGAAATTGAGAGAAGAATAAGAAGGAGACATATCTCAAATTCTGTAAAAATGTATCAAAACGTGTACTCCTTAAGGGAACATCTTGTTGATATGGGTCGTGAGGTGGACACTGTGATACAGAATCCTTCAAGATTACTAGTCGACAATACATTCCAACTTTCCTCAAATGTTCCAAATCAGTTGCTCCCTATCAAACGTCTAAAACCTGACTTATGCGATCAGAGAGATTCACTTGTTAGTCTTTCCTTGCCTTGGTGACCCAACGCCCAGTCTCTTCGTCTCAATCGATTACATAGTCTTTGCGCCTATCCCCCCTTACCTTTTTTGATTTAGTGAGATTTAGTTCAATTATTTTTGTTACTATGACTTGAGTTAAACTCGCCACTCTATTATCCATCATAAACTCCTTTCCTGTGTATTGACTGTACGACGCAATTTTCAATGCTTTTCCGACCAATAATTTTGTATGTGTGTGTATTTTGTTTGAACCTTCACCTCCGCCTTCATAAGTTTTATATAAGTGGGACTTCTCAAACTGGATTTTTACCATATGTGTCTCTGTAAAAATCAAAATCATGCTGAGCCACTGCAAGTATCATAAATGTTATACAAACTTATAAGAATAGAACTTGCGCACTGTCGTAGAGTATAATTCCATTGTGGGTGAATTTTATTTTGATGAAGTCTCACAGTGTTATGCAGTAATGTTTACTGATGACGTTTCGAGCACAATTTATTACTGCTCATAATCATATCAAGGTACTTACACAACTTTCTAAATTCGTGTGTATAATTCCATCATTTTTCATCGCTTGACTTGATTGGTAATAGTTCTGTGGTATAATACAGACAATGTCTGCCAACGGAATGTTATTCTCACATGTTCCCACAGTTCAATTAGACATTAACAACAGAACACAACATATCTATTTGAACATTCTGTTTGATGTTAGAGACAGAATACTTTTCCCACGGTTATATACTGTATTAACAACAGAATACTGTGAATATTTGAACATTCTACTTCATGTCGTTTTACGGAAATCAAAATCACAAGCTCAGTGATTGGTTAACGAATATAAACTGCATATACATAAACAGCGGTTTGATCACTTGAAAATATACCTTGGCTTCCGTGTCTTGCCTACCATTGTTACAGTGGTATTTTCCATATTTACTGTATGACTGATGAGTTATTCCTATTGCACATGTTGGGTATGGACTCGATGAACAAGTATTCAGTAATCAGTCCCTCTCTCCACCTGCTTATATTACTTCCTAGAATTTGACGCTGTACCACCCTATTGTGTAGTTGTGTGTTAATGCATGCAGTGGAATTGCTGAGCTTTTTTCTAAATTCATTATAATAAAGGTTTTTGTATTTCCCAATGAATGAAAAACAAAACGATATTGTTTTTACTGACGTTTCGCTATTTAATGCTAATAGCTTTATCAAAGTATTATTAAACCGGAATTTACAAAATCTCAGCATATATATAACAAACAGTTAGGGGGTGAGAAAATAGACATAGGTCAAGTTAAAGGGACATATTGAAAGTAAAAATAGCGATGAAGATAACTATACCAAATAACAAAGGTAATAGTATGTCTGTTATGATATCGAAATAAAGTTTACTAACTTGATCATCGTTTGTCTGTCTGGGGGCATTTTTAGTTGTTAAGTTGGTGAATTGGTAAAGATAACAAAATCATCATGTGTAGATTGTTGGATTTGATAAGTGTATAAGATTATAAAAGCAGCGTGTGTTTACATAATGAAAGTGCTTATCACATTCGTGTTGGTTTTGTCACTTGATGGGGGGGAGGGATGTGTTGTAACCATTGTTGTAACTATTTCTAAATTACTTATATTCTCAGGGTCGACCATTCTTATCTTAACTGAATTCTTATGTTCCGATAATCGCACTACTCTTGATCTACTAGTTTGACCTATGTTGTTGACTTAAATCACAGTAAATGAAATATCCCCATATTGAAATCAAAACAAGATTTTGAGCGAACAATTGTTTTCGATAACTTCTTCTTCAGGCTCTACAAGACTCTCTTCATGAACCTAGAATTCAAAGGTGATGTCGCAGCGGAAATTCTCAGAAACCGCCTTTCTAAATGTCTGAAGAAGACATTTCCAACAGCCACTCTACGTATCACATTCTCCTGCAGACAGTTAATCCAGTCTAACGCTAAGGACAAGATACCGCTTTTGGCCACCTCAATGTGTATTTATCAATTTACTTGCTCGTGTGGAGCAAAGTATATTGGCCGTACGCAACGTCAAGTCCAAAAACGTATTCTGGAACACTGCCCCGCTTGGTTGGCCAGAGGAGAAAAGAAGAATAGCAACAGCTCGATCCTCGAACACCTTGTCATCTCTGGACATCGAGCACCCCCACATGAATGCTTCACAGTGTTACACAGAGTCCCTCAATATCGTACAAAGGGACTTCGGATTCGCCATCTTTACATAGCTGAAGCATTAGCTATTCGAGATCTAAAACCGGACCTCTGCATACAAAAGCGATACATACATTCTCTTGCCTTACCATGGCCAGAGTAAAGTTCTTATCACAATTTTGCTTCTTTCCTTTATTATGTAAGTTCACTATTATTACCATTATTATTTTATTTTATTAATACTTTTATCATTTTGTCCCCATCATCCACATTTTATTACCACTCTATTACTGTTTATTAATAACATTGTTTTCCATACATATTTTATACAAAAACACTTTATTAGCCTTTCCACTAGTTCCTGTCCATTTTACACGAGATTATTGATTATTCACTATCTCACACTTATTACGTCATGCCAACTTCTGTCTCCTTTCTAACTTACAATTAGTCATCCCTTCTTACACCTTACATTATGTAATACAATTTTCCAAGGACAAAATTTACCAGTATCTGATTGGTCTAAAGATTTCTTTGTTAATTATAATTACGATTGTACAGCTCATGAAAATGAATCGTCGAAAAGAAAATTTTCTTCGCTGTTTGTGCCTTTTCTTATGACTCAATATGGGAATATTTCGTTCATTGAAGAACTCCAAGGACCCTGTGACAGTAAAGGAATTGGACAAATTCCTGCGTTTCTCTGTCAAGCTTGCTGAAGTTAACACGGAGCTTAATTTTCTGAAACGATGCATCGATAAGCATGAGTATCCAAAACATTACTGGAAGAATCTCCGCCGGAATCATATTTACCCTAATTCAAAGACACTTAAACGTCACACACTCAATCACATCGACGCCATCCGCTCACGCATACCCGAACTTGAACGTAATATATCACAAAGAACCCATGCTTTATATGAACTATCCGATGATGAACGACAAACATTTCAGGATTATGTATCTAGTGTCATACAAAAACGTTGCAACGATACCATTTCACGACTAACAAAAAGCCTGAAACCATCTGAAACTCTTTCGTCGTTTCCACAGAATCCGGAGAAATACGTCTTTAATTTCTCGAATTTTCCTCTGACTCCTGTTCAAATGCAAGTGCTATCACTTGGCCCAAAATTTTGCCATGTATCGAGTAAATTCAACGAATTACAAACTAAAGTACAGTTTGAGAATTTAATGTCACAGACATCCGATTTGTCACCTACTTCTGAAAAAGATCTGGATCAATTCAAAGCTTCAATCCTTGACAGCTGTTACAAGTACATTCATACGCGACCGAGCCACCGTTATCTACTGACCAAGGAACACAAACGACAACTTAAACAGCTCCAAGAAAATAAAGACATAATCCTCGTCCGTCCTGATAAGGGCAATGGTATTGTAGTAATGAATAGATCCGATTATAATGAGAAATTGACAGATATACTATCAGATAACACCAAATTCTTCGAATCACCCAACCAGAAAGACACAACCGAAAGAACTGAAAACCTACTTACAAAATTGCTGAAGAGAATGAAAGAAGATTCAGTCATAACACCGGAGGTTTATGAGCAAATAAAACCTTGCAGTTCAACTATTCCAAGACTGTATGGACTGCCTAAAGTGCACAAGGAGAATGTCCCACTTCGACCGGTCATAGACATGGTTAACTCACCATATCATCAAATCGCGAAGTGGCTAGCTGATATCCTCGAACCAGTTCAAAGACATATGACAAAATATAGCCTCAGAGATACATTTGACTTCATCGACTCAGTGAAGGATGTCAACGTGTCTGAAAGACAAATGATCTCACTAGATGTCGTCTCTCTATTCACAAGCATCCCCCTAACTGAAACAATATGCTTCATTTGTGATTACATCGAAACCAACAACCTAGAAGTTCCTCTCCCAATAAACTACCTGAAGGAACTTCTTCTCAGATGTACGTTCAATATCCAGTTCAAATTCAATGAAAAGTTCTATGTACAGAAAGATGGAGTAGCTATGGGGTCTCCTCTCGGTCCACTCCTAGCCGACTGCTTCATGGCGAGTCTAGAAAACAACATCCTCAATCCCTTGATAAGTCAACTGCACTTATACAAGAGATACGTAGATGACACGTTTATAATCTGTGATGAAAATTGTGATTTAGATTCTCTCCTCAAAACCTTCAACGCAGCGCATCCATCAATAAGTTTCACCTTAGAAAGAGAATCGAACAACGCATTTCCATTCCTTGATGTACTACTCACCAGACGACACGACTGTACGATCCAAAGATCAATATACCGCAAGCCAACATGGACTGGACAGTTTATCAACTTTCAGAGCTTCGTCCCACTAATCCGAAAGAGAAACCTGATACGTACGTTGAGCTCAAGGATTAGAAAAATCTGCTCGGAAGACATGGTGGAGAATGAATTAAATTTATTACGTAAAATCCTACTAGAGAATGGATATCCACCAAGATTTATTGACAAAAACATGAAGGAGAAGCCTCCGATGTCAAACATCGCAACGGTTCCTAAGAAGACTCTCTTCATGAACCTAGAATTCAAAGGTGATGTCGCAGCTGAAATTCTCAGAAACCGCCTTTCTAAATGTCTGAAGAAGACATTTCCAACAGCCACTCTACGTATCACATTCTCCTGCAGACAGTTAATCCAGTCTAACGTTAAGGACAAGATACCGCTTTTGGCCACCTCAATGTGTATTTATCAATTTACTTGCTCGTGTGGAGCAAAGTATATTGGCCGTACGCAACGTCAAGTCCAAAAACGTATTCTGGAACACTGCCCCGCTTGGTTGGCCAGAGGAGAAAAGAAGAATAGCAACAGCTCGATCCTCGAACACCTTGTCATCTCTGGACATCGAGCACCCCCACATGAATGCTTCACAGTGTTACACAGAGTCCCTCAATATCGTACAAAGGGACTTCGGATTCGCCATCTGTACATAGCTGAAGCATTAGCTATTCGAGATCTAAAACCGGACCTCTGCATACAAAAGCGATACATACATTCTCTAGCCTTACCATGGCCAGAGTAAAGTTCTTGTCACAATTTTGCTTCCTTCCTTTATTATGTAAGTTCACTATTATTACCATTATTATTTTATTTTATTAATATTTTTATCATTTTGTCCCCATCATCCACATTTTATTACCACTCTATTACTGTTTATTAATAACATTGTTTTTCATACATATTTTATACAAAAACACTTTATAGCCTTTCCACTAGTTCCTGTCCATTTTACACGAGATTATTGATTATTCACTATCTCACACTTATTACGTCATGCCAACTTCTGTCTCCTTTCTAACTTACAATTAGTCATCCCTTCTTACACCTTACATTATGTAATACAATTTTCCAAGGACAAAATTTACCAGTATCTGATTGGTCTAAAGATTTCTTTGTTAATTATAATTACGATTGTACAGCTCATGAAAATGAATCGTCGAAAAGAAAATTTTCTTCGCTGTTTGTGCCTCTTTCTTATAATCCTTATTTGATTGGATTACCAAACTTTTGTGTTAATTATTCTTAATTCTTTTTTTGTCACCTTGTTTAATTTAACTTTTCCATATATATTGACTTGACAAGTAAATGTGTGATCAGATTGTTCGAAATGTATAGCGCAAATACATCACATTTTTCAGATAATCTCCGTCTTCTAATAATGCTATCAAAATTTATAAAAGGGACTAACTGTTTTAAAGATATGATATCACAGAATGATAATAATGGTAATAATAATAATATGGAAAATTATGATCCTGGTGACCTTATAGTGGGCCAGGGTAGACAGAGAGAGTGAATAAGTTTTTTCTGTACACACAAGTCTGGTCTTTTTCTCTATTAATCTCTGAAGCCTCACATTTAGTGTCCCCTTTGTTAATGTGTGTTTGTATGTATTTTGTGGTTATCACATTTTTCTCACCCCAATGACACTTGTATTCTGTTGACTATAAAACAGCACTATATCACCCAATTGTTCATTCACACTACATCACATTTTTCTGACTATACACCCTATACACATTTGATTGATTATGTTAACTAATGGACTATCATCTCAACTTACACATGCACCCCATTACAGATTCTGATATTATTTTCATTTGCCTTTATTGGCTATATGTACTCTATTATTCATGGATTTATAACTGTAGTGCCTGAAGAAGAAGTTATCGAAAACAATTGTTCGCTCAAAATCTTTTTTTAACTCACAGTCATTGCAAGATATTTTGTAAATTATATTATTTTGTCTAATTGGCTCAACTAGGGCGTTTAACTTACAAGCTATGTAGGTGCTATGGTATGACTCATCATTCATACAGTTAATATGGAAAATACTACTACCAATCAGTTCGAGCAGTGAAAAATAATGGAATTATATAAACGAAGCTGGAATGTTGTGCGGGTACCTTGATTTGATTATGAGCAGTAATAAATTGTGCTCGAAACGTCATCAGTAAATATTAATGTATAACACTGTGAGACTTTATCAAAATAAATTTGACCCACAACTTAATTTTTCTAAAATCCCAGATTCATTTTCACCGTACAGTACTATTGGTATCTTCTTCGCCCTCACATACGTGTGACCTTGGAATCTTATTGGTCGTCGACTTTTTTAATGGTACCGTATTATGTCGCTGTTGTTGTTGTTTTTGGTAATAGTGATTAGAGCAATAGGCTCGGTAATCGAGTAGATAGTTAGTGCTAACTACGTAGTCATGTGAACAGAATTATCAACAAAATTCTATGTCTATTTACGTTATGGATTGTTGTGATTGTTAAAGCAGCCGAAGAGAATCCAATAACGAAATTAAGTCATCACCTCATCACTATATTATTCTGCAAAAACATCATCTGTTGTTTGTGCTTTCTTTAAATTCATTGAGAAGAATATAGATGGATGCAGATACTCGTGAGATCATGAGGAAAACGACACACCATAATGATGGAGTGTTCTCAACTACTCGACGAATAAATAGTAGCGATCTGAAGTCATCTAGTAACACATTTTGACTCACTAAATATCTACGGATTGTCAATATGATTTTTTCAATTCCCGAGAGAAAGTATGCAGTACCCTAGAAACAGATAAATTATTATTGCTGTCACTTAAGCGATTACCATCTATCAAAATTATTACCAATTATTTATTTTGTCATTAGTGGATAGAGACTGATCTAGGCAACAGGTTTACACTGGTAGGAGTTCACCGTAACTTACTATCCAAATCGACTTCATATAAGGTTCACATATTCCTTAGCCAGCAGTCCATAAGCTTCTTAACTTTGATTAATCCAAATGAGTTGATTAATAATCCGTCTAGCATATTACATCAATTTTCACCTTGCGTCTAGTAATACATTATACCCATTTGGTCACAGATGGACGTCAGTTGGAGAAAAAGTGGATAGCTATTTCGTCGTAGTGCTTGGGACTCTTCACCAGTATGCACCCACGTGGGTTTGACCTTGAGATATTCCAGTTACACGGCGAGCTCTTAGACAATTTAGTCTTTGGAACCTGATCCAAATTGCCCATAAATTCCGACCTCTACCTACAAATAAACTCTTGAAAATCAATTCGATGCCCACCAGTGGCTGACTACAACAAGAAGCTATCTGCAGTTGCAGTGAGAATTCATGACTAGTGGAGTGAATCATCTTCCGTTGTGAATCAAAATACTTTGAGATGACATTGTCTGATTGTCAGGCTAAAAGTTAGCAGTTGATATCCATAAACCGTTCAGTCGCATCCCTGTGGGTGGATGGCCTACAAGCTTGCTTTGCTACCAGAAGGCAATTGGTTGGAGCGTCAGTGCGTACTGGTGAAGGACTTCAAACAAGGACAACAGAAACAGCTGTCCAGTGCCCCCTGTAGGTTTTCAGTGCTTTTCTATCTGATGTCATGATTACTTGTATAACTTTCGCAAATGAAGGTTTATGTATCATTTCAGAAAGAAGTGGAAGAGAACTTTCTGGTTATGTGCGTAGTATTCACACGACATTTAGTAGATATTTATGGCTTCACTATGACGCTTATGGAAGTTCAAACGTCTGGATAATAAATTATATACAGACCCAATATGGATGGCCACATTATTCGTCAGTTTATAAGAATAACCAACTGCAATTTCTAATAGATTTCTTCAAGGATTCCCTATTCGGAAACAGTTATTTCCCTATACGAATTTGAAACAAATAACAAAACCAGGGTTTAATGAATTTATCAAATGTCGGTAGAATTAGTCGTCTTCAGCTGATTGCTCTACATGCAGCGATATCAAATTAGGATTAAATGCATTAAGGTTCAGCTACATCGCTTAAATAAATAATTTGTCATCAGAGAATAATAATAATAATGTTAAAACGAGTTAAGATAATGCTAATGGTAAACGATAGTTTTAAATGAATCAGAAATACTAACAATAAGAAGTGACATGTAGAATAAAATATCACTAATAATAATAACGGTTAATATGTAAAACATATTACCATGATAGAGTTAGGGTGGCCACCATTTCCTGCTGTACACAGAGATCTGGTTGATCAACCCTAATTGCATAAGCCTCCTCCCCAGTCGTAAGCCTTTTCCTGTCTTCTCGGTTGTGTCTTAAAAACAGTGAATGGCTTGACAGTGTCAATATCGTGTCTGTAGTCCACAAGATGCTTTGTTATTGAACTTTTCAGTTATTTTGACTCCAGCTGTTTTCAACCACTGTGGTAAACGCTGCATCATGTGAGTAGACAATCGCCGGTGTCTTTGCTACGTAAACAAACTCATAAATTTGATAAGGGCAGTTTCAAGTACCGAGAATTGGCAAATACTAGTCTTTTCCAGATTGTTGAAGCACCCGCTTGGTGGTGACAAGGATTTTACATGGATTTTACAGCATCATAAGTTCTCACTTGACTACTTCTTGTACATATCATCTCCTTTAAATGGCAAATTGTTGTATACAGCTAACTTTCTTTGGAACTGTTTGAATACTGGGGCTAATTTATTTAGCGTATTTGTTGATGAACTTTTCAGGATACCCATTCTCAGATAAAACAGCCTTCAAAGTCTTTATTTCATGTTCAATTGTACTGTCAGAACAAAGTTTTGTGCTGTATTGAACTGTGTTCTGACTGATTTCTTTTGTATTGGATTGGAAGAAAACTTTTAAAATGTATGTAACTGTCTCGTCCATGAAACACTTTCTAAATATAGACCATTCCATTGTATCATTAGTCCTTTTTACTATAGAGACGTCTAGGAATTTAATGGTATTATAATTATTAATATTTTATTCTACCCCTTATTATTACTATTTCTGATTCATCTAAAACTGTCTTTTATCATTATCATTATTATAACTCGTTTTAACATTATTATCATTATTCTCTGATGGCGAGTCGTTTATTTAAGCGATGTAGCTGAACCGTATTGGGTTTGATCTGAACTTTATATCGCTGTATGTAGAGCATTAAACTGAGGAAGACTAACTCTACTGAAATTTGACGAATTCATTGAATTCTTCTTTATTAACAACATCTTCTGTTGCGTGTTTTAAGTTCTCTACTCACCTTCCATATTAGTTTTCATAATGCTAGACTTTTTAGTAGTATATCAATAACGTAAATATTCTTTACATTCTTTGCTTCTTCTCTGCTATAAACATAAACTATTTCTATTCCACAGAAGCGGATGAGCGTGAACACTATAGAAACAATGTTTCCGAGGAAAATGATAATCAACAAAATATCGTATTCTGTGATGAAAAAGTAATAACAACAAAAACAAATCACGATAAACACAG
Source organism: Trichobilharzia szidati (assembly GCA_944472155.2). Taxonomy (NCBI): domain Eukaryota; kingdom Metazoa; phylum Platyhelminthes; class Trematoda; order Strigeidida; family Schistosomatidae; genus Trichobilharzia; species Trichobilharzia szidati. Next base: position 44,502,292 of record OX235279.1, read on the forward strand.
ATGTCTGTTGTTGTTTTTTTTGCTTTCTGCCCTCGGATGTTTTTCCGTAGCGACTGAATCACTAAATACGTGCCCAACCTTCCCTATTTTGTGGGGCAGCTTAGGACCAGCTAGTAAACTAGACGAGGTTCAACAGACACTTCTAAAAGAAGGAAGCTTGACTGCTTCATGAGTTACGTTGCTTTTTCACCCTAGTTTTGATTACTTTCTCAGAAAAACACTGAAGGAATTGTGAAAACGCCAGGCAGATTTAAGACCCTAAATCCTCCTCTGAAATTGCACTTCTGTATTTCACCGGTAAAAAGGGAATTGACTTGTATGGCTGTGCAGAAAAAGGAATAGGGATGATCATATGCTTAACTTGAGATATTTATTTATACAGACTAGTGAATAATACCGTTCACACAACTTCGTATTTTGGGCTAACTAACTTCCTATCTAGTTGATTCTAATCAATCTTACCGATGACAGCAACAACAATGACACGATGCGATGTCATTGAAACAGTGACACAAGAACACAAAAGGACAGGCCATTGACACAGAAATCTTTTATTGTCTCAAAGCACCAGAGAAAATGGTCGACAGCGCTTGTGTTTAATTATAAATATATGCTTTAAATGGTCATGGGAGACACTAATTACAACACTGACTAATTAAAACGGTCAGCGGCCGATAGGAATTCAAGGTTATGAGGTAAATTCAAGTAAGCATTGATATTTTTCAGTTCTGAAACTAGTGCAGTACTTCAAGAACTTTTGAAGAAGCTGGTAACTTTGCTAATAATTGAATTTCGCTCAGACAAAAAATTAACACACATAAAAGGTACTTAACGCTTCTCGTACAGAGTTTTCAGATTAAAACACGAAATACCACGATTCGCATTTAAAGAATGTAATAAAACTATACGTACTACAACACCGAACAAATGTATATTTTTAAAAATAAAATATATCGGGAAGAATGATAAAGTATAAATAGAAACATTGCAGTGATATCGTCAACAAAGTGGATGACGGTAGGGACATAATCAAGTGATTAACTGATTGTCATTTACACTCAGAAGCCAGACTATGTTTATTTATCAGTAGAAAAATGGACAAATAAGTAAACTCACTCTGTTTTAGGATGAGAAACATTTGTAGTTCTGACTACGTTCAGATTCAGAACGTTCCCTCTCTAAAAGCCACACTCCCGGAAAAAAAACATTTACGCGAACCGACTAATCGACAGAAACACATGGAAAACCATAGGCAGTTCAAGAAACGGGTCACTGACAATAAGTATTTTCAAGGAAAACCATATTCATGAATTTGAAATTCAAATGGTGATCAGGATTCAGATATTTGCTGAAAAATCGTCCCTCTAACTAAATCAATCAGTCAGTTAATAAAAAGTTCCTTGCCTCAAAATTACAAATCACGTTCACTAGCCTCGTAAGTGGTTGTTCTCCATCTCTGTGAGAGAGAGGCTTCCTGGTCAAACCGCCTACATCTCCATGTGCATCTATCAGTTCATCTGATACTCTTGTGGAGTAAGGTATATTTGCTGTAGCCAGAGATGTTTCCGAAACAGATACGAGAATACATACCAGCAACATGGTTTTACAAGCAGAAAAGAAAGGTGTTCGAAGTTGTATTCATCCCAGAAGACTTGATCAGCTTCTGTGCCACTCCACACCAAACTTGACCATGATTTAAAGATTACCATCTATCGAATTCATGCTAACTTCCCGGGCGCGTATACGTACATGTGGTATACAGTAGTGTGTATGTATGTTTGTATGTATGGGAAAACAGTTGTATATCATTTGGTAGCATTCTCATAGGAAGATACAAACAATCAGGAATTTTAATTCGGTATGATAAATTAATGAGACATATCCACATTTTATTTACTAAACACGACTTGCCATACAACGGCCATACAACAAAACCACCCTTTCACACCTGTTCAACCTTTTGCGATTCACCCAAATATGTAAGTCTTCCGCAGTAATTTTTTCTTTATACGAACGAAAACCACTGTCTTATCCCAGGGGGATTATTTCTTCATTCATTTATCCATATGGGAATCAGAAATGTTTCTCTCTGATCAGTCCGTATAATAGCCAAGAAAACCTCCAAACAGACATCAGTTTCACCATGTTCTTTATGGATTATATAAGAATGTGTATAAGCGGGCAAAAAATAGCATTTTTTATTTTTTAATACATTTGAGACATCAATACAAGATGAAAAGACAGAGCCTTGTAAAACTGTGGTCATAGCGGACAGAAATGATGTTGAATACAGGAAGTACCTGTGTACGCACAAATGTGGTTAATTTATCCAAACAGTGAAACACTGGCACGCATATATGTCATAATTCCAAAAATATATTACCTCTATTGTAAAAAAGTAACAACCATACCCCGAAATATATAAACAAGCCGATTATGCCAATCTTGAAATAAACATTTCAGTTGTCACAGACTACTGACAAAATTCTTATATGACACGAATAATTATGTATAAACATTTAGCAAAAGTAGTAGTATGTGATTCCATATTATTGTGTTTATTAGATTTATCACATACAGAGTGAATCAGTATTACTGCTTACTGAATGGTGACGCCTTTTGGACACAATTCTCTGTGGTTCATAATCATGTCACCAATTATTACTACGCAACTTCGAAAAGTTCTTTTTAAACTTTTGTTTATTCCTTCCTATTCACTGAAATGGTGGAAGGTTTCCCGATGTTGGCAGATATATTCACGGATAAGTGGGAAAACTTAGTAACTGAAATGTTTAGCCCCACGTCAACCACGAATTTCGGTAGCGGTATGTAGATGACACACTTACCGTACTTAGAACACAGGATACAAAAATATATTTCCAACACATTAACTCGAAGGTAGAGACAATTCAATTCAATTGGGAATCAGAAATTAAAGAGGGGGAGCTTCCAGTGTTAGATTGTAGCGTAAAAAGGAAACAAAGATTGGACGTTAAACACTAGTGTTAACAGGAAACTCCCACATCCACTCTATATCAGTAAAATAAGATTGGTGAAATATTTAAGCCGTGATAGGGCAAAAAAACGAAGTAGTATCAAGGAAAATCTAAGACGGAAATTGAATCATATGACAGAAGCTTTCAAACTTATTAATTACACTGATAAGTTTATCAGATAAATTAGTCAGAAACTATGTAGGAAAACGTAAAGATAAAATTGATAACAATAATGTTAGTGATAGTAATAATAACCTTAATAACTACAGGCATGACAAAAATATACAGAATAATGACAACGCCAGCATTTAGGAATCTAAATTATCATTAGTACTTCTACACAAAGAAGGAACCTCTGAAACCTTGCGTAGAATTATTAACAATGGAGGCAGGAATAAAAGTGGTTGGCATTCATTCACCAGCAAACTCAACTGGAAACAAGCTTTGTGGGTTTTAAGGATCTTACCTGCAGGGCCAGTCAGACTAAACACATAGTTTATCTAATACCGTGCAGGAATGATTGTCTGTCAGGTTAAATAGATAGGACAAAGTAACAGAATGGGATCAGACAGTCTGTCAGACTAGTGGGACAGCAAAAAAATGAAGACTATCAAGTATTCGTTTGAAGGGATTTGATTGACTGGATACAGGATTTCATCATCAGCTGACATCGGTTAGAGAACCATTGAAAAACCCGGGAGTACTGGACAGCTGTTTCCTTCTAGTTTGGGACTCTTCATCAGTACACACCTATCAAGGTTCGAACCCAGGACCATCTGGTTACAAGGCAGTTTTATAGACCATTAAGCCTCTGGGACACGATCCACTGGCTCATAAATTCTAACTTGTGCCAATTCACATTAGTTATTTTTATTTTTATTAATTTCGCTGAAGGAGTTCAAACCAGTCCACTACAAACATTTATGACCTTGAAACCCTAATGTTTGTTGATTCTTTTGATTTATCGGGTTTTTATAAAAACCTAGCAAAATCTAGATTTGTTGACCTGAATAAGACAAGAAATCTAGAGAATAGTCCAGCTGTAGCACTGCATGCAATTACGCAAAACCATAAAATAGGATGGAATAAGATGACAGTTTTAAAATCTAATGTCACAGGGTGTAGGGAGAGATTGATAACAGAAGCTTTGTTTATCGAATCAACTACAAATATGTGTAATAGGAATGACTCAGCACCTGTCCGATATATCAGGGTAATTCTACTACCCATACGACAAATAGCAGAGAACAAAGAAGACTATAAAACGCAATGTTCGAAGTCGTGTGATTATAATTGATTTGATTATAAACAACCAATTTTGTTCAAACCGTCATCCAGTAAATAATACTGTTTCACTGTGTGATACATCTAATAAACAAACTAATATGAAATTACTTACTACCACAGTGCCAAAGTTGTACACATATATTAATAGTATTCCTAAACATCTCTTTTGGAAGTCGTCTAATTTAAAAGCTGGTCATAAGCCGCGCGATAAAAGAGGGAAATTTAAGAATGTACACATGTACACAAGTATATTCAATACTTGAAAATCAATGAGATGCTCAATGGCGACTTGGACTATTCAGGTAGATAGTTACCTGAGGTTCTAGTGGGAAGTCGTGACCAGTAGGGTGCAACAAGTCAGGCGTGAGGACAAATACTCATCGAAGACATTGACTAGCGGTGACGCTGTGTAGTGAATTGGCAGAGATGGGAATTCATGGTCCATTGGATCCGGTTCCGGTGGCTTAATCGTCTACGGAACTGCCTTGTAACCAGAAGGTCATGGTATCGAACGCCGGTGGGTGTGTACTGATGAAGAGTCTCAAATATGGAAGGAACAACTGTCTATTACTCACAGGAGTGATTGTGGTTCTTTATTCGATGTCAGTTCATGACAAAATCCTGTAACAAAAGTGAAGATTAGTTGAACCTAAGAAGATAAGAAATCTGAAGATTGTTTCAGCCAAAGACGGCACTGCATGTAATTAAACATAAACATACAATATAAGATGGGATAAGATAACAGTTCTAAAATCTAACATAACAGGGTGGATAGAGAGACGGATGGATAATGGAATCTACATTTATCGAATCAACTGAAAATATGTGTAGTAGGAGTAGTTTAATACCTGTCAATCAGCACATATGGAGAATTATACTACCCCCACGATGACGAATAGGAAGGAATAAGAAAAAGGATACAAGGAAAGTTTCAAAGTTCTTCAGTTATAATTCACATGATATGAGCATGAACATTAATCATTTGAGTTCGAAAGACGTCGTCATCCAGGAAATCGTAATAATTTTTCACTGTATGTGTGATGTATCTAACAAACACGATAATATGGAATTAGATACTTCCATGGTTTACACATATGTTAGTTGGATAATGACCTGTTTATTTGATGTAGAGTTGTGGGTTACCTTTCACCTGCAAACTGTTCTGCTCTGAGTATTAGTGAGTTTAAGTGTCTGTTGGTGACGTCACCAGAATATCCACTCCCTCACTGTCTTCAAGGTTGGCGTCTGGATGACCGGGTGTAGATTGTTGTCTCTCTGTTTCTCTCCGGTTAACAGTTTCGAGCATCTCCTTCCATTCCATATGCTGCAACGGAATCTTGACATTTCTATGCACTTCGACCTCATTATTTCTTTTGTATTATGAGCAGTCTTGCCTGTCAGTCAGCCAGTCTCAAACATAATGTGGAGGTTCTACTATGCTAGTGTACTTGCTTCTACAAGATAGGTCTATCTACTAGCTGAAAGCTTCCAGCAACCTGCAGTGTCATTCCTTCTCTCTTTGTCTGATTCTAGAGAAGAATGAATTTAATTTCTGTATTTGTTTCTTCTCTGCTTTAGAATTTCTGTAGCCGTTAGGTTGATTTTATGGAGTAGAGTCATCACCTGTTCCCCATGTGCAACGTTTCCTACTTGTTTCCAGGGTATCTTTCTGTCAGTACTGCTGCTCTTATCGGAAATAGGCTATCAAGTGATATCACAAAAATTAAATTCTCTCCGTGACTGATCAACACAAAATACTTTTTAGTGCACTGTCTTTGTGGCGTGGTTATATGCATGGAATCGCGCAGTACTCATGTTACAGCACTTGTCACCATATTGCATCTAATTTACTCAATATATATATATATATACATATATATACACCCCACGGGAACTTCCAAATTTATAGTGGGAATAGGGTTTGAAATGTGCGAAGTATAATATGAGACAAATAACTAAACTCGCAAAAGTCTTTTGATGGAATGACTTCTTGTTCTATCCGAGGAGGAGATGCAATGGGAGTTCTATGGGGACTGCGGTGGATGCTCACAGTCTGATCAAATCCCTCTAGCAAATTTATTGAATGGAACGAAGTGCCTATAATCAGTGACACAATGCCAACGATATGGTCCAGTGGGATACTATCAATCGCCATACTGACAGTCTTCGAGGTATGACATAGTCTTTTTTAAGCAACCCAAGAGAGAATAAGAGTGAAAAACAACAAAGATGAATAGATAAGATACAAGAGTTGACCATTTGTAAGAAGAGGAAGAGGACGGGCATCGAGTTATGCCTAAGTGCCTTAACTTCTTCCAGGTGTAAAACATCAGACTGAATAACTAAACAAGTAGAAATCACTAAGGCGTGAGAAGACCGCAGTAGATGAGAAGAAAGAATTAGCCCAGGATACTTCACTTTACGTCTGATTTGATTTATATGTTGTCAATATCATCATCTCTGTGATTTCGCAATTTGGTTCTGCATGTCCAGCCCAGACATACAGCTTGTTTTAAGGTGATTCGCCTACAAATGTGGGACTTTCTCATCTACTTAATTCTGTGTCATTATTTGCTAACAACGAATGCCAATACTCAGTCAGCATCTAGTTATTCTATTAAATGGGAGGAGTTAAATAGTTCACCTTAGTTAATAGAGTTTTTCTCTTTAGAGCTTAGCCAATAATTTCCTGACCATAATCTAATTAAGGTGACCGCTAAATGTAGTAGGCTCACTTAACTTGAGGATGGATACGTATGTGTATTGGGAGTAAGTCTTCAAGAAGTCTGCCTTCATTTACTGCATTAATTAACAAAAATGCAAATACAGTTTCTAACGAACATCTTTTCACCTCAGGCATTAAAAAAACACATCATCATAATCAAGCTTGTTAATTTTATGCTCAGTGGGGTTAGTACAAAGTATTGGTGGAGACTCATCCACATTTATGTCTAACAGTGATGGTAATGACAATAATCTGATTTGAGGAAAAATTTAAGCATTACGTTCTTGAAGTGTAGGGAGAGAGAGAGAGGTAGAGAGTAACACTGATAGAATTTATAAGTCGTCTCATATAATTTACATATTATTTTTTTGTATATTAGATATATCACACACAAAATAAAAAAGTATTACAATTTCCTGGATGACGACGTCTTTCGAACTCATTTGATTAATGTTCATAATCATATCATGTGAATTATAACTGAAGAACTTTGAAACTTTCCTTGTACACTTTTCTTTATTCTTTCTAATTCGTCGTCGTAGGGGTAGTATTATTCTCCAAATGTGCTGAATGACAGGTGTTAAATTACTCCTTCCACACGTATTTTTACTTGATTCGATAAATGTAGATTCCATTATCCATCCGTCTCTCTCTCCACCCTGTTATATTAGATTTTAGAACTGTTATTTTTTCCCATCTTATATTGTATGTTTGTGTTTAGTTGTATGTAGTGCTGTATTGGCTGAAACACTCTTCAGATTTCTTATCTCATTTTGATCAACTTACATGGATCTATGTCTTTATGCAGAAAGAGAGGGATCAACTCAGAGTAAGTCAGTCAGAAATAGATTGGGGAAACCTTAATTGTCACTATAACGGTGCAACAAGCGATTCGCTCGCCTGATCCTTTTAGAAGACTCTTCCACTAACTATAATATGTGAACCGTCCATAAACAAATTACACCTACTAGCAAACACAGATCTACCAGTGATCAACCGCACTCTGTGGAAAATAGAAATCTTGAGATCAAAATCACTACTGAGAGCCCAGAAATATGAGGACCGAATGGAATCCTCACCATGGAAGCACTGAAAACAGACCAAGAAACCTTAGAGAACACGCTCAGGACTCTCCCGCGGAGTTGTAATGGCAGAAGACAAGAGACTTGGAATTCGATATCTCCACAGCATGGGGAAAGTATGTACATTTTATATGAAATTTGTCATTTTCACAGATCTTCCGTGTTGTACACTATTTCTGCCCTTCGTGTATCGTTCTCTTTTCACCTTCTTCTCATGTCCTCCGCGTTTTGCCACAATTCACTTGTTGGATCATTTCCTCTCTCTTTGACGTTAAAATTATCTCTCCTCTATTTCATATTACTTTTTTGCCGATGAACATTTCCTTATTTACTACTAATAAATCTTCTCAGTAGTATACGTTACGGAGTGTGCGTAAGTAAGGAAGGGCATCTACTGATTGTGAGAAAGACTGTATATCAAAATAACTACAAAAGGAAGGCGACTTATGCTTATATAAAAACTGGCATGCAATTGAGCTCTTGTCCACGCCAATCAAAATATCTAGTTTCATCATCTTGAAGAGACTGAAAAGTATACTCCAAATACAAAACTCCCACCAAAAGAAGCTCCATTCAGTAAAAGTAAATCATGTGCAGATCAGACTGCAACAGGATGCACCATCATGAAACAGAACACAGAATGACAATCAAAAGCTATTTCAATTTCATCGAATTTTAGGTAAATTTGGGAACTGCACTACAACACAACGAGAGGCCCAACCCTTTATCAACCTCGGCTGACGGATATATGAAACATGTCAGGTGACGGTCTGCAGAGGAAAACACACTGAAGTTTTCGAAGTGAAGACAGAAGACGAAGACAAAGCCACCCTCTTTCATAGGTGATGATCCCGATTGTGCTGCAGTTCATCATGCGCAGACGCTTGTGGAGCGAGGAGACAATAAGACGTTAGGCCAACAAGGAGACTCTAGAAGATCTGGACTTCATGGATGATTTACATCTCATATCATATAAACTCGTAGATACATAAAAACGAAATCCAATAAGTTTGCATTGAATGCAGGGGAGACGGGGCTTCAGGTAAAATTGCGGTAGAGAGAAGTGATGAAGTAAGCCTGTGGCATGTGCTACTGGCAAGATTTATCACTAGTAAATAAGGAGGTGTTCATCGGCACAAAAGTAACATGAAATAAAGGAGAGATAATTTTAACGTCAAAGAGAGAGGAAATGATCCAACAAGTGAATTGTGGCAAAACGGACAGGACACGAAAAGAAGACAAAAACAGAACGATAGACGAAGGGCAGAAATAGTGCACAACATGGAAGATCTGTGCAAATGACGATTTTCATACAGGGTGTATGTAATTTCCCTATGTTGTGGAGATACCAAATTCCAAATAAACATTACTTTATCAAGTCTCTGTATTTTCTACAAGGGGATGTGGAATGCAGGAATCAAAAATTATTAAAAAGACCTGTAGCTCTTTGAAATCGGTAGAAGTAATGGTATTCCAGTTTTTAAGCCATATGGCTAGAAAATGTTGCTATATATGGCAAGAGACATCTAGCGCGCGCCCGCCTCAGACCGCGTATTTCCAACATTTTGCTGCAGATCTTTCTCGATACGTCTTTTCGCATGATATTTGTGATCGAAAATCAATCCAGAAAAAATAAACAACAAGGAGCTCTGTTAGGCGATTAACCAACGAACAACCAATTAGCTAACAAATATGCAGGAGGAGTTTCCAGGTGGTTTGGAAATACACGAAGGAAACCGTCGAGTGATAGGTCCTAGAGTAGAACCTATATCGAAATCGCTGAGTTAAAAGTCCGATAGTGATATGGAAGAAGAAATGGAAGCTTTAGAGAGGTCACGGAGCCAGCTATAAATGATTATAGGCCCTTTGCATCACTAGAGATCCAAAAGCTATTGGTAACGGTTACTAACTGTTTACCGACATTTGGTGAATCCCTAGAGAGACAATATTTCTGTGTTATTCAAAAGGCATCGAAGATATCATGTCTTTTGGCCCTGTTGAACAGCCTCGACAGCAATGCAAAATAAGGTATGTTTAAGCCTATTTAGTAGTTGTCATTTTAGAAAAACTAACTGGACATTATTCTATGTTGACTGAAACTCATGTCAAATGTATACACTGCATTTCGGTAGCCTGTAAATCTGATTGAAGCCTCTCATGATGTCCTTCTTCACCCTGAAGACTAAATATACTATTATGGTTCCCATTTGGATTCTTAGTGGAACATAGGGGGCTTCAACAGGCCACCTCCACTTTGTTTCATTTTCTATTATCTTCTTTAACCGGCTGAGCCCATGATTGCCCATAGTCTCTTATCTCCTCCTCCTCACTGTACGGTCTCTTCCTCATTGTCACCGTCCGACCAACTACGCCCAACTTGTCGTTCTCCGTTTGGGTTCCACTGGAGTGATGGCATCCATTGAGCGTCATTTCATTTGATGGTCCCCTCGGCGTTTATTTTCTTCAGAAAATTCCTTTATCAGTAAGTTCCCGGTTGGATTGTCCCCAGAGTTTCTTGTTGTTGACTCTTTCTCGCCGGCAGTCCATTTGATCTTCAATATACAGCAAGTCAGCAAAAGCAGATGTTGATAAAAGTCTGCAACTGGCCGCTGGAAATACTTTAATCGATGTACACACCAAGTTTCTTTTTAATAATAATAACATTTTCTATTGTGCACATAAAATTTACACAATATGCGCAATTCTCAGCGTAGTTAATGCATAATATTTAGCCTTCAACCAAGAGTTTCAAGTAAAACAGCCATCTGAAGTACATCATGTGACACAGTGATGTTAGATCTGAGGAATAAAACAATCTACTACGGTATTTCGCTTTGGTCATACAGAAATTCAAGCAGGCTGCCAAGAAATTAATGCTAGTTTTGAAAATCAGAATCTTGTTCTTAGTGATGAAGTGGAGTTTAAGAGGCTTCCAAACTGATTTCAGAATGAGGAAGGCCTGTCTTGCTTCTTTGATTCTGGATTTGATGTTTTCAATCGCTCCTCTCGCCCGTAGTTGAAACGATGCTTCCCAACTAGATAAATGAAGGAAATAACCTCTAACACATTTCCACCGTTGATGGTGATTGGTGATAGCTGCTGCTGTTGAAAACTATGTGCCTATCACTAATTTAAACAAAATACAAATGACAGTATGCATTCAGCAAGCATAAATTCAACGTGCCTGTCAGTTAGTTGCTTTTCCAATATATACATATATATATATATGTATATTTACGGAGAGGAGTTGCTAATCTTACACCCAACCTTTCCTCTTTGTCTGGCTTATTAACAGCTAAGCTAGGTTTGGGAGTGCGTCAAACGACAATTGATCACCCGACCAGTTGAGTGGCTGGCGAGCATTCTAACTATGCACCACCGACGTAGTGCTTGTAGACTGCAGGTATTTGTTGCTTCAAGACACGAGGAATTTAGAAATCTAACTACTGATTACCATTATCACTATTTCAGCGTATTTGCAGGTAACGGTTAAATGCAATCCAAAGTCTACCCAATTATATTTTAACTGGGAGACCCATATTTCTTTCACATTTACATTTTCCTCTCGTTATTCATGTGATACCTCACATCTCCCATAATCTCAAAGTCCAGCTTAATTTCTCAGTCTCTAAAACTCATCAAATCTGATAACTAAAGCACTAATTAGATATACATATATGTACATATAACCTCGCCTAGATTACTAGTTCACTAGTTTTCTAGCTGGTCTCAAGCCTAATTAAGGGGGAGGGTTGGGGCGTGGTGCTAGCAACTCCACCCCCAAAACTGAACCATATTGCTACAGAAACTTCAACGCATAAATATATGAAAAATACTTAAAATATAAACAATAACCTTATTTTTCGCTGGAATCGGAGAAGTGAAATGACGCAGGTGGGTGAAAGCTTTCGGGAAGCCAGTCAGCCAATGTGCCTCCTTTCGGTGAAAGCAAATATAAGGATGTGGACATGGAATGTTCGTACAATGTACGAAGCTGGAAAGGCTACCCAGGTAGCTGCAGAAATGAGAAGATATGGCATAGAAGTGCGGGGAATCTGCGAGAGCAGATGGAACGGATGTGGAAGGTGCCAACTACTAAGTGAAGAGACAGTAATCTATTCCGGTCACCCAGAGGATGATCACGAGCACACCGAGGCAGTGAGTGGTCATCATGATGTCATTAACAGCAGCCGAAGCTCTCATGCAGCGGGAACCAATCTCCTCCAGGATAATGACAGCTAGGTTCAACTCAAAAGGAAGGAAGGTTACAATCATTCAATGCTATGCGCCTACAAACGTCTCAGAACAAGAGAAGAAGGAGGTTGCACATGCTTTTCGTGACACACACACTAAGTTTCTGACCCATATAGAAGAACTAACTGACTGACTGAATTAACTTTTGTGTTGAATGTAATCCGAATCGTATTGTTTATACTAAGGCGGAGTGCAGAAGATTCCCAAAGTGATTTCAGAGCGATGAATTTTTACCTTACCTTTCAGATTTTCGTCAGCTTTGACATCATCATCCGTTCTGACTGCCTGTGGTTGTAACGATGCTAGCTGCCTAGACAACCAAGACAAATGTAACAGCAGAAGGCAAGACACGGAAGCCAAGTTGTATATTTCATTAATCAATTCGCTGTTTGTATATATACAGTTTATATTCGTTAACCAATCACTAAGCGTGCGATTTCGGTTAATATCAAATGAAATGAAATAGAATGTTCAAATAGATGTATCGTATTCTGTTGCCAATGCCGAATTGAACTATGGGAATATGTGAGAATTATATTCATGTGAAAAAGAGAAGACGTTCAGCAAAGAGACTCTATATTCCGTTGGCACACATTATATGTATCACACAACCACAAAAGTAACCCCTTTGTTGTTTCTGTTGGTAGGCTGATATCTTCATCACATGTCTATGTTCACTTGAAACTTACTGGTTTTTGCTGTCTGCATCTTCAGCCAGTTTGAAGGTCTTCGCCTGAAACTCTTCTAGTTTGTGTGACATTAAACAATTAACCATCCACGAGTGAATTACAGATGTTCTAGAGGCTTCTTATATTTTTTCGGCGTATTCCTGTCTGCTTGCTTCCCTCACACAGTATGACGCATAATCCAGACCATCACGACTAGGAATATCATCGTTGGTGATAGTAGACAGCCGTCGTGTTTTACACCTGTATTCATTTCAAACGCCTCAAGAAATTTCCCGTTGTATAAAAGTGAATGTAAAAAGTCCGATTACAATTTAAATATCCTTTATTTCATTAGAAATCACATTTTGGCATAATAATTATGAATAAGCATGCGATTGCTTCGAAATTTTATTTATATTAATGATATACGCAAGAGCTTTGTTTTATTCCTTTGCTTTGCTAGTGAACCATAGGAATTCAAACCACAAGCTTTAAAGTCTCAGTAGCTGTGATATTTACATTTTAAGGATAGAGTTTCCTAGCCTCACGCCTAACCTCCTATCTTTACATGGCTTACTAGTGGCTAATAATTATAATGACTTTATTCGGAACAGTCTTTATATAACGTAGAGAGTTTTCAGTAGAATTCATTACGTGACATGTACTCCTCGTCCACGATCTTCAAATTAAAAATGATTAATTGACTAATAGGAGATCTTGTGACACACTTCTATATATCTCACCTCAAACACAAACCAATCCGTTAGGATATTATCTTTTCACTATCTCCTACGAGAAGTACACGATGATACTTTGTCGAATACCAATTATAAAACGTAAATCTTGTGAAGTAGGGACACCACTGATGAACAGTCATCTCATGTATTGGGATAATCATGGCATCCATCGAGCTGGATAATGCTTTTTCTCGTGCTTAGTGGAAACTCGCAAATCAACAGGTCGTAAATTATTTAAAATACTATTATACGTGATACTTTACTAGATTTAAACAAAGCTAGTGAGAGAAATTTTATACAATTTATTGATGGAGGTTTGTTTTGGTAGGCCGAGTTTTAAGCAAGTCTTATTTGTTACATTTATCTTTAATGAGGAATTTGAAGAAGAAAACTTTTGAAACATACAAGCTCCATTTTATATTGTCTAAAATTTGCAAATGAAATTTAATAGGGACTCTAAGCTTATTGCATGACTTTGTCAAAAGACAAACAGGTGAACAACCTAATGTTCACGATATATAGGAAACTGATAAATTCAAACATATATTTGAATTTCCTGTGTGACCGTTCATTAAGAATGGAAGTTTAAATAGCTTTAAATTGCATAAATAGAGCTAGAAACATTGTAACTAACAACGCCGTCATGAAGGATGAAACCTCCAATGTAAGCAAAACACTGAACTGTAAATGGTTATCCAGAAACGTTTCTAAACAGAATTTTCAATAAAATAGATAGGAAGTAAAAGAAGAATATTGAAAAATCACGAAAATCACCTGAAATCGTTGCACTGAGGCGGTAGTGGCTCTGTAAGCAGTACGATAATTAAACAGACTGTCAACAATAGTTGGGACTCTTGAGCATTACGCACTCACAGAAGTTGGAAACCCGAAGAGTCCCAAACAAGGATGAAACAGCTGTCCAGTACTCCGAGGTTTTCCAATGTTTCTCCAACTGATTTCAGCTCATGATGAAATCCTCCAACAAATCAAACAATAATGCCTACAAAAAAACCAATTATTATTGTCATCATTGTTTCCTTTAGTTCCTAGAGGAATATAGGGCTTCAGCCACACATCTCTATTGCGTTCGGTTCTCTGCCAACGTTTTCACCTGGCTCCACATCTGCTCACATGCTTTCATCTCCTCTTTACATGACCTCCCCCATTTCACCCTTGCACTGACAACCAAATCGCTGCTTCTTCTGCCGACTTTTCGCCTTTCAATCGCATATTTTCCAGTTTGTGGGAAATCAGAAATACATCATCAGCGAAGGCCAGATCCTCCAAGGTTTTCTGTGTTTTCTCTGGCTTCAAAAACACCAATATTTGAAAATATTTGAATGACTTAAACAGCATCCCTAAATAATTTGTATTCTGGTCTGACGAATCTAATTTACACATACATAGAAAAATAATTATATATAATTGCGATTATGTGCAGGTAAGTGGATGAATTCGCCTGCATAAAGAAACTGTTCGCTGAACTAAGTGTTTTTTTTTGGTTTTTCATTAATGTCTGAATGGGAATTATCCATGAATTGAAATAATGTATATGACCAAATATAATTATACTTTGTTTGATTTATTCCACAGTGCTCAAACGTTTTACTGACATAAATGAATATGGCATTTCGTACACAAGAATCTGTCTATCTAACTGCAGGAAATGCCCTAGCCAATGCTTTCTTAAGTTGTTCGTTGCTTATATCTGCAAAACCATCACCCTTAGAAATTAGGTGAATAAAAACACGCATTTTCCCTTGCTGTGGTGTGCCTTGGTCTTTTGTATTCCATTTTTTTATATATTCTGATAAATTATAAAAGATACTTAAAATAATCCTACCGTGTTTAAGAAGAAATTAAAACTAAATTTTCTTTCTGAAGATTTCACTGTATAAGCCACAGCTTTTTTAGAAGCAGAATTATTCGGATTTTATTAACTGACGTATAATTGACATATATGTAGTCAAAAAATTACATCAATCGAAGCGAATCCCATTTGATGCTCATTTCTCGGTAGACATTTGTACAAATAGAAGAAAAAATATAAACAGTTATCACATGCCTAATATCAAACTATCACAAGGTGCATATTTGTCTGTGTGTGTGCATGTTGTTTTGTTGTATGGAAAATACATCAAAACATGATTATACTTTAACAACATTCACAATCTAGGATTGAATACATCCCTTTTCTTTTTTCTCATCTGTTTTACTTCATTATAGTCTGCCATCATAAGTCTATCCCACTTCTCTCCTATTTATTGAATTTGATGTGGTTGAATTATGATGCAAGGCTTCAGAGGTCATCTTTTCTTTATGTGGTGAAATAGAGCCTCTTCCTAGAATTTCCACATTGCCAAAATCGATCTTATGTTCGTAGTCTATAGCATGCATTGCTACACCTGATCTTTTTTCAAGACTCTACTTTATTTCTGGGCAGACGTTTCATCCACAGCCTGTGTCCATTCACTCCAACCTTCACCTGTCTACTGCCTTCCACTCGCCCTTTGCAGCAAGCTTCACATTCTAATCGCTTTATTCTATAGACACAATTGTTTTCTGTCATCTTGGGAAACATATCTTTGACATTCACCAAAGCTATCTCTAGAGAATTAGAGGGCTTGAAACAGACTTTAACATTAGATGAAGCAAGTAGTCTTTGAGGTTGTTCAGCTGTGTGTTTTCGAAATGGAATCATTACTGTCGATACCCAAGATCTTTCAATTTTCTTTTGTCAACTCTCGCCCTTTTTATTGATAACATAATTAAGAAACAATTTCCGATAACCATCTCCAATCAAAATTTGTTTTATACTGGAGATTTCATTCTTCATATCATCATTAACCGTTATGTTTCTAGCCGTGGTTACAAGATTTACAGCTGCTGACACTCTCAGATTGGAAATTCAAATATTTGTTTGAATGTATCGGTTTCCTGTATATCGTAAACTTTAATTTTCCCTCAGTTTGTCTTTTTACAAGACAACCCAGGAAGGTTAGAATTCCCTCATACCATCCATTTTCATTGGTATACTTTATTACTTTGAGATCGACTTAATCTGTTGTAGAAAATTTTATTTTTCAGCTTTCTCAATAATGATAATGTTGGAGAACCGTTGAAAACCAGCGCGGAGTACTAGACAATTGTTTCATCCTAGTTTGGGAATCATCGACAGTACGCACCCACTGGGGTTCGAACTAAGGTAGAATGGGTAGAAGGTAGAATTAATGTTTCATCGAATCGGGTCCCAGTGACCGAATGGTATGAAAGCTCTCCTTGTAAGCGGAAGGTTATGGCTTCTTACCACAGCAGATGCACACTGCAGATGATTTCCGAACTAGGATGAAGCAACTGTCCGATACTCCCTGGTTTTCAGTAGTTCTCTCACTGATATCAATCCGTGGCCAAACTCGAAAAAAAAATCTAATCCTTAAAAATCAACTCTTGAAAATGATAACTGTATCATTCACATATCTGTACCATATACTAGGGTGACAAATAAAACATTTCTTCCTAAACCTTTTACCCTTTTTAAAGGTAAAACAGGTAGAGTCTAAACAAATTTTTAAGCATTTTATAAAGTCTCCCATTGATTATGAACATTTAGCAAATATTTCTTGATTGTTTTCAACTTCATATTTCACAATATCAAGTAAATCGTATATAGGAATATTAGTACTATGTAGAGGAATGCAACAAAATTTGCCATAATTTCATCTTCTGAAATACTTATATCCATCACTTTTCCCTTCTAAACTCCTCAATGTTTAAAGGAATATTGTATTGAGGCGGTTTAAGTATTTGTGAAATGTATTTTGATAAAGTGTGTGTCACCGAATTCGTGAAATCAATTATTGCTCGTCTTAAAGGAACATCTATTTTGTGGATTTTTGGCCTTCATTAAAATATAGTGGCCAAGCTGGTCTTGGGAAATGACGAACACCAAACTGGATTCCCCAGTTCCTGAACAAGCTGGGATTACTTTAAATAACATTTAATGAAACAGTATGACTCGTTGATCAAATTATTCCAGGAAGTTCTTAACATTGACGGTGTGGATACACTTAGACTTTTATGTTGATGAATCTTTGCGCAATTGATTTATGTAGCAGATATATTTCTTTGATTCGCACGTCTTCCCACAGTCTGCCATAATAACTACATAAATGAATATGTGACATTACAGCAATCACGAAAAAACATGTTTGTTATTACGGTTAATCCACTTGTTAGTATGCGCTAACGAACTTCCTCTCTAGTCTATTTGCGAGCCTACTGTTTTAATCACTATTAGCAAGAACAATGATGACACGATAGGTAAGGTAAGAAGACGGACCGCTGACATAGAGAGCTTTTACTGTCTCGAATAGGTAGTGAAAAGGGTTGACTGAAATTGCATGTATGTATATATATATATATATATGCATGCTTTAAATAGCCTCGAGAGATACTAATTACATTAGTAAGTTAAAACAGACAACAGTCAATAGGGTTCCACGACCATGAGTGGACAGAGAGGTAGAAATACAAAAGAAATATGAAACATGATGATGGCTAACATTGTTTTGAACCCAGTGCATCATACATATGAACTACGATCAAAATTTGACAGATTAGTTACAAAATAATTGGGAACCAATTGAGAAGTAGACATATGAAAAAATTATATTTAATGTATAACCTCTGCGAAATTAAAATACAAGTAATTCCAACGTTTCGTTCTTCAGCGAACTGGTCCGAACTTCTTCAGAGAAATTAATCAAAACTAAAATAACTAAGGTAAATATATGTATATATATATATGCCACAATATAAATATATGCCACACAAAAAACTTGGAGGATCTGGACTTCGCCGATGAAATATGTCTGATTTCCCACAAACTGGAAGATATGCAAGCGAAAAGAAACAAGTTGGCAGAAGAAGCATTAAAGATCAGACTTCAGGTAAACATAGAGAAAACAGAGGTGATGGAGATTCCTGGGCAACACCACCAACAGCAACAACAACAACTGATAACAATCAGCATAAATGGGAGGAACCTGAAAGAAAAAACCTCTTTTACCTACCTGGGAAGCATCGTTTCAACTACAGGCGGAACTGACGAGGATATCAAAGCGAGGATCGGAAAAGCAAGACAAGCTTTCACTACTCTGAAGTGTGTGTGGAGGTCAACAGCACTCAGCATCACAAATAAGATCCGGATTTTCAACTCCAATGTGAAGTCAGTGCTACTATATGGATCAGAGACTTGCACTGCGCGTCATAAAGAGCATCTCAAACAAACTACAGACCTTCATTAACAGTTGTCTTCGCTCAATACTCAACATCAGATGGTCAGAAAAGATCTGAAACAGAGATCTCTGGGGGTGAACCATCCAGGAACCGTTATGAAACAAATAAGCAGGAAGACATGGAGATGGATTGGCCCTACTCTGAGGAAACCATCAGGTGATGTCACTAGATAAGCCATTGGTCGAGTGGAACCTAAAAGGAAGCGGCGAGTTGGTCGTCCAAGGGTGACTTGGAAGAGGTCATGTGAAGAGGAGATGAAAGCATGTGGGAAGACTTGGAGCCAGGTGAAAACTTTAACAGAGAACCGAACGCAATTGAGACATGTGCTGAAGCTCTATATTCCTATAGGAACTAAAGGAAACAATATTAATAATATAATAATATATATATATATAAAAGAATACACCTTGTCTTTACAAAACTTTGTCCAATCATATGAGTCATGAAGAAAAATCAGAACATACTAAACAGACGAAGTTGCATGAACAGAGATCAAGATTCGACCACAGCCACTTTAATATCACCTTACTTTGATTAAATACCGTAAATAGGGTGTGTTTTCACATCAGAATTTTAGTGATTACGTTCAACTAAATTTCATGGTCATAGATAACTGAAAATGAAATATATATATATGCGGTATACAATGACGTATGCGTCGTGAGTGTGAGGAAACAAGTGTCAACCATTTATTAGCCTTTCCATGAGAAGACATAGATAACCGGAGCATTTTGATTAAGTATGATGGATTAGTCATACACATTCATTTTTACTTAATAATCAGGACTTTCCATGCATCAGATCAAACATCCACGTCTGTTCAAGCTCTTTCTGTTCACCCATATCTGTGGGGCTACTTCAGTCAATCTTTCTTTACATAAACCAAAACCTTTCTGTAGAAGTTTGGCACTATCACCTAAGTGGATCTTGTGTCCCTTTTCTGTCGAGTGTATTACAATTGCCAGTCTGTTTTCTAGTTTCTTCGAGTCTGTAGAGACATAGTTCATCCTGATTCACTTTTAAATTGACCTCTCTCGAGAAGTTTCTCCTACACATCCAGCAGCATCAAAATCACCAAAATTAATCTGTGTACTACTTCACAATTAAGCGTCCTTTTATTTTTTGATGAATTCTTTCCAAGACAGACAGAAATGGTCTGGCATTGAGGAAAATCATCTGTACTCTGAATTATTTACATCATTTTCATTCAAATGATAAATAAATTTTCCCAATCTAGTCAGTTAAGTGTCTGGCATTATTTTCATGCTCAGGCGAATGTATCATTTCATTATTTAATAAATTCAAACATATTTTATAAGGCATATTATCATATTTCCAATGTCCACTGACAAATTCATTCCTGACATACACATACTACACATATATACTTTGAATTAAAAAAAACAAGATAGAGAGATATTTCCAAAAATTTTCCGTTTTCCTGAGATTTTCAGTCAGACGACGAATTGCTTCATTAGGTATCTGAATTAATATATATGTATACATAAAAAATTAGGTGTTATACCTCGACGTGCTTACACAGAAGAAATTTCCAACTGTGATACTCAGTGGGTAGCTCAAAACAAATGAAAAATGGCGAATATGCATCATTTTTCCATGAAATAGAAATAGTAGATAATGAATTCACTATAAGGTGGTCAAGAATACCATGCTTTCACGTAGTGAAGTGAACGTTTAATTTCCTGACACCCTCGATAGGCATCAAACTGTAAGCTTAAACCATACCAGAAAACATCCTCAAATCTAGTCTTGAAATGAACAAGCCGAAACGCGTGATCCAGGAGATAACTTGCAATTATCGATAGGCTGACGATAATTTCAATATTATGTGATAATGAAAATCGTGCATGTCATCTACTTTGACTGTTCAGTGACACATATGAGAATGTTGACTTCACTCACAATGGCACATGAAATTGATGGAAACTTCCATTTCCTCCACACTGCTATACAACGCTCGCTTTGGAAGATAGAAGTCTGCAAAACATCCGCTCACCTAAAATCCACGTGGAATAGACTATACTTAAGTAGTTTCAATAGATTTTGTCCAGTTAGCTATAAACGAGCATTGGTCAAAACTGTGTTTTATCTGGCCAGAAGAATGAGTATGCTTCACAGAAATACTGGAAGAAAAACTCCCAAATATTGTGAAAATTTTGAAAAATAATAATAGTATCCTCCGAAACTCACCAAAAGTGTGGAATATTTAAAAATCTGAAGTTTTTAGTGGGGATTCGTGACCAGTAGACTACAGCAGTTTGACGGTGAGGCAGTAATTCGTCGAAGAAGATATCACGAAGTGGTTGCGATATATCATGAATTGGCAGAAGTTAGAATTCATGGGCTATTGGATCGAGTAACAGTGGTTTAATTATCTACGCGCAAGCTCGCCTTGTAACCAGAATGTCCTAGGTTCGAACCCCGTCCAGTGTGTACTGATGAAGAGTCCCGAAATAGAACGAAACAGTTGTCCAGTACTCCCAGGTTTTCCAATGGCTCTCTAACTGATGGCAGCTTATGATGAAATACTTCAACCAATTAAAGGTGAACGA
The DNA here is from genome assembly GCA_944472155.2 of Trichobilharzia szidati. Classification (NCBI taxonomy): domain Eukaryota; kingdom Metazoa; phylum Platyhelminthes; class Trematoda; order Strigeidida; family Schistosomatidae; genus Trichobilharzia; species Trichobilharzia szidati. The sequence continues at coordinate 44,523,912 of OX235279.1, forward strand.
AACCACAGTAAATTAGAAACCAGTCTTCATCCAACTGGATTTCAGAGGCGATAATAATGGAGGAATAATTAACAGAAGCTTGAAACGTTGCTAGCCAGAAACTATCCTGCAGCTAAACTGGTTCCCGTTTTACGGACAACAAAATCTTTGGTCAAAAGAACCATACGTTGATAGAAACTCTTCCCATGTATCTTTGGGAGCAGTAACATTTGGAGAAGAGAAAGAAAAGGGATATATCTCAGATTCTCTGGACATGTACCACTCTCTCCCACCTAACCTATTGTCTTACTGCATTCAGGTGAATGCAACTCAGTGCAATGTCTAGAAAAAAGCTCAGTCGATGCACTCCTCCTCCTCTAAGGTGCTGGTAAAGATATTTAGATCACGCATTCACTACATTAAGTCTGAACATATTCCTCATTTTTTTCATACATATAAACCCACTTTTAGGCAGAATCCAACTGACTTCTGAGTGAGAAATCGAATAGGGTGACAGGGACATGCTAGACTGTAGAATAAAAGTAAAAAGAATGTTATGTTAGATACTAGCATTTATAGGAAATCGATAGACTTTAATTCATCCCACGCGGAATCAGTAGAGGAAGACAGGTTTAGTAAAATGTCTCTTTAATCACACCAGGAAACTAACTGGTAAATCAGAAGATTTACATCGTGAAATCAAACACATAAGGGAAATATTACTAACTACACGTCAGAATGTGTTCAGAAATACATGAAGAACCATATAAAATATAAGATCAGTAACGAAAACGACAAAAATAACGAAAATGATATAGACTTTAAAGCTTCTGTACCACTGCTGTATAAAGAAGGAACGTAAGAGAACCCACGTATGATTCTCAGTGAGGCTGGAATTATTCGGGGTGGTACTTAAACCGACCGACCAACTCTCTTAGAGGTAAACTTTGTTGGTTTAAGTACCCAGTGGATCCAATTAAATAAAATTGTACAATCCACCAAATACCATGTAATGACTGTGAATGAGGTCAGTTACATAAGCCACTTGAACTAGTAGACTGGGGTCAATTAGATTACTCGAAGACAAAATTTAGACAAAATCTAGAATGATTAGACCATGCTAAGTTAAATGACCTATAAGGAAGGTTAGCCTCTGTAGCACATGTAGTCACAAAATAGGATGCGCGTAGAACGGAGTGAGAGTAATAGGAAGTAATGCAGTTAGGTGGAGAGATAGAGACGTTAATCAATCAATGAAGCTTGTTTTATGGATTCAGCACCGGACATGTGCAGTCGAAATGACGCAATGTCTACACCGGGCAAACGGAAAGTGGTAACAATGTCAATATAACGTTCTTCAGAGTTGTTTCGTTTCATATTGTAAGATGACATTAATTTTGTCCGTTCTCTTTCCGTCGCCTGTTTTGACCGACATACACTAAAGACTGCTGGCTTGCATTTGCTTGTACATGGTAGGACGACTTCATTTGTAGCTTCAGAAGGTGGTTCTGCATTTTCTGATCATTTGGCAGCCTGCCTAAAACTTCGGCTGCCGAAACAAACCTCCATCAATATAGTTTGCATATTATTTCTCCTATTCACATTCTTTGAATCAAGTAAAATGCTACCTTAAATGGTATTGTTTAATATATTGGCGAGTATATAAAGTGTCGGCTACAACCTGGTCATCGACAAGTCCCTACTAAACAGGTGAAAAAGCATTATCCAGCTCAATGGATGACATTTTATCCCAATACATGAGATAACCGTTCATCAATGGTGTCCCTACTTCACAAGATTTATGTTTTATAATTGGTATTCGACAAAATGTCATCATGTATATCTCGAAGGAGATAGTGACGATATAATAACCTAACGGATATGTTCGCGTTTCAGGTGAGGTAGATAGGAGTGTGCCACACGATCTACTGTCAGTCAATTAATCATTTTTATTTGGAGGTCGTGGATGGAGAGGAAGTACTACATAATAAACTCTTTTGAAAATTCTGTACATTTTATAAAATTTGTTCAGAATGCAGCTCTTATTATTATTATCATATCGTCATTAGACTGCCTGCAACTCATTTTTCACTCATTACAAGAGTTGGCCTGATAATTAATGATAACACCAGAGTCTAGTCATCTGATGCTACAAGCCATTAGCTTAGCGCATTATTATCACATCAGCATTTTTATTGCAAATTTTATTTCTAGTTTGTTGTACAACTTAATTATATTTTCTCCAGGTCCCAGAATATTGAGTCAGTACTTATGAGGTAGTTGATTGAATTGTCCCATGAACATACCTTCCCATGCAAACCTGCAGGTGTTGTACTCTTCAATAATGCCATCCATCACTACACAATTATTTTGGAAACCAGATTCATGTACAAGAATCAATTAAATACTATTTGAATTAAGCACAAACAAATTAAGGGCATCGAAGCATCTAAACACTTGTTCGGTTCCTACACTCATAATTAATGCCTCATTTGGAGCCATTCGTGATGTGAAATTTATGCGTGATTTAATTTAGCTGCATGAGGTTTAATTAATTTCCACATTACTTTTTATCTGACTGTGGATTGTATGTAATGAATGTTCCAACTACCTTCACTTTGTCAGGAAATCAAGCAACGTAGTACTGATAAAATATCATATATATAATTTCTGTGTCTCTCGTGAAAGGTTTACTCTTTATTTGAATTGTTTATCATGCTTATAGGAAGTGTGTATTTCCATTTTCACCATAACGAGGGTCGAAATTTGTTGACTTTCCCAGTTGTGATGACGAAGAAACTGCTCTAAATTCACATTTCAAGTTTGTATTAAAAGTGAAAAACGTACACCGAATTAAACGTCTAGTTTTTGGATGATATGCGTGTCTTTACATATCTTTGAAGTATATTGCACAGCTTTATAATGCCACGAACCTTAGTCATTTTATGATTACCCAAGAGGAAAATAAACTACTTGGCTCTGCTCCACCTCTCTGTGCATTTATAAGTTTAGCTGATCCTGAGAAGAAAGCTATGTATTGAGTGAACAACTAGAAAGCTAGCTCAACAAACGCATCATTACTGAGCATCTTCCTTCCCTCATGGTCCTGTTCATAAAACGGGGATAAATAAAATCTATAAAAATTTTCAAAAGAATGGATACTGAACAAAGAGTACTCTTTTCGATAACTTCATCACCAAGCTCTACAGTTATATATACATTATGTTGAATGAATGAATTAGTGTTATGAACAACTTTAATGTTTAAATAACATCGAATCAATAATATTGATAGATTACAGCTGAATAGCATCAACATAAAATAAGTTGAATGTTAGAGGAATTAGAAAAGATAATATTACAAATTCATGAATTTATAGTCTCTACTGAAAGCCAGGGGAGTAGTAGGGGCTATACTTGCTTCTTTTGAACACAGAGCACTGGTTGTTTGAGGCGAATTGCAATAGCCTCTGCTGTTTGGAGCATGCGGTGCTTAAATGTTTTTGGCAATTTGTTACGCACCCGGTAGATTATAGAGAAGGATTCTTCTACGCTGGCTTTGTAACCAGTTTACACCAGATGGTCCAATATCGAACTGTTAATGGTTTTCACTACACCTTTACTTAGCCATAGTGGGAGATGTTCTCGAGCACGAAAAATCAAGTTCCTAGAGCAACGGCCAATATAACTCGCTCCACAAGCGCAGTTGAATTGGTAGATATAATTTGAAGTGGCTAGTCTAGGTACTTCGTGTTTCAGTAAAGGTAGCGCCATCGGTCGTGTAGAGAACAATACTTTTGGTTCGCCAGCATTAAAAGTTCTTTGAACTGATTTTCTTAATTTCCTCATAATTATCTCACTTGGTATATGGCCCTCGAATTGTAGTCGTATATAAAGTGGCTTCCTGTTTACAGATAGTGAGTAATCCTTTTCCGCTTTCTTTGTCACGTGTTTCTTGATAAATTTTTCGGGATAGCTATTTCCGATCAAAGTATCATATACAACGTCTCATTCATCTTCAATTACTTCTTCTGAGCATACAGCTCTAACTCTGTGGCTGAGGGTCTTCACTAAATTTCTTTTGTACTTGATAGGAACAAAGCTGTGAAAATGTGTATATTGTCCTGTCCAAGCACTTTTTCTATGCAAAATTCTTTTTATGCCACCATCTGGTTTTCTTGTAAGTAGGACATCCATGAAGGCAATTCTGTCTTGGGATTCCTCTTCACATTGAATTCAGTAATTATTGTACTCCTATCAGAACCATTATCACAAAGAATGAAGGTATCATCCATATATCATCTAACTGATAGTAGTGGTCAACAAGTGGACAGAAGAAGTATCTTCCAAGGTCACCTGTCACATTTTCCACTGATCCTTTCTAAAGAAGTTCAAACCCTCCTTCAAAATATAGCCGAAGCTATGGGAGTTCTAGAGAACGGTGCTAGTACCTTTGCATACAAAGGAAGTTTGTTCTACCCTTGTCTCTCCCTTGATTCGCCTAGTTAAATTATAATTAAAAATTTCAACCCAACCTTTCTTATTCTCCGTATCCTTCGAAATTTTATGATATTTATTTAAATTCTGATTATCTGTCTACTTCACATTTAGTATTATGTAAATTTTGAAATTTGGCCTAATTATTTATTTACTTATTGAATGGTCAACATATGCACATACATATTGCTAGCTTCGTTATTCTTATCCCCACCTGCATAAAACTTATTATCACTCTTTTTGCCATTATTATAATCGTCGTTATTACTGATGTTCAAAGCACTTAACACTTACTATTATTATTATTTCACATACAAACTTATTTATTTTATTTTTTTATTATTTTAAATTACAGCTTGATACCACACTGTATTTTCAGTACAAGTATGGAATTTTCAGCATGGATATCGGTAGACCAAATTTTGCAGGCCGACCATAGATATCGGGTGTGCGTCGGCAGGGGATCGAACCCCGGACCATGTGCATGGTCGGTTAGAGTCCTAACCACTGTGCCACCGTCATTAGTTAGATTTTGTTTTATACATAGAGTAATGTAAATGACAGTAAAGACTGAAGAGGATTTAATTGAAAACCGCAATTTAGTTCGCTTATATGTCTTGTTTATGCACCAAGTCTAACTTATAATTGCTAAAATATTTTGTTTTGAAATGTATATTACAGATGTTTTTGGAAAATGCCTACATAATAGTTGTTTACAATGGTGAAGAGACTGATGAACATATGTGCTATTCTAGAGTTCCATCTGTCATGCATTAAACAAAGAATATTCCTTTCAATCAATGCCCATTTTCATTTTATTGCAATTATAAAATATTATATTCTTATCGTTTCATTAATAACCGATTATGCGGTGGATACATTTTACGTAGAATAACAACAGATAAGTCACATGACGCCAGAATACAAAGTATTTCCGTGATAGACGTGTTGAGCTAAATGCAATCTCAAAACATTGTGCCTAGTCATAATAGATTCAGACAATATGGGGAAATGAAAACTGACAAGTCAGTTTGATGTTGTAAAAGTTGTCGAGTAAGTGGTTAGTACAAACGAGAATGCAATAAAAATGAAACAGTAAGACTGTGGTGGAAAGTTCACCATAAACTAACCACTAAGTGAAGTGAAACAGGTGGAGGCATATATATATACTGACAAAAAAGATAATTTCACCGCTGAAAGTAAGCCCGAATAGTATAAAGGGGAAATTCGATAGTGTTGCAGGAAAGATGTAGTGAAGTGTATAAGTTAGGAAACATTGTGGCTAAAGCTTTGAGGACGGAGATAAAGGCGAACCAAAAAAATAACAAACTTAGAAAAAGGAAGAGGTAAACTTGGAGGAGAAGAAAATGTTTAATCCGAGCATGGGAATGGTAAGAACAACAACTGAAGTTCTGTTTTTTAGCCGATGTTATCACATTAGTTTTAGATATATGCAGAAGATATACGAGAACTGTTTGCATGGTGGTAACTTCTGAATGTTGTATATAACCTTAAAGGCTGCGTGAGAGCCAATCTGGTGTCATGTGTCCACCAAATGTGATGAAATTGAATCTTTTATAATTTTGAATTCTCCCTTACTGAGTGAACTAATCTGGTTGGTGTTCACGAACCTGTAAACAAACCTGCCGAATCGTACCCCATAAATAACTTGAAACAAAGGATGATTTGAAGTGGCATATTCATAAATGAGAGCACAGTGTAGTTAAAACATCTTTCGGTAACGGAGGGGCAGGAACACTGGACGGACACCGACATAACGTCTCCCTTGAGTCGATTCCAGGGTTTGATGACTCGATGTGATAACCAATAATCCACAGCAGTGTAGTTTCGTTTTGCTTTTCGAACTTTCCTGCTACGTCCTGTAAGGTGTTCCGGCTACCTGGTGAGAACAGGGAAAAGAGAGAATAGATCAGGACCGTAGTGATTATTTAAAACATTTTAAACACTGTAGGTAAATTTCCTCTCTGTCTACGGTATGACAGGGAGAAGAGGTATAAACTGTCTAGTCTCTCCTTGTATAATAAATTAGTCATGCCAAGAATCATACGTGTTGCCTTCCTTTGAATCCTTTCTAGAATTGTGGGTCCCCCTTAAGACAACGTCTTGCTGCCTGGATACAGTTTCCCAGTCTTGGTTTCACCGAAAAGATATATATATATATACGTATATGACGATTCCAGTAAAGGCTCTACGAATTGCCCATAAAGATCTGATGTTACGTGCTGCCACAGCGCGACAATCTTCTGTAGTTTTTAAGTCGTGGCTTACTGTGACACCTAAATCCAAATGCATCTGAACTGATGGGAGCGCTATTCTCACTGGTTCGTAGGAGCTGACGCTTGCTTGTTTAATGTGCCTGGTTACACATTTCGCTACATTTATCTGGAGCATCGATTGTTTGGACCAATCTAATAATTTGTTGAGGTCTCCATGCAACATGATCGTATGACTGTCGCCCTTCATTTTTCTCCCGATTTTTAGGTCATCTAAGTATATGACTATTGGGGAGTCGGTAAGCACATATAACTCACTGACACAAATAAATCAGGGGGCCTAAATGTAATGCCTTGTCTTACTCCACTATGTACTGTTGTCCAGGGTGAGGAGAATTTTCATCCTGACTCTCTCTCTCTGTCGCTTACCTATTAGGAATTCCCTAATCCAGTTTGGTAAACAGCCTGTGAGTGCAGGACTTTCCAATTTCTTGAGCAGTCTTTTGTGAGGCAGTTTATCGAAGACTTTGCTGATGTCTATGAAGATGATGCCAACGGCCTATTGTTGTCCCTCGACTATACCCAGCCAGCTTTCTCTTGTCTCTTGAGAAGTTTTGACAGGCAATGAGAGATTTCCTCGGAAGCTATGCTGTTCTCTGAACAAAAAGCCATTTGGTCTTCCAGATATGCCATGATAGCTTTTTTGGTGATTCTTTACATTATCTACATTGAGGTGCTGATGATGCATGCATGATGATGATGTAGTTCGAAAGTCGGGCATTGTCTTGATCCTCCTTTTTGGGGAGATGGATTACTAATGGGGTCTTCTCAGTCATGCAGTAACACTTAATCAAGGAGAGAAGATGACTTCAATATCGCAGTCAGTGAGTTGGTACGCCATATAAGCTGATAGCTCCTTGAGAAGGCTGGAATGGAACTGAATAGGTCTCATCGACTTCCCGGCAGCTATTTTTTTACAGAGTTGAATACGATGTTTTCATCAACATCAACGGAGTCTATCCTGTATATTCCACTCGTGCGGCAAGAGCTGGTGATATCGGCAGTGATGAGTCCTGGATAAAGACTTTGGAGAAGTAGTCTGCCATTACTTCTGCTTTTTCTTAGTCCTGTTAGATTCTGTCGTCTATTTCTGATGTATAGTTTTCCTATGTAGTGGTGAAAGCTGTAGCTGATTGGACTGCAATAGCGACACGGTTATAACATAAAAAACATATTTCAAAGTGTTAGTTCAAAGCCTGTTATAAGACAAATAAACAAACAAGACGTGGGCATAATATTTCTTATAAAAACCCACTTGGAACAATGTATTTTCGATGTGTTCTAATTGATTTTCTCTAGGGAGTCATCGGTGCATATCCTTTTTGCTCGAGTATAATGGATGTAAATTAAAGTGTAAAGCCTGAAGAAGGAGAAGATCTAATTGAAAACAACATTATTGTTCGCTTAAATGTCTTGTTGTAATGACTAATATTGGGAATACTTAAAGAATTGAAGTTTACAATTCAACCAATCGAATTTTGACTACAAAACAACCAATGACAAAACAGCTCTTTTGATTATGTCACAGTGAATCCACTGAACAGAACAGTTACTGAAAATTAGAAATTCCATGATCATATTAAAACAATCAAAAACAGCTTCTTGCCACTGAAAATGACAACATATTCACCAAAATTTCATCCTTGATCACTTGTCAACTGTGAGTGAATAAACATTTACTCTTCTTATCATGGATGCCAATCTCACTTATACTGATCCCCTTAGAAATCATTCCTTGATCCCGCTGATCCACTATTCTGGTTCATATAAAATCGTCGGTACAGTCTCGTTAGGAATTATTCTCACTGTCGGTTTCATTGGAAATATTCTTGTCATGTTGGTGTTGACGTTATCGCCTAAGCTGCATACACCAACCAACTGTTATCTAGTCTCCTTATCCGCCAGTGATCTCCTCGTGCTCATGACAAGCACCACACTCATGCTACAAGAATTCTACCAGCCATACAATCACTGGACATTGGGGAATTTCGCCTGTCAACTGAGTGTCTGCTTACAATATTTGAGTGTGGATGCATCAGCGCTGTCCATCTGTGCATTCTCTGTTGAACGATGGGTCGGAATATGCTATCCAATGCGTGCACATTATATGTGTACGATTAAAAGAGCAATAAAAATCATCGCCGGGATTTGGATATTCACGTTGATTTACAATCTGCCCTGGATATTTATGAGCACAACAATCAGACAACACTCTGAGTATGGTACATATGAGAAGTGCACATTTGCATTTAAACGAACCGCTTACAAGGCTATTTATATGTTTGATTTAATCCTATTCTATGTGATCCCATTATTGATTACTGCTGTCATGTATTGTCAAATCAGTTGGCGTTTATTTCGTACAGACGACATAAAAGGCAGTATATCTTCAGTGGTCGGACGACAACAGATAAACATAAATAGAAGAACAGTAGCATCGGGGAATCCACAACATTCTTATGCTACTAATGCTACTACTACTGCTATCATGAATGAATCACAACAGAATTTAAAATTACGCAAAGTGATTAACAGGGTCAGAGCGAGAAGACAGGTGAGTTTTCTGATGGTTTGAATCACATTTTGATGTGTTACAGCAAGTTTATGCATAGATGAAATTGTAGGTCTACTAGATTCCTTCTTTTATTCATATTAACGTTCTGTCAGGTTGAGTTTTTAGTCTAAGCTTCCTTCCAAGATATACGAATTTCCATTTCCAAGTGTTGGCTTGCAGGGATTTGATTAGTCACAGAATTAATGGTGAGCTGGCATAAGTTATAGAACCATTGGAAAACCATCTGAGAGTACTCGTCAGCCACTTCGCACTAGTTTCGGACTGTTCACTACTATGGTTCCAACCAAGAGCCTGCCGGTTACGAGGTGAGTTCTTAGATCACTCAGCTACTGAGACCTAACCGAATGGTCAGTGAATTCCAGCATCTGCCAATTCCGATCACTGGGTTGTAACTCCTGTGTTAGGTGCGTACTCTGAAGAGTTCCAGACTAGGACGAGACAGCTGTCCGGTACTCCCAGCTGGTTTTTCAATGGTTCTCTAACTGGTGTCAACTCCTGATCAACCCCGTAATATTCGTTTTCTCTAAATTCTAGCTGGAGACATTGCTTCTTTATGCACTTTTAAATATTTGACATAGAGATTATAAGAAAGATGGTTGCAGTGAAGAAGAAAACTTTTTTATTTTCAACGAAGTTACCACCAACTAGCCAGATTGTACATTCGCATAATTATAATGGCTAATCGAGTGAAAAAGTTCCAGAACTCTCCATGTCCGGTCGGTTTAGGATGAAATTGATAAAATTACAAAATGTAATAAACAGAAAGATCGGATAAAAACAAGCATAGTAAGATCATAATTAATAATAATAGCTTTATTCCAAATTACTGAGAAGATTGACTTTTTCTGCAATTAGGAATTAAAAGTGTGGGTATAATAAAATAGGCAGGAAGTTCGAATGAAAAACCGTCAAAATAACAAAAATAAACAGGAAGATTGGATTAGAAAGGTAGTAGGATAATCACTGGTGTGATAGGACCGACTTTGTATGATGGCCGTGGTGTAGGGAACACGGTTGGATGGACGTATTCCTTTCGAATACTTTTGGCTCACAAGTGCCGCCCTCAACTATTCCCAGCTAGATGCCTTTATTTCATTGCATGGAGGATTTCATTAAGAGCTGACATCAATTAGAGAACCCCTGGAAAACCTGGGAGTACTGGATAGCTGTTTCGTCCCGGTTTGGGACTCTTCAGCAGTACGCTATTTGGTTTAGTGGTTTTCATTGTAATTTTGACCTTCAATATATTGTTTTAACTTCACCTAAGTGTATTTCTATTTCTCACCTCTTAAATCTTTATTAATTTCATATTTATTCCGTGTGTGATCAGATTGTTCGAAATGTGTTGCACACAAATACATTGCACAATTCAGACAAACTATGTCTTCTTATTGTCTTATCTCAATTTTATTATTGTACAAACAATTATTCGTCACATTAGTTGTGATCCCACTAGATTCTTTATCCAAACAACCTGCCTATTTTGTAATTTTTACACTTCTACCCCCTAACTGCACAATATGTCAATTTTCTCAATAGTTATAATGCTACTTTGTTTGAGTTTTAACCGTCTTCCCTGTTTATTCTGGCATTTTAATTCCTAATTGTAATTTTATTAATTTAACCCTTGACTGGAAATTATTCTGGAACTTTCCCACCCATTTCTTATAAATACACGAATGTAACAGCCTAGTTGATGACTTCGTCGAAAAGAAAATCTTCTTGGATGCAACTGTCTTTTTATTATGAACAACCACCCATGAAAATGTTTCTCTAGCACCTGAATTTGACAGATACTGAGTAAAATTATGAAGAATTCAAGTTTAGAGTCTATTTTTATTCGCTAGGATTCCTACTCTAGCATGTGGCTTCGACAGTATACCTCAAATATTCCCCATAGAATAGCATCTCCTCCATGTCACACTTGGACCATCCCCATTCCAGTTTCAACTGAGTAACTGCCTGGAGTGCAATGCCGTGTGACAGTTTCCTCAGGGTGTGACTTACCCGCCTTCATACCCCTCAACATATTTGTTGAGCAACAAATTCTTGATTGGTTCCTTCCCATAGTTTCTTGTCACTATTTCTGTCTAGCCAGTCATGTGAGGAAAATTGGAAGCCTGTTGAAAGTGATTACCGTGACCCGCACGCCAAGCTTGTGACCAATACAGAAGAAGTCGACTGAATGATATTGGTGTTGACGAATTCCAATTTCGTTCTTTAAGCCGAGTGCGGTAGATTTCCAAACAAACAGTTAGTTATCTAAAGAGCTGCACACAGGTTAAGCGTATTCTTGTGTACTTCTCTACAGGTAAGGAAAATCCCACCTACTCTATTTGTTAATAATTCATTCATTTTATGGTGGAAATTCTGACGAAATAAGTCACACCATTCACTAAATATGTTGAGGTTGTACATATGTCAAGAAACGCTTTACCAACACACACACACACAATCAAGGTTATTTTTAATATAATTTATTCAGAACAGAAATAGTCAGATCGAACAATTGTTTACGATAAATTCTACTTCAGGCTCTACAATTATAAATCCTACAAACACTAAAATAAGGCCAATAAATCCTCTACAAACATTAGAACTGTAGATTCATATCGTAGTTCTTTTCTTTTCTTCCACTGACAAACGTTCATGTCTGACCTTTTACGACTTCATGATCTTTCTTATGATTCCTATTACCTAAGGTTTATGCAGTGCATTTTTCTAACTTGTTACTCCATTTTTATACAACGCTGTTCATCCCACTTCACTACATTCATTATTATTTGATATTTGATAATTGTTCACAAGTAGTACTTTTCACTTGACACCACATCATCGTTATTACTTCACCATCAGTATTATTGCTGTCATTCTTCACCCTTGAACTTACGTCTAGTTTACCTTATTTTTGGTTTACTTTTCCTGTAGCACTTATATTGTTTCTCTCTTACACCACTGATTACACCCACCATTGAAAGCAGAGTGGATGTTCAGATGAGACGAAATGCCTCTACCTTAATAACTGCTTATAAGGATTGAATTAAAATGCCTATCAATAAAAGTTTTGGAAGCTGTTTGAAATCCTTTTCGTGACACTCAGTGCAAGTTTCTGACCTGTATAGAAACACTAACTAACTGACTTCACATTTGTGTTGAATAGAATCCCGATCTTGTTCGTTGTGCTGAGACGGAGTGCAGAAGATTTCCCAACTGGTTTTAGGGTTGATGAAGACCTTTCTTGACTTTCCGATTCTGACTTTGACATCTTCATCCGTTATTTCTTAGATAAGTGAAGGAAGTATTCTCTTTCAAGTTCCTCCCATTGCTTGTTGTTGGTGCTCTTGGCTCGTCGGATGGTTACCTTAATCACCTCCGTCCTGTCTTCGCTTCTTCTTCAGCTAGTTTGTTGCTTTTCACCTGTAAGTCTTCCAAGTTATGTGGCATCAAACATAAATCATCCACGCGCGAAATCCAGATCTTTTAGAGGCTTTTTATATCTGTCAAACGAATTACTGTCTTTCTGCTCCCTATGCATGGTGTGCCGCATAATCCAGTCCACCACAATTTGGAATATCATCGTTGGTGATAATGGGCTCGCAGCCTTGTCTTACTCCTGTATTCACTTCGAATGCCTCGCTGAGTTTTCCGTTGTGGATCTCCTAACACGCGCCACTGCCATACAGCTCTTGTTCAGTGAGGTCAATAAGCATTTAGGCACTGTACTTCATACTGTTGAAGCAGTTCCTAAATTACTTATTGGTCAATGTTGTCTGTCGAAGGCCCCTTTCGAAGTTGATGAAGATGAGGTACAAGTTTGACTGCCATTCATCGTTGACAATACAAACAGTTGCAATTTGGTCAACACATTATTCGCCTTTCCTGAATCCAGTTTGTTCCGATGGGGCAGAGTTCTGTATACAGCGCATCTGTTTTTCTCTCCAGAATGATGCGACTCAGTATTTTACTTGACGTGCACAAGAGCATGATTCCGCGCCAGTTCTTTCACAGGCCTAAGTCATCCTTCATTGGCAGTTTGATGAGGTAGCCCTTCTTCCAATCAGTAGGCACCTTTCCTTCTTTCCAGACCTTCTGCAGTAATGGCGTGAGAACATCTGCCGTAATCTCTGGGGTCGTCCTCAGTACTTCAAGGGTAATGCCGTCTGGCCCAGCTGCCTTCCTGACGGGCGTTCAGTAGCTTGACCACATTCAGGATTTCTGCTTTCGTTGGAGGATTGGTGTCCACTGGCAGGCACTTGTGTGCGTGCTGTTGTTGGTGGTGTAATTCTGGGAGAGTTGCAGGTGATGGTTGATTCAAGAGTCCTTTAAAGTGATCGGCCCGTTATTTTATTTGTTTATCCATCTTTGTAATCGGGTTCCCTTCAATATCTTTTATTGCTTTCATCATCTGGGTTGATCTCTTCCCGAATGGAGACGTGGTTATCTGATTTAATATCCCGAGGTCTCTTCTACATGCGGCGTGCCTATCTGTTCTGCTTCAGTAGCTAGTGTGTCTCAGAATTGTACATTGTCTTTCCTCGCACTTTTCTCCGCTTTTATATTCCGTTTTCAATCTTTGCATTGCGCCAACTTATCTTTCACCGTCCTCCTCTCCTCTCTTATTTTACCTTTCAGATAGGTGTCCGTTGAGAGCTATTCCTTCTTTTGTTTCTTCTTTCTTCCCAGAACAGTTGTACACTTTTCCTTGAACATTACCTTCAGAGAGTTTCAGTGTTCTTCCGCGCAGGTTTCCTCAGTGATACCACGTAGTGTACCACACTTTGCTCTGATCTGATCCGTAGTGAAGCCATTCCTTGTAGTTTTGTCCTTCAGTTTCTGAATACTGAACTTGAATTATGGCCTATGCCCATTTGTTTTGAGGAAATGCAGCTTCACCTTGAGGTTTCCTTGAACAAGATGACGGTCTAAGTCCCTATCTGCTTCTCTTCTCGAATTTGTGTTCAGCAGGCTGAGTCTCAGCTTCCTTGAGCAACACTGACATGACGACTATTTGGTCTGTGGTCCATGTTGCTTTGTGTATATCCTTGTGTTTGTACACGCTCCCTCGAATCACCAAATCATTGAAGGTGCAGATGCCTGCCAATAGTTCACTATTCTTCTAGAGCCTATCTACCCATGATGAGGTCTCTTCCTGTACCATCTGCTCCCCCTTCCACTGGCATTCATATCGCCCATACGGATTTCGATGTCACCATTTTGGATGTCGTCCATTACTTTTTCGTTGTCTGTAAAACTTTTACTTCTTCTCTAGTGCGGCGTTGTTTGTAGCACTGTGATTAGCACTGGATAATTGTAATGTTCCTTCCTTCTGAGTTGAATCATGCTGTCATGGTCCTAAATGAAACTGGTTCCACTGCATTAAGACTTTGTTTTCCACTGGTTACAACATGATGGCAACTCACTGCCTCAGTGTGCTCATGGCTATCATCCAAATGGGTGACCGGAGTAGAATACTGATTCTGTAGTTGACAAATCCCATAGTCCACATCCATTCCACATGCTTTCACACATTCCGAACACTTCTGCACTATATCTTCTCATTTCTTTGGCTACCCTGTCATCCTTCCCAGCTGCTTATATGGTGTGCACATTCCTCGTTCTCATTCTTTATCTTGCTTTCATTGAAAAGAGACACATCATCAGTCTGACTTTCTCAACGTCTTTCACCAGCCCGCAAAATAATGACTCAGTCATTTCAGTGAAGAATAAGTTTGATTTTTGATTTTTATGCATACTTAATATATGTCTCGTACGATGAGGCATCTCTAGCAGTTTGATAGGTTTCGTGGTGTAAGGACGCCAGTCTGACAAAAAAGCTCCCTCTTTCCCTGGCTTGTGACTGGATAGAAATCTAAGCCAGGTCATAATAACCGATAGAAATCGTAAACACTTGTTTCCAGTGAATTCATGATTCTACAGTCAATGAAAGTGGTATGTTTGTTTTCATCAATTAGTACTATGTCAAATACGACGTGATAAACAACAAGAATTCTTATACAGTAACGTTGAAGCGCGAATGTAATCCATGACAGGAAGACAAGAATACACAAACATTGGTGTTTCTTGACTTTCGATCTGTTTCTGTAAACATCTCTGATTACCTCTCCCCCCACTGTAATCAACAACATTAGCTGAAAACAACTTCTACCACAGACATATAAAAATATATGCATACATATAAGTGTATTATAAGGAGAGAGATTATTAATCTGTCAGATGTTACTTGACATCGCAGTTAATAAGGCAATGCAACACAATATTATCACTGAGATGTTGTTTCTCCTCATTCACAGACTTGAAATTGTAAACACATACAGAGAACTGAATCAACAATATAATAAATTGAAATTTGTGATATTTTGTGATTCACTTAATTGCCTTCAAATCAGTGGGGGTTCGTGTGTCTTCAAGCGAGTCATTGAAGATTGGCGAAAACGAACTGGTTGTTATAAGACAATAAATGTGAGTTAATTTCCACTGTACATTATAAATATTCATTTGGGTTCCGAGGGTAACATACAGCTTCAACAGAATGTCTTCAGTTCATTCTATTTTCAAATGTTGTTTTTAGTTGACTTTTTCCACGATTGTTGCGATAATCTCTTATTTCCTTCCTGCCACATGATCTCCTCCAAATTACCCTCAAACCAACTGTGCCCTACTCTTCGTTTGCCAAATCGGTTCCATGACAGCATTGGTACGATAGGCAGTGTAGCTCAACCGTCTCATCAGAGTCGGTTTGATCCCCACAAACACAAAATCTTCGGAGACTTGTATTTTTAAAATTTAAATTTCGTATGACTTATCCCATTAGTAAACTTGAAAAGAAAACAACAATGACAATTTTTACCAGGATGATTAGAGTTCATTTTTGATTTTTTCTTGTATCCTTCTCAACTGGTTATACACTGGTCAATGAAAAAATATAAATTATAACATAGGAGATTTAAACATATCTATTTTAACACGAAAACAAGGAGTAAGTGATGCTAACCACAAGTAATATCATTCCGTATTGATGTAAGTTGGGCGGCCTGATTAAAACTTGGTCTATCGAAATAAACTGCCATCAGTACAGTTAGCATATCATTTCTCTGATTCGCTTTGTTTAAAACTAGTTAAATATTACCACTGATGGTATTATTGTTTGCTCTAGCAAGTATTTAAAACATTTACATCCTGCTTATCAGCAAGTTCCCACTAAGCATGAGGAAATGCAATACCCAGCTGGATGGATGGCAGCTTATCTCAATACACTATGAGATGACCGTGCATCAGTCGTGTCCCTCCCACACAAAATGAACTCCTGAAATTTTTATCATTCTCACTCAACAAAATGCCATCGTTTGTTTATCGAAGGGCAAGCACAAAGTTTAACGAAAAACAGTCTATCAGTTTGATAGCTCACGTGACTATACAAAATATGTTCCTATAAAATATTAAAAAAAATGAGATAAAATGACTGACGTTCAAATGAAATAATAAAATTTTCTACCCAGAATGAAAGACATGGGAAAGTACATAACTTAAAAAACTTATATAAGTTGGTTCTGTAAACATTATAATCGCTAAAGTACTGAAAGATCCACCACGTACGTAGACTTGATTCTAGCCATTTGATGACTATCAGTTCAGTAAAATGTAGCAAGCTGAGTTTCTTTTCCTTGTGTTGATTATTTCGAATACCTTCAGATTGTGTGCAATACAACCAGTGTCCAGTAGATAGCGTGACATACTACTGTTTAATGCCTATGAGCCCTTCGCTGTCAGGTGCTTTCGTAAGTGTGTAAAAATGCAGACAATAACCATATTCTTACAATGTGGGTGGTTGTGTGTTCCGTTTGACACATACACCAAAAACTGTAAAGCCATGAGGTGACAGTTTTTCCACTTTTCAATGTCTTAAACAATAGTGAATAAATATTTAAATTGTGGAAAATACCCATCAGAATCTGTCAAAGAGAAAAGAACATGCAGTTCATCAAAATGATATATTTCCGGCGATTTCATTCTCAAAAGCAGCTGTGCAATGGTATTTAAATACCTAAATTTACAAGTTGATCACGGATTGATATCAGTTAGAGAACTATTGAAAACGAGCGAGTACTTTACAGCTGTTTCATTCCAGTTTGGGGATCATCGCGAATTGAAAAAATGTTTGAATAAGAGGTAAAAGTATAACGAATAACAATAATTGTAGCAATAGGCAAAGCAATTGAACCAAAAGGGATCAGTGGAAAAAACACTCTTGGAGAGAAGAAGAAAAAACTTCAATCCAAGTCTGGCCTTTTCTTGGAACAGGCGATGAACTTGTTCTATTTGGATACTAAGTCCCGGTTCAGTAGATATTGTTACAACAGCTTCAGCTATATGTAGGAGACGTAAGAGCAGTGTACGCGATTAGAACTCCGGAATTCAGTATATAACTCCGAAGGATATACTGGTGTGGATGCAATGTTCAGCACTGACCAAGTGTGACGCATTTGATTTCCCCTTTCTGAATCAAGCTGGTAAATGTTCTCAAAACTATAGACGAAACTGCCTAGTTGTACGCCTCATATTAATTGAACAGCAGGAACAGTTGAAATGGAATATATGCATAAAGAAGAGCTAATGTTAAGTAGGACAGATGTGCAGTGAAGAAAGCTTTCTTTATTGCTGTCATTAAACGTTGTCATATAATCTCAGCAAGCGTATATCCCATATGAATTTTAGACGTAAAATAAACGCTTCTTCACCATCGTTACCAATTTCTGCTTGCGAAAACTGTAACCTATTTTGGCTTTATTGAACTCCTCTGGATATCCGTTATCGCGTAGAATATCTCGAATGACCTGGAGTTCCTTCTCCATACAATCTTTGGAGCAGATCGACCTCACTCTAAATCCCAAGCACCTGGTTAGATTACGTTTGGGTACGAAGCCTTGTCACAGTAGGCACCCACCGGGACTCGAAACCAGGACTTGTTGGTTAGAAGGCTATCAAACAATATCCTTACAAAATCAATACTTGGATAATTGATCTGATGCTCAGTAGCGACTGGTCCTCTTTAGGTAGGCGTTTACCTGGGTTCTAATGGAAAGCCGTGAAATGTAGGGTGCAGCAGGTTGAGGTGAGGCAGTAAGTCATCGAAGAAGACATTCCAAAGTGGTTGCATTATGGAGTGAATTGGCAGAAGTTGGAATTCATGGGCCTTTGGATCATGTCCCAGTGGCTTAACGGTCTATGAGCTCGCCTTGTAACCAAGAGGTCCTGGGTTCGAACCCTGTAGGTGATTGCATACTGATGAAGAGTCCCAAAATAGGACCAAACAGCTGTCCAGGACTCCCAGGTTTTCCACTGGTTCTCTAACCGATATCAGCTCATATATACAATTATTGTTAAATTCAACAGAATAACGATGAGCGAGCTTATATGAGGAAATACTTTGCAACTTGATATGAAAATTCGAGAGTGAATATAGATTACAAGGGGATTAAAAATAAAATTAAATAGGATTAGAGAATAGCTGTTTTAATGAGCGTAGGTGTGAATGGGATGAGCATGGAAACAAACTGAAATGATACTTCTTATAAATGGAGAGGGAAAAGATGAAGGGAATGAGAAACGAAAGCTGTTGATTATTAATAGTTTACTAATTGTGTAATGGCAGAAGACAAAGACCAGGCAACAGATTGTTTATTGAGAAAATCAAGAGATATTTATAGATTTTTATGTACATTATTGTCAGCGGAGAAGCAACACCTTCTGATTGGCTGTTTTCTTGCTGAAGATTAATCTGTTGTCGCTTGTGTCTGTTCCTCAGAAAGTTAAGTTATATCTGCGATTCGTTTTTGCACATGTTAAGTCTGCTGTGATTAGCTGGTGAGATCCTCAGGGTTAAGCTTTGTTATTGTTTTTTCTCATGACTCCGATTTGGGACGTAAACATTGACAAAAATTGATGTCTACACTTTTGGTTTGCAAGCATCTCTCACCACGATAGTACTTTTAAGTTAAACTGTCATTAGCATCACCTCAACATCATTTTTATTGCTGTCATTTGTCATCATTGAACTTACGTCTAATCTACTCCATTTGTTAGTGGGTTTTTTTCAATATTCATATGTTCATGTTCATATTGTCTTTCTCATGGCACTGATTACACTCACCCTCGAAACCTGTACTTTTGTTGACTATATATACATACTCACACACATCACTGAATGATTTCATCTCATTTTATCTCATACTCTCATTGACCATGCATATTCTAAGCGATAATTTTACAAAAATCCACAATACAGGTTCTGATATGATTCTGGTTAGTCTTTACTGGCTGGCTATTTATTGTATGCTAAACAAGTAATGGATTTAAAATTGTCGAACCTGATGAAGGAAGAACTTACTGAAACCACAATTGTTCGCTCTAACTGTGTTTGTTCTGAAAAACAGTTCACCTTATAGGATAGGTTTATTCTTAAATTCGTATCCTTTTTGTCCGTAGGGTTAAACAGAGAATTCATTCACGTAATATAAGCTTCCATGAAGAAGAAAACCCATAGTATGTCCTGTGTATTAGTATATTTAATAGGCATGAAGTAATTGTGTCACAACTTTTTTTCCATTCCTTTATATTCCCAGTGGAACATTGGACTTTAAGCTAGAAGCTTGAAGTTTCTGTAGCAGTGGTGATTATTTTTACAGGATGGGGTTGCTAGCCTCATGCTCAACCTTCCCTCTTGACCAGTCTTGCTACTGGTTTAGCGAGGTAAAGGAGTGCGTCGGTGGCCAGGGATTGAATGCGGACCACATGTGTGGTGGGCGAGCATTCTACCGCTGTGCCACAGACTCACTGTGTTACAACTATTTACCATAAATAATGGGATCTTCAGAATAGGTTAAATAAGGAGGAGAGAAAACAAATCTATCAACGAGGTTGTGAAGCAGCTACATCCACTGTGTTAGGTGGCTAGGGCATGTGTTACGCATCCATACATCCCTAGCAAGCAATCCATTCATCCATCCATCCACTGCCTTCATCGACTGACAGGCAATGTTGGCTTAGCAGCTCATATAGGAATAATGAATGGATCAGGTCGAAAAGAGCTATCCAGCTAACTAACTAGGACGAGGTGGTCATGGCGGTCAAACGAAAACATGACTGGCTTCATCAATCGGTCAATGAAATCCATGACAACAGTCAGTTAGTTTAAGCTGGTCAGCCAGCCAGCCAGGCAGCCGGCCGGCCGGATGCGTAGGGAGATGCTGACCGGCTTCCTGACTGACTGACTGGTTGGTTGATTAGAGTCCTCAGGATGGGTGGTAGGGACAAATGAAGGATGGAGACAATTGGTGGTGATATGACCAGCTTGAAATAATCGTTCTCAAGGACGGCGAAGATGCATTCACTAACTGTGATTGGTCATATCTCCTATAAAACTCTATAGTTCTTCCATGTGACTATTCTTTTCCTCTCACTTTTCTGTTTTTGTCTGTCTCTATTTTGAATCTCTCTTTACTCTCTTCTCTTGCTTTGTGTGCTACATAGACGTGGAGAGGGGCAACTCGAACTGCTGCACATCTGCGCAAATTTCTATGTTGAATCTAGTCAGTCCTTAAGTCAGTGGTGGAATGCATCCTCCATCACAATGTCTGAATTCCGTTGTTATACTAAGAACAGCTTTTACAAATCGAAGTAGAGTGGTCTACTTAAATTATTCACTTTATGAGCCACTAGATATCATCTTTGAACAAACAGTGAAAAAATGAATATATTACAAAGATCCTACATAAACATGGGTCAACAGACACTACAAAGTTGCTCTTCCTGAAATAACAGCTTTTTGGAGGCACTATCATCAAAATCGTCCACCTGAGCTACAAATCTTTCTTAGTTAAGTTTCAATGTAGCGTTTGGCCTTAAAACAGAATACGCCAAGCAGCAGAATGTTTTCGTGCCTGCTCACAACTCACAGACAGCAGTAATGAGTGCAGGAAATAGCTGAAAACTGTCTAGTTTCAATTTCTTATTCATTACAAGTTTACAAGTTTCAGTGTTTTTCCAAAGAGCCAGTTGAGCGCTGAGCAGTTTGTAAAGCATACAGTAATGTTCATTGCGCCTGGCTTAGTATGAATTGATAAAAGGGTATATTCATAATTTGCAGCAGTGCACATCCCATCAATGCAGAAGTTATTTGTAGGAAATCATCTAATCAAGCTCCGCTACTCTAACATGTACTTTGTAGTTTTAGTAGATTAAATGTTTAAACGTGCTATTACATACTACTGTGACTTCTTCAATGAGAACTCGATTTAAAAGCAGATAGTTCATTTGATTCACTTGGAATTTCCAGGTGACTGGCTGAACTGAAGTGCTTGGTATCAGGTTGACTTATCGTCTACTTGTGCAGATAATTCAACGATGTCTGATCATTTAACTTGAAGTGGATTGGTGGATGGTGACTGACTAGCAGGGGAATCCATTTAATTTTCAGACATCGTCGAAGCATCTTCACAAGCACCCGAGATATCAACCTGAGTGAGGCCGACCACTTCAGTCCAACCAATCAAGCGGAAAAATCAAAAGTTGAATTAAAAATAATTGCCAATAACGTTTGCACAGACAGTATGTTGTTCAGCTCTCTAACTTCTAAGTACCATCGATAAGTACTGAAACAAAACTTCTTACTCATTACTGTTCATTAGACAAATACTCGCTCAGTAATCGCATTCACGTCATTTTGAACTTACTTCTTAATTTTCGCTAACTTCCATTGGTTTTCCGATTAACCGACTCGTTTTCTTGCAAACTTTACCGTAGATTACTTTGTTTAATATATATATATATCCTTTTATGAAGGTTGACATCTTTCACTGCTTGTGAATCTCAGCATTTCAGTTTATATGTGTTCATACTGAGGAGAAAGCTTTTTAATATGGAGTGATTAACAGCTGTAAAACATTTCTGTCTCACAAATGACTATGTGTTATGCTGCATACGCTTCTAGTTGCCGTTTAGCTGTGATAAGATGGATAAATGGATAGATAGCTAGATAGATAGATTCTAAGATAATACTAAGTACCAGTCACATTACATACAAGCTTATCCTTCCTACCTCACTTTCTTCCTTCCATCCACAGTCAATCTCTCCTTTTAGACAACTAATTGTCAAGATGACTTGTATAAAATAAACGATAGAAATCGCAAACACTTGTTTCCAGTGAATTCATGATTCTACAGTCAATGAAAGTGGTATGTTTGTTTTCATCAATTAGTACCATGTCAAATCAGACGTAATAAACAACAAGAATTCTTATACAGTAACGTTGAAGCGCGAATGCAATCCATGACAGAAAGACAACAAAACACAGAAATTGCTGTTTCTTGACTTTCACTCTATTTTTGTAAACATCTCTGCTTACTTCACCCTCTTATATCAACAACATTAGCTAAAAACAACTTCTACCACAGACATATAAATATATATACATACATATAATTGTATCATAAGGAGAGAGAATATTAATCTGGTAGGTGTAAGTTGACATCGCAGTTAATAAGGCAATACAACACAATATTATCACTGAGATGTTGCTTCTCCTCATTCAAAGACTTGAAATTGTAAACACATACAGAGAACTGAATCAACAATATAATAAATTGAAATTTGTAATATTTTGTGATTCACCTAATTGCCTTCAAATCAGTGGGGGGTTCGTGTGTCTTCAAGCAAGTCATTGAAGATTGGCGAAAACGAACTGGTTGTTATAAGACAATAAATGTGAGTTAATTTCCACTGTACATTATAGATATTCGTTTGAGTTTCGAGGGTAACGTACAGCTTCAGCAGAACGTCTTCAGTCTGTTCTAATTTTGGCTGTTGTGTTTAGTTGGCTTGCTCCATGACTGTTACGATAATCTCTTATCTCCTCTATATCATCTCACACACACACACAGAACTTGTATTTTATGATTTGGGTTACATTTGAGCATTGATCTTCATTCAGCCTGATGTTGACCAACGGTCTTCATTTTCTCCTAAATGTTAGTTCAATAACCGGTTGTGGATTAGTTTGCTCCCACAGTTTCTCATTCCTTATTCTTTCGCGCCAGCCATTTCTTAATTCATACTGAGACAGTCAAGGTAGTTATTGATGAAATCTGCAGCTGGCTTTCGGAAATGCTTTTCGTAGCACTTAGGCCAGGTTTCTGACTGATTGACTAACTTAACATCTGTTTTGAAAAGAACCAGAATCTTGATTTTTATGCTGAGGCGGAGTGCAGAAGATTTCCAAACTGATTTTAAGGTGATGAAATTGATCTCCGATTCTGACTGACTTTGACATCTTCATGTATTCCAACTATCTGTGTTTGGAACGATGGTGCGAAGCTAGGTAAGTGAAAGAAGTTACCTCTTTCAAATATATTCAGTAGGTAGTGATTGGTGCTGGAGGTTGTTTTTGTTTGTTTGTTGGTTGGTTGGTTGTCATCTCTATGTTCACTTGAAGTCTACTGGTCATCGCTGGCTGTATCTTCTGCCGGTTTGTTGGTTTTCGCTTGTCTGCGAATCTTTCATTTTGCTCGTCATTAAACGTAAGTCATCCATGCGCGAAATCCATCA
The DNA here is from genome assembly GCA_944472155.2 of Trichobilharzia szidati. Taxonomy (NCBI): domain Eukaryota; kingdom Metazoa; phylum Platyhelminthes; class Trematoda; order Strigeidida; family Schistosomatidae; genus Trichobilharzia; species Trichobilharzia szidati. The sequence continues at coordinate 44,547,876 of OX235279.1, forward strand.
CTGCTAGAGTCTTCATATCGGTCTGTCCAGTGTATTGCTGTCTTCTCGCTTCCCACACACAATCCGACTCATAACCCAGTCCACCACAATTTGGAGTATCATCGTTAGTGATAATAGGCTCGCAGCCTTGTATCACTTCTTCACTCACTTCAAAAGCGGGCTTCGCTGAATTTTCCGTTGTGAATTACCTGATTCATTGCATTGTCATATGCCTCTGTTTGCATGAGGCTGGTAAAAATTTTGAGCACTGCATAATCTGTAGTGTTGAAATAGTCTCCAGATCACTTGGTCGTCAACACTGTCATAGGACTTTTCAATTTAGTCAATGAAGTTGAGGTGGAGTGAGATTTGACTGCAATTCTTTGATTTGTTTGATGATGATGATCCATAGAGTTGTAATTTAATCCACACATAATTCGCCTTTCCTGAATCCAGTGTGTATGGAGGAGTTCTGAATCTAGTGCGCTCGACAGTAGGCAGCTTCGCGAATCTTTTGTTAACTTTCTCATAAAAACCTATATATCTATCACAGAGTGTATTATTTGACTTTGCTTAAAAATGAGTTTTCAAAATACCACAACAAAAAGTTTTTGTTTCACTCCAAAAGTGATCATCATATGATGTCACATGGAGGTTTTCTAATGACAGTTGCATCCGCTTGTGTTAGAACAATAGTCTTCTCTGAAGTGGTATGCAAATGAGAAATTCGGGAAATAGCAGTTTCATATTTATTTTTAATATTTTCGATAAGCATTATTTCTTAAGAAATATGTAAATCAAATTTGGTGCTTAACGTACGACCATCTAATGTGCATATGATGGGAGGGGGTGAGATAGTGTACTCATCAATACAAACAGTATGAATACCGAAATAAGTTGTCAAAAAGAAGCAAGTTTACTTATACGATTCTAATGGTTGAAGACAAAAGACTTGGTAATGGAATGTTTATTTGGCATTCAATATCTCCATCAATAGGGATATTGTATGTACCTAACATGTGAATCGTGATTTGCACAGTTCTTCCGTGTTGTGCACTACTTCTGCTCTCCGCGTATTATGTTTCATTGTCTTCTTTCCGCGTCTCCCATATTTTGCCACAACGCACTGACTGATTCATTTCCTCTCTTTTTGATGTCAAATCTATATCTCCGCAATTTGACATTATTTTTGTGCCATTGGACGTCTTTTTACATGATATTGGTAAAATCTTGTCAAGAGCATACGCCACACTACGATTAAATAAGAAAATGTGACATAGACCTTCAAAAATTCATCCTCGAATTGTGTAGTAACAGTTTCCCATCATTCATTGTTTTTCGAACGAGTGTGTTCACAAAATGGAGTCGCTGTAGTCTGACCTACTCTTTCTTAGAGAGCGATTCAGGGTCGCGCTTCTGCAAAGAGTTTAACGTGGGCCTCCCAGATGGCTGGCAAGGAGAGCTTCGCAATTGAATCAGTCAACCAGCTCAGAGAACGCAAGTAAATCAAATAGAACTGTCATACATAAAACTATGAAATCAATGAAAATCGGAATGTAACTCGTTGACTATAGTACATGCTTGATCTACTGGTCTAAGATTATGCTGCTCACTTAGAAGTTCCTTACCCCATCTCCAATGGCCAATTTCCCCGCATTAGTATCATATATCTGGATACAAATGGTGTTTATCTGTTATGAAATGCTTGATCACATTCTACGGCATATAAGTTTAAAAGCTTGATAAACTATTCAATAAGAGAAAAGTCAACTGCACTTTACACCTCATCCACATCCAGTCAGTTTGTAAGTCTTTCAAACAACATCCAGGTGTTTGTTTTTTATTCTAGACAAAACGTCACCCCGTTAAACATTAAGTAACAATATTTTGGAAGAGTAAACTGTTTCTGGTTTTGTCTAATATGTTTAAATTTTCCGTCTGAAATTTTGCCCTCAGGAAATGAATAAAATGTCTGGATGATTATTGTTTTTGTTACTGATAACACCATTTCAGTGAATATGTATACGTATTTCAGCCAACTTCTTATTTCTACTTATGAGGAAAAGATTCTTTCAAATAGGTGAGATTAACCTACCTATACAGAAAAACAACTGGATAGGTAGTCTTCTGGTGAAGCAATAAACTAATAATGCTTGAAGTGTTTGGGTTTACAGGTATTTGAACGGTCACAGAATTTCATCATAAGCTGATGTTGGTTAGAGAACCAAGCTTTCTGATGGTGATCTCTAACCGATGTCAGCTCATGATGAAATCCTTTTAAACTAGTCAAATCCCTGCAGACCAACACTTCAGTATTAACCTGATCCTCAGTAGCAACTGGCCCTATTCAGATAGGTAGTTACGTGAATCCTGGTGAGAAGTCGATAACACAGGAGTCCACCTGAACAGGGCAAAAATACTCACCTCTGATGACACTGGCTAGTGGTCACGCTAATAAGATCACGAACTGATGGAAGCTGAAATTTATGACCCTCTGCATCGGTTCCCAGTGTCTGAATGGGCTAAAAAAGCTTAGCTTGTAGCCAGAACAGTCCCATGCACTACGACGGCACATCTATCCGATACTGCCTACTTTTTTCCAATGGTTCTCTATCTGACATCAATCCGTGATCAGACTTGGAGTGATGTGTCAGTTTCAGATCTTTTAGTTTGTAACTGTAAGCATTTTATTATTATCACTAAGACGAGAAATAGTTGCTCTTTAAATCTGACCGATACACTTTTGTTTAAATTAACATCGGTGTTATATACTTCACTGAAAATCATTTGATTAGTGCTAAAGTCATTCGTACAAAATAGTCAACATTCAACACTTCTTGTTCTCCGAACATTTTGAAATGTGTTTCTATTGCGTTTAGTTAGTATCTCTATCCTTATTTAACATTATGACGTCTCACACATGCGTTGCAGGACAATAATCTTTATTCAAGAATCATAATCTTCTCCATCGACATTTCCCCAATGTAGCTTTATATCGGTATACTTTTCTAATCATGTGAAGAGTCATGAATAATGGTTGAATCGACGAAGAAACACGACTGATATTTGAACTACTGAGTTACAGATGATTTTATTTCGATGTCGGATTCTCTTCAGCTGCTTACAGCTTGGAAGTCGATTATGTGCAAATGTTCGCAGAATTTTCTCATACTTGCAGTGACTCAACATGGTTTTCGTTAACAGAGACACAAATTAATAAGCAGTTTTCATAAGTCCCACTTATATATATCATGAAAGAGGAAGTCAGTGTTCAAAGCGAATACAAAAATATGGTCGGATACATTGAAAATTGAGTTGCACAGTCAAGACAACAGGAGAGGAGGGGAGTTGATGATGACAAACAGTGTGTTGATTTTCAACAAAGAAAAACAAAGGTTGGGATGGGATAGAAGCGAAGACTTTCAAGTGAATTGTGACAAAGAGATTAGATGTTGAGTCACCACGGCTAAGAAAGGCCAATAGGTGAATCTTCGTGAGCGCATAAGTCAAGTTTTAAACGTGTGATAGCGAGCGATTGCTTCGGCTAATTCGAGGAGAGTTGAACTATATTGTCGACTAGTAATATTGAGGGATCTCATATCACAGTATCAGCCTCATGACCCATATCAACAAGATGTCACCTTGAGACGTACACTTTTTAGTATATCTTCAGAGAATCTGAAACATACCCCCCTTTCTTTCTCCCATAGATACATGTAAATTTTATACACGCACAATCAGACTTAACTTGAGAAGAGCAGCTATCTATCAGTCGCTGATTCTATTTAACAAAGAGTTTGTTGTTTGACAAACGGGAACCAGTTTAGCTGCAGGATAAATTCTGACTAGAGAAGTTTTCAATCTTCTGTTGGCTATTCCCGAAATATTATCACCTTTAAAATCTGTTTTTGAATGAAGACTGGCATTTTCCCAACTGTGATTTATTTGGCATCAGAACCTTCACATCATGCGTACATAGACTCCCTGATAGCAAATGACAAATGGCATGATGGATGAATTTGAAAAGTGAAACAGACATGCAATCGGACAGAGAAATGAAATTTTTCTGTCTATAATGTCAAACAAGCAGAATTAAGATTGATTGTCCATTGCCGGTTTGTAATGCTAATAATAATGGTAATCATTTGCTTTATTCCAAAACAGTACTTATGATACAGTGTGTTGGAATTCTCAGTATTTTGTACAATATTGTTTCATTTAATTTACTCGACAACAAAAAAAGAAAAATAGAAACTCTAATACCAGACGATTGATATTGGCAGTTTTTGTTTTTGGTATTTGCAATGACAGTTAAGTCAAAAATGTACATACAGCGTAAAATAGTGATGATGATAATGATGGTGATGGCTAAAATTGATAAATTAACTCAAATATTGTAACCATAGAATCCAAATAAGGGGGGAGAATAAAATGGGCGGTTATTATGCTTATAATGCCACAGTAAGTCGTTGGTAGATTTCCCACTTAGCTTAACACAGTCTCTATCGTTATATAAGATACAGGCGGGTGGGGCAAATATGGTAGCATCATTGAATTTCTCTACTTGCTTGTACGAGTGAGCATATAATCTACTATTATGACTTGTAGTCCCACCTCATGAGACTTAAAAAGGAGAGCTGAGAATAGAGAAGGTGTCGAGAGTTAAACAATATGGATGTGGAACATTTCTCACATGAGTTCAGCTGTCCATCAACGACTGTAGATTAACATGGCACACCACTTACCCGACTGACAAGCTTTAATACGCTTCACAATATGACATAATCCTTTTTGAATAATCCAGGAAAAACTAAGTTGGTGGGGTGGGGAATGGGAGCATTAAGGAATAATAGGTAAGATGCAAGAGTTAACAAACTGTGAAAATAGAGGTTGAGTGATACCTAACTGATTGTTTTAAATTCCTAAAGTAGCAGGTTAGACGTAGCATTTTCTTGGAAACTGAAAAACTGATAGTGCACTTACCCGACACGAACAAGTGAATGTCAAATTCATTACTAAAGAGATATTTGTTTTTCAAGTGTTGGTTTGTAGGGATTTGATTGGTTACAGGATTTTCATCATGAGCTGACCTTAGTTAAAGAACCATTGGAAAACCTGGGAGTACTGGACAACTGTTTCGTCCTAGTTTGGGACTCTTCATCAGTACGCACCCACCAGGATTTGAACCCAGGACCTTCTGGTTACAAGGCGAGCTCGTATACCATTAAGCCACTGGGACCCGATCTAATGGCCCATAAATTCTAACTTCTGCCAATTCACGACATAGCGTGAACCCTAGCCAATGTCTTCGGCGAGTATTTGTCCTCACACCCTACCTGCTGCACCCTGAATATCGATTTGCATGCACGCATCTTTCGGTGACTACCTTGGAGTACAGTTCATCAGCTTCTGTATAAATTGTAGGGTTCGCGAAAATAAGGTTCAACTTTATGCGTGAATTATGCGCATAAAAACTCTTGGTCACAAAAATGCCTTTAAAAATTCGCAACTAAAACTTAACGTAAAAACGTTGAACACTAACTAGTGAAGTGTGTCTAGTCCTTTCTTCGGTGCGGACTGAATTCTATCAGTCAGGTTCGCAGTGTGGCCACTCATAGACTAGATGGCCCGCCCTCGCGATGCGCTGCTCTGTGAATTGTTGATAACAGACGGTTGGGGTAGTCGGCGGGACAAAATTTTTTGCTCGACCTAAGTTTCCCTCTTTTATTGTCCGCAAGGCATATCTACAACCCTGAAGAAGCTCATGTCTCTCCTGGGATTCAAACGCGCATAACCCAGTGCTTCATTCAGAGACGGTTCCACTCAGCTGTGCTTCCTAGTGAGTGACAACTAGCACGAAACCTGGGTCCAAGATTTTCTACTGATTTCTTCTAACACTCTTATTACAGCACTTCAGAGTTCATCGTGGTGGTGAGTCGCCTAACATGCTGACCACATTGCAAATGTGACTTCAGCAAAACAAAGAACTGGACGCAATAAAAGGACCTAATAAAATCCTACAAGAGTTCAGTCACCGGCCAAAATAGCTCAGTGGCAACGTCTCTGACTGCAGCACTCGGTTATGTGGGCTGGAATCTCAGAAGGGATATGAGTTCCTTCAAGATTGCAGATACACGCCTTACTGGGTGGTGAGTGCCAACAAAAGCAAAAAATCTAGGTGGAGCAAGGCTTCTTAACCCGATTTCTTCCAACCATTTAATGAAACGCAGAGATATATACACACTTGTATTTCTTGGTAAACGGACCATGTCCTTGAAAGTACTGTTTTTATGCGGAGTTCGCCGTTAATAATGTATTGACTACCACCACTGTATTTCCTTAGCTTCTGTTCATATGATCGAGTGGTACTCAGTAGACATATGTAAGATATGGTATTCTCATATCTACCTGAGACAGATGGATCACCGAATGTGATAAATTCTGACATTCTCCTTTTACTCCTAATACCACCCTTCTAATCTTTGAATTTATTAAGAAATATACTCATAAAATGAACTATTTGTTAAAATATGTGTTTTTAATTCAAATTTGAACTTTCCCTTGACTGTTTAGACCGGCCACCAACGCACTCCTTTACCTCGCCAAGCCAGCAGTAGGGTCGGCGAAGAGGTAAAGTTGGACCTGGTGATAGGAACCCCACCCCGTAAAATTAAATACCACTGCTACCGAGACTTCAAGCCTCTAGCTTCAAGCCCTATGTTCCACTGGAAACGTAAGGGAATAACAAATAATAAAAGAATTAAAAGATTCAAGTAATTTATTTTTCTGTCAAATTTATCGAAGTTGAAGAAAAGTTTCAAATCAAGTAAGAATAAGGAAAACAGCCTCGATTCTCATGCTTTCTCCCGCCTTTTCAGAAAAGACTTTATTTATTATTATTTATTTATTATTAATTTTTATTTCTTTACGTTCCTAGTGGAACATAGGGCTTCAAGCTACAGGCTTGAATTTTGGGTAGCAGTGGTGTTTATTTTAACGGGATGGGATTGCTACCATTATGGCCAGCCTTACCTTTTTGCCGGCCCTACTGCTGGCTTAGAGAAGTAAGGGAGTCCGTTGGTGATCGGGGATTGAACTTCGGACCACATTCGTGGTCGACGAGTATTTTACCGTTGTGCCGCCGACGCACATTTATATTTATAAAGGAGTCAAACTGTTGTAATATATATGTAAAAATGCTGAAAATTCCATTCTGGATAATTATTATTGTTGTTTGGAATAAAGTGATTATTAGTATTATCATTATTATTTTATTTGACTGTGAATCAGAAAAGCGAGAATGATTTTTTTTGTCTTCTAAATTTGATGATGATGATGACATTCAACATGAAACGGAAGGAAATACTCGGATTCACATCCACTTCAAAAAGAAAAGCAGCAAAAGAATAACTTCCTGACTGTGTTGATCATCTTTGCAAATGATGTTGATTAGATTGACTGCGTGTCTACACGCGAATGTCATTCGGTTGACAGAGACCACGAAAGGTTACATGTGAACAAAATAATTGTAACACGTGAATCCAATTTTTGTTTCTGTTCAGCAAGTTGCTTGACTAAAAAATAATTGTTGAATTCTTGAAGGAATGAATATACTTCATTCTTAACGCATAAACTCCTCTCTGAATTCTATGTGTTAAATGATGATTACTGATGATTTTTGTATTTGCTGAATTTTTGGGTGTTATGTCGACACTGAAATGAGTAATGCTGTCGCCCAAATATCAGAAGACAAAGAATGGCGTCTCCGACTGTGACTATTAGGATACGATGTTTTTATCAGGGAGAATAACACATTAAAATCTGTCTAGGGCCGTGTAAAATAGATGGTTCTGATTAGTAGGCGATTGTTCAGCTAGGTCGGTGAAAAATATGTATATATATTTTGATTGGTTGACGATTTGACCAAGAGCAGGGTGAAAAAGAGATGATGAAATTTTACAATCATCCAATCACAAGATGAATCATGAGGTGATTACTTTTTTGAGCTGATTCCTATTGGTGAGCACCTAATCAAAATCTTTGAAGCTTAAGGTGAACAAACATTTGTGTACTCCAAACCACTGTTAAGAATAAAATATATTTGATTATAGGGGAAGAAGTTTTTCCATTTTCAGTAATGATAGTCTCGTGCCACAGAAATATTTTGTAAGAGAATAGCAATAACGTTCATGTTTAATGGCGAACTGACTCCACTTGAAAAACCGCTAAAAACCTGGCAGTTCAAGATCGAAATTGAAACCAATCAAATCCCTGTGATGCAAAACTTGAAAATGAATCTAGCGCTCCCCACCCAGGTGGCTGACAACAGGATGAATCTGTCTGTCTTTGGTGTGGGAAGTCATGCCCAGTAGAGTACACAAGTCAAGTGTGAGAAGAAATAGTCACCGATGACAATACCTGGCCTTGGAGCTACATATTGTGAACTGACATAAGTTAGAATTCATGTATCATTGGATGTCATCTCTGTGACTTATTGGTCAAGAGCCACTCCTCTCTACTGTAACGTGGAGGTTGTGGGTGGGTGGTTCAGACCATTGAAAATTCCCAAACTAGGACGTTAGGAACAGCTGTCCAGTACTCCATGATTTTCAGCTCTTCAGCTCTCAACTACACTTAAATTAAATTTAAGAATTTATTAACTTCATGATTCTATTAATTATATCTGATCAGTAGGTATTTGATTCCTGCGAAAAGTCCTCATTTAAAAATCTTGGAAATGATTGAATTGACATCCGCTTTGTCATTGTTCGAAACATAACATATTAGTCAATTATCGAAGCTGTCATTCAAAGTTTAATATTCATTACAATTCATGTGCTTTGTTCCATATACTGACAGTATAATTCTAATTCTATTCATCAAATCATCATTTATAAACAGTTTCAAACAACAGAGAAGAAGAGATGAAATCAACTTCATTGACTTTTTGTAAAGTTTGAGGAAACATGTTTTACTGAAAAGAGGTATATCCCAACAGTAAAGAATATATACCACAGTTAAATGACACTTAGCCACTGAGCTCGCTGCTCAGCATTACAAATGGATGCTTTCCTTCAGAATCTTCCGTGTATGTTTCATTCTGATTAAGGTGGGGTTATGATTAAGGTTAGGGTAGAACTCGCAAAGAAGCCTATTGGCAGAGTGAAACTCGCAGTGAAGATGAGGGTTATAGACTGAATCTTGCAACGAGGGAAGGTATGTGTCAGACTGAAACTTGGAACGAAGGTTTCGCAGGAAAGCTGAGCAACGAACTAACTGGGCTGTTCAAGGTGTGTTGACTGTAGTGTTTTTTCTTTACAGTTGCCAGAGGTATCAGAAAATTAGGGCATACTGCTTATTGTAACTAGGCCTACGAATGTTTTTTTCTCTCTTCGCCCATATCTGCCTTCTCTATGCGTTTTTGTTTTTAATAATTTTGTTTTTGCCACTTCTTATTGTTTATCTTTGTTTTTGTTTGCTTACTGATTGTTATTTATTTGTTTATCTATTTGCTAATATGCTACATCATACGCGTTATTTAAATGTATCCATATCGTTGATATATGCATGAACCACGTATCCGCTTAAATATATCCACATTTCAAATTAGTATTATTATTTATCTATACTCCATTTTGGAGAAATTTTTTATTTTGATAAAGTCTCACACTGTGTTACACAGTAGTAATATTCACTGATGACCACGTTCCGAGAATAACTTATTTATTACTGCTCACAATCATATCAAAGCACTACTCCCACAACTTGAGTTGATGATTGGTAGTAGTAGTATCTCTGGTACTGGTGATGATGAGCCATTCCTATTGTGTGTTTTGTGTTGAGTGTATATTATCCGATGAACACAGATTCAGTCAGTGACCAACCTCTCTCTCCCTCTCCATCTGTCTATATTACCTTTTGGAATTTCAACTCTGTCCCACCAGACTTTGTGGTCAATTTGTGTTAATGCATACAGTGCAGTTGCTGAGTTTTCTTCTTTCTAAATTACTTATCTTCTTGGAGTCAATCATTCTAACCTTAGCTACTCAATTCTTATGTTCTGACAATCTGACTATTCCCGATTTACTGGTTTAACTGACTGACCGATGTAGTTAGCTGACTTAACTCACAGTCAGTGTAGCGAGGTATTTTGTAATTGATATTGTTATGTCTAATCGGGTTAACCTACATAGTCATTTAACCTACCTAGTGCCTTGAAATGATTATGAACAGTAATAAATGGTGTTTGAAATGTGCCCATAAGTAAATATTCCTGTATTGCTCTCTGTGAGACATTAACAAAATGAATTTTCTCCATAATGGAATTACACTCTACCACAGTGCCAATGTTCTATTCTTATGTTAATCGATAGACATGCAGTCGAGTGGAAGTGTACACCAAGAAACTTTATTTGTTGCTGACATGCTATGAAACCTTGATTGAATGAACTCTATGTATATCGCAAAATAAGTGGCAGGGAGTGGTTCAAATGTTTAATAAACACATACTGTCCAAATCAGTTTGACATTCCGAGGGTTTCTTCTCTTCTCTCATCTTTCGAAGGATCTTTCTGAACGGGACAAGTATTACAGCTCTATATTTTATACATAGTTTATCTGGATGTTCTCGTGTTCTAGGCTTGGCCAAAGCTTTGAGAAACATTGTGCATCAGTAAACCACAATAACCTCATTTATTATTTTTTCCCTCAGGTTCCGAGTAGAATATAGGGTCTAAGCACCATATCTCCATTTTGCTGTATTTTCTGCTGTTCTCTTTAGCCGGCCTGCTCCACGACTGTACGTAATCCCTCAACTCCCTCTCGCAACACGATCTCCTCTATGTCACCCTCGGACCAACTACACCCAACTCACCGTTTCCCTTTTGGATTCCCCTCGAGCAGTGGCCTGCATTGGGTGCGATGTCATCCGACGGTGTGCTCAGTCAGCGTGCGCCCAGTTCATCTCCATTTTCTTCGGAGTATTTGTTGAGTGATTGGTTCTTGGTTGGATTGTTCCTACAATTTATTGTTGTTGCTAATTCTTTCTCATTGGCCACCTGTTCTTAAACATGGAACCAGCCAGAGAAGTGGGCCGCTTTTGATAGAAGTCTCCAGCAGCCTGTTGGAAATGCTTTTCATGACACTTAGGCCAACTTTCTGACCCATGTAGAAGAACTGACTGACAGACTTAACATTCGTGTTGAATAGAATCTGAATCTTGCCTTCCCTGTTCTCGCTGGCTTTGACATCTTCATGTGTTCCGAATTTCTGTAGTTGCAATGATGCTGCATAGCTAGATAAGTGAAGGCAGGAAGTGACCTCTTTCCAGTATCTCCCATTGATGGTGATTGGTGTTGGTTGTTTTGCTATTGGTTTGTTGCTTAGTTATTTTCATCATCTCCGTTTTCTGTATGTTCACTTGACGTTTGTTTGGAATGTCACCCATTAATATATACAGTTGTTCATATAAACCTTCCTTCTTCACTTGTTCCGCGTTGTTTGTAGGTGCGTAGCATAAAATTCCTTCCCTCCTTATCACTTGAAGCTTGGTGTCATAATCCTGCAGGAGGAGATTGGTACCCATTGCATTAGACCTTTGGCTGTCATCAGTGACATCATGAAAGCCCCTCACTTCCTCAGTGTGCTCATGGTTGTCAACCAGGTAGGTAACCGGAGTAGATTACTGACTCTCTAGTTGACTATTTCGATAGTCCACAGGCATTCCACATGCTTTCGCAGGTTCCTAGCACTTCCAAGCCGTATTTTATCATTTGTACGTGCACCGTACGAACATTTCACATCTCCACCCCTATTTTTACATCCATAGGAGGAAGACACATTGGCTAACTGATTGGCTTCACGAAGGCTTTCACCAGCCTACTGTGTGTTATTCTGCCTCTCCGATTCCAGAGGAAAATAAGTCTGTTCATCATATGTTTAATATTTTTCTAGTGTATTGAAGTTTCTATAGCAGTTTGGCTGATTTTCCAAGGGATACGAATGCTAGCCTCACACAACCAACTCCCCCCTTCACTTGTTTTCCCGGTCTTGGGAAAGCCTAGGAAACTGGCGAGCTAGTGGTAGACTAGGTGAGGACACTGCATTCATTTGTACAATTCGTATTTATGGCAACTAAACTATAAAATAATAGTGACAACAAAAATGTACCACATTTATGTACTAAATTCATCGATTCTGTTAACTTAACGGCTTATAACTGCTTATTTTGGTTTTACTGTTGTTGTTGTTGTTGGGTTTTTCAAGCCTCACAGATTTTCCTCGATAGGTAGATTCTGTATATCGGCTTGACTGGTAGCCGAAACGTAATTTACGGTACTTCGTAACCACAGTGTGAACAAAACTAGTTATCACCAACCACTAAAAGTACTTATTAAGTTAGAAAATTTCATTTTTGCTTATCACTTCAATAAACTTATCAACTTTTTTCCACCTTTCTGGTTGAATGCTTTCTTCATTGTTTTTAAAGAGAAAAATAAGTATTATATATGAGATATGCTTTGAAAACATTTAATTAGGCGAAAACGTCAGATTAAACTGTGTCCACTGAAGTGTCAGTTATATTTGGTGTTTTTTTCAGAGGATAAGTGGTGTGTAACTAAAATATATTTACAATAAAAGTCGAGTTTCTGATTTAGGCCTGTTCTGTGAGTTGGAGCTGATTGTAGATTTAAATGCAAGGCTTTCGTTGTCCACTTTCTAGGCGAAACATCCCTTCACTGTAGTTTTTAGTACAAAATGATGAATTTATTTGAATTCTCCCTCCAGGACTGGTGATATAATTGTGTAAATCCTGACAGACAACATTTGTCTGTCGTCATTCGCTATTAATTAACCAGAGAAGAAGGAGTAGACAAGAAAATTCCATTCTTAGATTCCCTAATCAAGAGAACTAGCACAGGAAATCTGCAAACATTAGGATACAGAAAATCAAAACACATACACACACAAATCAAGTACTCAATTAGCCCTAAGGTGTTAAATAGAATAGGAGAGAGATAACATCTAACTGTCTTCAAAACCCATAAATACCAACTCAGTAAATTTCATCCAAATATGCTTATATTTAAGTCATAATGCCAAACAACAAGAAAACATCATTAAAGACCACAAGAATCCAAGTTCACCCCACCATATCATAAAGAATATCTCTGAAATAACTGACGGCTAGAATATACAAAGACTGTTTGAAATAGATACAGCACACAAGCTAACCAACACAGTCACTTCATTTGATATCACACAAATCGAAAGATCTCACGGAAAAATAAGATCAGATCAACACCATTTAGCAAATAAATCGCATGAACTGTCCGAATCCAAGAACATAAATCATCAGCTGTGAAAGGACACTGGATATGTACTCTTGTTTCATATTGATGCATGTAGATAATTACGGACACGAATTTAGTGATTGGGATGTTGTGGAAATCTTAAACAGCGGAAACACCAAAGAAAAAGTCATGGAATTTCTAGGAGCATGGTACTCAGAAGAGTCAGTTAGCAACTAACAAACACACTACTTACTATGAACCAAATCTACCCACTATTAAAATACAGAACAACTCAAATGACAAGAAAGTTCAAATTCGAAGTCATTAAAATTGACCAGGGGAGATAGGTGTATATTAACAAAGAACGAATCACGGCAATGACTATCTTTCAGGAGATGCGATTAAATTATTTCATCATTCACGGACGGAGAATTCAGATAAGTCCATCACTTCAAACTAAAATCTACGATGAAGGGATGTTGTGCCTAGAAGGTTGACAACGAAAGTTTCGCAGTTAAATCTATAACCAGCTCCAGCTCAGAGAACATAACTAAATCAAAATAATCCACCTGAGTTACAAATCTTCTCTATTATTTCAATAGAGGAGTCGTTTTTTCATGACTTCTCGTCAAAGACAAACCATTAAATAGTGGTTTTTTGAAATATCGTAGAATTAGCTTCCTGTACTAGCTTACTGTCAGCCACTGAGAAATTATTTCATAATGTATCTGAGTGCAGGGAAGTTCTAACATGTAACAATTCGCCGTACAATGATCTTATGAAATATAAAATTACGCAAACATTAGCTGGTGAATAGTATTCATACAGAAATTGTTGATTGAATATGGCAGCGTAGCAATAGAAACAGTATGCATGCATAGTAATTTCGAATTTCTAAATGAGGAGTTTAGTTGTTACACAGAAAATTATCATATTGGCCGAAAGACACCGAATTCATGACAACTGTAGTCATCTGAACTAAGTAGAATACCTCTATTCAAAGAAAGTTTGGATATTTTAAATATCAAAAAAAGCTTCGCACAGAAAAGATGGAGGTGATAGAGATAGCCGACCATGGAACTGCAGCAACAACTGGTTAGTACTAGTCACTGTCAAAGGTAGGAATTTTAGAGAGGTCACTTATTTAGGGAGCATCATTTCAGCTATAGGCGGTGACACCGCTGAGGATGTCAAAACCAGCCAGGATAGGAAAGGCAAGATACACGTTCATCAGTCTGAAATCAATGTGGAAATGTTCCGCACTCCGTCTCAGCATAAGAAACAACATTCAGATTCTCAACACAGTTGTTACGTCAGTCACCTCATCTATATGGTGCAGAAACTTGGACAGCACATCACAAAGAGCATTTCCAACAGCCAGCTGCAGACTTTCATCAACAAGTCCTTTTCGCCGGCTCAGTATTGAAGATCAGATGGCCAGCCAGAAATGATAAGTGGTAAGAAACTTTGGGAATAAATTGATCAAGGAACTATCGTTTAACAAATAAGTCGAATGAAGCTGAGAGGAAGCGGACAAATGCTGAGGGGGTCTTTGGTTGACATCGCGCTCAATGCAAGCCATCGCTCGGGTGGAACCCGAATGCGAAACGACGACTTGGCTATGTGTCCGATAGTGAGGCAGAGGAGATTCTGTGAGGTGGAGATGCGAACTTATGAAGAATCGTGGAGCCACTTAAAGACAACTGCAGGAAACTAGACAAAATGGAGATTAGTTGTTGATGCTCTTTTTTTCAATTCGGAACCCACATATCAAATAGTCAGGTGTAATTTTAGCACTCTGATATTCCCTTTTGTATCAAAGTACAGATATTTTTTATTGCTCATGCAAGACGTCAACAAATAATGCGCTGAAGAATTCAGTTTTCACCAGCCTACATTCTCCTCTTTGGTGATTATATGAACCTTGTTTCATAAACACAAACAAAAGACTGAAGAACACTAATTCACAATTATTTTGCATATTTTGTTTTTACATTATAAGATGGGAGACTCACATAAACTTAAAACCAAAATAACATTCAAATTTTCATAGCATCGTCAAAGTAATGCTAAATGCCTTAATCTAAATTCATCTGAACAATGCTTACATAATATATGCGATTTTAACCAGAGTTTATTGCATGACGTTTTTTATTACAGCTTGATTCCACACCGTATTTTATGGTACAGGTATGGAATTTTCAGCATGTGATATTGGTAGCCCAAATTATGCAGGCCGACCATAGATATCAGGTGTGCGTCGGCAGGGGATCGAACTCCGAACCATGTGCATGGTTGGCGAGAGTCCTAACCACTGTGCCACCGACGCACAAAACAGGCGAACATCTCATCCCCGATCTTCAAATAAAAGTTTTGATTGAGAGTAGGTCGTATGAGACAGTTCTGTCTATCTGACCTGAAGCTCAAACCAATCCACCAATTATGATATCTCTTCTTTTCTATCCTTCAAAAAATATTCAGGGTATCTTTTTTCAACCAACAATACAACTCAGACCCAATTACCTCGTGCATCGGGATAAGGAGTCATCCATCGAGTTGGATAATGCTTTTTCATTACATGTTTAATGGAAACTTGTGAGTAAGAGCGGGTTGTAAATGTTTTAAATACTCGCCAGTAGAGTAAACAACACTATTAGAAATGACATTTCACTAGAAAAAAGGGTAAACAGCGAAGGAAATTTTCTTTTCGATGATTCATTTTCATGAGCTGTACAATCGTAATTATATTAGGTGGAGGATTTCATCATGAGTTGACATCAGTTAGAGAACCACTGGAAAACCTGGCAGTACTGGACAGCCGTTTCGTCCCAGTTTGGGACTCTATTTTAGTACGCACCCACCCGAGTTCGAACCCAGGACCTTCTGGTCACAAGGAAATCCTCAAACCAATCAGATACTGGTTAACCTTCCCCTCGAAAAATGTATTACATAATGGGAGATGTGACCTAGACGGGATGACTAACTGTAAGTTAGGAAAGAGGCAGAAGTTGGCATGACGTAGTAAGTGTGAGATAATGACTAATCAGTAAGCTCGTGTAGAATGGACAGGAACTATTGGAAAGGTTATAAAGTGTTCTTATATAAATTCTGTATGAAAATGTAATGTTACTGATAAACAGTAATAGAGTGGTAATAAAATATGGATGATGGGAGTGATAATGATAATAAAATCATAATAATAATAAACTTACGTAACAATTAAGGAAGATGCAAAATTTTAGTAAGAACTTTACTCTGGACACAGTAGGGCGACAGAATGTATGTATCGCTTTTGAATGCAAAGGTCGGGCTTCATATCTCCAAAAGTTAATTCAGCTATGTACAGATGGCGAATGCGAAGTCCCTTTGTATGATACTGAGGGACTCTGTGTAGAATTGTGAAGAATTCATGCGTGGGTGCTCAATGTCCGGAGATGGCAAAGTGTTCGAGGATAGAGCTGCTACTATTCTTCTTTTCTCCTCTGGCTAACCAAACTGGATAGTGTTCCAGAATACGTTTATGGACTTGACGTTGCGTACGGCCGATATACTTTGCTCCACACGAGCATTAAATTGATAAATACACACTGAAGTGGCCTAAAGTGGTATCTTATCCTTAGACTGAATTAACTGTCTGCCGGAGAATGTGATACGTAAGGTGGCTGTTGGAAATGTCCTCTTCAGACATTTAGAAAGGTGGTTTCTGAGAATTTCCACTGCAATGTCACCTTCGAATTCTAGGTTCATGAAGACAGTTTTCTTAAGAACAATTGCGATGTTTGGCGACGGAGGCTTCTCTTTCATGTTTTTGTCTATGAATATTGGTGGATACCCGTTCTCTAGTAGGGTTTCATTAAATTTAAAGAAAGTGAATAATAGAATTTATATGCACTTCATATTGATGGAGGTTTGTCTCAGTAGCCCAAGATTTAAACAGGCTGCCGATTACCATCTATATCGCTGTGAAAAAGTGGAATTTGGACTTTTTCTGCTAAGTGAATTTTGTATTAGCATTATTTTAATTTTAATCTCTAACGCTTGCCGAGTGGAGCATAAGGTTTCAAGTTTGTGGTTTTAAGGTTCCACTAGCAGGGGTGTATAGTTTTTACTATTTCCGGCGTACCAGGGTTTGGGAGTGTGTTGGCCAACAGTCGAGCCACGGACCACGTGTCCTACTGATACATTTTCTAACACTAAACCATAAACTCGCAAAACGAACTCCACTTTTCCTGATATGAAGTGATTAAGAGATCCATGGAAAATTCCCATTTGGACACACATAGAATCAAAACAAATGATTCGGCGAAGAGATTCTCCCTTGTCAACGAATTTATTCGCATCAGGCTGTACATTCCTAAACATAAATCGTATTTTACATTAAGACATTATATCCTGTGAGGAAAATGAAACAGGTGTGAATACATAAAATGATAATAATAGTAGTATGAAATGCCATTAAAATATTTGTGATTATAATCATAGTTAATTAAATATCAAGTGTCAAGTGTGGCAAAACAATTGGTGTCATATAAGTAGAATAATTCATAAGATGGATGTACAGATGTTGGGAGGTGGTGTGTAATTATGGGGTGAATAGGTTAATATACAACTCTACACAATGAGGTGTGAAATTTGATAAGATAGAATTCAACATTGTAAAAAGCATTGTTTTTTGTATTCAGAATGACGAGTGGGACAAGTGGAAACAGTTCACAGTGAGAATAGTAATAGTAATAAAAATAGCAACATAGTAATGAAGGAAAGGTTTACAGATTGACTGAATAAACAAAATAAATAAATTTTAAAAAATAGTATTAATAAGTATAAATGTGTATCCTTCTACGGCCACGTCAGAAATGGGCATTGTACATACTTCTTTTGTACACTGTAGTGTCTAGCTTAAATTCATGAATGAATAGCCAAGACATCTGCTGTCTTTATAAAGGTTTAGAACGAAGAAAACGCGGCCGGTAAGTTCACATGAATTCGATGAATGATCGCCTTTAAATCATGATATAGGTTGGTAGAATGAAACAGGAGTCGATCAAGTGTTTTGAGATGAATATAGCTCCTCACACGCTTCCTTTCTCCCTTGTAAGACCATGCTGCTTGTATCCTTGTGGAAAGCGTAGTTAGCTTTGGAAGAACATTGAAGATGATGCAAAAAAAAGAAACGAGGAGAGTACAGCTAGTCTTGAGGCACACCAGTTTTCGTTAGCAAAGAAGTACGACACTATGTTTCCACTCGAAAAATAAGCAAACAACCAGCCACCTTATGATCCAGCTTACTTAGCAAAAGTGGCCTAGGAATAGTGCCATCGAAAGCAGAAGCAGCAGTGTGTCGTCTAAAAAGGAGGCTAGAACGAAACTTTTCGTGTAGATTTGAAACAGCACTGTTCTGTAGTACATTGACAGCATCTAAACTGCTATCAATGCATTTGTGAGAGAACTGCTTTGGGCGATTAAAAGATTTTAAAGGTTTGGGTTACATACAGGTGAAATTTCTCCATAGTTTTGGAAAAATGGAGACATGATAGTCATTCACCTAATATTTAGACCTGATCCAGAAGATGATTTTGGTACACACAGCAGCTTCATATCTTACCGGACAACAGGTACTATATCCATGAAAGCAAACGATGCATTTTAGATTGGCGTAAGAGGATGACAAAGTATTGGCACAACTTTAAAGCAAAATGCTTGGTACACACGTTGGGACGACCAAGGATGCGTGAGGGATTCAAGATAAATAAGAGATCGGTGCAAATTACCTTTTCTATGCAAGATAAGATGGTGTTAAGCAGATTAATAATTGTGACTAATACCTTCTTCTACTATTGTCAGTAATATGGTGGAATAAACGAACACAAGGATCAATGTCATTGCATGCTGAAAAAGTCAGAAATATATTTAAGAACACAATATTCAGCAAAGAGATTATAATTTCTGAAAAACTTTATTGTTTGTGCATTAGCAATCCGAAAATTCGGGCCCACATTACGTATTCAAAAGACATCACGTCTAACTGTTGCCTCTAAATAACCATCATAAAATGCCAGTCCTATAGCTAATTGCTCAAACAGTCAAGTTTCTACTATGCCTGTATTTGATCTAATCTTCCTGTTTATTACACTTTCTAATTTTAATGATTTCACCCTCGACCGACCGGACATGGAGAGTTCTGAAACATTTTCACCAATTTACTACATAAATACATGAATGTACAGCTATCTAGTTGGCGGCGACTTCAACGAAAAGAAAATTTTCTTCATTGTAACCGTCTTTTTAATAATAATCCCTATCATCTAATTCTGTGCATAGTGTAGTCCACTTTGTTTTTAAGAATATGAAGGGTAGTCGCTATTAATCCTACTAAATCGGTTTATTTCGCTTTCCTCAGCTCCACATTACACACAACCACATGATGCTTCTAAGGAAAATTAGCACAAGGTGATTTATCTTAATATTTCTCTTTCGTTGGTTCCTCTCAGTAAAATGCATACCGAATCAAACAGGCATTCTGATTTCATTTATGCTGCGACTTTTCAAACATGGGGAATGCAATATGAAATCCTTATGAGGTGAACTGTTACTGATGTCAGAGATTATTACTACTCAGGGTCACCATTCTCACTAGAAACAAATGCACGTTTCCGATGGATGGATGGAATATGTATGTATTTGTTTTTCTTCTTCTTTTTCTTCCTTCCTTGTAGGTCGTGAAACTTCTAATGACGATTGTCGTCTTATTCGCCTCATTTTGGTTGCCGTATCGTTCCATGGTGGTGTACAACAGTTTCTCCCTGAATGGATATCACGACTTGTGGTTCCGGATGTTCTCACGGATTATGGCCTATTTGAATTCAGCTGTCAATCCAATATTATACAATGCGATGTCGCGTAAATTTCGTCGAGCCTTGAAACGTATGTTGAAGTGTCAAAAAGTTATTTAATATTTTACACAAATAGATACACTTACATGTATATGCTGATAGTAACAGTTGTATATCCTACAGTTGCTAATGTACATTTCTTTTTTTTCAAATAAATTTTGCAGAGCCTTGAACTTTTTACTTTTAACCAGTTGAATCCTAATTTGATAAACTCTGAAACTGAGTCATGTGAATAGGGAATTTCTTCACATCGAAAATTTAAATAATTCCGACAATATTAGGTGTAGGGATGACAAAGGAAAATTCGAGCGCAGATAATATTTTTTCGATAATTTTCTCTTCTGGCTCTACATTTATATCATTTTTATACACAGGATATTCTAGAATAATCATGGTAAACAATATTGGTGTTTTTTTTCTGAATGATATCGATTTATTAAGATCACGATGGGATTTCCACGGTTCAAGAAAGATTCATCTTATAATAGCAAGTATTAAAATGCAATAGTAAATAAAATATCAAATAAAATTAAGATGGAAATTTCTACAACAAAATAGGGATCATCAAAACGTTGATTGTGGGCCAGTGAGGTGGGAAAGGCGTCTGATCCAATTTCTTTTGGGTACATACGTTAGGCTTCTTGATGTAGATTCCAACAGCCCCGGCAGTTATGTAATAGACGAACTCTTGAGGTAAAATTGAGATGAGTAGTCGGAATACGGCAGGTGATCTTCAAAGATAACATTAGTTTTGTGTCCTGTTGAATCCATGATATGAATAGTTTAGAAGTGTGAGGGGGTATTGTTTGTTATCTCATACATAACCGCTATGCAGGATGTGGTTTTCGGGAACCCGATGATAAACATGGTTAATTGTACGGTCTATGCAACTAACTGCCTGCATAGGAGCAGTCGAATTGTGATAGATACACACATCGAAGAGGCGAAGTTAAGTAGTTTATGGTTGATTCTCGAAGGTAAAATAGGAGTGGTTTTGAAAAGACAGCATACTTCAGCGGCATTGAATGCTCTTTTGACCGCCACATTCCTTAGGCTTTGTGTTAATGTCTCATTGGTGTTATCACAGAACAAGTGGAGTTGTAAGAAAAAGACTTTCCACTTTCGGAACTGTTGGTCCTTTTGTCTGGCTTGACATTTGCTTCATATTCTTGTCAATCTTGTACTCTGTCTCTAGTCCATCCATGTTGGAAGCGAAATCTGACCTGTACTCCCGACCTTCTCTAATTACTATATAAGCAGTTATTCTTTTAACACTGAATAATTCGTCTACTTGGAATCAAATTGCCTATATTTTCTATCGATAACCCTAAGCCAATGTAAGAAAAGTTTGTTGAGAAGCCATTCCATAACTTATAACTGATATAAGCAGCTGAATGGAGAGAATCCACGAAATAAAACGAAATTGTATCATCCTCCAAATGCAAATACATTCGCTCTTTCTTTATTCAAACTCATAAAGAAAACCGATTTTGTATGATTAGTTAACATTTAGGAGGGGAATATGCTTACATAGCATTCGAAAGGATTTGATTCTATGCAGCCTGTTTTCTTGTTTTCAGAGGAGCGTAGTTGCTGCAAAGCACCATGAAGATTAGTGAAACAAGTTCTGGTAACATTCTGGTAACGCCACTTTCATCCTTTTGTTAATTTTATTCATCAGTTACAATATACTTGTTCATCAAATAATTTTAGATTTTCACATCTTTTATTCGCAAATGGTTGTTATAAAAACAAGTGTGGTGGCAAAGTCAACATCAATTCAACTGTGCTATACAGACATGCGGAAAATGCGGGATGTCTGTAGTATATACCTCACTGATTGTTCTATTGTCTCACTCATTTTGACTAGTTGTCACTGTTCCAAAACATAAACTTTTGCTCTGAATGCTTTTACGTGGTAGCATACTCAGTAGTTCCTGTAACTTTAAGCTTTCTGCAGTCGACAAGGTCGATAGCAAAACAGTTGCTATTCTTCATTCACATTAGTTTTTTGTGTGGGGAAGTAAATTATGGCTGTATTCAACATGAACTGAAGCATAGATGAAAGCTTCTACTGAAATCCAATCACTAACTGCCAACTGTTGGCCGGGGGAGATGATGGCGCGTTCGACTCACGGCCAAAACATTTTATATCCTTTCGTAGATTACTGATAGGTGGTTACAAACCCTGGGAAAGACGAAAGGTTTGGCGTGAGGTGGCTAGCCATTTCACTCAGTAAAAATGACAGAGAAACTCTATGCTTGTTCCAGTCGGAACAGAAAGGAATGAAGCGTAGTGAATAGTGCAAAACTTCGACCTGGTGAGATGGAATACAGCTCCCTTCACAGCTCTCTTTGGAATATATAAACTGACTGCTGAACATTCATAAAGCTGCCAATAAAAATATAGTTAACCAAGACGGGAATCCTTATTACTTTCCAGAGTCTGTTTGTAGAGAATTGAACTTTTCCAAGTTTGATCACGGATTGATATCAGTTAGAGAACCAACCATTGAATTCCATCACGGAGTACTGGACAGTTGTTTCATCATAGCACTAGAGACTCATCAGTAGTAAGCGCCCACCTCCAGAGTTCAGACTCAGGGCATTTCTGTGAACAGGCTAGCAAGCTAGTATACTATTCAGCCATTACTGGGACCAGACTCCTTACTGGCCCACGATATCAATCCGTGTGATCGAAACTTCAAAAACAATCCTTATCATTACTTTAGAATACTCACAGATGGTCATTGTTGAGAGGAGAGTAAAATTTGTAACAAGAATGTTATCACGTTTATACGCCTTCATTCCTCTATTCTGTTAACCTTAGATAGCCTTTAATAAATGAAAAATCATCACCACAAAGAGGATGTCCTTATTTTCGAATGTCGTGGGAGTAGGTTGGTTATTGAGTTTATGTCAAGTGGCATTTCGTATGAAAGTATCATTATCGATAATAGTTTCCATTTTTTGTAATTGAAAAAGATGTGCACTCCTTATAATATATGTTGGAGATTTAAGGCTATAAAATCGAAGTAATCGTAGCGTAAATGCATTGGTTTGGTTATCGAACAACTGGTGAATGTACTTACTCCCTTTTTTACGGCATATCTGAGAAATCTAACAGCTGCTCAATTTCGGGAAAGATTAATTCTGTTATGAAACAGATGGAGAATCCAACGACGAAATAAATTCATCGCCTCATCACAATATTATTCTGCAAAACCACCTGTATTTTTTTTTTGATTACGGCTTGATTCCACAGCGTATTTTTCGGTACAGGTATGGAATTTTCAGCATGTGATTTCGGTAGCCCAAATTATGCAGGCCGACCATAGATATCAGGTGTGCGCCAGTAGAGGATCGAACCCCAGACCATGTGCATGATCGGCGACAGTCATAACTGCTGTGCCACCGACGCACTGAGGGCAATATAGATGTATGCAGATACTCGTGAAATCATGAGGAAAAAGACACACTATAATGATGGAGTGTTCTCAGCTACTTGATGAATAAATGGTAGCGAAGTCATCAAGTAACACATTTTGAATCACTAAATTTTTAAGGATTGTCAAGATCAATTTTTCAGTTCCCGAGAGAAAGTATGCAGTTCCCTATAAACAGATAAGTTATCACTGTCGTCACTTAAACAATTACCATCTATCAAAATTACTATTCAGTTATTAGTGGTAAAAGACTGATCTAGGCAACAGGTTTACACTTATAATCCAAATCGGCATCTTATCAAGTTCACAAATTCCTCAGCCAGCAGTCCATAAGCTTATTAACTTTGATTAATCCAAATGAGTTAATTAATAATCCGTCTAGCATACTACATCAATTTTCACCTTGCGTCTAGTAATACATTTTACACGTTTGATCACAGATGGATATCAGTTGGAGAAGAAGTGGATAGCTGTTTCGTCGTAGTGCTTGAGACTCTTCATCAGTATGCACCCACTTAGGTTGGACCTCGAGATATTCCATTTACATGGCGAGCTCTTAGATCATTTAGCCACTGGAACCTGATCCAAATTGCCCATAAATTCCAACCTCTACCTAAAAATAACCTATTGAAAATCGATCTGATACCAACTAGTGGCTGACTACAACAAGAAGCTATCTGCAGTTGCAGTGAGAATTCATGACTAGTGGAGTGAATCACCTTCGGTGTGAATCAAAATACTTTGAGATGACATTGTCTGATTGTCGGGCTAAAAGTTACCAATTGTTAGCAGTTGAAATCCATAAAGCCTTCACTCGCACCCACGTCGACGTATGGTCTACAAGCTCGCCTTGTCACCGGAAGATACTTCGTTCGAGTCCCGGTAAGTGCGCACTACTGAAGAATCTCACACTAGAACAACAGAAACAGGTGTCTGTCAGTACTCCCTGGCTGGTTTCCAGTGCTTCTCTAACTGACGTCATGATTATTTGTATACCTTTCCCAAATGAAGGTGTACGCAAAATTTTAGAAAGAAGTCTAAGAGAACTTTCTACTTATACGCGAACTACTGACACGAAATTTAGGAGATATTTATGACTTCACTATTACGCCAAGAGAAGTTCAAACACCTGGATAAAAAATTATATACAGACCCTATCTGGATAGCTACATGACTCGTCAGTGTATCGAAATAATCAACTGCCGATTCTAATAAATTTTTTCAAGGATTTCCTATTCGGAAACAGTTATTTTCTTATACGAATTTGAAATAAATAACAAAAGATGTTAATAAAGAATTGAGTCAGTTCATCAAATTTTGGTAGGACTCTTCCTCGATTGGATGAATACTCTACATACAGGGAGAGATATACAATTAAGATTAAATGCCTTATACAGTTCAATTACATCACTTAGATAAACAATTGGTTAGTTACCAGTGAGTGAAAGAACTCGAATATATCAAGCAGATGAACAAACAGGAAGATGCTTGAAATTGTGGAGGAGGCTTGTGCAATTAGAGTTTATAAACCAGGTCTCTGTGTACATAAGGAAATTGGTAGCCACCCTGATTCTATCATGATAAGATGTTTTACTTATTAACTTTTATTATTAATAATGATTTTTTATTCTACATGCCACCTCTTATCATAGCTATTTCTGATTTATTTAAAACTATCTTTTATCAATACCATTATCTGACTCTGATGACAGCTTGTTTATTTGAGTGATATAGCTGAAGCGTAATGCATTTAATCTTAACTTTACTTCGCTGTATGTTGAGTATTCATCCAACTGAGGAAGACTAATTCTACCGACATTTCATTAATTCATTGAATCCTGCTTTATTAACCACAACTTCTGTTACTACTATTGAATTCTCCACTCATCTTCCATATCAATTTTCATAATGTTGAGTTTTTCAGTAGTCTATCAATAACGTAAATATTCTTTACATCCTTTGTTTCTTCTCTGTTGTAAACATAAACTATTTCTATTCCACAGAAGCGGATGAGCGTGAACACTATAGAAACAATGTTTCCGAGAAAAATGATAATCAACAAAATATCGTATTCTGTGATAAAAAAAGTAATAACAACAAAAACAAATCACGATAAACACAGATGTCTGTTGTTGTTTTTTTTCCTCACGTTTCCCTGTCGGGACTGAGTTAATAGATCCATGTGTAACCTACTCGCTTGGATCAATGATTCTTCTTCTCACCAAGAGTGTTCCTTCCCCTTTAACCTCTTAGCTTTTCCTTTGCTTATGATTACAATTATTATTATTATTCGTCATAATTTATACCCTTCATTCAATCATTCTCTCGATACTATCGAATTTTCCATTTATACCATCCGGACTTATTATTAGTGATATTATCTCTTTTCTCAATGTACACCTCCACCTATTTCACTTCACGTCTTTAATACATATTACCTTGTACTAGCCACTCACCTGACACCTTTTATAACCTTGAACTGACTCGTCAATTTTTCCTACTCCATATTCTACAAATCTAATATGACTAATCACTACCATTGTCTCCCATTTCACAATATGTTGTAATCCATTTCAGCCTAGCACGTTTGTCATACAAATACGACTATTTATTTTGACACCCCATAACTGCAAATCTGTTATTCTACGTCAAAAAATATATCCGCCACATGACTGGCCATTATTGTAAGGACAACAAATATTATATATGTATTTTATAATTGTAAGAACCTGAAGACGATCATTTTTTGGAAGGAATATTCTTCGTTCAGATTGACTTTTAATTATATTTCGCTCAAAATATTAACACAAATAAAGACTTATCATTGTGTGTAAACTACTGAGATATAATTATACTTTATTTGAACAATCAGTTATCTTGTGTATGTGATAAAGTTTGACGGTGAGTGGAAATACTAAAGTGCGATTATATTAGTTAGTGTACAGGACTATGAGTCACAATCGATTACATATATGAATGAATAACTAAATAAGTGGAGGCCAACCTAAACTTCAATAAATATGTGTGAAATAGATGATCGGAAAATAAAGTACATTCGGAAATATGAATATGTGAATATAATATGATGGAAACATAGGGTGAGTGAAATGTTGTCAAAATAGTAGACGAGATGAAATGTTAGAATATGATAAAGTTAAATAAAATAAAACAAAATGGACCATGGAATAATGAAGGATGGCAAAATTGTCATGTGACTTACATAGTAAAATCAAGACCATGGTAACGAAAGAGCAGGTGAACACTTAAATACACATGGAATTAGACAATCGAGGTACCATTTCCTTAACACTAAGGTGCACCAGTAGACGGCTACAGTAGGTATTTCGTAAAGTGAAAGCAAAGAACGATTTTCTCTATGATCTCATGAGACTTTTTTCAAGTATCTCACTCGAAGTGCCACCACAAAATTCGAAGTTTAGGTGCAACACTTTTTTAGCTATATATCACCAATCTCTGTATTTTTTAAATTAATTTTTTACGAGTTGATCACGGACTGATATCAGTTAGAGAACCATTGAAAACCAGGGAGTACTGGACAGCTGCTGTTTCATCCCAGTTTCGGGAATCATCGGCAGTACGCACCCACTGGGATTCGAACCAAGGACCTTCCGGTTACAAGGCAAGCTCGTATACCATTCAGCCACTGGGACCCGATTCAATGGCTCATGAATTCTAACTTCTACCAATTCGTGATTTTAGCGCGACCCCAACCATTGTCGTTGGTGGGACATCCATCCACACACGTGACATCTAATTGGACCTCACTGGTCACGACTTCTCACTAGAACTCCAGGAAGCTCCAACCTGTAGCAAGTCACTAGCGAGCATTAATTTTTATTATTACCCTAATTTTGCTAAACACTGTAAATAGTGTGTACTTTTGCATCAAATATCTTAGTGATTACCTTCGACTAAAGTGCATGGTCATAGATAACTGAATATGGAATATATATATATATATATATGTATATATATATATATATGCGGTATACAATAGTGTTTATGTATATTCAAATATTGGTTTTGTAGGGACTTGGTTTGATTTGTTTGAGAATTTCATCATGAGCTGACATCATTTAAAGAAGCAATGGAAAACCTGAGAGCACTCGACATTTTTTCGTCCCAGTTTGGGACTCTTCAGTAGTACGCAAACACCGTGGTTCGAACCCAGGAAGCTGTGACCAGTAGGGTACAGTAGGTTGAAGGTGAGGCAGTAACTCGTCCAAAGAGATATTACGTAGTAGTCGCACTATTTCATGAATAGATAGAAGTTGGAATTCATTGGATCGGGTCCCAGTGGCTTAATGGCCTACGAACCATAAGGTCCTGGTTTCGAATCCCTGTGGGTACGAACCAGGAAGTGTCCCAAATTAGGACGAAACAGCTGTCCAGTACTCCTAGGTGGTTTTCCAGTGGTTCTCTAACTGTGTGTATGTATGTTTGTATGGGGAAACAATTGTAAATCATTTGTTTGCATCCTCATAATAAGATATAGACAATCGGGAATTTAAATTAGGTATGATAAATTATTAATACATATCCATGTTTCACTTACTAATCACGACTTGCCATACACAAGCAAACAAAGTCACTCTTTACACCTGTTCAAGCTTTAGCAACTCACCCATATATGTAAGTCTTCTGCAGTTAGTTCTTGTTTATACGAACCGAAACCACTGTCTATTGAACCTTTTGGTGCTATCATCAAAGTCGATCTCATGTCCCGTTTCTATTTTATTCCTTTATCTGATTGTTAGGATCAAGAGAGCTAATCCCAGAAGGATTCCTTCTTCATTCATTTATCCATAATGGAATCAGAAATTTTTCTAATTGATCAATCGGCATAATCGCGAAGAAAACCTCCAAACAGACATCAGTTTCATCGTGTTCTTCATGGATTATAAAGGGGTATATATATATACAGAAAAATCAATACTATTTTTTTCTTTTTATTGTTCATATATTTGAGAGCCTTGTAAAAATTAGGGCATAATAAACAGAAATGGTATTGTAAACATGAAGTAGCTGTGTACGCAAAAGTGTGGCTTGTTTATCCAAACAGTGAATCACTGGAACACATATATGCCATTCTTTTTAAAATATATATTACCTCTATTATAAAAAAGTAAGAACAATAGCTCGAAATATATATACAAGCTGATTAGACTAATCTTAAAATAAACGTTTTAGCTGGCACAGACTACTGACAGAATTACTGTTTTATGAATTATTACCCTGCCTGGCTAGTAAAAGGAGACCGAAAACGTGTATACAGTTCAGTGACAGAACATCTAGTCAACTCAGGACATTCAGCGCCTTTCGAAAAATCCTTCAAAGTAATATACAAAATTCAATCAAACCTATCAAAGGGAGTCAAATCAAGACATTTGGGCATAGCTGAGGTGCTAGCTATCCAAAAGCTCAAACCCACACTTTGTATCCAAAAGAATTACGTTCAACCCCTCTCCCTACCATAGCCATCATAAACAGGTAAATTTTTTTAGTAATGACAATCTCATCGCCTTTCTTATCTAAACTTCCTGTTTATTCATGTTATTTTAAGTTATCTTAATCCCTGTTTACACTACCATATTTTCATACCCACTCTTCCTGTTTATTTTGTCATTTTACTATTTCTACGTATTTAATCCCTGATTACATAAACAATTATTCATCATATTAGTTTTTTATCCAAACATCCTGTATATTTTGTTATTTCTACATTTCTAACCCCTAATTGCACAATGTAAATCTTCTTAGTTATTATGCTACTTTGTTTGAGTTTTAACCATCCCCCTGTTTATTATGGCATTCTAATTCCTGATTGTAATTTTTTTATTTATTTGACCCTTAACCGGAAATTATTCTGGAACTTTCCCGTCCATTTGATACAAATAAACGAATGTACAGTCTAGATGATGACTTCGTCGAAAAGGAAATTTTCTTCGCTGCAATTGTCTTTCTAATTATTTATTTATTTACTTTATTGCTTTACGTTCCCAGTGGAACATAGGACTTCAAGATAGAAGCTTTAAGTTTCGGCAGCAGTGGTATTTATTTTTAAGGGATGAGGTGGCTAGCCCCAAATCCAGCCTTCTCTCTTTACCAGTCTTCTTAATGGTTTAGCAAGATAAAATAGTACGTCGGTGGCCGGGGATCGAACCCCGAACCACTTGCATGGTTGGTGAGCATTCTACCGTTGTACTACCAACGCCTTATATGATGAAACGACTTATAAATTATATTAATCAGCAATACTTTCTTTTTCTACATTTCAAGTGCGCAACACTGGAATTCGTCCTCAGATCAGATTATTATTAAGCGAAAATTTGAATAAGTTTCTAAGATTACGTTGTACTAATCCCACTGAGCATATATAAAATCAACAGGTCTGATTATGATTTATTTGAATGCCTAAATATACTGAATATAAAGGCGAATATTCCTCTGCCTTGCTTACTGATTAAAGCCGATGTCCCTCACGGGGCTGTCCTCTCAGCTCCTCTATGCGGGTCTTATCAAAACGTGTTGGAGAATATCACCCAGCATGGCTGCAAAGAGGAGGCACTGGTTCAATCAGAAGCGCAATAACTGAACACCTCGTTAATACCTGTCACAGAATCTCAACCTACTCATCACTGTCATTTACAAAGTTAACAAAAACCCACCAAATGCAGTGTGTTTCCGACTTCTTTGTACTGCGGAAGCTCTCGCCATATGCATCCAAAAGCCGGAGCTATGTGTTCAAAAGAAACTAGTCCAGCCTTTACAACTACCATGGACCTAGTTCGGTATGTTCCCTTATCCTTCAGTTTCTTTGTTTTGTTTTCTTCTCTGTGTGTGTAATTTTCTCTCTTTATCTTCATTCAATTCATCCCATTTTTTCAGTTGTAAAATCACTTACTTTAAGTATGTTTCCATGCTCCTCCTGATCACACTTGTAATCCGTTTAGAATAACCATTTTACAATTATATTCTAATCCTGTGTAATTTTTGTTTCTGTGCCTCTTCTAAACTATATTCACACCTCCTAACGTACATTTCAAGTTGAAAATTTTGATTTCAACTTGTTTCCATGCTCATTTGTTCACACCTGTAATTCGTCTTATCCCTGCTTAGTTTTTGTTTCTAAGCCTCTTATAATTCATCTCAAGTTGAACATAATTATCACCCTTTATTCGCCTTTAAAATTATTTCTCCAGTTATCAAACAGTAATTTTTCATACGTTGTAACTGTTTTCTAATCCTATGCAATCTTGTCTCTAAGCCCCTTGTAATCTATATCCGTACCTTCAAACTTTCATATCAAGTTGAAAATTATCTTCTTCGTTACTATGTGGAATTAAACAAATAATAATTGTATCCATGTAACTAAT
The DNA here is from genome assembly GCA_944472155.2 of Trichobilharzia szidati. NCBI lineage: Eukaryota > Metazoa > Platyhelminthes > Trematoda > Strigeidida > Schistosomatidae > Trichobilharzia > Trichobilharzia szidati. Next base: position 44,578,883 of record OX235279.1, read on the forward strand.
CTATATAAATGGGATTGTACAGCTCTTGAGAATGAAATCGCCGAAAAGATAACTTTTCTGAACTTCTTGTTCTTTTCAATTTAATGTCCCGATGTGTTGATGTGACTGTTTGCTGCCAGTCACCTCCCTATCTAACTGTTCCAAACTTAATAGCTTATTGTTGGCTATCAGCCAGTGGTCTAAGCTAGATGGCCTTACCTTAAATTTCTCTAAATGTCAGACAGTTAATTTCACCTTGAAGCATAAACGTGATCTATAGAAACTGGTTCGTTCACATGATGCTTGTAGCATAGAGAGAACTGAAACGGAAACTGAGGCATAAAATTTCTTGAAATAGATCTATCTACTCACCTTTCTGTGTCAGTCATTCTATGACTTGTCAATTTCTAAGGAAGTATTTCGTCTAACTTTCTACGTTAAGAAGTTTGGATCACTCCACCTCTACTTTTACATTTTGTCAACGCTTGCGTATTACCTTTTGTTCATTACTGCTTCCCCTATCTTGGTCTCTCCTGGACTGCTCAAAAAGCAATTTGTCATACTGCGAATGGTACTAAAGGTTGTTAGCAGGGTAGTTTGTGTGCCAACAATTAGTCAAACTGGTTAATCTCATAGTCGACAGATGCGTAAACTTATGTGAGAAATGGCTTAAATCCATAAGTGTCTGATTGTCAACACGCTCTCTTTTCACAACTCTCCGCTTGCTTCGTCTCATTTGATATGAAAAGAAGTCATCAGGAAAGATTGCATCCTCGTAAAGTTAGGTACAAGAACTCAACGATACCTTATCTGGCCCGAATTCTTCTATTTGGCGCAAACAATGTTAGGCGTGAAATCTACGACTTACTATATTATGAGCTCAGTTATTCTCTCATATTTTTTTGATGACACTCATTATCCCCATTATCGTACAATTTTGTGTTATTAATACAATTAGTTTTGTTCTTATCATTTTATATTTGTACATTTTCACCCCAATGTTTCTGTTAATTCCAAAAGTCGGTATTATCATTTGTGGATTATCCCACCCTATGTGAGTGAAAATAGGATTGATGAAATGTTTAAGTCGTGATAGGGCGAAAAAACGAAGTAGTATCAAGGAAAATCTAAGACGGAAATTGAGGCATTTGACAGAAGCTTTCAAACCTTATTAATTACACTGATAAATTAATCAGAAAGTATGTCGGAAAACGTAAAGATAAAATTGATACCAATAATGTTAGTGATAGTAACAATAACATTAATGACGGCATGCATGATAAACATGCACAGAATAATGACAAAACCCACATTAAAGAATCTAAATCATCATCAGTAATTCTACACAAAAAAGGAACCTCGCAGACTTTAAGTAGAATTATTAACAATGGAGGCAGAAATGAAAATGGTTGGCATTCATTCACCAACAAACTCAACTGGAAACAAGCTCTTTCGGTTAAAGGATCTTGCCAGTAGACAAAATTAAACAAAACAATTTAGTTTACCTAACATCATGCTGGAATGATTGTGTATCAGGTCAAATAGATAGGTCAAAGTAGTAGAATGGGGTTAGTCAGTCTGTCAGATTAGCGGAGCAGCACAATAACCTAGCAGCGAAATCCAGATTAGTTGACCTTGGGGTGATAAGAAATCTGGAGAGTCGCACAGCCAAAGACAGCGTCACATACAAGTAAACACAAACAGACAACATGAAATGGGACAAGAAAACACTTCCAAAATCTAATATAACAGGGTGGAGAGAGAGAGGTTGGCAATGCAAGGCTTCTTTATCAAATCAAGTGAGAAGGGACACGTGTAACGGAAATGATTCAGTACCTGTCCATCAGCACATCTAGAGAATTCTACTACCACGATGACGACGAATAGGAAGGAATAAAGAAAAGTATACAAGGAAAGTTTCGAAGTTCTTCAGTTATAATTCACATGATATGATGATGAACATTAATCAATTGAGTTCGAAAGACGTCGTCACCCAGGAAATAGTAATACTTTTTCACTCTATGTGTGATATATCTAATAAACAAAAAATAATATGTAAATTATATGAGACGACTTATAAATTCTGTCAGTGTTACTCTCTACCTCTCTATCTCTCTCTCTACACTTCAAGAACGTAATGCTTAAATTTTTCCTCAAATCAGATTATTGTCATTACTATCACTGTTAGGCATAAATGTGGATGAGAGTTTCCACCAATACCTTGTATTAACCCCACTGAGCATATAATTAACAAGTCTGATTATGATGATGTGTTTTTTAATGCCTGAGGTGAAAAGATGTTCGTTAGAAACCGTACTTGCATTTTTGTTAATTAATGCTGTAAATGAAGGCAGACATCTTGAAGACTTACTCCCAATACACATACGTATCCATCCTCAAGTTAAGTGAAACTACTACATTTAGCAGTCACCTTAATTAGATTATGGTCAGGAAATTATTGGCTAAGCTCTAAGGGACAAAAACTCTATTAACTAAGGTGAACTATTTAACTCCTCCCGTTTAATAGAATAACTAGATGCTGACTGAGTATTGGCATTCGTTGTTAGCAAATAATTACACAGAATTAAGTAGATGAGAAAGTCTCACATTTGTAGACAAATCACCCTAAAACAAGCTGTATGCCTAGGCTGGAAATGCAGATCCAAATTGCGAAATCACAGAGATGATGATATTGACAACATGTAAATCAAGTCAGACGTAAAGTGAAGTATCCTGGACTAACTCTTTCTTCTCATCTACTCCGGTCTTCTCACGCCTTAGTGATTTCTACTTGTTTAGTTATTCAGTCAGATGTTTTACATTTGGAAGAAGTTAAGGCACTCAGATATAACTCAATCCGCCTTACTCCTCTTGCATCTTATCTATTCATCTTTAGTGTTTTTCACTCTAATTCTTTCTTGCGTTGCATAAAAAAGACTACGTCATACTTTATAGAACTCCAAAGACTGTTAGTATGGCGGTATCCCATTGGACCATATCCTTGACATCGTTTCACTGATGATAGGCACTTCATTTCATTCACTAAAGGGATTTCCTCAGACTAAGAGCATACACTGCAGCACCCGCAGCTTTCACCTTGCATCTCCTCCTCAGTTAGAGCAAGAAGTATTATATGTATTATAAAAATTCCACGATACCGTATTTGGCATGTATTTTATGTAATGAAAATAGTTTCAGGCACGAAATAAATAACTAACTATTAGTAAATAAACAATTTTCTCCATCCTTATACCAACACGTTTTGCCGTTACTGTTCCTCTTATAATTGTTATTTTTATGTTTTCCCCTTCAACATCCTGTGTCAAGAGGAAATTAGATCCAATATTGTATAACAACCTAAGATCTCCATACTTAATTGATAATATTGTTTGGTCACCGTACCCCATAAAATCAACCTTATGGCTACAGGAATTCTAAAGCAGAGAAAAAACGGGCCGCTGGAAGCTTTCAGCAGGTAAATTGGTCTATCTTGTTGGAAATAAGCACAGCGGCATAATGGAACGTTCAAATTATGTTTGAGACTGGCTGACTGGCAACAGCGCTACTCAAAATACAAAAGAAATGAGAGAGAAATGTATAGAAATGTTGAGTGTCCTTTAGAGCATATGCAATGGAAGTAGATGCTCCAAACTGTTAACTGGAGAGAGTCAACAACTTATGCCCCACCAACCAGACACCATCTTGAAGATGGTGGGGGAGTGGCTATCAAAGTGATGTCACCAACAGTCTCTTATGCTCAGTGATAATCAGAATAAAACAGGTTTCAGGTAAGAGAGATCTCACAACTCTATACCAAGTAAACAGGTCATTGTCAAATTAATATATGCATAAAATGGGCCGCTTAGTAGTATGTATTCATAATAATTTGTTTATTAGATGTATCACACACAGAGTGAAACAGTATTACAGTTTACTGGATGACAACGCTTTTCGAACACAATTGTTCATTGTTCATAATAATATCATGTGAATTATAACTAAACAACTTCGAAACTTCTTTTCTATACTTTTATTTATTCCTTCCTATTCGTCGTAGAATTCTCCAATGTCCGGGTAGACAGGTGTTGAGTGGATTTGATAACTAAAGCTTCCGTTACTAATCTCCCCTTCCACCATGTTATATAAGATTTTATAGCTGTCATCTTATCCCATCCTATCCTACTGCATAGTTGGGTGTAATTGCATGTGGTGAGTGTTATCTATAGCTGAACTATTCTCCAGATTTCGTATCTCATTAGGCTTAACTCATCTGGATCTAGATCTTTATCAAGAGAGAGAGAGATCAACGCAGGTTAAATCAGTTAAAGATTGTGGCGAAAACTCAATTACCACCAATAAGGCGGATCAAAGGAAGAGCTCACACGACCAACTACGAGTGACAATTTCCAGCAAGAAATAATTCAAACACCACGTGAAAGAGAATATGTCGCATTTGGCCATTTCAGTATACATGTTACAGTTCACATGCCGATTACTGTGGAGCCAAATACATTGGCCTTTACCATGCATCCGCTTGTAAAACGCCCTCGAGAACACTATCCACGATGATTAGCAAAAGGAAAACATAAGGGTATATGTAGTTCAGTAACAGAACGTCTGGTGACGAATTCAGGCCATTTAGCTCTATTTGATGAAAAGTCCTTCATAGTCGACATATACAACATCCCATCAAACTTTTCTTGCAAAGAGATGGGGTGAAATCAGGGCATCTGCCTGAGAATACCTGAGGGAGGAACAACCGATTCAAAAGTTCACGCCAACGCTACTATTCGCACAGACGAAATACGTCCGTCCAACGGTTTTCTCCACACCATGATCATCATAAAAGGTCAGTCCTATCAATAGTGATTATCCTTTCTCATCCAATCTCCCGGTTCATTTTTGTTATTTTGATGGTTTTTCATTTAAGCTTACTTTATATCTACTTATCACAACATGTCTAATTCCCAATTACACAAAAAGTTAAGTTAATCAGTAATTATGATCTTACTAAGCTTGTTTTTTATCCGATCTTCCTATTTATTACACATAATAATTTTACTGATTTGCCCCTAGACCGAACGGAAATAGCTCAAGAACTTTTTTATTCATAACTTACTGCAAATACACGGATGTACAGCCTGTCTAGTTGGTGGTGACTTTGTCGAAAAAAAAGTTTTCTTCTCCGCTGAAAGAGGATTCAGATAGAAAATCCAATATTCTTTATTAGAGATGAGAGAAATCACATTTAGTTTTCCAATATGAAATGCTTCACAGACGTGCGGTTCAGCCGACAAGAGAATTTATAAGCTTATAAAGACTAGCACACTGTATTATAAAATTGTTTGAAGGGAAAACTTGAAAACTCTCAGCTTAGTCAAACCATCAGTCACTTTGATATTTGTGCAAGATACGCAGACGACCCTTTCGTTATGTGTGATAAGAACATAATTCTTCATGATATCTTGTTTGCACCCAACATTTGCGATCCCTCCCTGCAGTTCAGTATAGAAAAGGAATCTGAAGCAAGCATTCGTTTTCTTGATGTATGACTCAGTAGACGCAATAACGAATCTCTCAGGAGATTCATCCACCGAAAACCTGCACGGAATGGACAACTAACTAACTAGTTTTCATCGTTGGATGTCTATCACTCTAGGAGAAAAGAAACTTAATTCACTCGCTCTGATTTAGGATGGGAAACATTTGTAGTTCTGATTACGGTGAAACTCAGAACTTTCCGTCTCTAAAAGCCAAACTGGCGAAAAAACGCTTACGCGAACCGATTTATTAACGAAAACACAAGAAAGATGGTAGGCAGTCCACGAAACGGGTGACACACACTCAGTAATTTCAAGGAAAACCATATTCGCGAATTTGGAATTCAAGGGGTGATCACACTACAGATATATGCTGAAAAATCGTCCCTCTAACTAAATCAGGCAGTCAGTCAACAAGACGTTCTTTCATGCAAAATAAGAAATCACGTTCATCAGCGCCGTAAGTTGCTTTTTTCGCATATCTCTGCAGAAGATAAGCTCCCTCGTCTGGCCGCCTCCATGTTCATATGTATGAGTTAAACTGTTCCACTTGTGGAGCAGCGTGCATTATTAGCCAGGCAACGCCACTTTCCACACGGATACGAGAACATATTCCAGCAGCATGATTTTACAAGGGAGATGGGAAAGGTTTTCGAAGATCTATTCATCCTAGAACACTTGATCAACTCTTGTGTCACTCTATCAACCCTGAGCATGATTTTAGCATTACTATTTACACTGCGAACTGTTTCCACCTGTCCCACACATCATTCAAATACACAAAAAACTGCTTTTTACAACATTGAATTCTATCTTATCAAATTTCACACCTCATTGTGTAACGTTTTATATTAACCTACTAACCTAATAATTATACACTCCCTTCCTTCATCCATACATCCATCTTATGAATTATTCTACATATATGACACCAATTGTTTTGCCACACATGATACTTGACATTTAACTATGAATATAATCACAAATATCTTAATAACATTTCCTACTACTATTATTATTATTTTATGTATTCACACCTGTTTGATTTTCCTCATGGGATATAATTTCTTAATTTAAAAAACGATTTATGTATAGGAACGTACAGCCTAATGAAAATAAATTCCTTGTGTTCTTAATGTCGTAATGGAATATTTGCATTTCACAAGACCATGTTTCCTAAATTTAATGCGTATTAATAGTATCTCAAACCGATATCAGTCCATTCAAAAATTCATCTAACTTTCTAAAATAGTCTTTAGCAAGTGACCCTACTTCAAACATGTGAAATTTGTCTCAAATATAATAGTGACATGATGTTCACTGTTGCTACAACTACATTCACGCGTATAATCTCACAAGTGCTAAATTCTCCTATACTCACATAATGATGTTGAAACGTGAATATAAAAAAGCGACTGAAATATAATTACATAACTGCAATAATAACAGTTCACGTGGGAGCAACAGAGAATGGCTATAATAACTGGTGACATCTGATCAATTATTTTTTTTCCCGTGATAATCACCTGATTATCGGTCAAAGTATGTGTGTACTGCTCAGCTACAGTAGAAGTTCACTCCGTCCTTTTTTACGGATGGCTCATTTCGAGTGTGATATAGTCATTGAAACTAGAAGACTTGATAAAGCCAGCCAGCTAGCTGTCCTCATCATAGGTGTACGTCTGCATTCTATCTACATACCGTATTAGACTGAGAGGTACGTGTAATAGGGTGAGTAATACTGAGGAGGTTCTAAAGCGGTTACATGGATTGAGCAAGATGATTAGGACATGTGTTACTCATGCATGCATCCCTAGCCATCCATTCGTTCATCAATCGCCTTCCTCGACTGACGGGCGATGTCAGCTTACCTGACGTAGGATTGATGGATCAGGTTGGAAAAGAACTAGCTGGCTGGCCAGCTAGCACGTGGTGGTGGTGGTCGAAGGAGAACATGACTGGCTTCATTAGTCGGTCAATGAAATCCATAACAACAATCAGTTAGTTTAAGCCAACCGGCCACATAGGGAAACGTTGGCTGGCTTCCTGACCGACTGGTTGGTTGGCATCCTCGGGATGGATGGTAAGGACCAATGAAGACTGGGGACAATCGGAGGTGATATGGCTGCCTCAAAATCCTCGTTCTCGATGACAACACAGACGCATTGATTCACTCATTGTGGATTGTCAAATTCAATAAAACTCTATTCTTCTTCCATAATATTGTTCTTTTCCCTCACACTTGTGTCTATCATCTCTCTTGCTTCGTTTGCTACATGGAGGATGGAGAGTAGCCACTCTAACTGCTGCTGAACATCTGTACAAAGTTTTATGTTGAAACCAGTTAAATCTGTCAGTCATTTCAATGTACACTAACCATCTCATTAAAAAAATCATGTGATATATATATATATATATTTGTTTTTCTAAATTGGCAAAGTCAAAACCAAATTTAATTACAGAATAAAGTAATTCATAATGATAATAGTGATGATGATGATAATAATAATAACAATAAAAACAAGTTAAGAAAGCAGAAGTAGGAGAAGAAAAATTTCTGTCTGTCTGATGAATTAACTGTTCACTCACAAGAGGAAACGTGTACACGTTCCGTTGCGTCCTGTGTATAAAGACAACACACCACACGTCTTTTCTTTTCATTACTCTGTGAATGCTGAACACCAAATGGGATGTTTTTTTGGGGGGGGGGGGTGGAAACAAACAGAGAATATGTGTCTAAAAGACGATAAAATACAATCATTTCCAACATGATTCATTCATCAAGAAGAAAGGTGGAAAGACAAGTCATGTAAATCAAAGGAATGCATTTTTTTAGACGACATATATACACCGACTAGAAGATGAGAAATGAAAGACAGAAAGAAGCAATAGGCGAACATGGACACAAATGAGACGAGAAGTAAAGAAAAGGAAAAAGGACTATTACATAACGATAACTTGTGCGCATAAGAATCAGTTTAATATTTGTCTGTGTCTGTGCAGTGTGCGTGTGTTCGAGTCTCTGTAAAGACTCAGTAAATAAGAACCCCTTAAATAAATATATATGTATATAAATTCCTAAAGTCAAGGTATACACCACACAAATGAAATCGGATGCTATCGTCAATCACGTTTGTAGTATTGGGCTATATCGATGCAGTAGACTGACGAATGAATGAGATGAAGTTGTCAAAGAGAGAGAATCACTTTTTAAACTGTCGCTGTCACTTGCACTGGTGCATTTGTTGTTGTTTTTGTTATTGCTGCTGCTTTTGGTGTGGTGGTCAAGAAGAGAGTTGACTGTAGTCATTGCCTTGTCATCATTCGAATTATTATTGTTATTACTATTAACAGTGAAGACTGATAATGGGAAAAGTGGAAGCGTCAAATCTAAACTCTTGTAAATTCTCTGATAATGTGGGAGTATTTCACCTTCGGCGGGAATTAAACTGAATTCCAAACCTAAAGCAACATCCAATTCAGTGTGGATTAAATCACGACGAGAAATACGAAAAGATGTTTCCAGCTCCTATTAGAAAAATATCGAAAAAACAAACACAAAATCATAAAGAAATATCAGAAACAAATGTTGCGGCGGTGTCGACGTTTTTAGGGTATTTTGGGGCAATTCCGGAGGCTTCTGAGGAAATTTTGGAGCGAATTTTTCGGTATTCTGAGGGATAAATAACAAATTTCGACAAATTTTTTCCATTGAGTAGTCCCAGAAAAACCCGAGATTGTCCCAAAATTTTCATTTTAGGTATGATAGGTTGGTGTCAGGTTATGATAGGACCAGAGATCTAATAAAGTTGAATAAAAAAGTTGAAGAAACTTGGACCTTTGGTTGGAAAGCACAAACATTTGATCGATGGAGCCATTACACAGCATATCCTTTGTGTTTTGAAGTGGTGCCACCTGCTTTATCTGATGGGTGGTATTAGAATGTTTCAATAAATCAAATAGGCCAAAAGATATACCGTCTTGATTTCATGAAAATTCAATAACAGACAGTCAACTTCTGAACTTACTGCCTTCTTTAATCCACTATAAGACTGCGCAGATATCACTATCAAGCAACATTTTCTGATAAAAGTGCAGGAAATGTAACGCAGTTCAAGAGAGTATTGCCACCGATAATATATACATCAGAAAAATAATTTTTCAAGGCAAAACTTCATTTAAAAAGCAAATGAATATATATATATATAACTTGTCATTAAACCACAGTAGCATAGCAACTGACTACAACGCGATAATTAACGCGGGAATACGGAATAAAGCCACTCTTCATTACAAATATGTAAGTATGGTTAAATTAGTGTTTTGTATTGAACCCATTTAACCACTGTTGTTCAATTTCAAGTACTTCAATTTTTTTAAAGATTTGATTGGTTGTTTCTAAGTTAGCTTCCGTCAGAAAAATATGGACTAAACTTCCTTCAAATTCTAATGAGAAGTTGTGACCACTGTATGGCTTTTATCAGGTCGACTCTGAGGAGAGATACTCGCTGAATCACACTGAATGACAGTGGCACTATACATGTCATGAGTTCACAGAAGTTAGAATGTATGAGGCATTGGATTGACTTGGGTGGTGAAATGCTCAACTTATAGCCTGAAGATCGTCGGTTCGACATTTGGTGGGGCCATGGCTGAGTGGTGTTGCTGAAGGACCTCCGAAACATCTATTCAGTGCCCCTTGGTTTCTAGTAGTTTTCTAAATCATTCCCACGAGGAATGAAATCCCCTTCGTTTAAGTTGGTCCAACCTATTTATAATGTCATTATATGTAAGCTCGATCGTGTTGGTAGTATTATATAATCAAGAAAAATTGATTGAACGAGTGGATTAAGTTGTAGTGTTCTGGTAGTCAAAGCTAATTCTGAGCGAAACGGAAAAGGCTCAGGTAGTTTTTACCAACTCGTTCATTTGTCGAAGTTTGAGTATTATACATGGTTAATTTAAAAATAAATTAACCCAAAAAACTAATAAATTATTATAAATGTAAACAGACAAAATAATCCCAATTGAGACATTCAGAAGGAAAAAAACAGATTGGGCGTGAAGAACCGTTTACGGTAAAAAAAAAATAAATAGAATAAGTAGTAGTTGCAGTAGTAAAAAGCAATATGCCCTAATTTCCTAATATTTCGGTCGACAGTAAACAATACACACCAAAACAGTCAAACGATCTTGAACCAACCAATCACAAATAACTGCTGTTCACATAATCTTCGTTGCAAATTTCATTAAGGTAGGGTTATGATTAAGGTTAGAGTGGGTCCTCTAACACAGATTAGGGCTACAGTGAAACTTGCAACGAAGATTATGAAAAGCTGGGCGATCTGATTGTTTGACTGAAGGTCTTTTGACTCTGCTGTCTATTCTTTGTTGTAACTATATTTACTTTTCAATTAGATCCTCATCTCTGGCTCTACTCGGATGTGTTTACAAATTTTAATAAAACCTAATCAATCTATTCGCGACATGTTTGTTAACAATAATTAGTCAGTGTCAACATGTCAAACAGTGGGGTGATAGTTGACGAGGAAAATTCATTAATTAATTAATACCTAGACTAGTTAAACAGCCTGCTAGTTTCCTAGCCGATCCCAAGCCCTGGAAAGAGGGAGCGTTGTGTTTCACACTAGCGACCCTATATTACACAAGTTATCAAACTTGCTAGAGAAAAACTTCAACGCACAGAAAATATAATATAAATACAAAAGTTTTAAACAACAATCGCATTTTTCGCTGGAATCGGAAAGGAGAAATGGCACTGAGGGCTGGTGAAGGCCTTCGGAAACCCAGTCAGACAGATGATGTGTCTCCTTTCAATTAGAGCAAGAATAAGAATGGGGACATGGAATGTTTGTACAATGTACGAGACGGGGAAAGCTGCCCAAGTAGCCGACCAAATTGAGAAGACATGGCATAGGACTTCGGGGAATCTGCGAAAGCAGATGGAATGAATGTGGATTATCAAAATTGTCGACAGGAGAGTCAGTAATCTACTCCGGTTACCCAGACCACAAACACGAGAACAACTTAGGCAGTGAGAAGCTATCATCCCGCAGCATTATGACAGTAAGATTCAACTGAAAAGGAAGGAAGGTCACAATTATCCAATGCTACGCACAGTGGTACAAAAAACGCGGAACAAGAGAAGAATGAAGATTTCTATAAACAACTGTAAACAGTAATGGACATCATCCCAAATGGTGAAAGATGTGGTCTCAGACCACCATCTAGTTTAAAGAACCTTCAAGATGATGCTGATATCCTTCCAAACAACTGCAGACAGACCACAATTCAAGTTCAACACTCAGAAACTGAAGAACAAAAATATAAAAGACACCTTCACTACGAATGATTTCAGAGCGAAGTCGGAGACACTACGTGGCATCACTGAGAAAACCTGAATGGAAGAACATTGGAACTGACTCTCTGAAGGTGATGTTCAAGGAAACGTGTACAACTGTTCTAGGAAGAAGGAAGAGACACGACAAGGAATGGCTCCCAACAGATACCTACCTGGAAGCGAATAGAAGAGAAGAGAGGAGGATGGTGAAAGAGAAGATGACTGAATGCAAAGATGGACGACAGAATGAGAAGCTGAGTTCAATGTACACTGAACTGAATAGAGTAGTGAAGAAGAGTGTTAGGAAAGACAAGAGACAATTTTACGACACACTGGTAACTGAAGAAATACAGGCAGACTGTAGGTAAAAGAGACCTCAGGAGATTATATCAGATAACCAGGTCTCTATCCGGGAATAGATCAACCCAGATGATGAAACCAACAGAAGATATTGAGGGAAACCTGATTACCAAGGAGGAGAAACAAATAAAACGACGAGCTGATGAATTTAAAGGACTCTGGAATCGACAATCTACAACTCGTCCAGAAATACCACTGTAACAACATAAGACAAGGGCCAGGCAACAGAACGTTTATTACGGAAAATCAACACATATTTATAGATTTTGATGTACATTATTGTAGGTTAATGTTAGTAGAAAACACAGTCTGTTGATTGGTTGTTTCTCACACAAAGTTAACCTTGCATCTCTTGTGGCTGTGTCAGTTCATCTATATGTTAATTGTATCCACCTGTCCATCTTGACCTTGTTTTCACATGACTAACATTGACCTCAATTACTGTCAACCAATTTGGCTAGCAACCATTTCTCACCACACCACCGCCAACGGCACGCACATAAGTGTCTGCCAGTAGACACCAATGCCCCAACGAAAGAAGAAATCTTGAATGCAATCAAGCTACTGAACGCCGGACAGGAAGGCAGCATGGCAAGACGGAATTCCCTCCGGAGCACTGAAAACAGAGCCAGAGATGTGCTCATGCCATTACTCCAAAAGGTTTGGAAAGAAGGAAAGATGCCTACCGATTGGAAGGCCAGCTACTCTTTCAAGTTACAAAAAAAGGGTGACTCAGACCTCACCCCTCACAAGAAATAGCGTAGAATAATGATCTTGCCTATGTCAAGTACAACACTAAGTCGCTTCATCATCCTGGAGGGAATAAAGCATGCACTGGATGCAGAACTGCACCAGCCAGGGACAAGCTGGATTCAGGGAAGGCAAATCGTGTGCTGATCAAATTGCAACTCCACGCATCGTCAGTGAACAAAGCATTGAATGGCAGTGAAATCTCTACCTCAACTTTATCGACTACGAAAACACCTTCGCTAGACAGCGTTGACCGATAAATAATTTGGAAACTACTGCTTTAAAAATACTACGGCGTTACTTATCACCATCTTATATATTCAATGGTTTATTTGAAGGGATTTGATTTGTTTCACGTCTGATCATAGATTGATATCAGTTACAGAAACATTGAAAACCTTCAGAGACTACTGAACAACTGTCTCCTCCGTCTTAGTACTTGAGGTTCAGTACTCACCAAACACCGGGGTTCGAACCCAAAACTCTCTGGTCACAGGGAAGGCTTGTAGACCATTAGGCCACTGAGACCCACCAATTCCATGGCTAACTCATGAATTCCAACTTCTGTCAATTCCTGCATGATATAACGCGACTGGCACTAGCCAAATTCATCCGTGGCTAGCAAGTATTTGTCCTCACACGCGACCGACGTGTTGTACCCCATTAGCTGGTCACGACTTCCCACCAGAACCTACTCAGGTAACTACCTACCTGAATAGGGTCATTCGCTAGTGAGCATCAGATTGATATTCAAGTGTTGGTTTGCAGGGATTTGATTTGATTGGTTACAGGATTTCGTCATGAACTGATACAGGTTAGAGAAACCCACCTACCCACTGTCAATAAATATCTGAAAAGTGGTCGGATCAGGATGGCGGACCAATTCACAAAGTAGCTTACTGTTTGTCGTTGCCGTGTACTCTGCACTAGTCTGTAGCTTGCGTTACCTGCGGTTTCGATGAATCGATAGTACCACAGCAGGTACATCTATGGGTATACTTCTCGCTTAAATTTCGATATCTCATTCCGCAGATCCTTTGATAACCTCCGCTCCTCTTGTCTTAAAGTGTCCTCAAACCTTTAACTATAAAGCATGTATTTTAGCACTTCAGATTAAAGTGTGGGAAATCAAATACTTTGTAATGCTACTCGGCTTCTCACACCGTATATGTTCAGTCGAAAAGGGTGAAACACTCCTGTCGAGTATGTCAAATAAAGCGGTAGAATAAACAACAGATAAGTCACGTAAAACTGTCATTATACCTAATCTATTTCCTTCAGTTATATCCAATATAATATCTAAAAAAGAAAAATAACTCACAACCACCCAATAAGGCATTTACAATGCCATAAGGATACGTAACCAAACAGAAAAAGCCGTATACATATACTCCGTCAAAGCATTTTCAAGGACTTTAAAAACTAGGCCCAACTATTATTAAGATTCTGGAGATGGATTGAAAAAATTACTATAATTGTTACCTTATATTTCGGAAACAATATAGGGGGCTTCGAAGCATATCTCCCCTTTGTACTACACCATGATGTTCTCTACTTAGACGGATGGTTAAACGATAACCTTCCTATACGATTTCTTCCAACATGTCACCCTCGGACCAAATCCCATATTCCCGTTCGCGCTCCACTTCACCCATTGCCTGTAATGATCGCAATGTAGTTCCACGGTCTACTCAGTGGTGTGTGTTCAATCAATCTCAATTCTCTCCGACATATTTCTTAAGTCAAAAGTTCTTGGTTGGTTTGTTCCCATACCTTCATGTTGCTAATTACTTCTCGTTGACCATCTGATATTCTATATAGGTCCAGAGAACGCAGATGTTGACAAAAGTCTCCAGTGGTTTAGTGGAAATGCTCTTCATAACATGTGCTAGCCAATTTTCTGACTCATAAAGAAGAAGTGACCAACTGACTGACTCAATATGCATCTTGAATCGAATCCGAATTATTGTTGTTTATGCGGCGACGGAGTGCAGAAGATTTCCGATCTGATTTCAGAGTGTTGACCATGTGTCTTGCTTTCCCCATACTGGCTTTGACATCATCAACCATGGTATCCACCTGTGTTCGAAACGATTATGCACAACTGAATAAGTGAAGGAAGTAACCTCTTCCAAGTTTCTCCCGTTGATGGTGATTGGTGCTGGCTGTTGTTGTTGTTGATGTTGGTTGGTTATCTTAATCACATCTGCCTTTTCTCTGCTCACTTGAAGTCTATTGGTCTTCACTGGCTCCTTCTTCAGCCGGTTTGTTGCTTTTCGCCTGTCTTTGAGTCTGCCAGTTTATGTACCACTAAACATAAATCATACACGCGCGAAATCCACGTCATCCAGAGTCTTCATATCGCTCTGTCCAATGCATTCCTCTCTTCTGCATAATCAAGTCTACCACAGTTAGGAATATCATCGTTGGTGATACTAGGCCGCCTTGTCTTTCTCCAGTCTTCACCTCTCCACTATCCGTTGTGGACCACTTGACACGTGCTACTGCCATACAGCCAGCTGTTGAGTCATGTTGATGAAGAGTTGGGGCACGTCATAGCGTTAACTAAGCAGGGTTGCAGTATTCACTACTAACTTTTTTAAAATTTGCTTCCTAAGAATTGATTTATATAATAAATTCACTGCCTTCCTTTCCTTCCTATATTTCTACGTTTATAAGCGCTTCTTTTCTTTTCAGACAAAACGGCCATAAAAAGAAATAATTCTACTTTATTTTCCTGAACGTTTTTCCTCACTAACATTATATTTTTAGTTTTAAAGTTGAAAAGTAAAAAGACCAATATAGCTTAGTTTCAGCCTTTGATGTATGCAAGTGAAAACTGAACAAAGTCTTTTGAATAAAGTCCCTGTGAACCACCTGTTACAACATCAAGATAAATTATCAAAGCTCAAGGTGTTGAAAAGTTTCTTTAAAGAAATTTGCATCTCTCTATGACGCCATTTATTGGAGTCTTTTTAAAAGTCTTTTTTGGAAGTCTCTTGCCATTAAAACAAACAGGGGAGAGAGTGGAAGACTTTTTATTACAGACGTAACCTGCCTCTGCTCGTATCTTTCGTAAAGAAATTCATGGCGATCAAGTGAGTAAAATGACTACCTGGTAAGCCTGACAACAGCATTTAGTGAAAATAATGACGCTGCAAGATTCCAACTCGTAAGAACTCATGATGTAAGTGTAAGTATTTGCCCAACACCCAAGTTGGTAGACACCATGGGTAATAACAGAACTTCATGTAACCTCCTCCTATAGTCAGTAGCGACACGGGACGAAACAGCCGTCCAGTGCTCTCTGCTTTCCAGTTATTCTCTAACTGAAATAAAACTGTCAGACTGACTGACCTCAACATAGAACTACTTTGTAAAGACATACAGCAGCAGTTCGAGTTGCCACTCCCATACTACATGTGTCACACAAAGCAAGGGGAGAGAGTAAAGAGTGATTCAAGAGGACGGGAGATAGTAAACACAAGTGTGAGGAAAAAGAACAATTTAATGGATATGACAAATCTCAATGAGTGAATCAATGCGTCTGTGCTGTCACCAAGAACTCATATCACCTCCGATTGTCTGGAGTCTTCATTGGTCCTTACCACGCATCCCGAGGATGCCAACCAGTCAGTTAGGAAGCCAGACAACGTCTCCCTACGTGGCCGGCTGGCTTAAATCAACTGACTGTTGTTATGGATTTCAACAGACTGAATGCTTCTCCTCCTTACCTAGCACTCAGTCGACCGATATCTCACCAACTCAATATTACTCATTCTATTACACTTACCGCCCAATCTAACACTGTCTGTAGATAGGACGCAGACGGACACCTATGATGAGGACAGCTAGCTGGCTTTCTTTTCATATTTCCCACTTTCGTCAATGGTTGCTTTTTTTCACTCACAGCCAGCTAGCGATAAAGGAGAACGGAGCGATTTGCTGTTGTTGCTGGAGAGCACTACATACGTCGTTCGGCCGGTAACCAACCAGCTATCCGAATTTCACGTCTACTAAGCCACGACAAATGTTGTAGGTTGGTTAGCAAATGTCAAACGAGCCTTTGGTCAGCGATCAACCTACTGGAGCCAGCTAATGCAACTTCCCAAGTAGGTGAAGTGTTCGACACTCTCAGTCACCATTTCACTTACTCCCTGTTTTCAAAACATCTTGGAGTGAGTCAATGTAATCCAGTAGTCCTGTAGCCTCAACATCCTACAGTTGACAGCAGGAGCGAATCGTTCACATGCCAAACATTCGAAGATTGTTTCCTGCTCAAAGTGTTCAGAAGATTTTGCTCTATTTATTCAACGTCTTCACCTAGGAGGAAGAAATATATTATCCTCATAATCTAAGTAAATAACACTACTATGCCCTGGTAACTAATCAGTCCCTGATTCTCCGAATTCAGTTAGGTTTGATTGCATTAGTGCATCTACAATGAAATTAAACAGAAATGGAAATATGGGGGGCGCATGATAGATACCACTGGTTCTCATCACAGCCGTCAGATGAGAACTCTCCGTAGACTTTTACCTGGCTGACTGCATGAGTTCAAACAGAGTGAGCACCTTGATCAGTGAGAGGCATTTTATCAACATTCCCTTCAAAGCCTAACATTGTCTAGCAGTACCTCTTGGTCAACGAAACTGAATTCCACTTTCAGGTCAATAAATATGGTAGTTATTGTTGGACGGATGCCAGTCAGTCGTATGCCTATGCTGCATTCCGGAACCTGTTGAAGAATGAATGAAGATATGATCAATACAACCAAATCCATGATGAAAAGCCAGTTCGATTTTATCATGTTTGTTTCTCTGCGGAGCAGCACTATTTAATCTACCTATGATTATTATTGTGCCTAGAAATTTAGATACCACACTAGTCACGCTAATGTCCCAATGATTATCAATCACAGTAAAACTTGTCTCCCTTCTTGTATTATAATATTGACTTACACCAGTCCAACGCAACTATTTCTGATTTCATTATGGATAAGATTTATTAACTGATATTAATATTAATATCAAGTTATGATATGATTATGAGCAATAGTTTATGCTCGAAACGTCATCAGTTAATATTACTGTACAACACTGTGTGATTTATCAAAATAAAATCTTATCCATTATGGAGTTATGCTCTACCACAGTGCCCAAGTTTTATACTAATATTTCTGACTCCCAGACATTGCCTAATACCTTTTAACACAGAAAGTAAATTGTCTCGACCATCCCTAAACACCACCTCTGGAGTCATTCAATCCATTAGATCCCCGCTGCTCTGCGTCATTTCAGATTAGAGACAAATTTTGAATCCTCAGTTAGGGACGAAGGACAGACTCGTATTTCTATTGCATTCTTAGAGGAGGGTTGGATGCTCAGTAAATCAAGCGCGGCTGTTTCGAATTAAGTTTTAAAACTTTTATATGAAATTGTATGGGTATTCACTCCTTTTGAAGACAGTTACTAGATACTTCTCTTTCATTCTCTTCAGCATCGGAGTGCTACAATGTGTTAGGACTCTTTTAAACAATGTCTGAACACAGTGTATTTTGTGAGTCATCGAATTACTCATGTTATAACTGAACATTTGATTTGCATGAGTGTGTGTTGATTTTCTGTATGGTTGTGTTTCTAATGGTTGTTAGGAAATACAACTATATCATCATTCATGGAGAGAGAGAGAATTCAAATGAGTTCGTTTCTTCATACTAACACCAGCAATGAAAGGATGTTGTGTCTAGAAGATGGAGGACAATGAAAGCTTCGCAATTAATTCAACAACCAGCTCATATCTCAGGGAACAAACACATCTAAATAAAAAGTATGGCACCTAGATGAGTCGCAACTTATGCAGGTGCTCAGAACATCAGTCAGTGATACCGTGTTTCGGTTCCACCGAAAAATCGTTTTACTCCCTTGATCTCTATGAATTTCTTTACGAAAGATACGAACAGGGGTAGGTTACGTCTGTAATAAAGAGTCCTTCCACTTTCTCACCTGCTTGTTTGTTTGTTTTAATGGTAAGAGACTTTCAAAACAGACTTTCAAAAAGACTCCACTAAATCACGTCATAGAGAGATGCAAATTTCTTTAAAGAAACTTTTCAACACCTTGAGGTTTGATAATTTATTTTGATGTTGTAACAGGTGGCTCACACGGACTTTATTCAAAAGACTTTGTTCAGTTTTCACTTGCATACATCAAAGGCTGAAACTAAGCTATATTGGTCTTTTTACTTTTCAACTTTAAAACTAAAAATATAATGTTAGTGAGGAAAAAATGTTCAGGAAAATAAAGTAGAATTATTTCTTTTTATGGCCGTTTTGTCTGAAAAGAAAAGAAGCGCTTATAAACGTAGAAATATAGGAAGGAAAGGAAGGCAGTGAATTTATTATATAAATCAATTTTTAGGAAACAAAGTTGAAAAAAAGTTAGTAATGAATACTGCAACCCTGATTAGTTAAGGCTATGACGTGCCCCAACTCTTCATCAAAATGACTCGACAGTTGGCTGTATGGCAGTAGCACGTGTCAAGTGGTCCACAACGGATAACTCAGTGCAGCCTCCTTTTGAAGTGGATACAGGAGAAAGACAAGGCGGCCTAGTATCAACAACGATGATATTACCAACTGTGGTAGACTTGATTATGCAGCAAACTGCGTATGTGGGAAGGCATAAGACAGCAATGCACTGGACAGACCGATATGACGATTCTAGAAGACGTGGATTTCGCACGTGGATGATTTATGTTTAATGATACATAAACTGGAAGACTCGAAGACAGGCGAAAAGCAACAAACTGGCTGAAGAAGCAACCAGTGAAAACCAGTAGACTTCAAGTGAACACAGAGAAGGCTGATGTGATTAATATAACCAACCAACGAGCCAGTATCAGCAACAACAACAACAACCAGCACCAATCACCATTAACGGGAGAAACTTGGAAGAGGTTACTTTCTTCACTTATCCAGCTGTGCATAGTCGTTTCAAACACAGGTGGACACCACGGATGGTGATGTGAAAGCCAGAATGGGGAAGGCAAGACACATGTTCAATACTCTGAAATCAGGTTAGAAATCTTCTGCACTCCATCGAAGCATAAACAACGAGATTCGGATTCAATTTAACATACTTATTAAGTCAGTCAGTCAGATACTTGGACAGCGCACGTTACGAAGAGCATTTCCAACAGACCACTGAAGACTTTTGTCAACAGCTGTGTTCTCTGGTTCTATATTGAATACCAGATGGTCAGCGTGAAGTAGTTAGCAAACAGAAGGTATGGGAACAAGCCAACGAAGAACCTTTGACCGAAGAAATATGTCGGAGAGAATGGAGATTGATGGAACACACGCCACTGAGTAGACCGTCGAACAGCATCGCGATCTATGCAGGCCATCACTCGACTGGTTTCCGAATGGGAAAGGAGGAGTTGGACTTAGTTGGTCCGAGGGTGAAATAGAGGATATCGTTTGTGGAGGAGATGAGAGATTATGTTCCACTCGGAACCCAAGGGAACAATAACAATAATGAAGTCAATGTCCTCAGCCTAGAAAGATATCTGCTAACGTGTTCATCTATGAACTCGAAAAAGAGAAAAAAGTGAGAGAATTCATCAGTGATGGGTTACAATTAACGAAAAAGAAGAAATTCGAGGCAAGCTAATATGAGAAATAGCATATTTTACCTAACTGTGTAGAAAGATACTTATATTATCTAGGTTATATATATATATATATATATATATATATCAGTTAAAATATATATGTTCTGGCAATGTTGTGTTCTCAAATATCACACAAATATCGGGCATAGATTATAATTCAGTACTATTTATAGTTTATAAATAAGAATTTAGGAGGACAATAGCGACAATAGAACACTCGCTCATACACACAAACGCACACAGACACACAGAAACATACTCAAACAGCGACGAAGGAGAATTGGTTAATGAAATTCATTAACATTAATGTTTAATAATGAGCAATAACACAAAGACGAATGATGATGATGATGGTGATAAGAAAAATAATAAGACAAACGTAATTTGCATCAATTCTAATAGAATAATAACAACATTAATCACTCCATAATTTATTCACCTTCATCTTAAACACACAGAGACACCCAACGAAGAAAGAGAGAGAGAGTATAGAAGCATACATGCACGTCTACATACAATTCCCGTCATCTCTGGCGTAGACATACTGATCAGTAGTTCATTTCAGTTTTCCTACATGGCTGACTGGCTGTGAGTGAAACACGACAGCTATTGATGAAGGTGGGAGCCATGAAAATGCCGGTCAGCTAGCTCTCCTCATCATACGTATCCATCTGCGTTAGATTGAGTGGTAAGTGTAATAGAGTGAGTAATATTGAGTTGGTGAGACATCGGTCGACTGAGTGCTAGGTAAGGATGAGGAGAAGTATTCAATCTGTTGACGAGGCTGTAGAGAGGTTACATCCACTGAGTGAGGTGGTTGGGACATGTGTTACTCATGCATGCATCCCTAGCCATCCATCCATCGATCCATCGATCGCCTTCCTCGACTGACGGGCAATGTTAGCTTAGCTGACATAGAATTGATGGATGGATCAGATTGAAAAAGAACTAGTTATCCGGCCAGCTAACCAGCACGTGGCGGTGGTCAGATGGAAACATATCTGGTTTCATCAGTTAGTCAGTCAGTTTAAGCCAAACAGGCAGCCAGCCACAAACGGGGATGGTGACTGGCTTCCTGACTGACTGGTTGGTTGGCAACCTCGGGATGTATGGTAAAGAAGAATGAAGACTGGAGACAATTCGAGGTGATGTGGCTGCCTCGAAATCCTCGTTCTCGATGACAGCACTGACGCATTGATTCACTAACTGTGATTTGTCATATCGAATAAAACTCTATTCTTCTTCCATAAAATTATTCTTTTCCCTCACACTGGAGTTTACTACCTCTCTTCCTCATGAATCTCTTATTACTCTCTTCTCTTGCTTCGTGTGCTACATGGAGGGCCACTTAGTGAACCAGGTGTCAGTGGTCTGAACGGTCTACGAGCTAGCGCTATTGTAACCAGGAGGTTTTGGTTTCTGCACAACCCTGTCGGTGGGTCCATACTTATGAAGAGTAAACCCAAAGCCTGGGACAAAAAAGCTGTCTGACAGTAATCGCATTGGTGCTTTTCCAATGGTTCTTTAACTGGTGTCAACTTGTGACCAACCTACCTGTAACCAATCAAATCCCTGTAAACCTACACTTGACAATCGAATCGCGAAATATACTCACCATCCTATAACCCCCTCCCCAGCCACCTTACGATCGTCTCAATAATGCCCAAATGTTTTACCCAAGCGTGAAGACACTACAACCTTAAAGATAGGCAACTCCATTGACCATTCAGTGATGCAACAGCTCGACGGAACCAACTTGTACCCATCTCTGCTCAGTAAGATTGAAAGTAGTAAATACACACACAACTGATGAATTATTAATTCGATAATATACAATTTAGCAAAGCATTTATAATGAAACTACAACAAAAAGAAATATAAAGAAAGCAAATAAATTATTCATATTCAGTGAGAAATTGAAAATATCCGAGCTACATTATAATCATTTACTGGCCGAGTTAAACTTTAAGCACCAGTAAATACCACCAATGGGTCAATGAGTATTTTTCACGTAATTTTAAACATCTATTGCGCTTGATTCGAGTGATAAAATGCCTGCTCAAACGCAGTTACGTCTGAAATTTGCTGTGTAGACCGAGTTTTCCAGTATTGCTTAGGTAGATAGATGTACGTGGTTGATTATAAAAGGGAGGATTTGCTCCCAAGATTCAGTAGATTGGTTGATGAACATGTGAATTGTTTGAAACAAACGAGTTAGTATGAGGGAAGGTAAGCTGATGATGATTAGACTGTTTATTTCGTAGGAACCATTTTTTCGCTAGATCTCAGTTGTCGTTAACTTAGATTTTGTATATTTGTGTAATTACTGGGTTTTAAAACTGCCTTTGAGAGCTGCAGCTGCTGCAACAGAAAATAGTCCCATTTCAACAGTGGTACAGTGCTACAAGCACTGCAGAGATTTGGCATCTGGGGGAGTGGAGAAACTTACTTCTTTATTGCAAGGAGAAGGTGTCGTCGTACATGTAGATGAAACAGTCTCATTAAAGATAAAATACAACTATGTTCATGAACACGTGACTGAATTATACGATACTTCTTTATGAAAAGGATTCGTCGACAGGATAGCACATAAAAAGTCAACTACATGAATACTCATTATCATACCATTGATAAAACGAGGATTTATAATACACACACACAGGTGAGCGGAAAGGATATAACTCCTTATCATCTCTGGGATATAACTGATCACTGAGTAAATCACACCAGTGATTTTATGGATCCTAATACGGGGGCCTACACTAATTCTACCGAAAGACTTAGAGGTATTAATGAATCTCAAAAGAATGTTATCTGTCGTCATTTAGATAGATACACGTATTGGGAGTGGTGTAACTATACTGTTGTTACTCCTATGGAAAACTGGGAGTCACTTTTATCACATGTGAGATAAATGTATCCTCTGCAACATTTTTTCGCTCATAAATATATGCATTTCAAAACCAAAAATGACCTCTTTCATGTGATTGGTGCGTTCACGGTCATCCAATGATGGTAGTTACTGGCAATCTAAGTTTAACTAGCCAATTAACTCTGAGAAGTGCTGAGTATCGGGGGGAGGGGGTACAACAACTTGAACAAAAAAGGTTAGGCCTGAAAGATCAATGTGCTGACTTACTTGCAGTAAACTGCTCAATTCAACGCCTTTCACATCGTTTAGCTTGGCACTGATTAACAGCGAGGCGGAAGCACATAGCCTCCTGTTCAATTTGGTCACAAACAACTGCAAATATTAAAAATAATTGTTCAAGTTTTAACGTAGAAAAGTAATGTAGGGGCAAATATTGAACAGTAAAATGAGCGAAACATGCTTCAAAAACAAATATATATAACTAATTTCTCTAAGATACTACATTTATCTCTTTAGAGTACATTGGTGTTTGTATTAAACTTCCCACGGCCACTTACGACCCTGGGATCCTATTGGTTGGTGACTGTTTTAACTAAGCAATGCTGTAATTAGTGTCCCTCAAGGCCATTTAAGGCATATATATAGATAAAGCATATATCAACTCTTTTCCCACATTGCCATTTCACTTTGTTCTCTGTAACGTTGCTATAGCTGGTTCCGAAATAACTCTTAAGCTTTCATTTCCTTTGTCACACGATCTCTTGCATTTCAGGCTTAGATCCACGCCAAACTCGTCGTTTCTAGATCAGGCCCGAGGCATCATGTCACTCAATGGTCACCTAGGTGTATGTCCAAAATCCACCTGCATTTCCTTATATATATATATATATATATATATATATATATGTATATAGGTGTCTGTTAGACTCCCCTTGCGGCTTTCCTTTCTAGCTGGCCATCTCATCTTCAATATCTTACGAATAAGCCAGCTGTTGGTAAACGTCTGTAGCTGGCTGCTGGAATGGCTTTTGATGACACGCTGTCCAAGTCTCTTCTGTGGCTTACTGAAGCCTGGATTTGACATTAATGCTGAATATCCTAATCTGGATAGCTCAGTGGTAACATCTCTAGCTGCAGCACTCACTGGGTGACACGGGTTCGAATCTCACAATGGGGAGATGACTTCCATCCTTCACGATTGCAGATACACCTTATTTAGCGGTGAGTGGCGACAAGCACGAAACCCAAGTCTGCGTAGAGCTTCCTGACTCTATTGCTTCAAACAATGTAATAACAACACATTTGAACCTTGTTGCTGCTTATGCTGAATGCATTAGATCAATGCACAGATTTCAGAGTAATGAAGCTTAATCTTGATTTCCCGATCCATGGCTGGCTTTGATACTCTCATCTGTGTGACCTGCCTGCTGAAATGCTGCTGCCCAGAGTTCAGGCAAGTCAAATATGTGACTTCAGTCAAATCCCTCTCGTTGATCGTGATGACGTTTATTGTGGTTAGTTGTTCATCTTAATCATCATCTTCTTTGTGTTCACTTGAATTCATGTATTGGCTGAATTCACTGACAACTTATTGTTTTCCGTTTGTAAATATTCGAATCTTTCTTGCATTAGATATGAATCACCCGCAAGATAAAGAAGCCTTAGTGTTTCTTTTTGTCGGTCCACAGTATTCCAATCTCCCTACGCAAGCATCTACGGACAAGGATGTAATAAGATTGATGCAATTTTCCATTGATATTCTGTTGCCAAACTACATGACTTCTCAATATAAGAGAATATAAAGGATTAAATAAATGCGCTACCTTGAGTATTAACTTTTCAAAAAGTACGTGAGCATGTGCAGCGATCCACAAGTCCAACGAAAGCTATAAGAAAAAAGTTTATTTCAAATTAATCACTGTTCATACAAAAAACTAGTAATATAATTCAAACTACTGATAAAACACATAAGTAGTACAAAATCGCGCCGTGAATTTTAAAGAGAGGTTCAGAAAAAATGTGATCATTGATTTATTTCATCTCATTTTATCTCATGTTCTCACCTTCCATACATTTGCGTATCGTATGTTGACTTCTCTTTCCTTAATTATTTGTTCTTGTTTCTGCTTAATCTGTAATTTTACTGCTACTTTTTGTGGTTACGCGATGGTAATCATAATATGTTGTTTTACGACTGCGATTTTGTTTGTGTAAGTCGAGTTTATTTCTCACAGTGTTATACAGTAATATTTACTGATGACGTTTCGAGCACAATTTATCGCTCATAATCATATCAAGTTAATCACACGACTTCGTGTGTGATTAACTTGATATGATTATGAGCGATAAATTGTGCTCGAAACGTCATCAGTAAATATTACTGTATAACACTGTGAGACTCTATCAAAATAAAATTTACCCATAATGGAATTACACTCTACCACAGTGCCCAAGTTTTTTTCTTATATCGAAGTTATTTCTGACTTAGGGGAAGTGTTAACACAGTTTTGATCCCACCTTGTTGGGAATATTCTACATGAATTTAGAAGTGATAGATTGTCTGTGTAGGTAGCTGTCTAACGGCACTGTGGAGGTGAGGAATTTTGACTCTTTGGTGCTATTATTATTATTATTGAATAGAACCAAATATTCATTTACAGCAGGACGACGAAAGTTGTTTCCTGAGCTCAGAGTACAATGAGGCGATTGTGCGGTCGTGCATCAGAAATGAGCTTCACAGTATTCTCACATTCTATCTACCATCTATCATTTGTTATAGGATAGGGCGAGGAAATACTTATTTTTCAACAAGATCGTTATCTCTGGCTCTACTCTAATATATATATATATATATATATATATATATATATATATATATATATATAGCACCTTTAGTACAATATGCATACATTACACATGCCTCCAGCTGACGTCACTGGAATCCAATTGAAGAAACCAGACTAATCTGTATGTTCAGGATAAATTCATACAGCCACATTCCTTACTTTGACCATAGTTACATGAATGTATAAACCTGATTAGTACTTCACCCTCCTCCAAAGGCTTTTTATTTAAAGTTGTAATTGATCGAAGTGTTTGATTATTTTTTCTGACTACGTCATCTTTAACTACCTATTACGACTTGAACACTGGCTTATTCTTTAATTACTCTTCAATTTCTCCAAAATTATGCATTATACAATCCACTTGTTGTAACCATTTCTACCCTTTAATCGTGTGTGTATATTAATTTTCTTCGTCAATTACCACCCCCACCGTTTGACATGTTGATAGTGACTAATTATTGTTAGCAAATATATCAGTGCCGCTTGAGTGGTAAAATGTTTTGTGTTGTATTACGAATTCTAAACACTTATTTTAGTCAGACAGTGACTACACGAATTTTTCACTGACTGGAACAAATGTCGCTCTGTTAGACAGAGTATGATACTTTGCCCGGCCTTTCAAAAGCGATTCCAGCAGCACAACTGCCTTCGCCCACCAACTCAGCGACAGCATCGAAGTCCCGCAAGAAGCTCCGTATGTCGTCGTCTTCTTCGAAAGCATCCGGTAGTAGGATCGTCACTGTCTGGAGGCAGCGACACACAATGTAACGGAAGCCGACAAGAGATATGGTAGCGGAGACTTTTTCATTAGCCGAAAAACACCACATAATGATATATTTTTAGCCACATTTATGGTCAGCTGTTAGTAAACTTTCCTGATTGGTTAATGATTTTCTGAAAGTTAAAACTGTTCTGATTATTTCTTGACCACAACGTAAGCAACTAGACCCAGATTCGAGAAATAAACACTTCTACTTCTCTTCTAGCCACCAACTTAAAATGTTGTTTTCAATTGCGGCTACTTCCTATCCAAATCTGCGTCTATATACTGTTAATAAATCTTGAAAATGGCACAAATAACAGTATTAATCTTTAGTAGTCTCAGGTTTAGCCAAGTGTAACACGGCAGAATAACCAGGATGCAACTTCCAGTCAAAGTATACCATCATCAATCTGAAATCACTTTGGAAGCATTCTGCACTCCGTCTAAGCATAAACAAAATTCGGATTCTATTCAACACAAATGTTAAGTCAGTCGCTTCTTTTTATGAGTCAGAAACTTGGCCAGGGCGTCACGAAAAGCATTTCCAACAAACAGCTGCAGACTTCTTTCAAGAGCTGTCTTAGCAACAAGAAGGTATGGTAACAAGCCAATCAAGAACCCTATGCCTCAACAAAGATGTAGGAGGAAATGGAGATGGATTGACATACGCCTCTAAGGCGACCGTTGAATAACATCGCGACCAATGTAGGCCATCTGTCGAGTGGAGCCCCGATTGGGAAAGGACGAGGCTGGCGTAGTTGTCCCGATGGTGGTATGGAGGAAGAGGAGGAGGAGATGACAGACCATAGGCAATCGTGGAGCTGACCAACTAAAGAGGACAGAAGAAAAAAGACACAATGGAGACGTGCTGTTGAAGCACTATATTCCACTCGGGAACAACAATTTCCAGTCGTGAAGTTAAAAAGTATGTAGGTAGTTCCTGCTGTTTACATATGAGCAACAATGCAATACCATAAAGACTATGCATAGATACTTCTTATACGATGGAGAGGGTGTGATAAATAAACAAATATATTATAACATGAGAATATAGCAGTCAGAGAATCACTAAAACAACAGAACTTACTCTTTGAACAATTTGTACTAATACTAATTTTATACTGCGTAGTTTTGTGAGCGTTATCTGGATAAATGGAAATCTTTCATGAAACTCTCGATTCACTTCACGTTTACGTTCATTTGGACGAACATATCCCAAAATACTGGTCTGTGTGTGTGTGCATTGAAAAAAATATATAAGAAAGAAGGTAAGCAAGCGTATGCAGTGGTTTGCGATAATAATAATAATAGTTTAATTCTGAACAATTTTTATATAATATACAGAATTTTCAGCGGACTTTATTACATGATATCTCTTCTTCGTCCACCATCTTCAAATAAAAAATAATAATCGACTGACAGTAGATCATGTGACACAGTTCTGTCTATCTTCTTTTCTCTCTTTCGAAAAATACACAACGACCATTTGTTGAATGACAATTATGTTAACAGTTCAGGAGTACATTTTGTTTGTGAACGCAGGACACCCCTGAGGAGTGGTCATCTCGTATGTCGGGATAATCATGCCATCCATCGAGCTGGATAATGCTTTTTCACCACATGTTTAGTAGAAACTTGAGAATGAGAGCAGGTTGCAGGCGTTTAAAATACTCACCAGAGTACTGGTTTTAAACAAAGTGAATACGAGGAATTCTATATAAAATATGTTGACAGAGGTTTTTCCGTTAGCCCAAGAGTTTTGAGAAACCCACCGGTAAGTGAATTATAGTTAACACGACACATTCATCTGAACTTTAAATGATAAATATCAATTCACTGATCCAATTTTTAGAAAGAAAATCGTTCTGACAACTCTCCTCAACTCAGAGAACACAACTAAATCAAAATCGTCCACTTGAACTACTAGAAACCTTCATTAATAAGCCATTTCTATATATATATATATATATATATATATATATATATATATATATGATTCTGGGAAAATGACCACTAATGCAGTGGATCAAATGTCGACGTCAGCAATAATGCATCATATCAAGCAATCAGCATGACGATGCAATGAGTAGTGTTCATTAATAAATCAGCATAGAAAAAATTACAAAACCATTGAATGTCATGAATGTATACAAATAATAAATACGCAAATTATGAACTACAAAAAAGAACACAAGAGCTTGACCTAAAAAATAGCAAAAGAAACACTGTCAAAGAACTGAATCGGTTAATTATATGCATTTAACCCAGAATGGAATAACATACATATTTCGAATAAATAACAAACAATTGTAACAAGTTTTTTCTAAAATTCACTGATATATATAGGCGAGCTAGAACAGCGCAGTGGTAACGTTTCTGACTGCAGCACTCTCTGGGTAACACGGGTTCAAATTTCAGGAGTGACATCGCCCAGGTTATTACTAACTGGCTATTTTTCTTGTCGGTCTCATACCCGGGAAAAAGATTGAGGGTTGGGTGATTGAGGCTTGCAACCTCGTCCCTGGGAAAATCAATCAAACTGCTACAGGAACCTCAATCCACCGGAGAAATATTAAAAATACAAATAACACACCTATTTTCGGCTGGAATCGGAGAGGCGAAATGACACATAGAGAACGAATGAAAGCCTTCGGAAAGCTAGTCGGCCAGCTAGTCTATGTGTCTTCTCTCGATGAAAGGAAGAATAAGAATGAGGACGTGGAGTGTTCGTACAATGTACGAGACTGGGGAGGCTGCCCAAGTAGCCAAAGAAATGAATAAATAGAGTACAGAAGTGTTCGGAGTCTGTGAAAGCATGTGGAATGGATTTGGACTATCGGAATAGCCAACTAGAGAGTCAGTAATCTACTCCTGTCAGCCACCCGGATGACAACCATGAGCACACTGAGGCAGTGAGTGTCTGTCATGATGTCACCAGTTGCAAGCAAAGCCCTGATGCAGTGGGAACCAATTTCATCCCGCAGGATGATGACAGCAATATTCAACTCGAAAGATAGGAAGAAAAGTTACAACTATACAATGCTAAGCACAGTGCTACAAAAAACGCGGAGCAGGAGAAGAAGGAAGATTTCTATAAACAACTGCAAACAGTAATAGACAATATCCCAAATGGCGAAATCGAAATCCTAATGAGCCAAACTGGGGGCAGACAAAACAAGAAGAGAACTCATTATAGGTTGAGAGGCTCCCGCTCGGCGAAATGAATAACAATGAAGAAATCTTTGTAGATTCCTGTGCCTTTAATGATTTGGTGATTGGAGGTGGCGTATACACACAAAAGGCAACACTACAGATGGACTACGACGATTCTGTCGCACCAGAGACATAGCAATTAGTTGAAAGAAATTCGCTTCCACCAAATAGCATCACAAACTTATACATATTGGTCATTTACATACACCACCAGTATTCTTGAGACAGACTGCAGAGAACATATTATAAATACATAAAAAGAGAATGATGTTGAGTAGCATGAAGATTCCACTTGAAAACATACTTTCTCATTATTCCATTGGGTACTCCCAGTGGAAGAACATAAGACACATAGACATTCCACTCCTTTCTCTAGATTCCTTTCCAGATGTCTATAAGATTGTACGTAAGATTTCATTTTTTTTCCTCACATCCTCTCCTTCATATCACCCTCAGGCGTCCACTCCTGTCGTTTTCCATTCGGGTTCTGCTGGACGACCTGGTGCGTGTTGTCAATCACTGGTCTTCTCACAGCGTACCGTTAAATCCATACCTATTTCTTTCTGTATATTCGTCCACTGAGAGCTTCTCGGTTATTTCTCTGGAGTGCTGAGTTCCTTGTTGTTTATCCTTTCTGGCTAGATGGCCACCTGATCTTCAGGTGTTCAGTCAGTGAAGGTAGCTGTGGCTGCAAGTCGTGTAGACTGTAGCCTGATGACAATATTACTTGTGATGCGCCAAGCCTCTGAAACATATACAAGCACAAGTTTTGATACTAGTGGTGAAGATCCGGATCTTTTTTTTACTTATGCTGAGTGTGTGTCTGTCCTACTTTTTCCTATCCTGCCTTTGAAATCCTCATCTGTGCCGCATGTAATTGAAACTACTCTACATCCTAAATAGGTGAGAGAGATGATCTTCCTCAAATTTCTTCCATTGATGTTTCTTGTTGTTAGTTAGAAGTCTCACCCACCTGTTCACTTGAAGTCCTACCTACGCTAACTCATTCGTCCACTTGACTTTTGCATTAAAATTTTCAATATTTTGTGATACTAGACAAATCAGCCGTGAAGTTCAGATGTTCCAGTATACCCTCTTATCAGTCCAAGATACGCCCATCTTCTAGCTCCCAACAGTCTGCCGCATGATCTATACTCCAACACAAACAGGAATATGGTTGATGGTGATAGTAGGCAGGCAGTTTTATCTTACTCCTGTCTTCACTTCCAATGCCTTGCTGAATCTCTGCTTTATGATTTGCAGCATCATCATACAGCAGTGGAATGAGATTGATAAAGGTTTGGGGCACTGTGTTTTGTTGAAATAGTTTCCAAATCACTTCCGACGCCGACGTTTCGAAAACCTTTTGATGAAGTTAAGGTAGAGATTCGACTGCCACATTCTGGCTTTGTTCGATAACAGTGTGCGTAGCGCTACGATATGAGTTTCATATGTTTACACTTTTCCTGAATCCACATTGTTCAGTGCGAAGTTTTACAACCAAGGAATCTTTAGGTCTCTCTCCAGAATGACTCGACTTAATATTTCGCCTGAGGTGGAGAGGAGCATGATAAGGCACCAATTATTGAGAGGCTTTAGTCGCCCTTCTTTGATAGTTTGACTGAGGTAGACTTTCTTTGCAAACTTATTTATAATATTAGCTTGAGCATATCCGCTGCAGTCTCTGAATCAATTTCCAGTGATTCCGAAGGAGTTCCGACCAGTCCTGCTGTCTTATTTGCAGCTGGCAGCTTTCAGTAGGTTGACTGTATACACAACTTCAACTTTTATTGGAAGATTAGTGTCCATCCACTGCTAGTTCCGTGATTGCTGTTGATGGTGGAATTTCTAGACGAGTTGCGCAGGTGATGGTCGGTTCAGGATGTTTATTGTGGTAGGTTGCATACTTCTTTGTGTAGATATTCTGCGCGACCTGTTCACAGATGATCATGTGTAGAGTTACAATCTTCCTGAGTCCAGCTTCTTCCGAGCGGAATTTCGCATTCAAATCAGCATTCAGTCTCTCCAGGATAACGGCGGAATAGACAGGAGCATGATGCCCCACCTGTTTCTGTACAGGCTAAAGTCGCCCGTCTTTGGTAGCTTCACCTGGTGTAGCGTACTATGCCTCTCATAACAATGTGACCGACGACTGGAAAGCAAGCAAATGTTCACAAAAAAGGCTATTGCTACCATAAGTATCTTCCTACGGAAATGTAACTCGTTGGCTGAGGAATTCGACTTTCAGAAAAGGGATCCTCGGGTTTCAGTCCAGCACCACATAGTTTGACCTTCAAAACTAAATAGTGTCATCAACTCTCATACATTACTAGTTGTTGAATTAAAACAAAAAGTCTGGTGTACAGCATAGGCACCAAGAAGATGCACCACATATTATTAATCATAAAACAACACCATTGAGAAAAATAGGTAGAGAATGATTACAGTTCTTCATCCGGAAAGGAAGCCGCTATATTTAACAAGGCCGAACCACATCAATTATTGTCAGGACGGGGAGGAATGAAAGAAATCGCTGCACGTTTGCCATTGATGATTGCGATTCTCTTCTTCGCAACAACATTTCGAGCTATCTCTTCGAGCCCAACCAGGGAGTTATCGTGCACCACCAACCAATGATGCTAACCTTTAAGATGACAGTGGTAGCACACATGTCTGTCAAGTCACTGAAGCTGATGTTTCCGGATGATGATAACGAAACTCAATGAATGGTGATCATTTCTACTGTGTCAAAACACTCGCTGATGGACCTCCGAATCAATCACATGATGAGGATATTGCCTGCATACACTTGAGGAAGCAGATCTTTACTACCACCAACCCAGAATGTCATCGATGCCAAAGTTAAAGAGAAATGGAAAGATTGGTTGGGCAACCCTATGTAACCCTTTGGTTATGAGAAGTACTCATGCGATTCCGCTTAGGTAATATGTAAGCTGACAGAATATAAAAAAGGGGAATAATAATAGTCATCAGTGGATTATGTACTGATTTCTAAGTATACTCACTCAGCTTAGCGTGTGTGCATGTTCCTTAAACATTTCTTAAAGCAATTTACTCTTTTGTTTCTAAAATGAAAATACCTATCAGCTGATTAATTAATTTATGCATAGAATTCAATAGATCCGTTCAATTTGAATAGTTTTATAGGTACACGTGTTGTTGTATTTAAGCGTTTTCCACACATGTGATGACATATGTATGCATACCAACAAATCTATGCTTATTTAATTCAAATTCGACTCTTCCGTTGGCTGATTGGCTTGAAGTGTTCGGCCTCAAGTTGACATGTCGGCTCCGTATGCTGATGCTTCGACAATGCCTAATTACTAAACTCGAAGTAAATTGGTGGATGGTGACTAGCAGTGGAATCCAGGATGCATTATTTGGGACTCATCCACTGGATGTTCCTATATTTCCCAGAGACTGATGGTGTTCTCAGCAGGTGTATCCAGATGACGAGTAGTCCCAAGTAGGACGGAATACGAATCCTGGATCTACTGCTAGTCAACATCCATCAATTCACTCTAAGTAAAATCTATGAAAGGGTTAAAAATAAATTCGTGTATTTTTGGTTTTGTCAATGGTATTTCTATTCTACCCCTTTTTATAATCCTATATCTGAAATAAGTAACCTATACTCGCCTCGTGTCATGATGGTCCTGGACTTTGATTCTCAGTAGGGTTATACTGGTTGCAGCAAACTATGACGAGATGGTTGGTTGTCCGTTTAGTACGTACTCCCTGGTTTTCGATGGTTCTCTCTAAATGACATCCTACTGCTACGCGTTCCTAACAGACAGGAAAAGAAAATAAACCCCAAAAACTAACTTACCAAATAATTTGGTAGTTTTAGGACACGTTTTCCAGTTGCCACAAGAAGTTCAGGGTCATCTAGGAGGAGTGGATTGTAACTTATCAGTGGATCTGGATAGGTGAGCATTGTAGAAGGCCAGGTGGATAAAATATTATTTACCAACGAAGTACGGCTTGTACTGCCTGAACTAGAATAATTCCTTTGTATATTGAAGGATTTCGCAGTGCGATACCACGATGTACTAATACTATTTGTTGAATGCATGACAACTGTTGAATGATGTGACGGACCACGTTTGGCTACCATACAAGCTGTAAAAACAATTAGAGAAACATTTATTCCCCCATTATGATCCTTGAAACAAAAAGCAAAAACAACAAATGTTTGTGCAGAATAATAATAATATGATGAAACCATGTTATGTATTTGGTCGTCGAATTATCTTTCAGCTACCTTTACAACGTAAAAGTTGATTATTATGTAAATAAATGCACACAGAATTTTGTCAAACTTGTAATTGATCAGCATGATTTTTGTTAACACAGATACCTACACTTTATTAAACAATGTTCACAAGTTGCATTTTTGTATAATTTATGAAGGACGAGGTCAAGGTTGAAACGAGGTTGTGAAGCAGTTGCATCGATTGAGTGAGATGGTTAGGACATCTATTACGCATGCATGCATCCCTAGCCACCCATCCATCGATCGACTTCCCCGACTGACGGGCAATGTAAGCTTAGCTGATATAAGATGGATGGATGGATCAGGTCGGGAAAGAGCTATCTAACTAGCACGTAGTGGTGGTCGAACCAAGACATTGCTGGCTTCATCAGTCAGTCAATAACATCAATAACAGTCAGTTAGTTTAAGCCGACCAGCCACTTAAAGAGGTGTAGACTGCCTTCCGGGATGGACGGTAAGGACCAATGAAGGCTGAAGACAACTGGTGATATGACTGGCTCAAAATCCTCACTCTCAATGATATCGCTGATGCATTCACCCTTGCTCATTTGTCATATCTAATAAAACTATGTTCTTTTCCTTCCATATTACAATTCTTTTTTCCTCACTCCCACTTGTGCTTATTATCTATTCTTGGAATCTCTTTTGCTTTGTGTGCTACATGGAGGGAGTGTGGTAGGTCGAACTGCTGCTGGACATCTGTGCAAAGTTCTGTGGTGTTGAAACCAGTCAGTCAGTTAGTTACATGTCTTATTAAATGGTTGGTAGGAGTCTCCTCTTGATTTTCTAAATGTTATTTAAGTAGTGGCGCTAGAGTGAAGAGCTGAAAAAACAATCATGCTGTGATCTGTGTTTTTGAACAACCCTTCACAATTGTGATATCGGTTTTTGGTACCGTCATCTGCCATTGAACTTATTATTATTATTACTATCATTATTGAAATAACTCATTTATTCATCTGCACTAAAAGAAAATCATATAAGTGTTCTCACATGAGATAGCATAATCATTTGCACATAAGTGCCATTTTGCGGCAATCGAATTGCGCGCGTAACTTTTTTAAAATCTACGCAAATGGTGTTTGCTTCATTTCAGCTATATTATATTTTCTTTATTTTTAGCTGTGCATGAAGACCACCAAAACCCAATGACGTTATCCTACAAAACACGTTAAATCGTGAAGTTAACTTATCATTTATTTTACTAATAAAAATGTTGATCTGGACTTCGTGTATCAATGATTTATGCCTTATGTTGCAAAAACTCGAGCAATTACAGGAAAAGAGAAAACACCAACACAAACTGGCCGAAGAAGCAGTCAGCGAAGACAGGACTTCACGTGAACATCGAGAATACTGAGATGACGAAGATAATCGACCGACCCAGAAATCAACAACAACAACCAGCACTAATCACAATCAACGGGAAAAATTTGAAAGAGGTAACTTTCAAATACAGGGTGAACAGATGAAGATCTCGGTCAGCCAGAATCAGAAAGGTAAGGTAGCACACCTTCATCACTCTCAAATCAGTTTGAAAATCTTCTGCACTCCACTGCAGTATACACAACAAGATTCGGATTTTACTCAACACACATGTTAAGTCAGTTAGTTGTTTCACTATATTATGGGTCAGAAACTTGGCCAGTGCTCGTCACCAAAAGCAGCTGCAGACTTTTATCAACAGCTGCCCACTTAGCTGGTTAGCTCCATATTGAAGATCAAATGGCCGGTCAGCTAGAAAGCACTGCCAACAAGAAACTCTGGGAACAATGCAATCATGAATCTACTTCCCAACAAATATTTCAAAGAAAATGGAAAGTGTCTTGGGAATACTTTGAGGAGACATTCGAATGATATCACGCTCAATGCAGTCCATCACACAGGTGGGAACCGAGTGGGAAACGATGAATAGCGTGTGGGCCGGAGAATGACATGAAGTAGATCGTTTGGCGAGGAAGAGATGAGACACTATGGACAATTGTGAAGCGAGTCAGTCAGCTGAAGAGGACAGCAGAAAATAGAAGAAAGTGGAGATTCGGTGCTGTTGACGCCATATGTTCCACTCGGAAACCAAGAGAACAATAATAATGTCTTGTTATTCTGATAGTCTTATCTACGTGATTAACAGATATTTTCTTTGTTGCGAGACCTTTTTTTTCTAATATTTGCTGTATATGCAAATAGCACATTCTTTCTTGTCGCTTTATTTAATTATTCATGAATACATTATTTTTTGCTGACCTCAAGTTAGTTATTGCACCAAACATTTTGTTATAAAACAATCATGCCTAAGAGTGATATTGATTACACATGTCTTGATGAATTCACAATTTGTCCTTTACCTTATGTTATTGGCAATGTTGTGTACCTTCTTACCAATGGAATCATCATCTTTTTTTCGCACTAAGTGTATTGTGTAAGTGTATTAGAGTTTTGGAATTGTGACACAACATTGTTAATTATTATTATTGTTATTGTTCCCTTAGGTTCCAAGTGGAAAATCCAACTTCAACAGCACGTCCAAACTTTGTTATATTATTCTCTGCCGTCCTCTTTAGCGTGGTCCACGACTGCTCATAGTCTCTCATCTCCACCTCGCACGATCTACTCCTCGACTTAACCCTCGAACCTCAGCCTTGCTCGTCGTTTTTCGATTGGAGATACGTACGAACACAGTGAAGGTCGATCTTACAAATCATAATAAAAAGGGTCGCTTTATACATTCGGCTATCTGAGCTCAATCTAAAACCATCCGAACAACCGTCTAGTGTCTGCATCACTTCGACACTTGCTAACCAACATACAATACTGGTTGATATGAGAATGGTATCCAACTGCTTGTGACAATAAATCAGTAGTATATAAAAAAACCAAACGTGCTTTACAGAAATGTTCATAGCTAAGTCTACAATACAGTAGAGTGTATGTGTCTATTCATGTTCAGGGAGTTTATGCCGACCGGATGATAAGTAGAACTCACAAACAAAATTTGTCATGAAACACCAACAGAAAGATATGATGCACTCAGTTACACAATCAATTTACTAATAACCACACACACACACACACGCACCCCCACTTACCTTCAGCAGTGAAATGTCCAGAAGAAGGCTCACAAGTAGGCTTTAAATCTGTTATGGTATGTGATAAGAAGGAATCAACAGTGGTATCAGGCAAATTCGACACCAATGATGTTGACATGGTAGACTGCACTGGTTTTAAACTATTCTTTGATGAGGCTGAACTTGGCTGAATTAAATGAGCATATGAGACAACCTAGATGTATGTGGGCGGAGAGACAAATTGCAGATAAATATTGGCGGAATAACAAAAAAATGTGCTGCTTTTGACAAAGAAAAATGCATACATGAAGTTATCGACAACTTCAAGCGGTTCATCTGAAGCGAGAGTGAGTGCAGTTACACAGGCTCCTGCAATTGTGACGACAGTATCTCGCACTTAGACAACGCAAAGAACATGCCATATACTTACAGATACTGATCGCCACCAACTGTTTCAGAGTGATTTGGACTGTCTGCACGCCATATATCGCACATTTGTAAGACAATATCGTCTGCATATTCTCGAGGTCTAAAATTCTTTCTCCAAGATGTAGATCCCCACCAACTTTACCACCACCACCACCACGCAAATCTTTCACAGCTAACTCCAAGATGTCATTAATGGCAAAGTGCAAGAGATGATATTGTCAAGTCTACTACAAAATCTACACTAATGTGATATTCTTTTCACTTAGTGTCCACATCATATGCACACCATAGTTCAAGAAAATATGTTTAGTTGAATAACGTAAGTGTAATAATGATCTGTCTCGCTTACCCGAGATCCTGGCTTTTAAATCACACACACACGCACACACACAGAGTCATGAATGGTACTCAATAATAAATACATAACCTGTCAAGACAATAAACATGAAAACCTAATTTGACAGGCTGTACGTCGGTGGTTCAGTGGCGGAACATTGGCCAAACACATGCCACATATGGTTCGAGGTTTGATCCACGGCCGATACACTCCCCACTAAAGCTCGCTCAGCCAACCGGTAGTAAGGCCGGTGGCAAAAAAGGGCAATTTCGGGATACGTGAGGCTAGCAACCCTCCTATCCCGTAAAAAAATAATACACCACTGCAACCACAACTTCATAGCTCTTTATTTTTAACTCCTATGTGTCCCACTGGGAACGTAACGGGATAAAACAAGAAGAGTAAAGTATAATTAGTACGTCTAGGAGACCAAGATCGGAACTTCTGTGATGATTGTATAAATTGATCCAACCTATTTTTTAAAGCCTCCAGGAACTTGAAGATATGTATTTTTGTTACATTACTAGGAAGCGTATAAAAATGCACAAAACAAATACTCTAAATAAATCCATCTTCTTACCTCACCATTCACAGGTCGAAATGAACTAAGATTTGACGGTATATAAGTAGAATTACATTGTGAAATAGAATCCCTGACATATTGGGTAGAACCGGATGTTAATAATAAAGATGACTGAGGCAAACGGACAGCACTTGAAGATGAACAGAAGTGTTCGACACTTGTTGTCATACCTTTGTGAGAATTACTGGGAAGAAGCTGACGACGTCCAACTCTACATTAAAAAAGGCGATTGAAAATATAACAGAAAAAACAAAAATACTGAACGAAGAAGTGTAGAAGTAAGTAAAACAGAATAGCAACATTGATTGAAAGTAGGTCATACCAAAAATACCTGACTGACTGATACTGGCTCATACATCTTTCATCAGCCATAAGTGCTATATATTCTTTTTTCGCTAGTAGGGGGCGATGTTAACAGAGGCCTGACCACCCCACCAGGTTAGAGTCAGCAGGTAGTGTACGGCTAGAGCTCAGGTCTAGCAGGATTGACAGCCATACATCAATCGTGGACCCTATATGCAGTCGAAACCAACTGGAAGCGAGTTCAAGGTCTTTCAAGCAGCTTAACTTAATGGTTTCCGAGATGTCTTAACATAAATACTTTCCAAATAGTGAAATCAAACACCTGACTGGTAGACTGGTTTCAATTTAAGAATTTCGACAAAAGGGTAGCAGTTCAAATCACCATATGAAAACGTAAGAGTTTTCATGAATATAGCAGATAGCAATGAATGAATGAATCTACACCATCACTGACAACGATTTTGATCAATATCACTCATTGGTAGCCAACTGCCATTCGTGTTTTAGAATACCGAGGACCCCATCAACAAGGCAGCAGTCTACACCTACCTGCGTGGCTGGCTCAAACTGACTGTCAAAGCTTTTATGGACTACATTAATGGCTGAGTGATTATTATTATTCTCTTGGGCTCCAAGTGGAACATAGGGCGTCAACAGCACCGAATCTGCACTTTCTTCTATTTTCTGCTGTCCTCTTCAGCTGGCTGGCCTGACTAGCTCCACATTTGTCCATAGTCTCTCATCTCTTCCTCCCCAAACGATCTCCTTCATGTCATTATCCGGCCCACACGCCATTCATCGTTTCCCACTCGGTTTCCACCTGTATGATGTACTGCACTGAGCGCGATGTCATTCGACTGTCTCTTCAGCGTGTTCCCAAAAGAATGTCCATTTTCTTCGAAATATTTGTTGAGGAATGGGTTGATGATTGCTTTGTTCCCAGAGTTTCTTGTTGGTAATTCTTTTTCGCTGACCGGCCATTTCATCTTCAATATGGAGCCAGCCAGCGAAGTAGGCAGCTATTCATGAAAGTCTTCAGCCTAAGGCTTAAGTCACCCTTCTTCGGTAGTTTGACAATGTAGCCTTCGTTCAATCAGTAGGCACATTTCCTTCCTCCCACACACACACGCACACTGATAACTTAGTAACACCATAAATAAAGCCAACAAATAAGATAGAGTCTATTAACACTTTACAGCAAACACTGTTGAAAGTATCATTGATATAAGAATAAAACTTGGGCACTGTGGTAGAGTGTAATTCCATTATGGGTAAATTTTATTTCGATAGAGTCTCACATGATTATGATATCATTATGAGCAATAAATTGTGCTCGAAACGTCATCAGTAAATATTACTGTATAACACTGTGAGACTCTATCAACATAAAATTCACCCATACTGTTGAAAGCAAACTATATGAAACTAGTTCTCTCAACAAGAGAATAAATAAAACCGCACCTCTGTATTTAAACACGCTCTCTCTCTCTCTTGCTCCTTTACGTTCCAAGTGGAACATAAGGCTTCAAGCGATTAAATATTAGTAGTTGTATTGTTTGCTTTTACGGGGTGGTGTCGTTAACCTCACAAACAACCTCCTTCTCTTTCCAAGGTTCATTATTACTAGTAGTCGGCGGCCCTAAACTGACATAACCTTTCTACACTTCCCGGAAAGAATGGAAGTGAAATTTTGAAATTACCCCCAATACTATATTATTTCTTATCTACACTAGCAACTGGCCCCATTCAGGTAGGTGGTAACCTTAGTGGATTCTAGTGGGAAGTAGCAACCAACGAGTGGAGTACAGCAGGTCGAGAGTGAAGACAAATACTTGCCACCGATGACATTAGCTTGTTGGTGTTCACGCTGTATCGTGTATAAATTGACAAATACTGGAATTCATGGACTAGCTCGATAATGAGGAGACGGATCCCAGTGACCGATATATGGTCTACGAGTTCACTCGCTCTGTATAACCGAAAGGTGGTGGGGTCGAGCTCCGGTGGTGAGTGCGTACTGCTGAAAAGCCTCAAGCACCGCACAACGGAAACAACTGTTTGGTAGTACTCCCAGCTGGTCTTCCAATGGTGTTCTCTAGCTGATGTTGCCAGCTCACGACTAAAACCTCTATTCAGTACGAATTGTCTCTGAAAACTGGTTGAATTTATTGATTATAAAATTTGAACAAAAACTACTGAATACTATGTTCTGAGAAGCTGAAAACTAATATAAATTACAAAATAAACATTTTATATTTTACCTGAAATGTATCCCTGTTGTTTTTCTGTGATACGGTAGAATTGAGAACAAAGTAGAAGTTGTTCCCCCGACACCTAAAGATCGTAATCCAATCCTAATAAAGAAAAAAATAATAATTAAGAGTAAAAAGAAGAAAATTATCAACCGAAACACAACACGGATTATTTGTCTCAATGAAAAATAATAAGTTAGGAATCTTAAATATTAAGACGACAAGATAAAGAGCAGTCACTGCATCGACAATAGCCTTTATTTTAAAACAAACTGTAATCGCACCCGAGCTTGCACAAGCTGACTCGAATCTTAAATATAGCAAAACAACTGGTCCCGATGGGATAACATAACAATAATACCATTCAGCCACTGGGACCGGATTTAATGGACCATGAATTTTAACCTCTACCGATTCGTGATTTAGCGCGACCACCAACTGATATTAATAATGATAATAATAACACCAATAGCTTTATTCTGAACGATATTTATATGATAAACAGAATTTTCAGCGAACTTTATTACATGATATTTCCTTTCCCTCCACCAGCTTCAAATCAAAGATTAATTGACTGACAGTAGATCGTGTGACACAGTTCTGTCTATCTGACCTGAAGCGTAAATCAATCCATTATTGTGATATCTCTCCTGTTTTCCCCTTCATGAAATACACAACGACATTTTGTTGAATGAGAATTATGTTAACAGTTCAGGAGTACATTTTTTTGTGAACGGAGGACACCCTTGAGGCGTGGTCATCTCATGTGTTGGGATAATCATGCCATCCATCGAGTTGGATAATATTTAGTATTATTATTATTGTTTCCTTTAATTCCTAGAGGAACATAGGGCTTCAGTTGTGCGTCTCTATTGCGTTCGGTTCTCTGCCAGACTCCTCACCTGGCTCGAAGTCTGCCCAAACGCTTTCATCTCTTCACATGACCTCCTCCAAGTCACCTTTGGATGACCAAATCGCCCCTTCCCTTTCGGGTTCCACTCGAGCAATGGTTTGTCTAGTGATGTCACTCACTTGATGGTTTCCTCAGAATATAGCCAGCCAATCCATCTCCATTTCTTCCTGCCTATTTGTTTCACAATCGGTTCCTGTTTGGTTCGCCCCCAGAGATCCCTGTCGCTGATCTTTTCCGGCCATCTGATCTTCAGTATTGAACGAAGACAACTGTTAAGGAAGGTCTGCAGTTTGTTTGAGATGCTCTTTATGACGCGCTGGCCAAGTCTCTGATCCGTATAGTAGCACTGACTGACCTCACATTGGAGTTGAAAATCCGGATCTTATTTTTGATGCTGAGTGCTGTTGACCTCCACACAGACTTGAGAGTAGTGAAAGCTTGCCTTACTTTCCCGATCCTCGCTTTGATATCCTCATAAGTTCCTCCCGTAGTTGAAACGATGCTTCAAAGGTCGGTAGGTAGTTAAAGGAGGTTGCTTTTATCAGATTTCTCCCATTTATGCTGATCGTTGTCGGTTGTTGTTGTTCTTGTCCAGGACTCTTAATCACCTCTGTTTTCTCTATTTTTATTTTATTTTTGATTTACAGCTTGATTGCACACCATATTTTCAGTACAAGTATGGAATTTTCAGCGTGGATATCGGTAGCCCAAATTTACAGGCCGACCATAGATATCGGGTGTGCGCCGGCAGGGGATCGAACCCCGGACCATCTGAATGGTCGGCGAGAGTCCTAAGCACTGTGCCACCGACGCACAGTGTTTACCTGAAGTCCTATCTTTGATGCTTCTTCTGCCAACTTGTTTCTTTTTGCTTGCATATCTTTAAGTTTGTGGGAAATCAGACATATATCATCGGCGAAGTCCAGATCCTCCAAGTTTTTTGTGTGGGTCCATTTTATGCCTGTTTCCTCATTGTCCGCTGTTTGTCGCAGGATAATATTTAGTAGAATCTTGTAAATATTTTGAATACTCACTAGAGCAAATGATGATACTATTAGAGGTCATTTTTGTACGGGATTTAAAGAAAGTGAGTCAGAGAAACTTAATGCAAACTATATTGATGGAGGTTTGTTTCGGTAGCTGGCCACCGCCGCAAGCCCCTACGCTTATTTACATAATTACAACGAATAATATTAAACAACTAGACAAACAATCCTCCAACATGTGAAAGATTATTATTACTACTGCTGTAATCGCTATTTTATGTCGACAATAAGTCTCTTTAAATGGCTAGCTAAACATTTGTGAAATAATAACAGCTGACAGTTAGTTAGTTGTGTAGAAAGTGCACAGGTGGCTGCTGTATACTGACTGTTGTGCCCGACATCATTTACACACACATTATCCAAAAATAGTCTCTTGACAAAACGAATTAAATGAATACGGAGGAAACAGGGATTTGAATGACAAACATTTTCGCAAAATTTCTATTCATCATTCTTTGTTGACTTGAACTTTTATCTCCCAGTCTCCCATCCACCCACCCACCCAAAAACAAATCTCTTGTCATTGAAATGTCGCCACCCATGTGACTGATATACGCGAAGTTAACGCTAAGACAAGAGGAAAATGTAAAAGCCATCACATGACGATTGATTATAGGAAGGAATGGGAAGACAGACGTGGATGAAATGTCTTCAGACAGTATGGTGATCGCAACCAATTTGGTGTAAAAATGTAATTTAATTTTTTATGTCACGTGTGAGAGTATTTGTTTTCCGGATATTACACAATGCAAAGTAAAATTATTTTAATACAAAATATATAAGGCGAAATCTTTGAAGACAAAGGAACCTGCCTACTATTACCAACGATAATATTCCTAATTGTCATGGACAGGATTAAGTGGAAAAATGTGGTTGGGGAGCGAGAGAACAGGAATACGCTGGACTCTAGAAGATCTGAATTTTGCGGACGATTTATGCCGTTTAATGACACACGCACTGGAAGAATTACAGGGAGGAGAAAATCAACAAATTAGCTGAAGAAGTAGTCAGCGATAACAGGACTTCACGTGAACATAGAGAAGACTGAGGTGATGAAG
Source organism: Trichobilharzia szidati (assembly GCA_944472155.2). Taxonomy (NCBI): domain Eukaryota; kingdom Metazoa; phylum Platyhelminthes; class Trematoda; order Strigeidida; family Schistosomatidae; genus Trichobilharzia; species Trichobilharzia szidati. The sequence goes on from OX235279.1 coordinate 44,623,527, forward strand.
ATAATTAACCAACCGACCCAACAATCAACAACAACAAAAACCAGCATTAATCACAATCAACGGGAGAAATTTGAAAGAGGTTACTTTAAATTACAGGCGGAACGGATGAAGATGTCGGTCAGCCAGAATCAGAAAAGCAAGGTAGCACACCTTCATCACTCCGAAATCAGTTTGAAAATCTTCTGCACTCTACTGCAGTATAAACAACAAGATTCAGATTCTACTCAACACAAATGTTAAGTTAGTCAGTTCTTTCACTAGATTATGGGTCAGAAACTTGGCCAGTGCCCATCACCAAAAGCATTTCCAACAGTCAGTCAGCTGCAGACTTTTATCAACAGCTGCCTACTTCACTGGCTGGCTCCATGTTGAAGATCAAATGGCCGGACAACGAGAAAGAATTAGCACCAATAAACTATGAGGACACAGTAACTAACTATCGTGAGAGGAAGAGAAGAGAGACTATAGGTAAACGTGTACTCAGCTATGGAGGCCAGCAGAAAATCAGAACAAAGTGAAGATGTGGCGCTGTTGAAGGCCTATTTTGTACCAGAAACTCAAAGGAGTAACAGTAATAATCATAAGAAGAATATAATATATAATGTAACATGATGCACTCTACTCTGAAACAAATAGATCTTTCGCGATAGCAGCATGAACACATATATAGTGAGCGCAAATTTTGAAGACGAATGTTTTCGGTCTTTTTAAATATAACTGCTTTCTTCCTGCATGAAGTCCTTTAATCATTCTCTGCCTATTTTCTTCATATATTGTTGATCTATTATTATTATTATTATTGTGTAGCGCGTCTCCTTGGTGATCCCCATAGTGTACCAAGTCTTCTGCAATTTAATCTAAAAGAATATTTCTATGTATTACCCCGGTTAAGTGTGTAAAACATGTTGCTATTATTTTATCATAATTACCATAATTCAGCCCAACTAGCTCAGTGGTAACGTCTCTGACTGCAACACTCACTGGGTGGGGCGGGTTTAAATCTCAAAAGGGATATGAGTTGCTTCAATGTTGCAGATACGTCCTGCTGACTACCAAATAGGACGAAACCTCGTTCTACGTAATGCTTCCTGTCGATTGACTCCAACCAACTTATAACAGGCGAAATCGAAAGCGGGGTCATCTGTTGAAACTAACATCTAAGGGTCCCAGTGGCTTGACTTGCAACTGGAAAATCCTGAGTTTGGCCCTTGGAGGTGGATGCGTGCTATCGAATAGTCCCAAAATCACAGTGCCCCGGCGGTTTATCGGTAGAACGCTCGCCAACCACGCCAGATGTGGTCCAAGGTTCGATCCCCGGCCACCGACGTACTCCAAAACCTCGCTAAGCCAACCAGTGGTACAGCCAGTAAAGTGAGAAGGTTGGACCTGAGGATAGCAAGCACAAATCATAAACCCCGGCTACTGAAACTCCAAAGCTGTAGTTAGAAGCCTTATGTTCCACCGGGAACGTAAATGAATAAAAAAACGTAAGAAAAATCGGTTGTTATTGTAATCCTTTTACTTCGAAGTCGAGCGTAGGGATTAAAGCCAGAAGTTTTGAAGTTTCAGCAGCAGTGATGCTTATCTTTTTCGACGGGTTGGGGTTGATGGCCTCACTATTAAACCTTTCTTCTTCACATGTCTTACACTACAAGCGACGAAGCGAGCTGAAAGAAGTGAGTCAGCCCGGGGATCGACCGCCAAGCCAATGGTATGCTTCGTGGCCATTCTACTACCGGCGTCGATATGTTGTTAGACTATTCAAAAATATTTCAATAACTATATCCACAATATTCGTTCACTCATGGTCCTATGTACTTCTTCGAATGACTTTTAGCTACATGCCTTCTACCCTCAGTCTAAAATACTTTCTATATGTTTTTGGTCAAGTTCCGTTCTCTGACCTGGTTGACTTATTGCAAAGTTTTCGTTGTCCTTCACCTTCTACACTTTCTAATCGAATGGATGTCCATAATTGTCTAAACGCATCATTAAGAAGGCAAATGTGTCATGCGCAAACAATGACCGAAGAACTTTAAGAACGCGGAAATTCAGAAAAAATACACCTAACAATACCAAAAGTAACAGAGCAATGTGTAAACTATTAACAACAGTATTTACTGAAGTGTTTACTAAAATCTTCTCCCCCTTATGACAAGCTATCAGCTTCATATGAGTTAGTTGTTTTTCAAAAACTTTTGCGCTACATATGCAATAAATAAAATTTGAAAGGATATAAGTTTGGTTACAGAATTTCATCATGAGCTGACATCGGTTAGAGAACCAATGGAAAACCTGGGAGTACTGGACAGCTGTTTCGTCCTAGTATGGGATGATATCAGTTCATTTCAAATAGAGATTTGAGCATCGCGTTATAGACATCATATTTCCATCATATAGAATAATTCGACTCCACGCCCAACCTCCCCCCATTACGAGTCTTATTACTGGTTTAGCCAGGTAAAGGAGTGCGTCGGTCGGGGACCATATGCGTGGGTGGCGCGCGTTTTCCCGCTGTGTCACCGACACGCACTGTGTTATGCTATACAGTGTTTTTTTTACTAATTGACATTTCGCGCGCAATTTCAGTTGCTCAAAATTATATTGAGGTGATATGATCTGTCAAAACGTCAATCAAAAAAAATTACTCTGTGACGTCATATTTTACTAGAGTGGTACAATATGCCAATTATCTAATAATAGCACACGTAACAGATTGATTATCGAAAATGTATTAAAATGAGCACTTTCGGATTAATGTTTTTAAAAATAAAACACTGAGCAAGCTAACTGGTTTCAACATAACAAAACTTTGCACAGATGTGCACCACTTTGAGTTACCACTCTCCCCGTGTAGGAGACACAACGCAAGAGAAGAGAGTGGAAATTTCAAAGAGAGAGATAATACACACAAGTGCGAGTGAGGGAAAAAGAATAGTAGTATGGAAGAACAATAGAGTTTTATTGGGTGTGACAAATGACAAAGAGTCATTGCATCTGCGCCATCAATGAAAACGACAATTTTGAGCCAACCATATCACCAACTGTCTCCAGCCTTCATTGGTTCTTACCATGATCCCGAGGATCCAACCACCCAGTCACGAAGCCAGACTACACCTCTCTGCGTGGATGGTTGGCTGGCTTAAACTAACTAACTATTGTTCTGTATTTTATTGACTGTCTGATGAAGCCAGTCATATCTTGGTTTGACCATCACCACATCCTAGTAGGCTGACTAGCCATCTCCTTTCCAACATGATCCATCCATCCTATGTCAGTTAAGCTAACTTTGCCCGTCAGTCGAGGAAGGCGATCGATGGATGGATGGTTATGCATGCGTGCATGCGTAGCACATGTCCTAGCAATCTCACTCAATCCATGTAACTGCGTCAAAACCTCGTCGATTCATGATTTCCCCTTTTACTTACGTAGGTCATCACTCGACCTATGCTCCACTAATTCAAAATTACTCAAACTATTACACCCACAACTAACCTAACACGGATGTGGACGGAACGTAGATGACACCTATGGTAAAATACGGCCGGATAGCCGGCCTTTTAACGTTTTCCACCATTTTCAATGACCAACCAGCCAGCTAGGCATAAATTATGACGGAGCTATCTGCTACTGAGAAGTACACACATCCAATGGTCAACAGTCACCCGGATTTCACGTCCACTAAGCTACCAGAGATGTTCTGGGTTGGTTGACAAATGACAAACGAGTGTTTGGCGCTGGCTGATGCAACTTACAAAATAAGTGAATTGGTCAACTCGCTCAGTCACCATTTCACTCCATTTCTATCTTTAAACCAGCTAGGAGTGGTGATTCGATGTAGTCCTGTAGCCTCAGGATCTTATATTTGAAAGCAGGAGCAAATCGCTAGCATGCCAAACATTCGAAAATAAGCATATTCTGCTCAAAATGTTCAGAAGAATCTCCTCTATTCTGTCAGCGTCATCACCTAGAAGGGAAGACTATATCATCCGCATCCATATTTTAAATCAACGAGATTATTTATTCCCTGGTTGTAACAAGTCAATCCCTCTGTCGCTGAAGTCAGTTAGGATTAAGAGTTCATTAGTGCATCCATGATAAAATTAAACAGAAATGCGAATAGTGTGCATCCCTAAAAGACACTACTCATCGTCATCACTACAGATGACATTTTCTAAACCACTCTCTAGAGTGAAAAGACAACATAGCTGGCATGCTAGTCATCTGAGGGAAATACCTTACTGCTGTCACATCCCTGTTCTCCAGTAGTATGAATTCGCCCAAAAACACCCCGGGAATTGTGTAGAAAATATTACACTATGTCGGTAACTGCCTTAAGTTGAATAACTATCCTAAAAATCTTCCTAGTATGATAGGACCAGGAGAAATATCAGTTCCAGCTAATGTAGCTTGTTGGATCACTGAGATATGCTAGCCTGACGACCATGTCAAGATAGCAGCTATCAGTCGAGAATTGAGTAGTAAGCATATTAGTGTAAGTGTCAAATCAAGCTCTATATCGACCATCTATCTGATAAGATTAGCAGAAACCGTAGATAACAATGACAACTTCATTCATATAAGCAGTTTTGTGAAATCTGGTAGAATTTAAAGGACCCAGGATCAATTTTAAAGTTGGTAGAATAGATCAGAATTTATAATACAACACAGTAGTACTCTTTCTTACAACTACCATTGTTCCCTTGCGTTCTGAGTGGAGTACAGAGCTTCAACAACATGTCTCCATAAATCAGCTGCGAAAAGACACGATATGCTGTATTCTTTCATATCGATGCATGTAGATAATTACAGACACCAGTTTGATGATTGGGATAATGTAGAAATTTCAAATAGAAGAAACATGTAGATGGCAGTAAGGGCATTCATAGAAGCCTGGCACTCAGACAAATGAACAAAAACACCACCAAATTCCAAGTGAATAAAAATGCTCAAGACAGATGTACATTAACAAACAACGAATCACGACAGAAGTTGTCTGTCAGAAGATACGATCAAATTATATCATCATTCATGGAGAGAGACAGAAAGAGAGAATCCAAATGAGTTCATTTCTTCATACTAAAACCTGCGCTGAAGGGATGTTGTGTCTAGAAGGTGGAGGACAACGAAATCTTCACAATTAAATCTACAACCACCTTATAGCTCAGGGAATACAACTAAATCAAAAGAAGAGCAATATATATATATATATATATATATATATATATATATATATATAAAGTGCAAAACGGAGCGCGAAACAAACAAAAAAATTGTTTGTTTTTGAAACTGCTTCTCATCACCTCCACCCTAATTATCATCTCTCATGTAGGCAGTGATCATAACAAAAGAACGAAAGAGAGAAATAAAGAAAGGGAATCATTGTAGTAGTAGATGTATTATATTATGCGTGGAAACAACTACTACATAAACTCCATGCGGCTTCATCATCAACTATCACGTGTTAAAATGCTTTTGTTTACTATATTATACGCATAATGACATAACTTAAACGCATTCTATTTTTGTTTTTGTTGTTGTTTTCCAATTTCTAAGATCCCTCTCTCTCTAAGCTCGTTCACTCACTCACTCACTCATTCATTCATTCAATCGATCAATCAGTCAACATAGCCTGCCTGTATGTACATTTTTTCTCACCTAATACATTCATATTCATTCAACATAAATCTAACAACAACAACAACAACAACAACATCAACAATAATAATAGTAATACCAACTAAGTTGTATATGCAAAGTGATTGACCTACTTCAGTTAAATACTATAATGAAAATTGACAACAATCACAAAAACACACACAGAGAGAGTGTGAGAAAAAGTAAGAGTATCCAGATCACCAATCATCAGTCAGTCAGCCAGTCAATCACATGACATGTTGTAGAATGAAGGAATGAATGACGAAGTGTAAATGTATATTTTGTCATTCCTTTACGTTCCCAGTGGAACATAGGGCTTGATGTTTTCGTAGACGTGGTGTTTATTTTTACGGGATGGGGTTGCCAGCCGTCTGCCCAACCTTTCCTCTTTACCAGTCTTACTACATACAGACTTAGCAAGGTAAAGGAATGCGTCAGCCGGGGATCGAACTCCGGACCATATGCGTGGTCGGCGAGCATTCTACCGGTGTGCCACCGACGCACTAAGTGTAAATATACACAGCTATTTTTGTGTTGTTGATTCAAATAAAGAAATGAGAGGGGGGCTGGTTATGGATTTGATTGACTGATGAAGCCATCCATGTATTCGTTTGACCACCACTACGTGCTAGCTAGCTAGATAGATAGCTCTTCTCCAGGCTGATTCATCCATCCATCTTATGTCAGCTAGGCTAACATTCCGCGTCATTCGAGGAAGGCGATCGACGGATGGAACGATGGATGGTTAGGGACTCATACATAAATAACACATGCCCTAAACATCTCGTTCAATCCATGTGACTGCATCAGAACCCCGTCAATAGATTTATTTTCCCTCCCCCTATGTAGTACATCACTCGATCAATGACTCAAGTCACCTCAATAGTACTTACCCTATTATACCGAACAACTAACCTAACACGGAGTGTAGATAGAACGCAGACGGACATCTATGATGAATGATAGCTGGTTAACCGTCCTTTTCAAGTCTTCCACCACTTTCAGTGGCCATGTCTCCATCACAGCCAGCCAGCCATAAAGGGGGACGGAGCAAACTGTTGTTGCCGCTGTGCAGTACACATGTATATCCTTTGGTCGACAGTTAACCAGCCAGCCGGATATCACGTCTACGAAGTCACCAGAGATTGTGTAGGTTGTTTGGCCAGTGCCAAACAATAATACATATCCACTAAGCTAACTACTCGAAGAACAGAGTGAAACGCACTATTTGAACTAGGGTATTACCTGTCAGATTAAACAATCAAGTATGATTTACCTCATAGTACTTCAATATCTTTATCTCGGTGTCATTCTCCTTCCTTGGAATTAACGAGATTATAACAGGGATAAGATATCTACACTCGTAACAAAAGGGGATGAAAAATTCGCTCGAAACTGCAGCTATTATACTTACAAGAATCACATTTACACCACAAGGAAATTTACATGAATGGAAGGCTATTCACCTCAATATTGTTCCTTAAAAAAAGATGGCTATCACGTTCAGTGGCCAGATGAATAGCACTTCGGCCTATGAAACAATGACAGTTTTATTCTAGTCTCAGTTGGGATGCAGGTATACAGATGATGAATAGTTAATGAAACACTAAAGAAATATCTCTATAAATACGAAACCACTAAGTATTTTTCCACCAATCGAATGCAACCTTGCGGAGAAACAGTAATATTCCCTTTCAACGATTTCGTCTTACCACACCAATCGGACGTATTCATATTTGGCGGAAAGTCAATAGATCACAACTATTCAGCAGCTCTTTCCAAAGCGGGAGAAAGCATATTATACCGCCTACACACATAAACCTACACATTATAATTCTCTTGGTTTCCGTGTCAATTAGGTAGGCGTCTGGCAACTGTACTTGAGAATACTACTTTTCTGCCTTTCACAGACAGACTTTTAGGGATATCTTGTAGACGCTCTCCTCCTCTCATCCCATTCTATGTACTTGCTTGACGCCTATAATGTATCAGGTCCTGTTTTAAATAAAATAAAGTAAAAATGCGTAGCCCAGGAGTTGAATCCAGACCACTTGAGTGGCTAGCATTCTACCAGTGAACCATCGACCAGCAATATTAATAAATAACCATTCAATACTGCCAAGTTAAGTTTGTTCCAATGATATCTGTTGAAAGCGAACAGTCAATCACAGTCCCACAAAGAGACTAGTAAGTTGTATTATTGGTGTGGCATGTGTTACTAACAAGATTTATGCGTAGTATTAAAAAGGGACGTTCATCGGTGCAAATATATCAAGCAGCGGAGAGTGGGATTTTACACCAAAGAGAGCAAATGAACCAGTGTTGCACCAAAATATGGAAGACACCAAACGAAGACAATATGCGAACGGTAGAAATAACGCACAATCCGGAAGACCTGTGCAAATGACGATTCTCATAAAAGATGTGCATAAGTTCCCTATATAATACAGATGTCAAATTCCAGATAAACATTCCATTACTAAATCTCTTGTCTTCTAGCGTAACATTATCACTTCGACGGTGTGCTGATGTAAAAACGCAAAGGGGAAATTAGGCTGGAAGGCAAGAAAGATTATTGTCCGAAAATAAAGAAGTAAATAAACGGCTTTACATATTAAAAGCTCAGTCTCAACAGCGTATTTTATACACTCCACAATACTCGTGTCCAAGGCTTCCTGCCGATTGCCTCCAACCACTTAATATCAACAATGTAAAGCGTACCGTGGTGCTGGTGAGCCACCTAGCCTGTTGGTGGCCACACTGTAAAATCCACGGACGATAGAATCGATCTGCACCAAAGAAAGGAATAGACACATTACACTGGTTGCTAGCTAGCTAGTGTCCAATCAAAGTGTCCAATACAGTCCCTACAGGGGGTCAGAAGGGACATGAATTCATCCAAGGTTGCAGATACGCCTTAGTGACGAGTGTCAACTAGCACGGAAAGTAGATTCAAGGCTTCCTGTCGATTGCCTCCAACCATCTGATATACCCTTGAAACTGACAGCACAATAAAGACATGCTTTAATGAAAATAAAGAGATTTAGTATTTACAAACACACAGCAAAATCATATGACATGACTTCAAAAATTATCAGCAGATACACTGTAATACATAATCAGCTATTGTATAACATGGAGAATTTATGTTTGTTTGTTTTTTCATCTATCAATCAAACAACAATAAATATTTATTTCACAGACTTCTGTTATGATCACGTGTTTATGTCTACTAGCCAAAGGTCCAAGTATTTTCAATTTTCTATTTAACTCTAGTAGATCCTATCCTTATATACCCTGACACTAACCTATATCTATCATGTTCAATCGTACACTACACCCAAATAAGAAATTTTGGGGTTTCTGCAGGTTTTTCGAGGCAAATTTTTGGGGGTTTCATGGGATTCAGAGATTTCGGTGAAAATTTCGGGGTTTCTGAGGGAAGGTTTAGGGCAATTTGCGTTATTTTTTGGTCAATTTCAGCATTCTGAGGGCGAACTTCCCAGTTGTTTTCAGCTTAGCGGGCTTAGGTGGAACGCATCATTCCCCCCCCCCCCAAAAAACAACCCAAAAATACATCACCAATTGCGCCGAAAGTTGCCGAAAAAACCACAAAAATTTTGGAGCGATTACAGAGGGTTTCCGAACAAATCAATACAACAAATTTCAAGAAATGAATCATTTTTCCCCGAAAAATCCTAGAAATCTGTCCTAAAAAGGCCCAAATTTTGCCCAGACATTTAGAATATATAGTCGTGATAATAACTGTTGTTGTGAAGATCAGTTGTCCTCTAAAATTCCACTAATATTCTACCAACTGTCTTGTCGTGGTCAACACAACCAACAACTCAGTCCACTCATGAAAAGGAACAAGGTGTTCACATCAACATATGGAATTGATCAATTAACTCACTACCTGTCATATATATGACAATAAACAATCTAAATAACATTTCTGATTCATATAAAACAATAAGTGGAGTTGACAAGAACAAGCACATAAAATGAGGAGTGGTTTTGTTGCATGTCCTCGCTACTTGTAGCCTCGTAATCCGTCACTATTGTGGTTTAATGACAAGTTATATTTTTGTTTACATGCTTTTTAAGTGAAATTTTACATTGAAAATTTTTTTTCTAACATAAACATTGTCGGTGGCATTATTCTTTTCAAATGAGTTACATTTGCTGTACTTTTATCAGAAAATTTCGCTTGATAATGACACATGTGCAATGTAACGGATTAAAGGAGGCAGGCAGTAATTTCCATGAAATCATGCTCGTATACTTTTTCGCCTATTTATTGATTGAAACACCCTAATACGAACCACCGGATAAAGCAGAGAGCGCCACTTCAAGAAATAAGGGATATGCCATATACTCGTCCTATCCATCAAATGTTTTTGCCTAACAACCGAACGTCCAAGTATCTTCTTCAATTTCCTATGCAACTTTAGTAAATCCCCTGTCCCATATACCTTGACGCTAACTGGTATATCATGCTCAAATAAGACATTTTGAGGCCAATTTTGAGGATTTTTTACTGCTTAGAGGATTTCTGTGGTCTTGGTGGTTTTTCGAGGCAATTTTGGGGGTATTGTGGATGTTTTGGAGGAAGTTTAGGACACATTTCGGTGGGTTTTGGCGGAGATTTCGGGAACATTTTGGAGCAATTTCGGCTGTTTTGTGGGTTAATTTCGGGGCTTCTGAGGCGAATTTCAGGGAAATGCATCATCTTAACCCATGAAACCCATAAATTTTAGATTATATCGTCCACTGGCTTACGATCAACTAGTCGTAGCAGTAGTAGTAGTAATTGTAGTGAAGCACTGTTTATTTTTTTATTCCTTCACGTTCCCCAGTGGAACATAGGGCTTCAAGCTAGAGGCTTGAAGTTTCTGTAGCAGTGTTTATTTTAACAGGATAGGGTTGCTAAGCCTCATGCCCAACCTTTCCTCTTCACCAGCTTTAGTTCTGGCTTAGCGAGGTAAAAGAGAACGCTGGCCGGGGAAAGGCCCCGGACCATGTGCATGGTCGGCGAGCGTCCTAACCGCTATGACACCGACGCACTGTAGTCCTCTAAAATTCTAATAATATTCTACCGACTCTCGTGTTGGTGTCTTTGGGGTAAGTTAAGGAACGAATTTCACTGTTTTGGGGTTTTAGTGGTGTTTTGAGGAAATTTCGGGGTTATTTTGCGGTTTATTAGTGCTTCGGGAGATATTTAGGGGAAAACTTCGCGTTTTTGTGGGGGGGGGGAATTTATCAGCTCCTTGTGGGAATTTATCAGCTCATTGGGGAAATTTCAGTCCTTTTTCGGAGGGAATTGACGCATCTCCTCAAAACTTTTTTCCTTGACTTACCCCGAGAAACCTCGAAATTTCCCCACATTTTTTATAATTTGAGTATGGTTTACCAGTGAACATGACTTCTAGGTTAGTGTCAGGGTATCTAAGGACCGGAGATCCACTAAAAAGGCATATCTTGAAGCCTGAATATATGTTTCACTCTGGAAACAAATAAATATGAATTAGGAAGTAGGCACACATACACACACATCAAAGTAGATCAACAAAAAATACCTTTTTTCATTTCCAAAATGACAGTTATTTATATATATTCACATTAACACGTACCGTTTAGAAGACAGAGGAGTCGATGAAGCACACTGGGACAATTTCGGATTCACTTTACTTGAAGGCTTCACATCTTCCAAAGTAGGATTATTATTGTTATTATAGTGTGAAGCAGGAAACTCGTGTGATAATTTCACTTTAACACTCGTCGTCGTCTTTGGCACATTACCATCACCACCCGAAGATCGACAAATCCAGTCAGATGCTAAACAAGACGTAAAAGAATTTTTTTAAACAGTAACTATCAAATACATGAAAGAAAGAGGAAGCAATTGAATGAACAAAGAGGAAGACTTCTAATGTAATATTCCACCAACCTAATGAGTAAAAATAAATGTCATAATCCAATGATTACATGTGCAGCAACAAAAAGTGTTAATAAGGCAGAACTGAATGAATTTATCAAATTTCGGTAAGGCTCTTCCTCGAATGGATGAATACTCTACATACAGGGAAGGATAAACAATTAAGAATAAATGCCTTATACAGTTCAATTACATCACTTAGATAAACAATTGGTGAGTTATCAGTGAGTGAAAGAACTGCAATATATCAAGCAGACGAACAAACAGGAAGATGCTTAAAATTGTGGAGGAGGTTTGTGCAATTAGGGTATATAAACCAGGTCTCTGTGTACATAAGCAAAATGGTGGCCACCCTGACTCTATCATGGTAATATGTTCTACTTATTAACTGTTATTATTATTACTAATGATATTTTACTCTACATGCCACCTCTTATTATAACTACTTCTGATTTATCTAAAACCATCTTTTATCATTACCATTATGTTAACTCATTCTAACATTATTATTCTCCGATGACAAATTGTTTATTTAAGTGATGTAGCTGAACCGTAATGCATTTGTTTTATATGGCTGTATGTAGAGTATCCATCCAACTGAGGAAGAGTAATTCTACAGAAATTTGGTGGATTCATTAAATCCTACTTTATCAATAACACCTTCTGCCACTTGTCTTAAATTCGTATCTAGAAATAAAACCTTTCCATGTCACTTCATTTTCTGCATAACCTAGGACAATTATTAGTATTTCTCTGGTTATATGACATATGTCAGATTGCATCATCTCTTACTAATATATAAACTATTGATGGTTTAAACTCAACCCTAATTTACCCTATGCCCTATGACAAAGAAATAAACAAGCAGAATAAAGCGGTCATTAGTGTTTGAGAGTGTTGACCACTTCACATATTTTGAAAGTTGTAATAGCAAACCCCAATGGGATGATCACTGATTGAACCTCGACACACGGATATAAAAAACTCGTTTGGCATTTGCTACACAACCTACGCCATCTCTGGTAGCTTAGTAGACGTGATATCCAGTTGGCTGGCTGACTGACTGTCGACCAAAGAATATACGTGTGTACTGCACAGCGGCAGCAGCAGTTTGCTCCATCCTCTTTTATGCCTGGCTGGCTGGTTGTGAGTGAGATATGGCCATTGAAAGTGAAACACTTGAAAAGGACGGCCAGCTAGCTGTCATTCATTATAGGTGTCCCTCTACACTCCGTGTTAGGTTAGTTGTTATGTGTAATAGGGTGAGTTATATTGAGGTGACGTGAGGCATCGGTCGAGTGCTCTTTCCGTGTATCTCTCTGGATGGTGACACCATAAGAATTTTTTTATGCTCGTACAGCTACTAAATATAAAAATTCCATCATACCATATTTACCATACGGGTTTCGTGTGAAGAGAGAGTCGGATGTCAGAAAAGAACTGATATGATTACTAATTTTTAACTTTATGTATCTACATATTTTTAAAAAGAGGTAAATTATTGCAAGATCTATAAAAAGGCTGAAAATTCCATTCTGTATAATTATTACTATTGCTTGAAATTACGTGATTCTTATTATTATTATAATTATTCTATCAACAAGGTACGTGTATCCTAATGACACCACCTAGTTGATATAAGAAAGAACAACCGTGTGTGTGTGAAACAAGATCTAGAGACTAAGTTTACACACAAGTACAGCATAAGGTGAAATGAACATTTAAAAATTCCCACTTACTGGCTAAAACCTCTTCTTCGACAGGAACTTGATCAGTTACATTTTCTGATCTAAATTGAAAAAAAAAATAGGTACATGCATGTGACACCAGTAAATATGCAAAATGTGGTAGAATCCGCAGTATTTGCAGCCCTGACAATATGGAAGAGGAGCTCAAAAGAATCCTCCTCGAAAATAGCTACCCAGAACGCCATATCATCAAAAAAATCCATGAAGCCTAAACCACTAAAATCGGTCACATTTTCTACTCCTAAAAAGAACTTCTCCACTTGAATCTACAATCCAATAGAGACTGATGGGCAGAAATCCTAAGAAACCGCCTGCCTCGCTGCTCACTTAAGAAAAACTTCTTTGTATCTGAACTTTGAATAATTTTCTCTCTGAAACCAATGATTCGCATGAATGTCGTGAAGGATAAGCTACCACTACTGACTGGCCTAACAACTGTGCATCTATCAATTCACCAGCTCGTGTAGAGCTAGGTATGTCGTCTGTACCCAGCGTTTGCTATCCAAACATATCATCGAACACTTACCCACAGTTGTGATTTTATAAAAGCGGAAAAAGATCCCTCCAGGCAACAGCCACAGCTCTATCCTGGAACACCTGATCGAAGAATCTGGACGCCAAGCTAATTCAGCCACAAAGAAACTTCAAAGTTATCTACACAATAAGCGGAAATCTTGCTAAAAGAGGCTTGAATCAAATGGCAATTCATCACGTGATAAATCTTGGACTTTGCATACACAAAGAAGTTTGTTCAGCGTCATTAAATCTACAAAGCAGACCTGATCCGTCATAACGGCAAATATGCAATTCTTGTGTTTTGTTTGTACGCCTAATTTTATTATTTTCTTCCTTCACTCCCTTCGTATTAAATTTCTACCCCTTATTATCACAGTATTGTTAACTTGACCCCCATTGAAATTTTAGTTGAATTCTACTCAACCCTATCAATTATTTGGATGGTGTGATTGGAAGACGAAGATTATCTGAAAAACAATGTGATGTATTTTCGCAATACATTTCGAACAATCTGATCCCTTACACGTTTACTTGTCAAGTCATTTTATGTGAAAAATGAAGACCTACTAGAATACATAAAGTGACAAGAAGGATTGAAGAATAATAAGAATAATTAACACTACGTTTGATTGTAGTATCAGATTAGGATTACCAAGGTAGGTTTGGAGTAATAATTAAATGGTTTTTGTACACACAGGGGGGAGGCTTAATTTTACAAGTGGTTATCACCTCAGTGTATTCCAATAAGCACTTCTGACCGTTTTTAAAAGTAATCTTAAAACCTATGCTGATATCAAATTGATTTTGAGCAGTAAATTATGGAAAAAAACACGTAGTTCAGTGAAGAGTTTCTTGACAGCGGATCCATTTTCTTAGCTGTACAATCGCAAATATATGTGTTATTTTGTATGCATGTGTATATTAAGTTTGTCAAACAAAAATACAATTGGTTGTGATTATTTTAACTAAACAGGTGAAAATTAGTAAGTTTTGGGTGGAGTTATGTAATACAAAAACGGTCAAGAAAATTGAGTGTTAATGAAACTAGTGTAGTGACAAAGGTGATGAGTTGTCACAAACAGTTGTCAATATGGAGTTACGTAATAATATGAATAGTTTGACGATTGAGTTGTACTCAGGATACATATACGAACAAAGTAGAGAATACGAAATTACGTAAGAGTTCTAAATGAATACAAGAATCATAAGTAATTAAAGAAACAGGCAAACAAACAAAATTAAGCCATCAAAAATCAAGAAAGTTGTTATCATGATAGTAGAAGTGGTTGAGTAATTCTCTTTCGTATGCGCAGCTCCGGTTTTCTATGTGAATGAACAGAGCTTCTGCGATACAAAGAAGACGAAACTGTGTTGCCTTTAGTAGGTTATTCTTGACTCTATAGATTACTTTGAAGGAGGCATGTGTTGAGATGGAATGATCAGTGTTAACCAGCTGTTCAATTATTGCACTCCTTATAGCACCACTTTGCCTTTTCGCAACCATGTTGAATAGTGCTCTTGAATCCCCTTGAACAGGATGTGCGTCGGACGACCCATGTATCTGGCTCCACAGCAGCAGGTGAACTGATATACGCACATAGAAGTGGTCAGATGCGGGATCTTGTCCTTAAGGCTTCTGCAGATCAGTGGGCGACTGGAGAACACTATTCTTAGCATTGCTGCACGTAATGTTCTTCTCACAGATGGTGTGATCCTTCTTTTGAGAATATCACTTGCTAAATCTCCCTCAAAATCCAAGTTCATGTACAGTTTCTTTTCCGGTGAAAGTGAAGTTTCATTCCTCCAAATTTTTGGTTTGATATTTTCGTCAATGAATCTTGTAGTCCCGATGCGTCGGATGCGGGTGGCAAGAGATTAAATGAAATTCCAAATTTGTTGGGTGGCTACCCAGCTATAGAAGCTTGTTAGTTGACCATTCTAAGTAGCTTTTCTATAGATCGATCTTCTTAAGGTCCCATAAGTTCTTCTTGTTATTTCCACATCAAGAAAGGAATTTGTGATTCGTTTTCCATTTCAAGAGTGAATTTTATTGCTGGATGGCAACAGTTAAATGTTTGCAGCAGTAGATTGGTGTCATTACTGTTGTCACAAATAATGAATATGTCATCTACGCATCTTTTATACAGTCGTAAATTGTCAAAGCTGGGCTTTAGTGGACCTTTCTCGAGGCTTGCCACGAAGCAATCTGATAATAGTGGACTCAACGGAGATCCCATTGCAATACTATCTTTTTGTCTATAGATGGTGTCGTTGGAAGTGAACTCTACGTTCAGAGTGCATCACAGTAGTAATTCCTTCAAATATGCTGTTGGTACTCCAATAGTGAGATGGTTTTCATATATATATTTACATATAAAGCAGACCGTTTCCATGAGTGGGACATTGGTGAAAAGTAACTCGAAACTTCATCAGTAAAAATGATTGTATGACACCGTGAAACTTTATTAAAATAAATTCTTTCCATAGTGGAATGTTATCATGACCACAGCACTACTTCCCCGTTTTTCCCTTCCTTCTTTGTTTTATGTAATCACTGTATAGTGAGCTCTAAGCAGTCTACTTTATGTTTCTTCAACTCATTTCCAATCTTTTGTTCTCTTGTCAATTATCAAATAATTATTATTCATCAGTCTTAAGTAGATCTGACTTGGTCTTAAACACATCTCTTTTCTGGGACTTCTTGAACCTATTCTTCAAACTACTACTACTACTACTACTTACTACCGGCTTAGCAAGATTTAGCGAGGAGTGCATCGGTGGACGGAGATAGACCACATAAGGTCTGGTAGGCAAGAGTTCTACTGCTGAACCATTAACAAAGTATGGTGAAAGACGAATTGTAAATTATCGCAAAGAATTTTCTTTACCCTCCAATTTTCTTTTGTCTTCTCTATGTATTCAGGACAAAATGATGTCCCTATCTAGTAAGCTTTTGGCGGAGAAAGCAATGTCAGAAGAAAAGCGGTACTATTGCCGTGGTGCGATACAGACAAAGTGTTGCAACGGAACATTATTCTCCCATTCAATACTGCATATATATATATATATATATATATTCGAATATTCTATTTCATATCGTTTAGTGATTCGGTTAAAGAATATAAATTGTGTATATATAAATAGCGGCGTCATAAATTGAAAATACACCCCCCTACTTCCGTGTCTTGCCTTCTGCTGTTACACTACTACTATTACTGTTCACTCAGTCATGCAGCAAATCATCCCCTCCATTGTTAAAAAGAAAAACAGCCCCCCCTGCACAATATGAAAAATATTTTAAAAAGCATGCCAGAAAGTAATCAATATTGCTACCTTTTACGATATGACTGTGTATGTGAAACATTTGAGCAGGAGGCAACACCTGAAAAGAAATTCTTTGAACATGTCGCCAACTTCTTAGTTCGTGCATTTTCCTTCAGGCAACTGTTGTACGCGTTATACGTCTCAGTATAGGCTAGCGAAGCTGGGATATTTTCAGGTTGCAGTAAGGCACCACTCGATGATGATGATGCCGACTTTTCTATAGTTTCATAATATACACTGCTGGCTTGCTCTTGGTGTTGTTGTCGTCCATAAATTGAATTATTTTCAAAGTTGCTCACACAGTTGCCTTCTTTAAAAACAAACAAACAAAGGAAAAACAAGAAATTAAATCTCCACAATTCAGTGTTCATTTGGCAACAGTAAGGAATAGACACCAAAACCAAACGATCCTGAACTGTCAACCAATCAGATTCTTCCAGCCTTAAAGTGTCATTTATTGTATTTATAAGGTATATTCATAGGACCACTATGAAGAAATTTTTTATTTTGATAAAGTCTCACACCGTGTTACACAGTAGTAATATTCACTGATGACCACTTTCCGAGGACAATTTACTTATTACTGCTCACAATCATATCAAAGCACTACTCCCACAACTTGGGTTGATGATTGGTAGTAGTAGCAGTAGTAGTAATGATATTTTCTGTATCTCTGGTACTGGTGATGATGAGCCATTCCTATTGTGTGTTTTGTGTTGAGTGTATATTATCCGATGAACACAGATTCAGTCAGTGACCAACCTCTCTCTCCCTCTCCATCTGTCTATATTACCTTTTGGAATTTCAACTCTGTCCCACCAGACTTTGTGGTCAATTTGTGTTAATGCATACGGTGCAATTGCTAAGTTTTCTTCTTTCTAAATTACTTATCTTCTTGGGGTCAATCATTCTAACCTGAGCTACTAAATTCTCATGTTCTGACAATCTGACTACCATCCACGATCTACTGGTTTAACTGACTGACCTATGCAGTTAGTTGACTTAACTCACAGTCACTGCAGGATATTTTGTTAGTTATATTATGTCTAATTGGGTCAACCTACAGAGTCCTTAAACCTACCTACAGAGATTGTCCTACCTGAGTGAGTGAATTTGTAGATTTAAATACCATCACCCTAATTGCTGCTTTATAAAGAATCCTACGTAGCGTCTCAGATATCTCCTCCTCAAATGGTAAAACTACTGTTGATGCCTTATATTCTTTCGTATTTATGTTATCGTTATTAGTTTCACTATAATTTTTTAAACTTTGCTTTTGACCTGTTCTGATCTTCCTAATGAATCTTATAGGATAGCTGTATATATAACGCCAACGCTTCTTCTTTTATCTGTTTCATTTCATCATCTAGGTTTGCTGATTTACTACTTAGTTGAGCTACTGCTTGCTTTTTTAGACACACTTAACTAAGCTTGCCGTCACAGACAACGGATGAGATGAATTAAAGTCTAAATATCTATTAGAATGCGTTGGTTTTTATAAGCACTAGTGTGCAGTTCCCCTTCTTCTGTTCGTTTTATTTTACAACGTAACATAGCTAATTCTCCTTGTTCATTTTCCGATTCAAATGTGAATTTTATTCCTTTTACTAGTGATTTTATGTGTCAAGAAGCTAGAGACACGTTCTGTTTTTAACACTGTGAAAGTGTCATCCACATATCTCCACCGTATATTTGGAGTAGGATTAAATGTATTAAGAGCTATTCATAAAGATATCTGCTACGATTGGGGATATTGGTGGTGATTATTCAAGTTGAAGTGGTGGGTGGGCGATGACTGACTAAAATTGCAAACTGAATTAAATAATTAATGATACCCACCGTACAAGACGTGGTGGTTCTCTTGGCCCGTGTAGTCTAGTGGATAACACTTTGGTGGCGTATGAAACAATGGGCACTGAGTTCGATCCTCAGTGGAGGGGTGACGGAGAACACCATCACCCATTGACTGGGAAATGTAGGTACATCCATCTAGATGACGAGTCCCAAATAGGAAGAAATGCATATTCTGGTGGATTCCACTGTTAACCACCATTCACCAATTCACTGTGAGTTGAAATATTCTTAGCAGGTATATACCATCAGAATTAAGGGAATTGTTGCTCTAATTTACCTAAAAATATCCTATTTCAATTCGATGGTGGGCATCTAGTCCGTCAAGTTGATGACGTTGCAATCGTAAGTCTCTTAGAAGCACCACTTCTTGCGGATTTATTCTTATCAAGCCTAGAAACCGATATTTAGCAACACCATATACAATAACAAATGGAAATATACCTATGATATGATGTTGATGATATTTTTGTTATCTGTAAAAGCAAATCAAAAGCTGAAGACCTATTGACAAACTTCAACTAATGCCAACTGAATCTTAACTTCAAAATAGAACACGAGGAAACCGATAAATTAAAATTCCTATAAATTTCTCTAGTGAAAAAGACTAATGGCAAAATAGAAAGATCTAAATTTAGTAAGTGTCTCATGGACGAGACAGTACAAATGTATTATTGATATAAGTATAAAACTTGGGCACTGTGGTAGAGTATATCTCCATTATGGATAAGACTTTATTTTGATAAATCACACAGTGTTATACAGTAATATTAACTGACGACGTTTCCAGCACAAACTATTGCTCATAATCGTATCAAGTTGACACGATTATACATATATTTTAAAAGTTTTCTTCCAATCCAATATCAAAAGAACTTAGAACACTGTTCAATATAGCACAAAACTTTGTTTTGACAGTACCATTGAACATGAAATAAAAACTCTGAAGGCTGTTTTATCTAAGAATGGATATCCTGAAAAGTTCATCAACAAATACGCTAAATAAATTGGCTCCAGGAAAATATTCAAACAGTTCCAAAAAAGGTTAGCTGCATACATCAATTTGCCATTTAAAGGAGATGATGTGTACACGAAGAAGTCAAGAGAGAAATTATGATGCTGTAAAATTCGTGCTTTTTGACACCACCAGGCGGGTGCTTCAACAATCTGGAAAATACCAGTATTTGCCAATCCTCGCCACTTCAAATTGCCTACATCTATTTGATAAGTGTGTTTGTGGAAGCAAATACATCGACTGTGTTAGCGAAAGTCGATTGTCTACTCACATGATGAAGTACTTACCAGAGTGGTTGGAAACAGATGAAGTCAAAGTGCCAGAAAGTTCAATAACAAATCATTTAGTATACTGCGAACATGATGTTGAAACTGTCAAGTAATTTACTGTTGTTAGCACACAAACGATCAGACAGGAAAATGCTTGGGATCGGGAAGGAGGCTTGTGCAACTAGGGCTGATAAACCAGGTCTCTATATAAAAAAGGAAATAGTGGTCACTATCAATCTACCATGCTAATATGTTTTGTTTTTTAAGTATTATTACTATTATTATTTTATTCTACCTCTTATTATTACTGCTTCCGATTCATTTAAAACTATCTTTTATCATTACCATTATCTTAAGTCGTTTTAACATTATTATTATCACTATTGTTTTTACTATTACCACTACTATTATTGTGAATATTAAGCAGTTATTAATTCTTGATATTTGCAAGTTCTTACACTCACAGATAACTCACTAATTGGGAGGGTTGGCCATGGGGGACTAGCGACCTCATCCTGGAAAATCAAGCAAACTCCTGGAGAAAAAACTTCAAAGCACAAGAAATATATATTTAAAATATAAAAAACAAACTGACTTTTTGCTGGAATCAGAGAAACCAAGTGGCGCGTCAGAAACTTGGCTAGCGGCCGTCACGAAAAGCATTTCCAACAACCAGCTGAGGACTTTTATCAACAACTCCCCACTTCACTCCCTCCAAAGATCGAATGGCCGGCCAACCAGAAAGAATCGTCAACAAGAAACTATGGGAACAAACTAACCAAGAACCTACTGCTCAACAAAAATGTAGAAGAAAATGGAGATAGATTGGACACGAGCTGGGAGAGACCAACGAGTGACATCACCCAAGTGGAACCTGAATGGAAAACAATGAGTGGAGCGTGGTTGGTCTGAGGGTGACACGGAGGAAGAGATAGTATAGCGAGGGGGAGATGAGAGATTATGGAGACAATCTTGTGGCCAGCCAAATGATGTAGAAGACTGCAGAGAGAATAGGACAAAGTGGAGGCACGTGATCTGTTGAAGCCCCTTCTGTCCAGCTCGGAACCCAGCCGTGAACAATAATAATAATAATAAGACTACACGGAATAGTAACCCATGACACCATCAAAGTAAAGTAGAAAACAAAACAACTTACCATCACTGCAAATACATGGGACAGATGAATGGGACTGAATGCCATTCGACTGAGATTCATGTTTACCATCGAGTGATATATTCGACAAGAAGTTGAGGGCGACTAATTTATGACGACTTTTTTTACTTCTCATACAAAACGATGTATAAACAGTTTATTTGATTTAATAGTCAGAGAAATACACGTTTCATTATTTTGCCAAAAATGAAGCCGTAAGAAGATTGATGACGAAAGGTACAGGCAACAGTTGACTCGCATCGAGAAAGTTAATTATCCACTGTATTGTATGTAATCCTGATATGAGAATCTGTACTTATAATTAGGATTACGCCAATTTAATTGTTTGGATATTCTGTAAAGAAAATATCAAAAACAAGGATGAGTTACTAAGAAAAATCAAAAATAAGCCACAAATAGAGATTATTCTAACACTCATCTTCACGTTTGCAAACACACACACAGAATACACCATCCTAAAAACAACAAATCCAGACAAACCAATAGGACTTCATTATCTTTATCCAAGGCTTCTAAAGGAGATAACAACTCACATAGCCGGCCGGCCCCCTCACTGACTGAATAAAGTGGCTGGAAAAACGCCAGGAGTGACCTCCATCCACAGAGTAGGATCAAGACAATGTCCGGCTTTCGAACTATAGGCCTGTCAGTGTCTCACCAGCACCTTAATCAAGATACTAGAAAGAACATCAAAAAAGGCTTTCATGGCATATCTGGGAGACAACTTGTTATCCAAAGCACAGCATGACTTCCTAGGAAACCTCTCATTGACCGTCAAACCTCACTACGGGGCGAGAGAAAGCTGGCTGGGTCAGGTCAAGAGGCAACAAAAGACCCATCGACGTCATCTCCATAGACCTCAGCGAAGCCTTCGATAAACTACCTCACAAAACATTGTTCGCGAAACTGAAGTCTTGGAATCAAGGGCGGTTTACCAAACTGGATTAGGGAATTCCTCATAGGTAGGAGACAGGGAGGGAGAGTCAGGATTAACTCAAAACTCTCCTAACCCTGGACAACAGTATGTATGGGAGTAAGACAAGGCACTATCCTCCGGTTCCTCTTATTTATTTTGTGATTCATATGTGCTTACCGACTCCCCAATTGTCCTATACACAAATGAACTAAAGCTTGGGAGAGAGCTGAAGGGCGACAGTGATACGATCATGTTGCATAGAGACCTCAACAAATTATTAGATTGGTCCAAACAATCGATGCTCCAGATAAACGTAGCGAAATGTCCAACCATGCACATTAGACAAGCAAGCGTCAGCTCCTATGAACTAGTGGGAATAGCACTCCCATCAGTTCAGATGCATTTGGATTTAAGTGTCACAGTAAGCCACGACTTGAAAACTACAGAACATTGTTGCGCTGTGGCAGCACGTAACATCAGATCTTTATAGGCAATTCGTAGAGTGTTTACTGGAATCATCAGATATATATATCTTTTCGGTGAAACCAAGACTGGGAAACTGTATCCAGGCATCAAGACCTTGTCTTAAGGAGGACCCACAATTCTAGAAGGGATTCAAAGGAAGGCAACACGTATGATTCTTGGCATGACTAATTTATTATACGGGGAGAGACTTGACAGTTTATACCTCTTCTCCCTGCCATACCGTAGGCAGAGAGGAGATTTACCTACAGTGTTTAAAATGTTTTAAATAATCACTACGGACCTGATCTATTCTCTTTTCCCTGTTCTCACCAGGTGGCCGGAACACCTTACAGAACGTAGCAGGAAAGTTCGAAAGGCAAAACGAAACTACACTGCTGTGGAGTATTGGTTCTCACATCGAGTCATCAACCCCTGGAATCGACTCAAGGGAGACGTGGTGTCGGCGTCCTCATCAATTGACTCATCAAACAAGGGTTTGGACAGGCAGAGAAATTTTCTAGAAAAGGATTAACATAGACTTTAAGCCTTCTGTCCTCAGCCAACAAACCTGAATCTGAAACCTAACAGTAAATTATCAAGGATGATGAGGTATAAAAGTTGCTGCAATATTTGAAAGTCATGACAAATGCTACTGTCAGTTTTACACTGGTAATGTAGTCAGTGCACATGAAAAACATTGTGAGGAACAAGAAGACAGGAATACGTTGGACCAATAAGATCTGAATTTTGCGGACGACTTATGAATACTGTCACACAAACTCGAAGACCTACAGGCAGAAAACAACTAACTGGCTGAAGAAGCAGGCGGCGAGGACAGGATTCCAGGTGAACACAGGGAAGACAGATGTGATGAAAGTACCCACGCACCACCATTAACAATAACAACAATTAGCACCAATCACTGTCGAGCGTCGAAATCTGAAGGAGGCCACCTCCCTCCCTTATCTAGGAAACCAGCAGTGTTTCAACTACAAACGGAACAGATGAAGATGTCAAAGTCAGTCAGGATCGGAAAGGCAAGGTACACTATCAATCTGAAGACAGTTTAGAAATCTTCTGCAGCCCGCAACATAAAGAACAAGATTCGGATTTTCAACATGAATGTTAAATAGTTTTTTCTACATGGGTCAGAGACTTGCACTGCGTATCATGGAAAGCATTTCCGACAGGCTACCGAGGACTTTTATCAACAGTTACCTTCGCTCGACCCATACTGGAGATCAAATGGCCGACCAGAATGAATTTGCAACAAGAAACTAAGTAGGTAAGAACCTGTTACTCAACAAATAAGTAGGAAAAACACAGATGAACTCGACACAAACTAGGAGAATGACGTCGCACACCAGGCAGAGCCCCGAGTGGAACCCAAATAAGAAACAACGAGTGGGGTTTGGGTCCGAGGGTGGCACGGAGATCAGACAATATGGACAATCGTGAGATCAGCTAAAGAGGACAGCAGAAAGTAGAACAAAGCGGAGAGGTGCTGGTGAAGCCCTATGTTCCACTCGGAACCCAGCTAGGAAAAATAATAATACTACACGCAAATCATTACCTCAGATTGAGGAGGCATAACGATTCATCGCCATTCAACTCTTTAGTCATTTTGATGACATCTGAAAAAAATCTAAAGAAGTGACTCAGCTTGAGAGTAAGAACTGACGGCACTGCACTGCTGACTAAGTGTGCAATCAGCCTTCCTTCAGCATATCAAAATTTTATGCCACCCGTACTTAGTAGTGGGATTGACCTGTGTAGATATCAGTGGTACTATAATATTCTTCCCTACGATCACACTGTATTAGGAATAAGAATGATGATCAGTGAAAAACGATCCCACCTTACACGCTTATTAACGTTGGATTAACACAATGTTTGATATCAGACGACATGGAAGCATTTTTTTGCCTGCTTTATGTGAAAACTATTTTCTGGTGCCCTAATAAAAGGTATTTACCAACAATGCTGGTGGACTTACGTTCTTATGAATCTATAATCCATCCTCTAGTAATAATGTCTAGATTGACAATTTTTTAGAAAGCTTGCAATGCACATACATTTTTTCATTTTGATATCATCTGTCTGTTACACCTTATTCCATGATGATAGCTGCATAAACACTGGGCACTTTATTTCCTAGTTCCAATAATTAAGTTAGGAAAAAAAAAGCTAACATACACTTCAAATATTTGTTCTCCAACTAACCAAGGTTATATGCAACTTACAATCACACGCTATGGAGTTCATGAGCAAAACATTGTTGTCATATAAAATATAACCATTTGAAAATAAGCATACACTTTATCATGAAAAATCCTAAGGAGGATAACTAGCCGAACTGATTATACTCTTGATAATATGACCAATCTTTGTAGTAGTTCAAATTCTGATACATGTGTCAGTTCAAAAACCGGGGACCTCTCAATTTGCAGTCGAATGCTCTACCACAAAGCTATACCCCCCCCCCTTGATCATGGCCATTTTATTCCCAATCGTCTCTTCCAAATTCTCCTAATCACTCGACATCAACAAATCGATCGTCTCACTCACACCAAAACTAACTCTTCGCACAAAGGATTCACCAACTCCAACATCATCAGCACGAGGACTATTCACATTCCTATTTTCCCCATCATCCACGCTCTCACTCATCACTCCACGGTGATCTGACTTGATTAATTAACTCATTTCTCTTGTTCGTATTCATCGTTTCCTCTACTGAGTCATGTGAAACACTCAACTGTTGGAGAATGTGGGCTGTTGAGTAAACAATCACGATTCTCAGATTCATTGTTTTAAAGATTCGTGTGAATGGCAACCATAGAAGCCGTCAAATTAGTGTGAGGCTCCAGTGATATCCCAACACCTGGTGAAGCAGTCAGTGACAGAAGACTCAGCTGATGAACGCTCGGGTCACGAATGCCTACCTAACAAAACTGACCACTCACCCGGTCACTGCAGTATTATCTCTGCTATAGAAATGGTCATGATCAAGTGAGGTATAGTTCAGTGGTAGAGAATTCGACTATATATCGAGGACAGACGATAGAAGCACAAACTGCTTACCGAGAAGCTGAGCACCTGAAGGTCACTCATTCATACTGTGATTGGTAAATTTTCCTTTGGTAAATGTTGCGGCTAATACGTACTGCGCGTTACTGAGGAGGACTTTGAAATAATGGTCGTAATAAAATCACATAGATCTTATACTTTTCACCTTAAGGAATCAAATAAATGTATGTATAAATTTTTCAGATGTGATATTTTTTGGGAGAAGTTAAACAATAGCGTCCCAGGGGTGAGAACACTCAAGTGACCTTGAACGCGTGCCAGTCGTTGGTTCGCGGCACCTACCGTTATTATAGTGCACATATGGGCACTATTCACCACCTGAGGAAAAACTTTCATCCCTATCACGTTTTAATTACCATTTGGACAATATGTTAACCCGTTACGCTTAGGATAATGGTTGAGGTAGGCATTTAAGGTTAGGCTTAGGATCAAGGTTGAGATTAGTGCGAAGGTTAGGGTTAGGGTCAAAATTAGGGTGAGGGTTACGATTAGGGATAGACTTCGGTGCCCTCTTCGCCATTTTTCGCCGGTTGTGTCTGCCTGCTATCCACCTGTGTGGATGAAACTTGATCTGCAAGTTCATGGACGACTTTAGCTACGGGATTTTGACTCCTAATACTCCTTTTCCGCGTGCTAGCAATAAGTAACTTGGTGCGGAATTCTTCCGCCACCTTTTCACGACTGACAGTGAAGGGCTCATCGGGTATCGTAAGGGCACTGTGGGTGTACAGACTGTGGATGCTCTTCTGTGCTGAAAGGCACTCACTGCCTGACAGAGACACTTCAAGAAGATGTATTGTCTTGTCTATGACGCTAGCCGTGTCACTGATGTCTGATAGGTAGTCGCTCTTCTCCTGTGGTGGAGAACCTTTCAAGTTTATGAGCTTTAGTGCCCCAAGGAGCGTGACAATGGCTTTTTAATACGGAACTTAGTTGTATTGCAGTAGTCACTACATATCCATTCTGAGTGTTGTTTATCTCCACACAGACTTGAGAGTAGTGAAAGCCTGCTTTACTTTCCCGATCTGTGCTTTGATATCCTCGTCAGTTCCGCCTGTAGTTGAAACGATGCTTCCCAGGTAGGTAAAGGAGGTCGTTTATCTCAGAGTCTTCCCATTTATGCTAGTTGTTGTCTGTTGTTGTTGCTGTTGCTTTTGACCAGGAATCTTTATCATCTCTGTTTTCTATATACTCACCTGAAGTCCTATCTTTGATGCTTCTCGGCCAACTTGTTGCTTTTCACTCGCACATCTTCCAGTTCCGGGGAAATCAGACACATATGGTAAGTGAAGTCCAAATCCTCCAATTTTTTCGCGGGTCTATTTTATGTTTGTCTCTTCGTTGACCGCTCTCTGTCTCATTGCCCAGTCTACTGCAATCGGTAAAATCATTAGAGATAGTAGGCATTCTTGTGTTGCTACCGTCTTCACCTCGAACGATTCCGTGAGTTTTCCTTTGTGGATAACTTGGCATGCAGCATTATAGTCCAACCGTTAGAGGACTGCGCGAACACTTGTAAAGCCATACTGATTACTTGCACGGTTCACAGGCTTATGTACTCCTCTGCTAGTTGGCCCACTCTAAAGATATCAGCAGGATTTTTATGTGGCTGCGTGTCATGATCGCGCTAGGTTCTACGCACACAAGGAGCTGGCTTTGAGTCTTTGGCAACACTTGGTCACTCCCAATGATGTAACTGCTAGATCATCTTGAGCCCCGGTGAAATCTCTCCTTCGGACTAGTTCTATGACTCTATATTTTGGTTTCGGTTAAATTTATGGTGTCTTTGGCCTTCATTTGCTTGCGAACAACGAGCCTATTGAATATCATTTAGATTTCTTTTTCCACAAATTATTTGTTTGTCGAACTTATCAGAATAATACTTGCTAGTGAACAACTAACATTAATTTGTAGTAGCTTTCAGAGACCATTTCTTTAACAAAATAATTAATCAAATTGCCGGCTGACAACTCGTAATATTTTAGAAGACCCATGAAGTTTATGAAGCTTTATTTTCGAAATCGGAGAATACCTATTCAAACATTTGGTTTAAAGTTGACCGGGATGAGCGTAGTGAACACACGCCCGGAAAAAGGTATGAGTTACGGACAGTACTTCTAGCCCTCGGAAGTGGTGCTTCATACGACAAACGTGATGAAGTTACGACAATGCCATGTTTCAGCGACCTCTCGTTCTCTATGCTGGTGCCAATGTTATATTTACCACATGATGCAATCTATTGGACTGCCTGGATTCCTTATAAAATAATACCTCATGCACTCATGATGGCCTTAGAGTTTAGCCTGGCTTATGGGGACGAGAACTAAATGGGGATGGCAGGTAAAACTTGGTTAAGCCGAAAAGCAAACTCTTTGGGAAACCGCTGAGAGTGAGCCATCTAACGCCTCGTCTGTGAGGTATGATTCCACCTGTCTCCACACAGCGAACGTGTGTTTACTCACTTGCCTCTGGGGACAGCTGCAACACAAAAAAGGAAGACGATAGTTAAAGAAGCAAGAAATATTACCGCACCCTAGAGAGTAACTCACTGCTCATACAAAAATAAAGAAACAAGTTAGTAAATGTAATGAAAAGATGTCAGTGTATGTTCGTACATGGTTTTTTCACAATTCCGAGTTTGAAAAGATATTCCGTAATCTGAAAAAGAAAAAGTGGAGCCAAGTGTAGGAGCACCAGTGGCATGACTTTCAACCCGAAAAAGTGCAAAGTAGTGAAGTTACGCACCTGTAGACTGCAGAATGCAAGTTACACCCTGTGCAATGAAAGTTTATCCTGCACATCGTTAGAATGTGACTTAGGTCTAGCTCTAACGGAGAAAATGGACACAAGCGTAAATTACTCGGGGGATGTAGCGAGGGCATATGCGGTCATACACTTTACGCATAGAAATTTATGTGCACTCACTCCTGAGCTCTTTCTAAGTTTGTACAAAACATACGTCAGATAACACATTGAGGTGCATAATATTACTGCACCCCCACTGCTTAGAAGACAGGCTTGGAAATATTCCAACGACGGGCAACAAAAAGAGCGGTTTGTCTCCGGAATAAACTATATGATGAAAGGCTGAAGAAGTCAGGCCTATTCACACTTAGCTACCGCCGTCTTAGGGGGGATTTAATTACAGCCTACAAAATAACAAATGACCAGAATCACCCAGACAAAGGTGTTCTGCCATTGAGTAGGTACAGGCTCCCTCGTGGAAATCCTAGAGGGATAGCACACCAGAGGGCAAGGACCCGGGTGCACTACCACTTCTTTTCACTGCGGGTTTACCGTCCCTGGAATTCCTTACCGGCAGATGTAGCTATGGCACCGTCTGTGGACGCCTTTAAGCGAAGGCTGGACAACCATGCACAAGGACTGCATCCAAATGGCCTATCCCCTTAAAATCGCACGCACCATTCAGGGGTAGACAATTACACTTGTCGTTTTACTTCTTCACATCCTCTCCCGTCTTACTCCCCTGACAGCTTTAACTGCACCTATTATTATCATTATTGCCGGTATACATACACATGTATGTATATTATTCATATTATTCTTCAAATTCAATCAGCTGACTGTTGTTACATTTTCTTATTTCTTTTTCTGTCTGTAAGTCTGAATAACTTCACTCATTATATCTATTATTATCATTATCTCTTTTCTTTTGAAGACGATACCGGTGGACTAACTGGCGAAAGGATCAACTCCATTCACAGTAGTAACAGTCTTAACACACCTCATACTACAAACCACATATAATTAACCCCTGCACTACTCCTTTTGGAGTCAACCAAAGCTACGACAGTCGAGTGGTGGGACGAGCTACGCAAAAGTTTACCGAAGACCAGGAACCTATGCCCAACAATCAAAAGGCGAGCACAAAGAAATCACATTGGTTTATATTAGCTCGTAAAAACGATATTGGATATGCAAGATGAGAATGGCAAAACAAAACCTAACTACTTCCCAAGAATTCACAATTACGTACAAGAATGAACATCCATACTGAAATCCTAGATCATTGACACTATAAGTTTAACTGCATACCTGAAAGCTGACCATTCTTTCGAACCCAGGAGGCTGAAATTCGAAATAACATGAATTATGCAGATTCAGCTGTGCTACTTTGGCCTAAATCGAGATTTATTATGGTGACAGACGTTAAAATATTGTTATGTACCTCCTGCTAATTTTCCGATACTCATTTGCAGCCTGAGAAATTTTAGAGGATTATGAGAGATATGGATAGTCACCAGTGACACGTATGGCGATAAATGCAGACTGAGCTAATGCATTAAGAGCTATGAGAAGTCAGTCAGTTATTCCAATTACTTTTTACCGTTCGAACGAGCATACTTTTCAAGTACAATCCATTTTTATCCTGAAATTGGTTTCCAAGACATATGCAGCCTCTAGAAACTATTGGTACAGTATTACGATTAGAGGAGTTGGATATTTATGACGGTTGTTGTTATAGTTGGTGGTTTGAGAACAAAGCTAGGAGTTGTTTTAATACAATTCTCCCACTACTGGGCAGGTATCATAAGCTCCGCTTATCGGAGCTTGGTTTTCCTATGATAAAATCACACTCACCCAGCCACGCAGTGAAGGGGTTAGGGCGGGATGTCAATGCAGCCATCAACTGTTGATCAAAGCGATTTACCAACCCATAAGTTTGAGGATGATATGCTGTGCAGCGGATTCCGTGTGACCCGAGGAAATTTGACAGGTTTCTGCAAAGCTGTGACTCAGACTGTGTCCCTCTGTCAGTTTTTATTGCTACAGGCGCCCCGACACATGGTTACCCAGTGTTGGAGTAAGTCCCTAACTACCGTTTTCGCCGTTATATCAGTAAGTGATGCAGCCACCAGGATCCTGATGCACTTATTGATGCATATGGGTATGAAGTCAGTCCATTTGAGTGTGACAGGGGATTTACCGAGTTTGCGTGTACATGGGCGAACTACCTGAGCGACTGCAAGATGGTTCAAAGGTGTAACACGGTGTCTTTGCTTATGTTAGACCCCCTTAGTGTACTCTCTCGCACATTTATGAGTGTCACATTTTAGGCTTGGCCAAATATATCTCACCAGGGTTATTTCAACTATAGCTTTAGCTTCAGCGTGTTATAACCACGGAAAATTCACAAACATGAGTTTCCGTAAAATTTCAGGGGAGAAGGGCTTAGATGAATCTTTTTTGAGCCTCAATATATCAAATTGCCAAGACCATATGTCTAATGAGATCATACATCGGATTACTAGCGTTACCTGCTACGGTACATTTATTCGGTAGAAATGTTTCACATTTACTGTGTTGGAAAGCATCTAAATCGTTCTCGTGAACTACAAAAAAGTGTTTATTAACAAACCTACACTTGTCCGTGCCGTTAGGCGTAATTTCGGTCTGCCTATTCATTCACTTTTGAGTTATCATTAAAATTGAGCTAATTAAATGAATATTCACTTTGGGTCATCGTTGAAAGTAGCTATTTCAAAAATTTCATAGAAATAAAACATTACAAGCAAAGCGAAGTTACCGTCTGGGAATTATGTGAATAATAAAGGCTAGCATTTATACCTAGCGAATGGTTGTAGGTGCTAAACTTCATCCTGTCTGCATTTCTTTTGGGTTATGTTGCCGTTAAACACAGAACCCAGGGTATTTTCACGCTATGAAATCTAAGATGGCTGGGTTATGCGTATTCAGACCCAAAATATTTTCCGTTCTAGTATAATTATAAACGAAAATGAAATGAAATAATATCAAATGTAGTATGCTCGCATTAATAGGAACTGCTTGCCTATTTTCACATGCATTTCCGTAACAGCATCTGCGTTACACGAATTATTTTCTTGGTAACAACCTGATCGAGTTTATCAAACTTGTTGCTTTTCATTTCATTACCTGTCTAGGTTGTTATGTTTCTAATTTTGTCTATACCAGGTTTCTGTGAGACTTCGATGCTCAAGAAAGATGGCGCACTGAAACTTCAGTGTGTTATCACTTGCATCACAGCAGTGATGTTTACTAAGCAAATTTAAGCATTCACCTTGTTACCAGGATTTAAAAAGGCCGCAAATGCTACAAGAGATTAATATACGTAATGCCAAGACTCAAAATGTGATATTCAAGTTAAACTGCAAGCACAGCTGGTTTAAGCGCCGTTTCACTGAATAGATGAAGCGTAGTTTTATAGGTTCCCGAGGCCACTAGGGCCATTTATTCTGCTGTTAGGGAATGCGAAGTACAGAAAGGCGAGGTCATTAGTCAGTCAAAGATCACAATCGCTTTGTGCTTTTTAAGGTTTCTCCCTCAAGCGAACTTGATTGAATGAAGAATGCCCGAACATGTACTCGACCAGGCTTCCTCACCGAATATACATTCTGAACTGACTGCATTCTCATTTTACACGCACTGTTGGTCAGCCATTTCGCGTTTATTCTGCTACAAGAATCGGTTTAAAAAAGCTTCCACTCCGACGTTTCACTAGAAAATCTCATAAAAGCGATTTTTAACACTGAAGTATGAAAGTTAGGCATCAAATAAACGGTATCTAGGATGTATATTGGAGTTCTACTTTCTAATCGCACCGATCTTTTTACTGTCCCTTCCAGTGAAATGTACACTACACACGATCCACGTCATTTCTTAGCAGTTTCCGATTGATCCCCAACAAAGGAGGTTAAATTGCTAAACGACGCTTCGGGACCTTTCTTGATGGTGTTAGGTGAAGCTTTTATTCATTAATGTTTTGAATGAACAGCCCAACTCCAGTTCTATCATAAAACGAATCCAGACAACGTCTTTTCTATTTTCTTCACAGCGCTGAATAAGGCGACCTAGCGTTTTATGTAATGCGGCGTATCTCGGTATTTGGTGGCATCATTATCTACCGATTCTCTAAAATTGTTATGATATTTCGGGAGTTCGTGTGATTGCAATCAAACTAAATAATCTACGTTTTGTGCATATCCAAAATCCAATACATAGTTTCCGAAAACTCACTGTTAGGGAGGATGCCAACTGCGCATGAGTCGGACGTCTTGCTGTCCAGTGTGGAATGACTGGGTCTTTGTCGAGCCGCCTATCCCAGTTTCTATGACTCAATTCCTTCTTCTGTTTAGGTAACACATTTTTGTTAATTCTAGTCCTGCCATACAATATAACATGCACTCATAAATTCTCGTTGCGTCAGCTATGTCACTGCTCTCTGATTCTGGAGGTAATACTGGCAAAGGATTACCACAGCACTGTTCGGCTGATGACATAATCACTGCTTGAAACTCTAGGATAGGATTGATAGATAGGTTGAACGCAAACTTCATATTATGAAACTTTTGTTTCCCAACAAGAGGAGTTGCGAGTAATGTAACTTAGAAGCCTACGTGTTATATATCTGTTGTAATTATTTTGCTCAGAGAGCCTCAAATTACTGGAGCATTTAATATCAAGATCCACGAGTGAGTTGAATTTGCATAGTTTTTGCCGATTTGCTTCAAGATTTAGATCGAGATTATTGTCGCTGATGCGAATCCAGCCTGGTTTGCTAATGTTAAACTTCAGACAGGATTTAGCACAACATGATGCGAGACTGCATAGTTCAAGACGGTTTTCTTGTGTCCCCTTCTCTTTTCAAAGGTACCGCCTTAAACGAAGGCACTGAAGCAGTGCCGCTATCCTCAACTAATTCGGAATATTGCTAGCCCACCTGGTGAATAACGGAACCACCCATATCATGAAATCTGCTGACAAGTTCAAAGTTGGTCTCACATACAACTGGAAATGTCACAATTATGGTGTACTTACCGGTGAATTTGAAGTTTTATGGACTTTCAAACACTCTATGAATCATTTACTTACAATTACTGTTCATTCCGCATCTCTTATATTTCAGGTCAGCACCTCTACAAAAGTGCTACTTACCTTCCACAATGGGTGACGTGTTTAATTTTTCCGCACCTCAGGTTAAATCGTCTTTCACTGGCTGTAACAGTGGTGGCTAATTTGATATTTAATTTGTCCTTGTTAGGTGATGTCGTGTGCAGGTTTGTGTGGTTGAGGTATGCGTTGTTTACAAGCATATTTGATGAAAATAAATATAAAATTTGAGAATTCTAACGTTTTCTTTTACTTATTTTGTGCATGTACAAGGCTTGGTTTATCATACACTCGGTTTGTTGGCCTATCGGTTGCTGGCGATGTCAGGGAATCCGTGAGTTCTTTGGCTTTTCTCGATTTTAGGTTATACGTGTAGCGTTTTATTGGTGGATATTGCTCAGTGATGTATTTCAATATTGCTTTTTCCACGGAATTACATTGAAACAATCGCGAGACAGATGGATACTAATTGACAAAGCCCTTTTAGTTTATTGCAGGTAGCCAATGCGAGTGAGAGCATTATTTATCATGTAATATTGTGTGCATAATTCTATTTTTGTTTACTCTTCCACCTTTTGTAGTTAATCATGTGCTGCATAAGTGTCAACGATGGACATGGTCTCGCGACTCGTGCGCATCTCAAAGCGGGGGAAGTAATCGCACAAATGGACCATTTTCTTAATATGTAAACAAACTAATGTTATATTATAATAAATATGAACTTTTCATACAAATCTTGTTGTCTTTCAATTCATGTATTCGCTTTGTGAGCACGGCATGCTGGACCAGTGTTCCCTAGGACTTGAACTCGTTGCTGCACTTAGGTGTAATTCTGTAGGAACACTATCGACCGATATGCGTGGTGAATTATAAGTACTTTAGTGGACCTTAAGTCTATGCCTACAGTTATGTGAAAACGTCTCATAGTCATATGCAAGTCTGTAGGGAACAATGACAACAATAGGTAGAACTTAGGCGCTGCATTGCAGTTCCAGTTCGTATACGGTTAGGTATATTCCAAATCAGTGTATTACTAATATTTAAATTAAAGCGTTATGGAAGTCTCTATGATAACGGGTGTTAACGTATACCGTAAAATTAAGTTTACACATAACGAATAAATAAGTAGGTTGAGCTGTGGCAATCGTAGTAACATTTCGCTTACGTTTAATTATGCAGTTAATTAATCGTCAAGTATCATTGATAAGTCTGATATCTGCATCGTCATGCAAAAAACTTAGTTTCACTCAGATAGAATAAGAAAAGTACTGTAAGCAGGATGTTAAATCTATTTAATGAAAAAATAAGCAAATGTCTTTACACAATTGTTTTTCGTAATTATTTCACCCATGTTGAATTGATGTGACCAAGTTGACTGACGTGTGCGTCGGTGGCATAGCGGTTAGGACGCTCACCGACCATGCACATGGTCCGGGGTTCGATCCCCGGCCGACGCACTCCTTTACCTCGCTAAGCCAGAAATAATGCTGGTGGAGAGTAAAGGTTGGGCATGAGGCTAGCAACCCCATCCTGTAAAATAAACACTGCTACAGAAACTTCAAGCCACTAGCTTGAAGCCCTATGTTCCACTGGGGAACGTGAAGGAAAAAAATATAAAAAAATAAAATAAAAAGTTGACTGATATTACCGGATATCTGTAAATAAGTGAACAAATTGTGTTTTTAAATCGCTGAAGTAAGGAAGAAGTAATGTTAAGGTTAAACGATTTATATTTCCATACCTTTGCTGAAAAAGGTTCATTTTCCTTTTTCATTCTTTGGTGTTGACAGCATTCTTCTGTAGTTTTTAATGTCACACAGAGATTGTTCGTCTTATACAGTATAGCAGCAAGCAAATAATAAGTGTTAACTTGTAAACCATTCACAATGAACACTGTACAGAAAACTTCATCACATCTTCATTTTAACCAACTTCTCCTTCACGCACAGAAGCATGCTGTCACTACATACCCTCAAACATTGTAACCTGAACATCACAAAATCCCTACAGATAACTTCTTTCATAATAAATGATTTAAACATATGAGCCATAAGTGCTTCTTCCATATCCTTCATAGCCACAAGTAATTCATTAAGGATCTCGGAATATCTTAGTGATATGAACACGAACAATTGTTAAGACTGGGATAACTTATGTAACAGGTGCAGTAGTTGTAGGACACACCTCCTAGCTACTAATCGACAGAAAGTTGATACTAATTTTAAGTAGTCTGAGGACCACCTACACTATTCTTCGTGACCCGATGCACACTGATATAAACATAATCTGATGCCATTTTTGACAATGAACATTTAAAGCCTTCTGACATTCCAAGTGCAAATGTCGATTAAACTAGTATCATATCTTCGCCTTATCAATTTTAAATGGGAACTTCATCAAAGTAGATATAATCACCAGGAAATGCAGCAGCCTGTCTCATTCATCGCATGATCTCTTCCATGTGCTATGGAATGTTTCAGTCAACACAGATGATAAAAGAAATGTCTAACATCCTCAAAACACACATCTAACTTATGTCTGTAGGCTATTTCTCTTTCAAATGCACGATTCTCATAGAAAAACTGGGATAACACGAGCCATTGCCTGCAGTCAATTTACAACCTTAAGATCTGAAACAACTAACAAAAACAATGCCTCAATGCTCCAAAATCCTAATAATAGACTTTTTATGCCACATTCCTTTTATTAGTAATTCGTCTAGGCTGTCATGACAATTTTACGCATTACTACGAACACCATACAGAAAAATATTGCATTTTTCGGCTACAGAAGCCTAAAACTAGTCAAATATAATCTATTTTCACAATACTGAGCGATTAGAACGTCTCTATAGGCGTGAACGCGATAACCCATACAATGCGCGAAAACACATCGTCATAGAACATAGCCTCACTCTCCACAATTAACGTAATCGTTTATATTTCCCGCGTGAAATTGACATACCGTATTTTTTTCAATTACATTTTTGATTTGATGCTATATCTCATGAATTATTCAGTTGAAAGCATATCTCGAAAATTACCTATTGCCTTATTTGTACATTTCTTTTTTAATATTTCTCTCAAATTTACCAGTATTCAATCTATTTCTAGATTAACAAATCATATATATTCTATAAGTTCTAATTAGTGTACATATGTTCATGCCTGTAAAAATGGCTGGTTTCTGTTCCAGAAATAAAACATTATTATTATTAAGACGAATATTACTTATCAAGTCTTTTTATGGCGTACTGAAGATGATTCCGATTACTACGCTATAGCACATCCACGTTTTCAGGTTCTAATATGTGCTAACGCTATACACGGTCAGCGAAGAGCAGCTTTGTATCAAGGAGGACGAGTGAAAACTTGAAAAGATGTAATGTTAATGAAGCTGAACTTCAAAAAGTGCGAGGTGAACGAAAAATGCATAACGGAGTAATAAATGTATGTGACAAACGGAAAGCAATATTCAATATTACAAATATTCAACAGGCATATGCAAAACTAGCTTCTTTGATCGTATAACACGAGTACATGAATTAGTTTTATAAGCATACAGTTAGGCTTAATATAGGGGTGTTACAGTTTTATTCGTGACTCCAGCAGGAGTAAACGACCTTTAATATATACCATTCACCCAGCCTATTGTTGAGATGCGACCATGTGGGATCTGCCCAGATTTATGGGGCATCTTATAAATTAACTTGCTGTCTATCGTCAGATCTTTTCATACCACTCCACAATGTCTTATCTCATTTATTTTCTGACAACGTCTTTACTTGATCCTCATTTTACTCCATTAAACTTAACATCTTATAGCTCTTCATTACTTATTATACTCCTACTCTCTGAAGGGTACGGTTGTGCACTAAATGCACATAAAGGTATAAAATAAAAACAACTGGCATGAGGATAATTGTATTAAAACCAAAAGTGGATATCATGATAGTTTGTGATATATCTGTAGCATTATGCATTGCAAATGAATGTTGTTACCCTAGGGTGTTTCCTTTATTAATGCATTTATTAATGATACTTGCACTTACCTATTTCATTACAATTTAATGATTCACCTCAGCACTTTAATTTTTCTAAAACAGATTCCAATCCCTTGTAAAAGGTGTACTTACCTCAATATTGGTTGGTTATCGTATGCCTACAACCACGGCATGAAAACGGAACGAAGTCGATTTTCTCGCTCAACTTGGAGGACAACTGTACAATTCAATAACTATACGGCCTAATTCAGAAAATGAGTGTATTATATGTATCGAATACTTAACAGTTGAAATACGATTAACTTGTAGACAATCTACGATTTGATATTATATCATACTTGATCGTGCCTGTAAAAATGGCATGCATTTTCATGTAAATTTGTAAATTTATATGAAATACATTATTATTATTATCATCAGAGTGAAGGAATAGTTTAACTGAGGTGAAGCGGTTATAAATGGTATTAATTTAGACAATAAATAGAAGTAGCTCTAGGATAATACCCTGTATAAATGGAAGCTACTTTTTTATGAGAAGCACACAGATGACGATACAGGATGGATAATTATGTGGAGTCCCACTTCTCAGACCGACCCTGCTTAGTTCAACAGCTGTCTAGTTTCCTAGCCGATTCCAAGCCCGGGAAAATAGGAGGTGCCGGGCTTGGGCCTGGCCATCTTACCCTGGAAAATCAGTCAATCTGCTGGAGGATCTTCAAAGCACAAGGATAATATTAAAAACCAAAAGATATGTAGCACAAACTTATTTTTTCTGAGATCGGAGAGACGAAATGATGTGGGCTGGTGAAAGTTTTCTGGAGGCCAGTCAGCCAATGTGTCTTCTATCGATGAAAGCGATAATAAGAATGGGGATGTGGATTGTCTATACAATGTACGAAACCGCGAAGGCTGCCCAGGTAGCCAAGGTTATGCGAAGATATGGCATAGAAGTGCTGGGTAAATGCGAGTCAATATGGAATGGACGTGGATTGTCAACATTGTCAGCTGAACAGTTATTAATCTATTTCAGTCACCCGGATGACAACCACTAGAACACTGGGGCACTGAGCGGCTGTCATGATGCCATCAGTGGTAGTCAAGGCTCTAATGCAGTGGAAGACAATTTTATCAACGATCATGACAGCAAGATTCAACTCAAAAGGAAGGAAGGTCACAATTATTCAATGCTACTCAAAGTGCTACAAAAGACGCGGGACGAGACAAGAAGGAATATTTTTATAGACAGCTGCAAACAAATGATGATGGCCTAAATGATTACATCAAAATCCTCATGGGAGATATGAATTCCATCTGAACTGAGAGCAGACAGTACAGGAAGAGGACTGCTCATGAGTCAAGAGAATCTAGTTCGACGTAATGAATAAGGAGAGAGAACTCTTCGTAGACGTCTGCGCTTTCAATAATAATAATGACAATAATATATTCTCACTTTATGTACATGAGGCGTTATCAATATTATAAGTAATATACACGGAGCAGGCGTATTTACAATTTTTCACTTACGCGGGATATATATGAGTAAGGTAATGGAATAATGTCAGTAAGCACACTTTACACAGGTAAAAGCAGTTTACATGATATAGCCCTAGGTGATGGCATATACAAGCACAAAAAGTACACAAAGCAACATGGATTTCGCCTGATGGACACACCACAAACCAGATAGATTTCATCTCAATGCTGCTCAAGGGAGTATGGACACAGCCTGCTGGACACAAAATAGGAAAGAGGAGCAGATATGGGCTCAGACTATCACCTAGTTCAAGAAACTTTCAAGGTGAAGTCGAAATCCCCCAGGACAATCGGAGAAAGAGCACAGTTCAGGCTGGACACTCAGAAACGGAACGACAAAAGTACAAGTGATAACAGATAGCAGAGCAAAGTCGGATACACAATGAGGCATCACTGTGTGGAATAACACCGAAGCTATCTGAGGGCGATGTTAAAGGAAATACGTGCAAGCATTCTAGGAGAAAAGAAAAGTCTTTCAACGGGCACCTAGCAGCTAATACAAGGGAGGGGAATGGTGAAACAGAGGATGGGCCATTAGAAAGATAGGCAACAGAAGGAGAACTTGTGGTCAGTGTACACCACACTGAATAAAAAGTGTAGAAGCGTGCCAGAAAAGAGAGAAGAAACACTAGCCGGCAACTGAAGCAGAACAGGCCGCAGGTGAAAGAGGCCTCAAAACATCGTAACAGATAATCAAGTATCTATCCAACAAGAAATCAGCGTGAAGAAATCTATGAAAGATGATCAAGGGAGCCTAATTGAAAGGGAGGACTGACAAATAAAACAATGAGCAGATCACCTCAAAGGGCACTTCAATCTACCGTCACTTGCAATTCACCCACAAATACCATCAACAGCACGCACTGAACTGCCACTAAACAACAGGTCTCCAACGAAAGCGGAAATCTTGAATGGAATCAAGCTAATGAAAGCCAGCGGACCCAGAGCATATGGCAGATATTCTCACGCCGTTAGTGCAGAAAATTGGAAGGAGAGAAAGGTACCTACTGATTGTTAGAAAGGTCAAATTGTCAAACTACAAAAGAAGAGTGACATAGGCATACATAAACGAGAACTAGGGTGAAGTAATGATGCCGTCCATGCCAAGTAAAATGCTGAGTCACGTCATCCTGCACATAATAAAACACGCACGCGCTACAGAAGTCAAACACATTGGAATAAGCTAGATTGAGGAAAAGCGAATCATTGCAACGCTATCCATAATCACCAAAAGACATCCGAAGTGATGAACGTGTAGTTATGTGGAAACTAATTCAACACTGTGGTAGGTAGTGCCCCAAATCTCTAACAAACCTGATTCAACAGTTGGCTAAATGACAACAGCACATATGTCACGGGGTCCACAACGGGAAACTCAGTGAAGCCTTCGAAGTGAATACAGGATCAAGAAAAGGCCACTTCCCAATTATCACCGGCGATGATATTACTAGTCGTGGTGGACTGGAATATGCGTCAGGCTGTAAGTAGGGAGTGGGAAGACAGGAATATGCTGGACTGATAAGAAGATTCTAGAAGATCTGGATTTCGCGGACGATTTATGTCCAGTGTCGCGCAAGCTCGAAGAATTACAGGCAAGAGAAAACCAACAAACTTGCTGAAGAAGCAGGCAGCAAAGACGGGACCCCAGGTGAACACGGAGAAGACAGAGGCGATGGATATAACCAACCAACCAAAA
Organism: Trichobilharzia szidati; assembly: GCA_944472155.2. NCBI lineage: Eukaryota > Metazoa > Platyhelminthes > Trematoda > Strigeidida > Schistosomatidae > Trichobilharzia > Trichobilharzia szidati. The sequence continues at coordinate 44,664,613 of OX235279.1, forward strand.
ACAACAACTAGCACCAATCACACGAATTCATAAGACTCGTTTGTCATTCGCCAAACAACCTACGCCATATCTGGTGGCTTTGTAGACGTAATATCCGGATGGTTGGTTGGCTGGCTGTCGACCAAAGGACATGCATATTTACTAAACAGCGGCAGCAGCAGTTCGCTCCGTTCTCCTTTACGGTTGGTTGGCTGGCTGTGAGTGAGACAAGACCACCACTGATGAGAGTGGAAGACATGAAAAGGCCAGCTGTCCGGCCGTCTTTCACCATAGGTGTCATCTGCATTCCGTCCACATCCGTGTTAGGTTAGTTGTGGGTGTAGTAGTCTGAGTAAATTTGAATTGGTTGAGCATCGGTAGAGTGATGAACTATGTATTTAGGAGGGGAAATCCTGAATCGACGAGGTTGTGACGCAGTTACATGGATTGAGTGAGATGGTTAGAACACGTGTTACGCCTGCATGCATCCCTAGCCATCCATCCATCCATCCACCGATCGCCTTCCTCGACCAATGGCAAAGTTAACTTAACTGAAATATGATGGATGGATCAGCCTGAAAAAGAGCTAGCTATTTGATGGTGGTCAAACCAAGACATGGCTGTCTTCACCAGTCAATGAAATCCATAACAACAATTAGTTTAAGCTAGCCAGTCAACCATCCATGCAGAGTGATGTAGACTGGCTTCGTGACTGTTTGATTGGATCCTCGGGATGGTGGTAAGAACCAATGAAGTCTGGAAACAATTGGTGATATGGTTGGCTCAATATCTTCGTTCTCAATGGCTCTATTTACTACCTCTCTTTGGAATCTTTCTTTACTCTCTTTGCTTGCTTTGTGTTTAGTACATGGAATGAGAGATGCAACTCGGTCTGCCGCACGTCTGTCAAAATTCTTTGTTGAAACCAGTAGGTCATATAGGTTTAATATTTTTGAGCTTTTGCTAAGCTGAAAAAAGAATTTTCTATATTTTACGTGATCCAAATTGTTTGATATTATCCATCACCGTGCGAAAGGAAAATGTTTATCTTTTGATCTGACATATCTTCCGCTTTATGGGCGCCGCCGTTTGTGATGAATTGATGATTAGGTTTTGTGTGTGTCAGTGACTATGTGTGTGTTCCTTTGCGGTTTTTCTTCATTTCCATTTTTTGTTTGTTTTGTGTTTTACTGTCTTCTGTAGATTTCCGCTTAAATTTACTCTTTTCTATATATATATATATATATATATATATATATATATATATATATATATATATATATGCATATATATATATATATATATAATTCGGAATTCAAGAATTGGAAAATTGGTCGGCTATCATACTGTGGGAAGGGACTAGAGATACACTGGGCAAAACATGTTAAATAGTGTTGTGATGGTTACAGTTGTTCATATATATGTTCAAACCAAGTTCACTGTTAACAGTTTGAAAAAATTTGGGCATTGGGTATACGATATTCATTATGATAAAGGTTTTTGTATTTCCCAATGAATCAAAAACAAAACGATACTGATTTTCCTGACCCTTCACTATTTATTGCTAATAGCTTTAACAAAGTATTACTAAACCAGAATTTCCAAAATCTCAGCGTATATATAACAACTTAATCATCGTTCTTCAGCATGGGGTCATTTTTCGTTGTCCAGTTGGCCAATTGGCAAAGATAACAAAACCAGGTGTAGATTGATGGATTTGATAAGTGTGTAAAACTGTAAAAGCAACATGTGTTTACATAATGAAATCGCTTATCACATTCGTGTTGATTTTGTCAATTCATGGGAAAGGGGGGGGGTGTTGTAACCAGGTCAAATTCTGTTTTATTTCATCATTCCTATTCAGACAATTTGGTTTACACTTGATATGAAGTGCTCCTGATATTAGGCGTTCTTTGTGATTTCTGAAATTTTACTGGATGACGATTTCAATGTTGTCAAAATCAATTTTGTGACCTATGGCTGATGATTTTTCAAGCTTTTCTAGTTCAACTGGATTTCTCGGTGGTCGAACAGATGCTCTACGGTGTTCATTTCTTCTGATTTTTAATTCTCGCGATGTTTGTCCGATGTATATCCCATAACATTTCAAGCATTTTATTTTGTAGTTACAATTAGATACAGAATCCTTAGGGATTTGATCTTTTGTGTGGATAAGGTCGCTCCGCAATGTGTCTGATGCTTCAAAGAAAACACTGATGTCGAGCTTACTGAATCGTCTGATGTCACCTATCCCCGTGGAATGAAGACTCCTGAGGTCCATGTTTTCGGAATGCGTTTTCGACCATACTAAATGTCTGTGTTGATTTTGAAATAAGAACAAATTAGTTCAGCGAAGAGTCTCTTTGCGGCGAATTCATTCACTTAGCTGCACAGGCGCAAATATATATACAATTATTTTGTGTGTGTGTGTATATATATTAGGTTTGTCAAAATCAAAATAACAGTTAGTGTGGGTTGTTGATTATATCATCAAAATAATGAAGAAGTTAAAATGTGTGATTAATAATCATAGTTGTAACTAAGTGGGGTGAAGATTAGTAGGATGTGAGTAGAGTTACATCATCAAAATAATGAAGAAGTTAAAATGTGTGATTAGTAATCAAAGTTGTAACTAAGTGGGGTGAAGATTGGTAAGATGTGAGAAGGGTTACGTAATATAGACATGTTTAGAAAGATTAGATGCTAGTGAAGGAGTTTGGAGACAATTATGAAAATAAACTAGATAATAGGTGAAAAGATTGAATGGGTTAGTTACTAAAAATTGTTATACGAAAAATTGCAAAAAATTTGATAACAAAATTTTGATGACAAATAAACTTGAAATTAAACCCACGGTAGTAGGAGGGGGTGGAGAAGTTTCTTCTGTGTGCATAACTCAGGCTTTTCCATCCAAATCGCTAAGGCTTCAGCAATACAAAGTATACGGAAGCTTGTCGATTTTGGAAGGCTTCTTTTGACTTTATAGATGACTTTGAACGACTTCTCCTTGCAAATTGAATGACCAGTGTTGAGTATATGCTCAATAATGGCGCTCCTTATTTCTCCGTTGTTACCTTTCCGTAGCCAGGCAGGATAGTGTTCTTGAACTCTTTTAGATAAAACACGCATCGAACGACCTATATACCTCGCTCCGCAAGAGCAGGTGAATTGGTAGATACACATGGAAGTGGTCAAATGCGATAGTTTATCTTTAGAGTAGTTGAAGAACAATGGCCGGGAGGAAAATGTCAGTCGTAGTGTGGCAGCGAAGAATGTCCTTCTGAGAGCAGTAGATATCCTCTTCTTCAAGGTGTCAGCCAGAAGATCACCTTTGAAGGGTACATTCATGTAGACCATCTTCTTCTGCGGTGTAATGGGTTGTTCTTTGTACGTCTTAGGCTTAATGTGCTTGTCTATAAAACGGGGTGGGTAGCCATTCTCGGGCAGTGTCTTCCTTAAGAGGGCGATCTCTTCCTCTATCGATTCAGGAAAAACAGCTAACTGAGATCTTGAGAAAGCTAAAGACGGATCAAATTATCTCTGAAAATGTCTTCGAGAGCATTCGACCCACAGGTTCAATAATACCCCGACTATACGGATTGCCAAAAACTCATAAACAGGGTCTTCCACTGCGTCCTATTTTGGACATGTCGGGATCTCCATATAATCCAATAGCGAAATGGATAGCAGAACTCCTACAACCAGTTAGAGAACGAATTTCAAAACATTCTCTTTGGGATACCTTTGAATTCATCGATTGCATCAAAGATGTTAAAGTGGGAGACAAACGTATGATTTCCCTCGACGTCGAGTCTCTCTTTACAAACGTCCCTATCACTGAGACGATTTGTTTTCTATGCAAATACTTGGAAGAAAACAACCTGGATATTGGAATACCTACCACCAAGCTAAAAGAACTCCTACTCAGATGTACCCTAAATGTCCAGTTCACATTCAATGGGAACTTCTATAGACAACAAGATGGCGTGGCGATGGGATCACCTTTCGGTCCGGTGCTGGCTGATATTTTCATGGCAAGTTTGGAAAACGGTCCGCTGAAAGCAACCATCGACAAATTCTTCTTATACAAAAGGTATGTCGATGATACTTTCGTCATCTGCGATCAAAATTGTCATCAAAATATTGTTCTTCAAGTTTTCAATAGTTGCCACCCTGCCATCAAATTTTCAATCGAAGTAGAAACCGATGAGACAATCTCCTTTCTGGACGTTCGTCTAAGTAAGAAGACCGATGGTACCTTGAACAGATCAGTGCACAGAAAACCTACATGGAACGGTCAGTTGACAAACTTCTACAGCTGGGTACCAATAAGTCGCAAGCGAAATTTAATAATATCTCTGGCGACTAGAATCCGAAAAATCTGTAGTCCTGAATCGAAAGAGGAAGAGATCGCCCTCTTAAGGAAGACACTGCCCGAGAATGGCTACCCACCCCGTTTTATAGACAAGCACATTAAGCCTAAGACGTACAAAGAACAACCCATTACACTGCAGAAGAAGATGGTCTACATGAATGTACCCTTCAAAGGTGATCTTCTGGCTGACACCTTGAAGAAGAGGATATCTACTGCTCTCAGAAGGACATTCTTCGCTGCCACACTACGACTGACATTTTCCTCCCGGCCATTGTTCTTCAACTACTCTAAAGATAAACTATCGCATTTGACCACTTCCATGTGTATCTACCAATTCACCTGCTCTTGCGGAGCGAGGTATATAGGTCGTTCGATGCGTGTTTTATCTAAAAGAGTTCAAGAACACTATCCTGCCTGGCTACGGAAAGGTAACAACGGAGAAATAAGGAGCGCCATTATTGAGCATATACTCAACACTGGTCATTCAATTTGCAAGGAGAAGTCGTTCAAAGTCATCTATAAAGTCAAAAGAAGCCTTCCAAAATCGACAAGCTTCCGTATACTTTGTATTGCTGAAGCCTTAGCGATTTGGATGGAAAAGCCTGAGTTATGCACACAGAAGAAACTTCTCCACCCCCTCCTACTACCGTGGGTTTAATTTCAAGTTTATTTGTCATCAAAATTTTGTTATCAAATTTTTTGCAATTTTTCGTATAACAATTTTTAGTAACTAACCCATTCAATCTTTTCACCTATTATCTAGTTTATTTTCATAATTGTCTCCAAACTCCTTCACTAGCATCTAATCTTTCTAAACATGTCTATATTACGTAACCCTTCTCACATCTTACCAATCTTCACCCCACTTAGTTACAACTTTGATTACTAATCACACATTTTAACTTCTTCATTATTTTGATGATGTAACTCTACTCACATCCTACTAATCTTCACCCCACTTAGTTACAACTATGATTATTAATCACACATTTTAACTTCTTCATTATTTTGATGATATAATCAACAACCCACACTAACTGTTATTTTGATTTTGACAAACCTAATATATATACACACACACACAAAATAATTGTATATATATTTGCGCCTGTGCAGCTAAGTGAATGAATTCGCCGCAAAGAGACTCTTCGCTGAACTAATTTGTTCTTATTTCAATGTCTTAATGTGTTGATTTTGTTGAGGAAGTTCTTTGGGTAGTTGTTTCGCTTGAGAGTCTCAGTAGTTTTTGATATTTTTTCTTCTTTCTCATCCATTACAGTTGTTTTCTTTGTGTTTAAGAAAAAGGTCTATTTATGAGTCGAAAGACACTCTACAAATTTTCGGATTGGATAAGTTTGTTTATTCTTATAATTGCTTGAACTTAAGTGCAATTCACCATTTTTATCCTATTTTTACAAGGAACATCCCATCTGGAAATATATATTTTATGTTAAATTACATTTATTTCTGTGAAGATATGTGGAATGGAAGAATTCGATGTACTACTGTTACTTTTATTGTTATTATTATCATTGTTCTCTTGGGTTCTGAATGGAACATAAATGGGCTTCAATAGCACCACTTCTCTCCTTTTTGGTGAATCACTTACACGGATTGATTGAGATGGTTAGGAATTGTGTTACGCATACATCCTCCCTCCTTGACGTTTCCACGCAACGCCTGGAAGATGGTGAGGTCCTCAAAGGCCAATTTAGAGAGCGCCGACACGGAATGAACAATGCGTTCACTTTGATATTCTTCGCCGAAATAGATATAAACGAGTGCTAGTGAAAACATTCTGTTCTATAGAGTCAGTCTGTAGTTATGCTCTACTGAGTGATGAGAGGGAGAATTTCTGATTATCGGAAACCAGTGGCTAACCTGCAGAAGTTTATTAACAAGTACGGGAAATGAGAAGGCTCAAATTACACAAAGTCACAGTGGGAAAGAGGCACGTCTTCACTGGACTTGATTTTAAAGGTAATAATATTCCAGTAATAATCAATAGCAGATTGAATGCATCACTGTCTAGAGCTTATCCTTCACCTAGCCGAGTTGGTTCCTGTTTGTGGGACAACATGCTCTTCTTTGGTGCAATCAAAATTCAACAGATATCCTTCTCAGGTTAACTCTAACTGTGTATATAAGTCGACATGTATCTGTGGTAGGAGCTAGTTACGTTGGGAGAACAGGCAGAAAAAAACACACACCCGAATTTCTGAGCATGTACCATAAAATGTCTGCATCTCTTAAGGAAAAAAAGACGCTTTGATAATTGCCACTGGCAGCCTTTTCCTTGATGCGTGTCATGGGGAGGAAATCTCAAGATCATTCCGAATTGTCAAGAGACAAAAGAGCTCAGTTCCCCTCAATTTTGCCGAAACAATCTCCATCAAACGATTGAAACTAGATTTATGTGTTCAGAAAGAAGCAGTCACCAATCTTTCCTTGCCCAGGTAACTGGATGTCTGCATTCTCTGTTTCACTTGATTATACAAAGCTGAAAACTCCATCTTGTGTAATAATTTCTGTTTGGAATAAACCGATCATTACTATTGTTATTATTGTCATTTTGCGTCGCTGGCAGAGCGGTAGAATGCTCGCCAGCCATGCAGGTGGTCCAGGATTCGATCGCCGGCCGGTACACTCCATTATCTAGATAAGCCAGTAATAGGACTGGCAAAGAAGGAAGATTGGGCATGAGGCTAGCAATCTCATCCTGTAAAAATTAGCACCACTGCTACAGAAACTTCAAGCCTGTGGCTTGAGGCCCTATGTTCCACTGGGAACGTAAAGGAATAAATAAAAATTATGATTGTAGGCATAAAATGATGATTTTGTTTAGATATAAACACTGTGTCTGGATAAGTATGTTAAAACTGTTTGTGTACAGAAACTTAATAATGATATCCCTAGGCTGTAAGCAGTTGATGATGAGAAGCCAACGAAATAAACGAACCTCCGGTGTTGTGCTTGCTTTATTCAAATTCATAAAGAGGAGTAAATGTATGGGGCTTAAACAAATCTGTTTGTTGACACAGACATAAAATATTTCATTTTTGCCGTACTTTCAAAATCGTTGCCTAGTCTTCTTGCCGGAACTAGGCGGAAAATAGAAGGAGAGGGGCTGGACGCGTGTTTGACAATCCCAAGCCATCGACAGACAATCAGACTGTCACTGAAAATTCGAAGTTAAAAGAATAAACTCATCCTTCACTGGAAGCCGGAAGATTCCTGAATTCGAGAAAGGATCCTACCAGCCAGAAAATCGCAAGGCAGACATTCATTCCTCTGAAATCAGTGTCGAAATATGCTGCACTCCTGCATAAAAATCAATGTTAGGATTTTCAACACTAATCTCCTCATTTCAGTGATTATTTAGTGCTCAGAGAATTTCACCCTGACAGAGCATTTTCAACAGGCTAATAGAGACTTTCATCACCAATAGATGCCCAATTCACTGGCTCCATAACCCGAAGATCACATTACTGGCCAGAAAGGATAGGCGACGTGGGACAATGGGAACGAACACACCAAAGACCTATCGCCCATCCAATTAATGACATATCGTCACCAGTTCGTGATGTCTTCTTCGATGATTTACTCACTAGCAACTGGTCGTATTCAGGCAGTGACTTGGGGTTCTAGTGTGAAGCCGTGACCAGTAAGGTACAGCAGAGGCAGTAAGTCATCGAAGAAGACACTACGAACTGGTCGCGTTATGAGTTGGCAGAAGTTAGAATTCATGGGCCACGGGGTCGAATCCCAGTGGCTTAATGGTCCACTAGAAGGTCCTGGGTTCGAACCCCTGTGGGTGCGTACTGATGGAGAGCCCCAAACTAGGATGAAATGGTGGTCCAGGGCTCCCAAGTTCTCCAATGGCTCTCTAATTGACATTTTTATTGTCTGTGAACGTAGTTCAAAAGCCGAAGAGCTGCTAATAAAATTCAACTAATGCCCTGATACAATATCTATCTGAAATCTTGTTGTGTGATTGTAGTCACCGGTTACGTACCAATTAGACTTGTACTTTGTATTAGCTATATGTCTGTTTGACCTATTATTAATTACTGAGTGTGACTGAAAATATTTCTTTGAGGCTTCGACAAGTTAGAACATGAATTTCATGCTAAGGGGGAGCATACAAATATTGTTGCAGATATTACAAAAAAACAACCAAGTAATACATTAGGCAAACATTGTAATATTTTATTGTTGGTGTTCATATAATCGGGCCAGGAGCCTAACCAGTAATCCAAAAGATTTACATAATGAAATCAAACGAATAAAGAAATTATTACTACTGAATAACTAACTACCCACCAGAATTTATTCAGAAATGAATGAAGAATGATGGTAGTAAAATAAGATTAGTAATGAAAATGACAAAAATAATACAGAAATCAAAGCCTCTGTAGTACTGCTGTATAAAGAAGGATCGTTAGGGGCTGTACGTAGGATTCTCAATGAGGCTGGAATCAGGGTGGCATGTAAACCAACCAGCCAATTAACTCTTACACAGATAAACTTTGTCGGCTTTTGAGGACCCAATAGATCCAATTAAGAAAAGTCACATATAATTTATCAGATACTATATGGCGACTGTTAGTGAGGTGAATTACGTAGGTCAGACGAACTAGTAGGTAGGGGTCAATTAGATTATTGGAACATAAATGTTTAGTTGAATCAAGAATAATTAAGACCGCTAAGTCAAATGACCTAGAAAAAGCAGAGCTCAGCCATTGCATTGCATTGCGTTCATTTGCATGTAATCATACAATGGGGTGGGTGGGAGAGGACTAGAGTGTTAAAAAGTGATAGTAATTGGTAGGTGAAGAGACACATTGGTTAATCATTGAATCTTCGTTTATTGATTCAACACCTCATACGTGCAATCAGTCGAAAGTATGCAACGCCTACCTACCGGAGATATGGAAATTAGGAGCAAACAACAAGGGGAACAGGGAGAGAGACAGCGATATATATATAGTATTCTGTTGCTGATCCAGTACTGAACTATGGGAATATGTGAGGATACTATTCCGTTGGAACACATTGTCTGCATCACACCTCCACAGTCCAACACTAAAGTAGTTTGCATTTTTAAAATGTATTGCCATTTTTAGGAATGGAGAATAGATTTTTGAAATGTATTCAGGTAACTCAGATTTACTTGGTCTTTTCGTTCTTGTGTCTGGCTGATGGAAACTTAGATATGATGCTGCAACATTGAGACCATTCGATTATTTGTCTTCTCCGGTTGATTTTTCACATAACGTACTATTTTCTCATTGTTGGTCAGACTTTTAGCGACTAACTTACAATTCATAAACACTTAGTGGAAGTACAATTAATTAGACTGATCAAAAATTGATCTCAGTTGGTGATAGGAATCAGCGTGAAATGGTAATCATACTGTAATTCATCATATGATTTACCTTGTGATCGGATGACCTTGACTGCCTATGAGATTTCATCATATTTTTTCTTACACCTCGGTCGTGGTCTAGTCAAAGGTGAACCAATCAGAATATTCACTTTTCGCCTACAAAGCTGAATAGTCGGCTACCGATGGGAACAATGTATTTTCCACTGACCTAGGCAGATTTCAATGTGGTTAAAAAATATGTAAAAATGATGTGCTTTCTTCTCTTAAATAAATTGTATCCTAAAAGCAACTGACGCCAGATTTTGTATTTTGATATTTTCTTGGCTCAGTGAAGCAGAAGATATCGTAAACGAATAGATGTATCTACCATATCAGCTGGGTTGTCCATTGCGTCAGTGTTATTATAACCGCAAGCATAAGTCTACTCGGTCATATCAACTGGCGACATAGATCATAACAAAATTGGCGACAGCGTTATTCAATTTAGTGTCGTCATAATAGTTAGCGACTTTTGAGCAGTTTGCAACATATAGATAAGTTTCACAACTAAATGACGAGAGTACGACGGAAGAGTTCGTCTATTATATCTAAAACTATTTGTGTTAACTAGAAAATACTGCACTATAATATATATTTCAATCACGTGAGTGAATGCATTTTCATCATGGAGGTTAAAAATAAAACCTCATAGTCAGTGGAAGAATTCACCGTTTGTTTAGGGAAGTTTCAAATCATACTTGAGTAATCAGTAGCTTTTTAGTACGTGATTATCTGTGGTTTGTGTTAAAATGAATTGCTACGTGCTAGTATTATTTCGAAACAGCCTCCAACTTGAGTTGTTTTTCTGTCAAGCATTAGGGAGTTTTCGGATTGTTGCTATCCTTCGATTTGGATAAGTCTATAAGCAGCACCACCGGGAGGTGGAGGTCACATCGTCCAATTATCTGGGTATTCAGTATCGTTTCAACTTCACGTGGATGAAATGGATGACGATGTTGTAAAACGTAGAATCGTCAAGGGAAGACAGACCTCCTTCACTCTGAAATCAGCTTGGAAATCTTCTGCACTCCTCAAGTACAAGGAACAGAGTTGGAGCTTTCAACTCCAATGTTAATTTGGTGCTTTTGTATGGGTAAGAGAGTTAGTGTGTTAAAGGAAGCACTTCCGACAGGCTTCGAATTTCTATCAACAGCTGCCACCTTTGCCTGCTCCACACTGTCGATCAAACGATCGCCCAGGAAGAATTATCAATAAATAAATATGGTGACGAAACATTGAAGAATCTATTGCTCATCAGGTATTGTGAAGGAAATCGAGATGAATTGGACACAAACGCACCGAGGAAATCACACACCAGAAAATCATTCAAAACACAATTGAAGAATGGCTATCATCATGGAAACTGAATATGTGTTATGAAATGAAAATGTTAGTCGAAAATAACAACTTCACTATAGATTTTCAAGTAGCTATTCATATTAATAATTCTCTCTATGAATTTTTTCACTGTTACTTTAAAAGTGTGAAATGGCATCAGTAATGATTAGTCTGTTTGCATCCAGGGTATACTACCTAGATTCACATAAAATTATTAAATTACCAATATTATTCCCTTGGATTCCAGGTGGAATATAGGGTTTCAACAAAACATCTTCGTTTTAATCTGCTCTCCATATTCTTCTTTGGCTGACTCGACGACCGTCTACAAACTTTAATTGCCTCCTTACAAGGTCTACCCATTTCACTCTTGGACGCCCAACTTTTCGTTTCCTATACGAAAACCAATCAAGGATTTGCCTGACGTGTGATGTCATTCAATGGTATCCTCAGTGGCATATGCTCAATCCATCTCCACTTACTTCGAAATACTTGTTGAGCAATAGGTTCTTGGTTGGTTACTTCCCAAGATTTCTTGTTGCTAATTGTTTCTAGCTAGGCGTTTAGAGCCAGCGACGGCAGCTGTTGATAAAAGTCTGCAACCTGTTGAAGATGATTTGCGCGACTTGCAAACTTTTTGGCCCATTTGGAATGAATGGCTTAACATCTCTGTTGAAAACCCGAAGCCGGTTCTTTATGCTGAGGTGGAGTGCAGAAGAGTTCCAAACTGATTTCAGAGTAATGAAGGCGTACTTCCTTTCCTTTCCTATCCTGTCTGGCTGGCTTTGATGTCTTCATCCATACGGCGTTCCTGCAGTTGGAACGATGGTGCCCAGGTTAGCAAAGTGATTTACTTCTTTTAAATTGCTTCTGTTAGTACTGATTGGTGTTTGTAGTTGTTGCTGTTGGTTGGTTATCTTGATCACCTCAATCCTTTCTGTGTTTCCTTGAATTCCTGTCTGCTTTGTTTCTTCAAACAATTCACTGGTCTTCGCCTTTAAGTCTTCGAGTTTGTTGAAAGTTAGACTGATCTGTCGAACTTATTTGATCACCTATATACTATGATCAGTTAGTGGGAATTATGAAGTATGCACTGAGGACGTTATGTAGCAAGACAGTTAAATCTTCTTATCTAAACTATCGATCTCAGGATACACAGCAACACCAAAGTCATCCAAGTGAGCTACGAATCTCCGTAACATCTAGGGGGCACCAAATGACAACAAGAATCAATTTTTCTGAGGTGGAAGGGATAAAATATCAGAAACAAGCTCCTGTATTGGTGATTATACATTAAAAGAAAGTAATTGTTCGTTCATTAGTGGGAAGATGTGCATGGTGAGAATTCTCGGTCCTTCGACTTAAATTCGGGTCACCTTTTCAATGTTAAGGCTATTTTTTATTATTTTTCAAGTGGAATGACTTTCTATGTCTTCTGAGAAATCAATATTTTATCCCGAATATCCATTTGATTTGATGACCTGATTGACGTGACACTGACTACTGAAATACCGACGAGTAGTATGAATTCGCACACCTCCTTATTAGCAATCCAGTCATTTATTAATTGGCAAACTTCGTTTGCCATTCAAGTGTTTTCCTATAGCGTTTAAAAATAAAAACAATTTGCAAAAGAAATAATGAATCGTTTGGCTTTTCATGAAAAACAAAACCATCTAACGCATATGCTCAACACAAGATTGACTCTTTTTTGGAATCGGCTAATTTACATTCAGGAAAAAAACAGATTGAGAGAAGAAGTATATCCTTTTCAATTAGTGCCTCATCATCGGGTGGCTCTACACTAATATATAGTTTTTCAGATCAAAATTTTGCCATTCAAGTGGTTATTTTGGTTAATCAGTTTAAGGTATTGGGGGGGGGGTTGAAACCAAAAGTTTAAAGGTTATCAAAACAATTAGGTAACATCTGCTAGTAACAAGATGTCTAAGTTTTGAAGGGGGGTGAAAATTAATTACGGAATTCAAGATAAGTTAGTTCTTGGGCGTTAGCAACAAATCATTACATAATCAAGATATTTGTAAAATAAAGGTGACTTAGAAGAATAGGATAAGTCAAAAGGATTACGTAAAATACAAACAAGTTAGTAGAATTAGTTAAAAGTGTAAAAATTAACACAGTCAAAATATAGTTACAACTACATATTATGTAGTTGGCATTGTCAAAGAGAGGGGTTGTACAAATTTCTTTTGCAACAAAGCACACACTTGGCTTGTTCAGATGAATTCTGAGTGACTCTGCTGTACTCAAAAGTTGTACCCGTAGACCATTTCAGAGGTTGGGTGATATACGACAAATAACTATGGACGCTTTTTAAAGGTCAACTTAATATCCAGTATTAACGAGGTGAGCTAGTATTGGTTTGCGTGTAGCTTTATTCGGAGCTTTACCAAACCAACATGGAAGGTGTTCAAATATTCGACGATGAACTAGCCTGATCGTACGGCCAACGTAACTAGTTCCGCACTAGCAGTTAAACTGGTAAATACACATTTACATGTGCAGGCGAAGAAAGTATTGAAAACATTATGAGGATGAGTGTTACTGCAGATGGTTCCATACACTGCAGTACATATTATTATTACTGTTTCCTTGATTTCCAAGTGTAATATAGGGGGCTTCAACAGCACGTCTTCACCAAGTCATCCTATTCTCTGTAGCTGTCCTCTTTAGCTGTCTGGCTGCGCGAGTGCCGATAATCTCTTATTACCTCTTCACACGATCTCCTCTATCTCATCACACTTGTCGTCTACCCCTAAGGTTAGCCTTCAGGCTCTGCCTTGGGCTCGTGATGCTACTCAACTATCTCCTCAGGGTATGTGTACGTGTGTCCCATCCATCTCCATTTTCTTCGTGATATTTTGCTGAGCGGTAATTTCCATTTTTATCATTTATCCTTCCTTGCTGGTTGACCGTCTGGATATCAGAGTACAGAGTGAATCCAGAGATGCCTTTCACGACATGCCACACCTTTGCACCGTTTAAAAGCACTTGACTTGACAATAGTGTGTGGATGTGTTGAAGATCCCAACGGAATCTTGTCCTTTATGTCCCTTATCACAGTACAGTGTATTTCTCCTACACAGGTTTAAGATTAATATGAATGGTTTATCTCGATTTTCTGTTTCCCTACCTTCAACACTTTAGCACATTTTTATAAGGATGACTGGAGTGATCACTTTCACACTGTATATCAGTCAGCGTCTATGAGGTTGTTGATCATCTGTGTTATTTTGGTGTTCATTTATTTTAGAGACCAGATCTGATGATGACACTCAGTCTTGTTTCAAGAGTGAAGCTCTTTTTATGTCACTTGAAGATAAATAATATAAATATTATTCATTTTTGTAGCATTAAAGGATAAATGCTAATGACGTTATTAAGTGCTGAATTACTTACTTACGAATGCCATCATTTAGAAAACAAATTGAAAATCAAGGAATTTAATGAATTAATCCAAAGGAATAGTGATCTCCCCTCTTTCTTCAAATAATTTTCAGATGATCATTTTACTCCATTGACTAAAGCAATACAGGACACCGAATTGGACGTTTCATTCCACTTTAGGACAATCCACAAATGTCTACTTGAAATGTGATGAAAGATGAAGTTTATGCCCGGACATTTAAACTACCTTGACAATTTTTCTAAAAAATACCACAAAAACCTCTGTTCTCTTTGCTCCTCATTGACAAAAGAGCGATTATTTGAATAGTTTCATTGATTTCCCCCCCCCCCTTCACCTCACCACATGTTTTGATAACGATTATTGAGAAATATTACACTTTGACACTGTAGCTGAATAGTTTAATTGTTTATTTTAAATTTATTCCACCGTAAACGTTTTATCTGTGCTTCGAAGGTTTTATAGCTTGTGGAAGGATTTTCCGGGGATGGGGGGAGGAACGTCAGCCTACTCTTCCCGCGCTTAGGACCAGGTAGCAGACTAAGCGTGAAGAATACGATCCGGATCCTCAACTTTTGATCTCAAGTCAATGTTTCCAGACGGTACAGAGATTTGGCGCGTCATCAGAAGCGTTTCCATTTGGATAATGCAGACTTTCAACAGCAGATGCCTGCTCACTTCGTTCCATATCCCGAAGAACAGCTGGCCAACAGGAACGAAAAGAAACATGCGGACAGTGCAAAGCAGTGAAGCAAATAAAAGAATTTATTGACAAGAAATATTCAGAATGAGATAGAGGTAAGCTGGACATACACTGATGAAACTGATGAGTAATATATCGCACCACCTTCTTGAGCCTAATACGAATGTGAAACGACAAGTTGCGCGTACGTCTGACGGTAACATGAAGAAGACTGTGCGAGCACGAGATGAAAGCTTGTGGAAAATTGTAGAACCAATTTAAATAAACAGCAGAGAGCAGGTTGAAATCGCGTTATTTTGCTGAAGCCAGACATTCTACTTGAAACACAAATGGATAATGATGGGTAATCTCCAATATTGAGCGAAGCCAACTGCTGATAGAAATTCGAAGCCTGTCGGAAATGCTTCCTTTGAAACACTAACTCCCTTACCCAAACAAAAGCACCAAATTAACATTGGTGTCGAAAGCTCCAACTTTGTTTTGTATACTGAGGAGTGCAGCAGATTTTCAAGCTGACTTCAGAGTGATGGAGGTCTGTCTTGCCTTGACGATTCTACGTTTGACATCATCGTCATCCATTTCATCCACGTGAAGTTGAGACGATACAGCCTAGCCAGATAAGTGGAGGAAGTGACCTCTTTCATATTTACTCCGTTGATAGTGATTGGTGCTAGTGGTTGTTGTTGTTGGGGATGGTTGGTTGGTTGGTTGATTATCTTTATCACCTCCATCTTCTCTGTTTTCATTTGAAGTCCTGTCGTCACTGCCTGCTTCTACTGCCATCTTGTTGGTTTTCACCTGCAAGTCTTCGAGTTCGTGTCAGAATAGACATCAGTCGTCTGCGAAATCTGGAACATGTAGAGTCTTCTTATTGTTCTCACTTATTCCTGTCTTTTCGCTTCCCACATTCAGTGTTCCACATAACCCAGTCAACTGCATTTGGGAATATCATTTGTGATAGTAGGCTGCCTTCTTCACTTCAGAGGCTTTGTTGAGATTTCCATTGTGGATCGTTTGATATGAACAGTAACACACAAATTAACGAATACTTCGTACTTCTCCTCTCCTTCAGGATCTATCACTTAGTTTCTGCAGGGTGACTTCGATTGTTGAGAATTATTTGAATCAGATATTCCTCTAAGGAGTCTGAAGTAGGAGCGAATGTCTTCTTCTGTCTTCGGTGGAGATCACGACCAGAGTTAACCATAATTATAATCAAAGCTTCATTGTGAGTGAAATAATGACTTACCCTTAACAGAGATAAAGGCAATCACTCTCGCTGTTTGAAATTAAGTTAAGCCTTGATAAGTTGTTTCTGCCTAACTCAGCTTGTTATGTGTCAGATGTGTCCAGTTTTCTTCTACAAGTGCAAAGGACAAAATATATTATCACTCACAATGAATTTCAGTATGTTAGGCGATAATTGGTGAATTATTGACTAGATGAAAAATCCAGTTGACTTTCGACATACTCAGTAGATGGCTGATATACTGACGACCACCTCCCGTAGGTGCTGCTTATTGACTTATCCAAATCGAAGGATAGCGAAAATTCGAAGACTCCCTACTGTTTGACAGAAAAGCAACTCAAGCTGGAGGCTGTTTCGAAATAATACTAGCACGCAGCAATTCATTTTAACACAAACCGCACATAATTACGTACTAAAATGCTACTGATTACTCAAATATGATTTGAAACTTACCTAAACAAACGGCGAATTCTTTCGCTGGGCATGATGTCTTATTTTTAACCTCCATGAGGAGAAAGCATTCATTCACGTGAATGAAATATGTATTACATTACAGTTTTTTCTAAACAAAATAAAAGTAATTGTGTAGCTAGTAATGATAACGTAAATAAGAGAAAATGTGCGTAATCTACTTTTATACCATATAAGGAGGGGACATCCGAGGCCCTACGTAAGATTTTCAATAAAGCAGGAATTAGGGTGGCATTCAAACCTACAAACTCACTCAGGGACAAGCTCTGTAGGTTAAATGACCCTGTCGGTTGACCCTATTAGACAAAATAATATAATTTACAAAATACCTTGCAATGACTGTGAGGTCAACTACATAGGTCAAACTAGTAGGTCCGGCGTTCGTCAGACTGTCGGAACATAAGAATTTAACTAATGTGAGAATGGTTGACCCCCAGAAGATAAGTAATTTAGAAAAAGGCTCAGCAATCGCACTGCATGCATTAACACACAACCACACAATAGGGTGGGAGAGGGTTAAACTTTTAAGAAGTAATCTATGTAGGTGGAAAGCGAGAGAGATTGATTACTGAATCCTTGTTCATTGAGTCTACACACAACACATGCAACAGAAATGACTCAATGCAAATACCAGAAATATGGAAGATATTATTACCACCAGTTAGTCAAATCAGAAGAGGATAATAAATAATCCTAAAATTCTATCTCAGTTCAAACACATCACAACATTCTAACAAGTAACTTATTGTGACTATAAAAACACTCGTCGTATTTCCCATCTAATTGTAATGGATCAATAACACTCGTACTATTATTTCTGAATGTACATTATCTCATATTGATTTTTAATCCAATATCTAATCGTTTCCACACATGTATATAAATGAAAGAAAAAAGGTTGTGTGAGTAACTTGATATGATTATGAGCAATAGTTTGTGCTCGAAACGTCATCAGTTAATATAACTGTACAACACTGTGTGATTTATCGAAATAAAATCTTATCCATAATGGAGTTTTTTCTAGTTAACACAAATGGTTAAATATAATAGACGAACTCTTCAGTAGTACTCTCGTCATTTAGTTGTGAAACTTATCTATATGTTGCAAACTGCTGAAAAGTCTCTAACTGTTATGACGACACTAAATTGAATAACGCTGTCGCCAATTTTGTTATGATCTATGTCGCCAGTTGATGTGACCGAATTTTTTGAAAATTCAGCGAAAATGAATTATATCATGTCTCCATACATTCACTCCTATTTATGAATTTGAGCAAGCGGAGAAAGACTGCAGAAGTTTGTTCATTTCGTTATCATTATCAACTGCTTACACCCTAAGGATGTCATTGTTAAGTTTGTCTACAGAAGCAGTTTTAACCTTCTTATCCGGACAGAGTGTTCATTTCTAAACAAAAGCATCAGTTTATGCCTACAATGATAATAGTAATAATCATAATCACAATAGTCCTGATCAGTTTATTTCAAGCAGGAATAATTATACAGGATAGAGTTTTCAGTGTTATTTAATAACGTGAAAGGGAGAATGGAAACATTTTTAGTTATTTTGGCAAGGAAAGGTTGATGACTCCATCTTCCTGAATACATATAACTAGTTTTAGTCATTTGATGGAGATTGTTTTGGTGAACTTGCTGTTTTAATATGAGCTATGTTTTGAATTAAATACAACCAGTGGCAGGCAGCATTCGAGAATCGTGAACTTGAAGTGCTGGAATTGCTGAGCTGATGATGTGGGTATGAGATTGTTGGTCTGGCTTTGACTCAATTTTCGAATTGTTGGCAATAATGGAGTGTGCAATTTGTTAACTATGGACATGGAGAACTTACGGCTCAATGACAGATAGTGCTTCGATGAGTTTCCGAAAGGGTGACATTATTTATTATTATTATTTTGGTTACGGCTTGATACCACACTGTATTTTCAGTACAAGTATGGAATTTTCAGCACGGATATCGGTAGCCCAAATTTTGCAGGCCGACCATAGATATCGGGTGTGCGTCGGCAGGGGATCGAACCTCGGACCATATGCATAGTCGACGAGAGTCCTAACCACTGTGCCACCGACGCACAGAAGAAAAGTGTTCAATACATATTGATTGTGGGATCAGTCAGAAATCTTTCTTCTACTACTGTGGTGAGAGCTGGCTGCTAGCTAGCCAAAGTTGGTAGCCAGTAATTGACGTCAATGTTTATGTCCACAATATTGGTGGTGAGTAAATGAGAACAAAGGCTTTGCGTGGGCGGATACAGTTAGCATATGGGTGATCTGACACAGCCACAACGAGATGAAAGGCTAACTTTCTGTGAGAAACAACCAATCAAAAGACTGAGCTACAAATCTTCTCTATTATTTCAAGACTGTATTTTCTATTAGCAATAATCTACAATAATGTACATTAAAATCTCTAAATATGTGTTCATTTTCCTTAATAAACGATCTGTTGCCTGGCCCTTGTCTTCTGTTGTTACTTTACTACTACTACTACTACTACTACTACTACTACTACTACTACTACTACTACTACTACAATAAATACTATTATTACTACCTGCTTGACGTTGTCAAGATGTTTCTTATTTTAGCAGACTGGAACTGTTTTTCGATAATAAGGGAAATTTATTCCACGAATTTATGACGTTCATCAGATGGAAAGTTCAAAGAGAACGTGACTTCTCAAGAATATGTTAAACTTCACCTTAACAACACGAGAACTATTTGCGTCAATACGATTAAGCATATTCCAATTTAAAGTTTTACAATTCGAGCATACACAGTTGCGCCATACTGGTTTTCCAAAATACATTCATGCTTTCAGAAAAGTCAATCTAAGATTTCACTAGCTCAAGTTCGACAGAATAACCCAGGAAGCCTATAAAGTTCCTTCGTCGTCATTGAACATTTGCAATTTGTTTTCAATAGCTTAATAATTCCCATTGTAACTTTAAGAACAAAATATTCAGTGAAGAGACTCTTCTCAACTGAAAATTCACAAAACAGGATTATCCCTCCATCTGTTTCTCGATATGGCAGGTTATTCATACCACAGAACTGCTCAATGGCGACTGGCTGAAATACACTAGAAGTGTGGTGAGAGCTGGCTGCTAGCCAAAGTTGGTAGACAGTAATTGACGTCAATGTTTATGTCCCCAATATTGGTGATGAGAAAATGAGAACAAAGGCTTTGAGTAGGCGGATACAGTTAGCATATGGATAATCTGACACAGCCACAAAGAGATGCAAGGTTAACTTTCTGTGAGAAACAACCAATCAAAAGACTGTATTTTCTACTAACAATAATCTACAATAATGTACATTAAAATCTCTAAATATGTGTTGATTTTCCTCAATAAACGATCTGTTGTCTGGCCCTTGTCTTCTGTTGTTACAGAAGTAGTTAGAAGACAAGTATCTAAGTTCTCCACTGACGATATTAATATAATTGTTTAGATAATCACGGACTTTCAAGTACGAGGTATACAAGATCACAATTAAGTCTGTATAAAGCCACGGGTAGTGGTGAATCATTCATTTACTAGTGGCTGGTGTTAGTAAGTACAACAAACTTTAGAAGAAACAAAAGTGAGTTACTGAAAACTGCACGCGTTGTTAACCATGCAGGTAATATTCACCATGTATTAAGGTGTTTTGGTAAATAATACGATGTCTACCTTCCTTTAGTGACAATAACTTCCTGTCACGTAATTCACATATACAACACTGGGGAAGGTTAAGAAGAAAGTGAAATGAGAAAATTCAGACTATGTTTTTTCTGACATTATTATTATTTTTTGAAATTAGCTGAAATATTACTTTTATCTTATTCAATTGTGGCTTTAATTATAGGCGGCTTTGTTGCACTTTGTAAATTTGCTACCTTGATGTATCGTTTCGAAGTCACGACTGCCTAGCTGTAAAGTACTCTACTCCTTTTTATCAACGTGTACAGTAGTTCAACAAAGCAAATACAAGTGTTTGTGCAGAATGCAATATGAGTGCATCATTTATTTCATCGTTGGATTCTCTTTCAGCTGCTTTTACAGCCTAAAAGCTGATTATTTTATGAGTGTACAGAAAATTTCGCCATACTTGCAATAGCTCAACATGATTTCTGTTTTAGCAAAGACACCTTTGTTGATGAACAGTGTTCAGAAGTTTCCTGTGTTATATAACTTGTAAAGGAGGAGGTCAAGGCCCAAACAAAATACAAATATGTGCAAAATTAACGGTTGGATACACGTTGAAAGTTGAGCTGCATAGTAAAGACAACAAGAAGAGAGAAGTTATCGATGAGTATGGTGAGTGTGGTGAGTTTATTGTATTTTGATTTTCCCTCGCCATTCTTGTGTTCCGGGTTCGAATCCCAATAGGTAGAAACTGCTGAAGTGGAGTTCCAAACTAGGCAGACGAAACAGCCGTCCGGGAGTACTACTAGATGGTTTTCCAATGGTGTTCTCTAACCAATGTCGTCAGCTCATGATGTAATCCTACGACCAAAAAAAAAATAGAATTACACTAAAGCAAAAAAACTGAGTGGGAGAGTAAAAGCAAAAGAATGGGTCATCAGTTAAGACGAAGAGATTAGACATTGAGTCACTGAGGCAAGGAGAGACTAATAAGTGGATCTTTCTGAACAAATTAATCAGGATTTAAACGCTTGATAGCGAGTGATTGCTTCGGCAAATTTCAGAAGAATTGAAAGTTGCATTGTCTAATAATAATAATAAAGATAATAATAATCTTGAAGGATTTCTTATCACTGTGTCCACCTCATGACCCGCTTCAACAAGACTAATTGTTCCCCTGAGATGTGAACACTTTGGTACATGTTCAAAATATCGGATTTGTGTCCTTCTTTCTGTTCTTCCAATGTAACTGCTCCAGTAGATACAGGTAGATTTGCATACAAGCACAATCAGAGTTAACTTCAGAAGAGTATCTATCAGCCTCTGATTCTATGCAACAAAGAGTTTTTTGTTTGACAAAGGGAACCAATCTGACTGTAGGATAGGTTTTGGCTAGAGTAGTTGTCAATCTTCTGTTAATTATTCCTGCACTATTATCACCTTTAAAATTGGGTTTCACCATTAGATTTTCAAATCTTAAGGAATTTCGGAGGATAACCATTATTTTTCAAAACTTTCATAGTGTTTAGGTGTTCTTCTTCCAGTATTTCTGTGGATCATACTTATTCTTCTGGTTGGGTAAAACAGAGTTTTGAGCAATGTTCGTTTGCATCTAATTGAACAGAAACTAATGAAATTAAGGCATAGTTCATTCCATGTGGATTTTTGCTGAATGGACTTCCATCTTCCAAACCAAGCTTTTTATGGAAGTTTGCAGGAAACAGAAGTTTCCATCAACTTCATGGTGCGTTAGCGGTTCAGTGGTAGAATGCTGGTCAAGCATGCACGTGGTCTAGGGTTCGAGTCCCGGACAACTTTATCTCCCTTAGCCGGTTACAATCCCGACAAAGATGGAAGGCTGGGTGTGAGGCTAGCAACCCCAACCTGAAGAAAAAACCACTGCCAATGAAACTTCAAAGCTAAAGCTTGAAGCCGTATGCTCCATTCGAAACGAAAAGGAATAAAAAAAGGTCAGTTTCATGTGCCATTGTCAGTGAAGTCAATATTCGCATGTGCGTCACCGGACAGTTGAAGTAGATGAGATGCATGATTTTCATTATCACATAATACTGAAGATGTTATCAACATATCGACAATAGGAAGTTGCCTCATTGATCGCCCTTTTCAGCTTTGTTTTCACAAGATTAGACAAGAAGATGTCTGTCAACTATATACTGTTTAATTTTTGCTATCTGTTCTACATTCGTGATTTGGATAATCATATGTCAAGAAAATATGAGACTGAAAGATGGTTAGCGGCACTATATTATATTATTCTTCAGGGTCAGTAACTCAAAAATGAATTATCTGTCAAAGTAAGTCGTGTTGCGAATCATGTAGAAATATAACTTTTAGCGATGAGACAGTGGTTTATGTGATACATGTTATAGAATGCCCTCAATCCAACACCATCACAGTCATCAAGACCGCAAGTTACTCGGTCAACTTGAAATTTTCTACTTCATCATTTGTTTGAGGTTCCTTAAAGTTGTCAAACGAAGAGCTGGACTTTGCCGACGATTTATGTCTAATGTTAAGTAAATTCAAAGATCCACAGGAGGAAACCAACAAGTTGATAGAAGAAGCAGACAGAGAAGACAGGACTTCAAGTGGACGGAGAGAAGACAAAGGTGATGAAGATATCCAACCAACAACAACAGTCACTATAGACGGAATAAATTTGAAAGAGGTCTCTTCTTTCACTTATCTAGTCAGGCAGTGTATTTTGAACTACAGGTAGGCGACTGTACAGTTGAAGACGTTAAAGCCAGTCGGGATCAGAAAGGTGAGAGAGACCTTCATCACTCCAAAATCAATTCGAAAATCTTGTGCAGTCAGCAAGAAGAACAAAAATCGAATTTCCAATGCAAATGTTAAGAAGGGTCCTTAACATTAGCCGGACAAATGACGCACGTGCCACATAAGCAATTTTCAACTGCTTCCTTCGCTCCATACTGAAGGTCCGATGGTCGACCTGAGAAAATTAACAACAAGAAACTCTGGGAACGAACCAACCAGAAGCCTATAGCTAAGCAGATATGCCAAAGTAAGCAGAGATCGATCGGATGCACACTGAGCAGACTACTGAGTGAAGCCATGAGCCAGAAAATCTCTCAAGTGGAACCCGAGCGGGAAACGACGAGTTGGGCATGTGTCTGAGGAAGATATGGAAGAGATCTTGCGAGAAGGAGATTAGAGGCGATGAGCGATCGTCGGCCAAGCTAAATACAACCTCAGAGAACAGGATAAAGTGGGGATGTGCCCCGATTGAGGCCCTATGTTCTTCTCGGTAAGCAGGTGAACAACAACAACAATAACTTTGAGATCCAATTTCTTCAAAATCCACTAACAACTGCATCTCTTGTAAAAAATAAGTTCTAATTGCAATAATTCAAATATCGTTTCGGAAAAATTCATCCAACTTATTCACTTTTATAAGGGAGAGTTGTCAAGTGTTGTTTTGACTGTTGCTTAATTCTTTGTCATGCTCCACTTGATAAGTTGACTATAAAAGCCTAACTGTATGGAAAGTGAAGTGTGTGGATTAAAGTTCTCTCCACTCGCATGTTATTACATAAGAGTTTAATGGGTATTTCTTTTTTTGCTTAACGAAAGCTTTCCTTTAAAGTTACCACTTGATGTCCCACTTGTAAATTAATCCTTATTACTTTGCTCACTACTAATGGCTTGCATATCCCTTTTATTTTCCCTCATCAGTTTTTGTCATACTTTTTAAAATACTAAGTGACATTTTTTCTTATTTCGTAACTGAGTATAGGCTGTTGGTTGCATAAATATGTCTAAAATACGCAAAGCTATTATTATTATGCATTATAATATCCCTACTTACTGGGGCGTGTAGACAAGTATTTTCAAAGCATCAAAATAATCTATGCTTGTTTATTTCCTAAACATGCAAAGTCAGAAAAATACTTGAGGCCAATGACTGATACTTAGGCAGTCAAAAAATTAACTAACATGTTGGACATGAGGAGTGTAGATGAAGCATAATGGATATATCAGTTGTCCAGTGGGCCGGAGGGTTCTGGGTTCGAAACCTGACGTGGGTGCATGCTGATGAAGACTTCTAAACTAGGACAACGGAAATAGCTGTTCAGTACTCTCAGGTGGTTTTCCAGTGGTTCTCATACTGATGTCAGCCCGTGACCAATTATGACAGTGTTGTTTTATTACGCACATAGCAGTAGTCGCATTTTCCCTAAAACTAATCTCACAGATCTGCATGTCAGTTGATCTGCAAACACTTCAATCTGCATCTTTCTGAACAAAGTCTGTATAAATGACCTCCCAGTCATTACTTGTTAGGTCAATAAATCTTATTATTTTGCCTCGTTGGTTGAACGGAAGCCAGAGACCGACGAAATCAATCTGTGAATAGATTGGTACGCCAAAAAATATTCGAAGACAAAATATTCAAGCCTAAAATGAACAAAGAACACCCTATCTCTGTGCCAAAGAAGAACACGCTTTACGTGAATGTGGCGTTCAAAGGCGACTTTCTGGTTGACATCTTAAAGAGGAGAATATCTGTGTCCTGAAAAAAACTTTCTCTGCTGTTACATTATGATTGGCATTCTCATGCTGCCCATTGTTCTTCAACAACTCTGAAGACAGACTATCTCATTTTGCCGCATCTGCGTGTATCTAGCAATTCGCTTACTCATATGGAGTGAGATATATATGTCATTCGGTGCGTGTTTTATCGAAAAAATTTAAACGACATTATCCTACTTGGTTACAGAAACGTAAAATTGGATCAGTAAGGAGTGCTGTAAAGTGAACATTTATTTTCAACACTGATCACTCATTGTTTAAGGAGAATTATTTCAAAGTCATCTACAACAAGGTCAAAAGAAGCCTTTTTAAAATGACAAGCTTCCGTATACTCTGCACTGCTGAAGCCTTAGTGATCAGGATTGAAAACACCAATTTATTTACACAGAAGAAACTTCTCCATCCACTCCACCGATTCCGAATTCAACTATTTTGTTGTTAATACTATTTTGGAGTTTTGTATGACATTTTAGTAATATCTTTTCTAAATAAACCCTTTACTTACTCTTTCTACCTACTACATAATTTATTTTGGACATTTGTTTCCATGCTCTTTTATTTACATCTTATTTTTCTGGACGTCTTTCATACTGCGGAACACTACTGAAGACTTATTAATCTTTAACTCCAGTTATTTGTGTGATTGTTCATCGCCTTTTTGAAAATTAAACAATGCCCCGAACTAGATTTTATTCTTGTCCGACAAAACTAATTTTTAAACACACATACGGAAAATAATTATGTATAATTGCGATTGTGTACAGCTAAGTGAATGAATTCTCCACAGAGAGAACCTTCTCCGAACGGTTTTTCTCTCTAAATTCACATCTAATTAAGAGCTTAGCGGGAAATAAGCCGATTTAAAATCAACTTTCCTTCCAACATGCAGCGAATATTCTGCCTTGACTTCAGACACTTGAATAACTCGTTTCAGTGATCAAACACAGTACTGCACTTCATCGCTATATATATTATATTTTCCCTGCTGGAGCAGCGCAGACTGGCCCATGATTTCAGGCCTTAGCTCAGTCGATTCGCAGCATGGATATAATTCGTTTTGCTTGACTACTCACAAGTGTAGGCTTTTTATGAAATACAAAGTTTGCAAGCATTTCAGTAAGTTCTGATTCGCTGGCTGGATTTTATTATTGTTATCAAAAATTTATTGTGCTGCATGCTCTTCTGTTCTTGTCACTGACAGTCTAAACTCCAGAAGTGGACGAAGGTAGCTGTATTTTGCTAGATAAGTTTAAAAAACTATGGAACTACAGGTGTCTTGATGACTATACAGCACTAAGAAATTCCAAACCTTGACAACTTAGGTGCATACTATGTAATGAAAACTATATAGAACTTGTGGAGATGCCTTTCAATGGTAGAATCCTAGATAGTCAAACACGGGATGTTAGGTTCTCGGCCAAGGCACTGCTAAAATCTTCATCTAGTTTTCTAGTTGGCATTACGCTGAGAGAAAAGAAAAGGTTGGTCGTTGACCATTAACTTTACTTCGTGACAACCAACACATTTATTTTTATTTTTTTAAAATTTTGATTACAGCTTGATTCCACACCGTATTTTCAGTACAAGTATGGAATTTTCAGCATGGATATCGGTAGCCCAAATTTCAGGCCGACCACATATATCGGGTGTGCGCCGGCAGGGGATCGAACCCCGGACCATGTGCATGGTCGGTGAGAGTCCTAACCACTATACCCCCGACGCACACATTTGCTGCCGAAACTTCGGAAGCCTGCAGCTCTACATTCCACTCGGAACGCGAGAGATCAGAGAAAAGTCCCTAATAGCCTAAGTGACAACGAGTGAAGTACATTCTTAGATTTCACGCTTTGAGAAGTATAACTAGCATATATATATATATAATGTAAGGGAAGTTGGTGATCGGTTCAAGTTCCAGACGTCTCAATTAGTGATGGAATTAAGCTAACATTCTAATAATAATATTATATGGTTGAAGGCAATCAGAGGGAAACCCGGACTGACCTAGGTTTCGTGCTATTTGGCACTCACCAGTCAGCAAGGCGTCTCAGCAGCCTTGAAGGAATTCATATCCTTTCCGAGTGCTTCAGTCAGAGACGTTAGCACCACTGAGCTGTTCGGCAGTGCAACTGCCGTCCTTTCGGAGGAATGCATTTGATACTTTTGACTGGACACTAGTCATTGACTACTGTAATGTGTTTAACCCTTTTTTGTTGGTGCAAACTGAATTCTATCAACCAAGTATGCCATGTAGTCATCATGTCACTAAATGACTTGGCATCACAATGCATTGCATTGTAAGCTGTTGATATTAAATGGTCGGAGACGTTCGGCAAACTCGACTGATAGAATTCATTCAGCACTAAAGATGGGACTAGGCACATAACACTAGTTACTAGCTAGTGTCTAGTCAAAATAATAATATATGACAAGAATTCGTAGCTATTAGTGAAGTAAACCTGTGAGAAATTATAAATAAATGTTAAAATATTCATGTTATTATATGTGACTGACTCAACTTTTGAATCCGGTACCCTTCCTTTGTACAATAGACACCGACCGGATCATAGTATGCTAGGTTATGAAATAGTTTACAGGGAACAAATTTATCTCTAAACGAGGGTGTTAAAGATTATCAGTTGGATTACGAATGCTAAATAAAACTTATCTGTAAATGGTTAGTATTTAAGTGCTGGTTTGCAGGGACTTGGTCTATTACGGGATTTCATCATGAGCTGCCATTGGAAAACCAGCTCAGAGTACTGCCAGACAGCTGTTTCTGTTGTCCTAGTACTTGGGACTCTTCATCAGTACACACCCACCGCTAGGATTCAAACCCAGAACCTTTCGGTTACAAGGTGAGCTCATAGACAACTCAGCTACTGGGACGCGTATTTATGACGCTCATTTCACCATTGCCTCGAGTTTCAAATAAATTGATACACATATGTTTGACAGAATATTTCCTGTAAAAACAACATTTACCCATCCTGAATTTCTGCAGTTTCTTAAGCTGTTCAAAGTGCTGATATCCACCTTTCAAATACAAATAACTGAAATGTAGCCCCAAGGTTGTAAAAGTAGTAATCATTGCCACGTCATGTTTATCTACTATAGGAGCTTTTGAAATCTGTGAGAAGAGACTGACAGTTGATTCAAATGATTTCACTCACACTTAAAAGAAATGTCAAAGGGTAGGTCAGGCAACTTTGAGTTGACCTACCTTCTATACATCTTCCTCAGGAAATAATGCCAGTTGATGTATATTTATCGAAGGTCAGATAAAATGCATAGCTATAGCTTCAACTGAACAAGAAACCTCGAAAGTGGAACTTGAAGCCAAAAAGGGATTCCTGTTGATTTGTCTGCATCACTAAACGTAATTAAAAGAAATTCAAAAAGGCAATTGAAACTCAAAATATTGAAAAGTGATTATTGTTAATGTAGAATAAAGTTTCCTAATTACATCCACCGCCCTTGAAGTCCCTTGGAATCCAATCAGTAGTAATAACTGAAACAAGATTGCATGCTTGTCAACACTTACAATCAGAGTAAATTAAAACTTTCAGGATGTTAGAGCTCCGTTTAAAGTTTATATTCCAAGTCCATATATTCAAGAATTAGTTTGTAAGAATTTCATATATTTCAAGATTTTTCAAGCATTAATAGCAGCCAGAGAACCATTGAAAACCAGTAGGGTGTACTGCCTGACAGCTAATTTGTCGCAGTGCTTAGGAATGTTTAGCATTATCCACCCTGTACCCAGTTACAAGACATGCTCGTAGATCATTCAGCCATTAGGATCCAACTCCTCAATGACCAACCCATGAATTCTAACTTCTGCTGATTCCGGATTTTAACGCGACTGGCACCAGCCAATGATGTCATCGCTGCCGCGTGTTTGTCTTCACTCCTGACCAGGTGGATACCACACTGACCAGGTCTTCTCACCAGAACTTCCAACAGGCAACTTCTTCATGTAGTCAGTCATTAGTGAGCATCCGATTAATTTCCATGAGTTTGTTTGTTTGACTAAGTTGAGACAGTGCATCAGTGGCACAGTGGTTGGGACGCTCACCAACCATGCACACAGTCCGCGGTTCGATCCCCGACCGACGCAATCCATTACCTCGCCAAACCAGTAATAAAAAGCCGGTAAAGAGGAAAGGTTGGGCATGAAGCTAGCAACCCCCTCCTGTAAAAGTAAAACACTGCTACAGAAACTTCAAGCCTCTAGCTTGAAGCCCTATGTTCCACTGGGAACGTGAAGAAAAAAAAGTTGAGACCCAAATTAGTATGAAACAGTTTTCTCTGACCAGTACCCCTAGCTGCTTCTCTCACTGACAGAACAAGTTCAAATTGTCGAAGTTATCTAGGTCAATGAATGTCTGTTTTTTAGGTCTTATGTACATGAATTGGCTACCGAATGACAATGTATACGATGGTGTAATCCTAAGTTTGCAATCATCGAAGTGTGTATTATTTCTTATTCAGGTACAGCAGGTCGGATGTGGGGACAGATACACGCCACCGATGGCATTGGCTAATGCAAGTCACGCTATACCATGCATGAGTTGGCAGAAGTTGGAGCTCATGGGCTGGCTGGCCACCGGATCGCGTCCCAGTGACTGATAAATAGTCAATGGGCTCACTCACCCTGTAAATAGAAGGTCGAGGGTCCTAAACCTGGACGTGTGGGAGTGTACTTTTGGAGAGTCCCGAACTAGGTGAACGAAACAGCTGTCTGGCAGCTGGTTACAGCTGGTTTTCCAGTGGTCCTCTTCTAACCAGTGTCGTCAGCTCATGATGAAATCCTGTAACTGATCAAATCCTTGCTAAACAAACACTCGAATTTTCACTTTCAGAATTGATGATTCAAGTTTTTATCTTTTAATTAGAGTTCGCAAATAAACTATAAACCTTAAAACATTATTATAAAACTAATAGAATTAAATATGGTCTCCAAAGTAATTTTCTCTATTTATAAGATAATGTTAATTGAAAGGTTTTTGCCTTTTTCAGCACTCACTTCGCTTGAGGATATGAATTTGTCTGGAAATAATGTACGCTGTCGACTGCACGCCTGAAACCATTTGCTTTATAATTATTCTAATGATTAGTTTACTTTGTCCGATTGGAAAATTTCAGTTTAGTTTGGTATTAACCAAGTACAACTTTAATTTTTGCCACAAACATTTATGTCACAGCTTTTTGTAGTATCCCTCGGAACTATTCATCTGTGCTGAGGACTTCACTGGTTTTGCTGCCACTTCATTGGATAACTCATTGTCCATAGTCACCGGCAGTTTTAATTCTTGTGACCCCAGTTTTCTCACACTGATACGTCACGAAAATGTTACTAGCCTTCCTACTCGACTGGATCCTTCGCTTGATCTGGTATTTATAAATGACTCTGGAATATAAAGAGCTTGTAAAGGAGCTTCACTGTTCAACTCTGATCATTGTATTGTACAGGTTTTACCCTGTCCTTGAAAATTGTCTACTGAGGTCACTCTCAGGAGAATGAACAGAATCTTGAAAATATGACCAAATACACAATGTGGGATTTTTTTTTCAATGAAGACTCACTTGACGACACTATCTTAATTATTAATAATAAAAATAACGATTTACTGTATTCCAAAAACAGTACTTGTGATACAGAATGGAATTTTCAGCATTAATCACAATATTGCATCTAATTTCCCCAAATTATAAATACAATTAATCACACAGAGAATTTTCCACGTTTACAATAGGGGTAATGTCAAAAACATGCAGCGTATATAATAATGACAACAGGTAAGGTAATAATAATAATACAAATGAAAATTGCCGTGGGCTTGTTTCACACAGTATTGTCGATGCGGTACAGAAATCCTTGCATGATTAAAAATATTGAATATAATGTTCTCTTTACATGATATGGTGAGGGGAAAAACAAAGATTACAGCAGTCATAGAGATAAGTTGGTGTTTGCAATTATGAAAGAAAAACAAAGAAGCAAGAGGACCATAAATATAATAGAAATAATAAAAGTAAAACTTGAAGGTATATAAGGATGGATGAAGGAAACTGTTTATTTACTAGATGAAAAAAAGTTAGTTAATTCTCGCCTGACGCTATTTTCATCACATTAAATACGTGCCAAGTATGGTATCATAGAATTTTTATACTTAGACGTGCGAGCATACAGTTTTCTGAAGTTACTTCTTGTTCTACCTGAGGAGGAAATGCAAGGTGAAAGCTGGATGCTCCAAGTCAGACAAAATCCCTTTAGCAAATTTACTGCACGAAGTCAAATGCCTATCGACAACGACGTTAACTGTGTGGTCCACTGGGACACCACTCACCCTACTGACAGTCTTCAGCATTCTACGAATTGAGACATAGTCCTTTTTAAGCAAACCAGGAAAGAATAAGGGTGTACAATAAAGAAGAATAGGTAGGATGTAAGAGTTGATGAACTGTAAGAGGAGGAGTTGTGTTATACCCTAGTGCCTTAACTTCTCAATGTAAAATGTTAGGCGGAATATTTTACTGGAGATTGCTAAGACATGGGAAGACCAGGAGAGATCGGAAGAGAGAATAAGTCCAATATACTTTATTTCTGATTTGATTCCTATATCACTGTCGTCAATCTTACAACTGTCATGAGAATCGATGGCTTCTTTTATCTGTCTTTTACATCTTAAGCTGAAATTAACAGTTTGACATTTAGAAGGACTCAGTTTAAGACCGTTAGATTCAGACCATTTACTGTCTCCCGATAGAAAGTTATTTATTTTGGTACAATCTAGCTGGGAGTCAACAGCCATTGAAACTGTTAAGTCATCAGCATACTTCACAAAGTTTATTTCATCAGAGTGAGGCAAGTCATGTAAGAAGAAAGAAACAAGAAAGGGAGAAAGGACAGCCACTTGAGGAACACTAGCTTCAGTAAGCAGTGAAGTGGAAGACTTCTTTTTATACACGGTGTACTGCTTTCTTTCTGAGTAATAGGAATGTAACCAGTTAACAACCCAAAATTCTGTTTGACTTGTAGAAAATTTATTTAATAAGATGTCCCTAGGGACTGAGTCAAAAGCAGATGTTTAGTCTAGGAAGGCACAATGAACAAATTTAGCCCCCTTGTCTAGACTGGGAGCAATGTTATGATATTAGACGGCAGCTGCATCTAAAGTGCTTCTACTGTGCTTATAGGCAAATTGTTTAGGGTCATTAAAGCATTTAAGCGAAGGTACAAGACTAAGTAAAAGTAATTTCTCCATAGTTTTCAAAAAAGGAGAGGTAATAGCAATGAGTCTAAATTTGACACATGTTCCAGTAAACGATTTAGGTATGGGTACAACTTCAATGTCATTCCAAACGGCAGGCACAATATTACTGGAAAAAGATTTGTTAAATAGATCAGTGAGAGAGTGATGCAGAATATCAGTACATAATCTGGACCTTAGCTCTGGGAAGGGTTCAGAGACTTGAGGCACTTTTCAACATCATTTGTGTTAAAACCTGGAAAGGGGCTATTATTAACACTAGTGATGCTGGAAAGCATGTCATTTGAGGGAGAGTAAATAAAAGA
Organism: Trichobilharzia szidati; assembly: GCA_944472155.2. Lineage (NCBI taxonomy): Eukaryota > Metazoa > Platyhelminthes > Trematoda > Strigeidida > Schistosomatidae > Trichobilharzia > Trichobilharzia szidati. The sequence goes on from OX235279.1 coordinate 44,697,381, forward strand.
TCTATTAACAGTACATACAACAAAAAGAATAATAAATGTCATCTAAAATACTGTCTTGACATCTGTTGCCCTAGAGAAACGGTTTTCATCGGATTTGAACGTTTGTCCTCCCCTCAACTTAAAAAGCTTAGCAGGAAAAAGAAAACGTTATATGAAATGAAAGATAATAATAGTGTGAAAAGAATTAACATCGTAATCAGTTCTGAAATGTAAAGGTTGAATTTAGCATATATTTTCCCGTAAATGCTATGCTTCCTATTTTCATAAGTGCTAATGAAATCTGCTTTTCAGGTTTCAACACAAATGACTTCCTAAAACTCATTCGGTCGCTGAGCCCTTCTCAAAGCCTTGATCCAGATGATTTGCCTAGCATTATTCTTAAAAAGTCTGCAGATGTCCTGTGTTATCCTCCCATTGACATGATTAATAAATCTTTTTCCAGAAATGTTGTGCCAGTCATTCAGAAAGATATTAAAGTTGTACCTATATCAAAGTCACCTACTGGAGCATGTGTCAAGTTTGGACCTACTACTGTAACCTCTCCTTTTTCGAAAACTATGGAAAAATTGCTTTTACTTAATCTTGAACCTTCACTTAAAGTCTTTAACGGTTCAAAGCAATTTACCTACAAACACATTAGAATTACTTTAGATGCAGCTGCTGTCTTGCGTCAAATCATCGCCTCTAGTTTAGACAAAGGGGCTAAATTTCTCCATTGCACCTTCCTAGATAACAAACCAGCTTTTGACTGAGTACCTATAGATATTTTGTTAAATAAGCTTACTGGAACTGGAACTGAGTATTGGTCTGTCAACTAGCTGCATCCTTAATTCTCAGGAAGAAAGCAGTACACCGTATGTATGTATTGCCTATCGAAGCTGACGTCTCTCTCAGGGTTGTTCTTTCTTCGTGTCTCTTTGCTTTATTTTTGCTTGACTTGCCTCACTTTGACGATGAAATGAATTTCTTCAAATATGCTGATGATCTGATTGTTTCAATGCCTGTTAACTCCTAGCTGGATTGTACTAAGATGAACAGCTCTTTATCAGGAGTCAGCAAACGGTCATTGTCTAATGGTCTTAAACTAAATCCTTCCAAATGTCTCAAACCGTTAATTTCACTTTTAGTTGTAAAAGAAAGACAAACGAAGCTGCTAATTCCCATAACCGTTTTAAAATTGATGATATTGAAATCAAGTCCGACGTTATCTTAGAATAATTTTTTCTTCTGATCTATCCTGGTCTACCCACGTCTTAGCGATTTCTAATAAAATATTCCATCCGTCTGTCAACTCTTGCATCTTACCTATTCTTTTTTATTGTTTTTCACCCTTATTCTTTCCTGGGTTGCTGTAAGAATCTGACTGTGTCATACTTCGTTGAAATTCCGAAGATTATCAGTAGGGCGAGTGGTGGTATCCCATTGGACCATATCGTTGATATCGTCATTGATGGTAGGCACTTGATTTCATGCAATAAATTTGCTAAAGGGATTTAGTCAGACTTTGAGCATCCACTACGGTGCCCGTAGCTTCTACCTTGCATCTCCTTCTCAGGTAGAACAGGAAGTCATTTCATCAAAAGACTTAATGCGCACACGTCTGTGTGCAAAAATCCCACGATTCCATATTTGGCAGCAGGTATTTTATCTGGTGAAAATAGTGTCAGGCACGAAGTAACTAACTAACGTTCTTCCCACTAGTAGTAAATAAACAATTTGCTCCATCACCATACCGATAAGTTTTGCTGTTATTGTTCCTATTATATTTAAAGTCCTCTCATTTTAGCTCTAATAATTGTTACTTTTATGTTTTCCTCCTCAATATGCTGTGTCAGGAACAAATTAGATCCAATGTTGTATAACACGCTAAGATTTCCATACTGTATCGACAGTATTGTTTGAAATAAACCTACTGTTATTATTACTGTTACTAGTATAATTATTGTAGTTAATATTCTCATTTTGTGTTTTGCACATTTTTGACATTATTCCTACCGTAAATGTGGAAAAGTTCCTGTGGTTGGTTTTATTTATATTTTTGATTTAAATAAATGCAGTATTGTGACAAATGGTGAAGATTCCATATTGTATAATAAGTATTGTTTCTTGAGATAAAACAGATCATTACTATTATTGAAAGGCTAATGGATCTCCATGTTATGCTACCCATTTGTTAGAAAAGGCTTCCAATGCAGCAATGGAGTTTCGCTGCGGCGTTGGCACCATCTCACACCACTTGGCGAAATAGTCAGTCACCACAGCAGTATATCGACTAACAGATTTTGCTCCTGGCAACCAGCGCGCTACATCAATTTCCACACATTGGTATGGCCCTGACACTAACTTCAGGATAACTGGTGATCGTGGTCTGTGCGGTGGTGATATAGTGCATTCACATATCTCACAGATTCTGCAGGCCTCCTCAATGTGTTGATGAGCACCAAAAACAGTCTTGAATTGTGGCTTCTGTCTTACGTGGGTAGGATTATCCGAGATTTTCACACACTTCTTTCATGAAATATTGCACTTTTGATTGGGTTTTTACAAGATGAGGTCTTTCGTCTACATCTGCTAACTAAGGGATACTGTTAACCAAGAGCTGATTTCCCTACTTGACACAATAATAACATGACAATTTAGACCTGTTCTTAATTTCTCGACTCGAAGCTATATCACCTTCACGTACTTGTCATCCATAAACTTTCGTAAGTTAGGATCGACTGTTTGAAGTGAATAACGGTCAACCTTCCCGGTGGCATTAATGGAGTGCGTTTAGTGTTTTAGTGATCTCCTAGATACGTGATAAGACATCGGGATTGCTGTGTCATACACCTTTCTGGTATTCGTGTGTGAAGCTGAAATCTTGCAAGCGTTCTTGCCAACGAGTAATTCGGCCCTCTTAATCATTGAAATTCTGTAACCCCTGCGTTACTCTGTGACCCACCAGGACTAGAAATTCTCGCCCTAATAGATAATGTTGAAAGTAATGTAGAAAGTATACAAGAACTAACATCTCGGGACAAGTCGTTGAGAAACGTGTTTTTCTCCTACTCAACTTTCGACAAGCATGTAGAATGATTTTCTCTTGTCTGTTAGAAGCGGGTTCCATGAAATTCTTGACTCTTGCTGTCACTTATGAAGTAGGCAAAAACATGGTGATGTGGACCCTACTTCTGTCAGCATTAATTCCCTGATGCGTGATTTCGTATCCAACGAATGTGACAGACTTTCGACTATGTTAATTGGAAGTGTCTGTTACGAATACAGTTGACTGTCCCAACCATGCTGTCAGTAAGATAAATGCGGCCTTCCTCAAGTATCTTCTGCATTAATCGTTAGAATGTGCCTGTGGCATTTTTAAGGTCAAAGTGAGTAAGTTCGAACTCATATAATTCTGTAGGGACGACGAAGGCATCCTTAGATCCATCTTCAGGAAGTACCCATACCTGCTGATAACCTGAGGACAAATCTAGTGTGGAGTGCTACTTGGATCTATATATTGTTTCCATTGTTTAGTCGATGCGTGGTTACTGGAAGGCGTATCACAGTCTTATGTCATTCAAACGGCAATAATCTACACGCGAACGAAGTGATTCGTCTTGTTCCCTAACAGTGAAAGTAAGGGATGCGCAAACCAAGGTTTATGGCTTTTAATTTTACCTTGACATGTAAGAATGTTAGTCAGATCACTCACTTGTCAGTTAGAGGTCATTAAAATCAATACAATGTGATATGTCTGCCTCTGTGCATATTTTTTCTGCGTGGATTTTCTCAAACAGTAGGGTTGATTCTCGGAAATAGGGTCTTTAAACACACACTCTAAACCTCATCTCCTTTCTTGGTCTTAGGTACAGCAAGATAACTAATAAAACGGGAAACTAAGTGAGCACAGAATGAAGACTAAGTCTCTAGCTCAAATTCATAGATGCAATATTGTGATGAATGCTGAAATTCCAAACTGTATTCTAAGTACTTTTTGCTTCTGAATAAAGGAGATCATTATTATTATTATAAAGGTTATGAAGAGGCTCTGGCTTTGACTAAATTCACTTCTTCATCTCTTTATTTTGTATCGGGCTACGCTTTACTGAACACTAACCGACTCTCTTTTTTGTTCTGTTTTAATTGACAAAATTTTACGAGTAGTCTTACTTTTCAACATTTTCCAAAAAGAACATTTTCAATATATGATAAATATCTCCAGAATTTTAGCTCATAATCAATCTTCAAATGGTGGTAGACTAGTTTTCAGTAGACAGAAAATCTATATTCTGTCAAATAAATTTTTATAGACTACTGTAGTCCTCATATTTGTTCACATTTTCGCCTCACAGTGCAACGAAATATTTTCCCTTTTCATTCTATTTTTTCATTAGCTTTTTGTGACTGTTTAACTAGTTGAGTTGAGTAACGTCGCAGTGGATTCCCGTGACGTTGACGGCACTGTGATGATAGAGAGTAAATCGAATATCTCTTAACTCGACTCCACTTTCTCTTCGAACGTCTCTTGGTCGTCCTCTCATATCCTCTTGATTTCTAAAAAAAGTATTCGTTGGACTAATGACACAATAAGGAAGTTGAGACTTTCTGCTAGCACTGCTGAACTTCACCTGTTTTCTTATAATTTATTAGTTTATGTATTCCGCCTATTCATCGACTTTGTAGTTCTCCTTCCCCACATTTATTCATCCATATACTTTTCAAAACAGACTACATCATATTACGTAGAAGAATGAAGGCTGTAACCAGGCAGGGCTAGTCATGTGTGTGTTCCTTTGAGCCAAATAACCGACACTGACGCTGCTGATAGGCACTTTAATTCAATTCTTACAAGCAGTTAGTTGGTTAGAGTTGTCTTGTCTAATACCAAACATCCTCTCTACTTATTCGCAAGTATTTCCCTGTATTCTTCTACAAGGCGGGGGTTGAAACCAGGAGAAACTTCGTAAGAATTTATGCTCGTACAGCAACTAAATATAAAAATTACATCATACCATATTTACCAAACGGGTTTTGTGTGAAGCGAGAGAGAGAGTCGGATGCCAGAAAAGAACTGATAAACTTTTTAAATTAGTCAATGGACTGTAACGTGTAAGGATAAGCAAAGATTATACTGCTACATGTATTATCTATCATATTACCTATTTACAATTCATTATTTTTCCTCCAACCTTCAGTGGTTTTATTATTATTGTTACTATTTTTTTAATCTTATGTATCTGCATATTTGTAAAAGGAGGTAAATTATTGCAAGATGTATAAAAAGGCTGAAAATTCCAATCTGTATAATTATTACTATTGTTTGAAATTAGGTGATTATTTTTTATCCCCTACTTTAAGCAGATCCCTCAAGAATTTCATGGACACGAGTTTGTTTCGTCGCTAGAATTTGAAAAAGTCGACTGATTTATTCCATAATATTTAAGCCTCAACCTTCTGCTAAAAATATCTGCAGAGGACTTAACAATGAGCTCAATAACGGTAAAAAATATCAAGATAAAAATCCAAGTTAATGGAAGAATGCCGCTATGAAGATGATTACATTGATGTTATACGCGGGTTCTCCGTAAACGCGTTGGTGAACACTACCTCATGCCTTGGTTAAGGAAGGGTGTGAGAATAGGACGACAAAATCTGTTCAATTTGTGAACACCTTCTGGAGTCAGATGATTCATCCTGAAAAATTGTCTACAAGACCAAAGCCAACTAACCACTCCGAAAGCTTACGTTTTTTCCCGTCATGCACAAATAAAGCTCTACCTGTATTTGGACAGAAACCTAAATTATGTGTTCAAAAACCGTTTTTTTTATTTCATTACCCTGGTCACAGTATTATTACTTGTTGATTTTATTCTATTTTACCACTTGAATCCATTCCACTTCTTTGGTTCATCTTCGCCATCTCCATTGTTTGTTGTCATCATGTCACTCATTATTTTTTTTCAGACAGCACTTGGTCCATTATTTTTAAAATTTTAATACCAATTGACGTGTTTAATCATCTTTAAAAGTTTTGTAATTTATCCACTTCAACTATATCCCCTTAATTCATCATTTTAATTATCTTTATTCTTATCGTATATGCAATATCGAGTGAGCAATTTCTAGTGCCACTTAATGCCTTCTTTTTCCGTAATATAAATATGACTGTGCAATTGGCTTGAAAATGAATTCGTGCAAAAGAAATATTTTAACGCTGAAGAAAGCTTGTATTTTCCTTAGAGAATATTGAGATGGTGTATTATAGAAATACAGGTAAATTAGTTATAAAAGTTGGTGATTACTTGAAAAAACAGTTATTGACCACTGCTACAAATTAATAAGTATAATCCGTATATCCTTCTTCCAGATGGAGGTTATGTACACTGATGGAAGTTGTTTAACTGCTGTTGTTGTTGCTGAAGAATCCTCGGACAGCGCGACTACATTTTCATTTGAACGTGAAAGTTATATATACATATATATGTATATATATATATATGTAAATGAGACAAACAGGTCGATTAAACAAAAATTAAATACAATGTGTCTATTTTTAACATTTGGTAAGAACTGTACAATCTCATAAATACTGGCGTCCAAAAATTGTCATATTTGATTGGATGGAGGAGGATTGGAGAGTGCAACAGGTTGAAGGTGAGGCAGTTACTCATCGAAGAAGACATTGTGAACTGGTCGCGTTCTGTCACGAATTGGCAGAAGTAAGAATTCATGGGCCATTGGGTCAGGTCCAAGTGGCTTAATGGTCTACGAATTCGCCTAGTAACCAGAAAGTCCTAGGTTAGAAAACTTTCGGTGTTTGCATACTGATGAAGAGTCGCAGAACAGGACGAAACAGCTATCCACTACTGTCAGGTATCCCAATGGTCCTCTAACTGATGTCAGCGCATGATGAATTCCTCCAACCAATCAAACAAAATCCCCTATAAAAACAATACTTGAAAACTAATCGAAAATAGTCAGGAATATCAAAAGTGACAGTAGTATGCAGCTCCCTAAATTAAGTCTGCTCCCAACTATATCGATTGGCCCAGATATACCTTGAGAAAAATAAAGCAGCAGGACTCACTATATAAAGATCAATGAGATAAAGAAAACTGAAGATAAAAAGCCCTACATTTCAAGGATAGCCGAAATCTCAACATGTCAAGGGAATGTCCCATGCCAATGCTCTCTATAAATGAGCAGTCTCTGCTCAGTTTAGAATCATATGAAGCGTTTTCCATTACTGTTTGTGATTGTCTGTGGATATCTTGCTTCTTCTCTTGGTCATTATGTTGCTCGTTTGAAGGTAGGATTGGATTGAATTGGATTGTAACTGGCCTCCCTGCCTTCCCACATTCCTTTTGACTTGAATCTTTCTGTCATTCCACTGCCTTTGTCAGAGGATTGGTGCTCCCTGGCAGTTCCGCGACTGTTGGTGTTATTTCCCGACGACTTACAAGTGGTGATCAGCTCAAAAGTCCTTTGAAGTGATCAGCCTCGTGTTTCCTTTCCTCCTCCTCTTTCTTGACTGGGTTTCCTTCACTATCTCTCTTTAGTTTCATCTGTTCTGATCACTTATTGGTTAGCAAGCCACGTGGTTAATGGCGACAGTGTCCTGAAGTCTCTCTTACCTGAGGTGTGTTCTGTTAAGGATAACAGTGTGTTGGAGAATTGTATTTTGTCTTTCTTAGCACTCCTTTATTAAGTGAGTTGAAGACTGAATTCAGCTTCCCCCATCGTTGTCCAGTTTCTATTCCAACATCCCTATCTACTCTATCAAATTGCTTATGTTTGTGGGGAGTCATTCCTTATCCTGTCCCTTCTCCCTTCCTAAGACTGCCATATATCACTTTGATAGTGTCCCAGTGTTCCTCCATACCGGATTCCTCAGTGAGCTTGTTTAATGTCTCAACTCTTACCTGATGGCTTCAGTGAAGGTGTCCGTCGCAGTTTCATACTTCAGTTTGTGAGTGTTGAGCTTCATTAGTGCTCTGTCTTAGGACTATCTGAAGGCCGTCTACTTCATCTTGATGGTTCGTTGCACTAGATAGTGCTCTTAGGCCTCTTTTCGACTTTTTGTTCAACAGGCTGAATCTCCATTTCCTTGAACACCATTGAGGTGAAGTCTATCTGATTTTTAGTATGTCCATATAGTGAAGCCCATGTCGCCTTGTGTATGCTGTTGTGATTTTGCACGCTGTCTTCAATCACAAAACCACTACAGGCTTAGAAGTCTGAAGAAAAATGTGGTCTTTTCTCACTGACAACCTCTCAACTCATGATGATTTCTCTTCATGTGTTGGTGACTCCGAATATAGCAGCCCAAAACGAAACTATCTATTGGGCGTGCTGGTAATCTTGATCAACCATGAGCTGAGGCCATAGTCCTTTCCTCATGCTTTCTTTTGCTTCTCTGGAACAGGTAGAAACATCAACAGACTCGTCTGCGATTTTCTGGTTGGTATCTTCCGGCAGGATCCTTTCTCGGATTCAGGAATCTTCCGGATTCCAGTAGAGGATGGGTTTACTCTTTCTTTTTCGAATTTTTTGTCGATGGTTTGTGACTGTGAGACATGCGTTCAACCTTTGAAAATTGTCATATTTCTTTACCTGAGAGCGGTATTTAATTCTACCGACTGAGAGAAGCACTACTAATGGCAATACTTGACTGTGATGAAGGGAGAATGCCAAGGTAATACATCGCTCACTAATCGATCGAGGCACTGACTCTACTCGGAATCATGCAACCAGCCAGATAAGAGCCTATGGAGAGTTATCAGCTGACAACTGTACTGATAACCAGTAATATCCGTCAGGAATGCACACCGTTGTCTCTATTTCTGTTTAATTTTATCGTAGATGTACTAACGAACGCATAACCCTAACTGATTCCAGTGACTGAATTAAAATAGATATGCTGATGACATGGTCCACCCTCCTAGGTGACAACGCTGGCAGAATCGAGAAGATTCCTCTGAACATTTTGAGCCGAAAGCAATTTTTGAATGCTCGGAATGGAAGCAATTCTCTCCTGCTGTTAAAAATAAGATGCTGAGGCTATAGGACTATTAGAATACATCGAATCACTCCTAGCTGGCTTAAAGTTAGGGTGGGAGTGAATTGGAGGCTGAACCTATTTACCACTTCACTCATTTGGAAAGTTGCTTCAGCCAGTGCCAAAGAGTTGACTACTGACCAAATCTCAGCACACGAATACAGGAGACTCGTTTGGCATTTGACAATCAACCTACAACACCTCAGGTGGCTTAGTAGACGTGATATCCAGCTGGCTATCGACCAGACTACATGCGTGTGTACTGCACAGCGGCAGCAGCAGTTCGCTCTGCCCTCCTTTATGGCTGGCTAGTTAGCTGGATGTGAGTGAGATATGGCTATTGAAAGTGTTGGGAGACATGAAAAGGCCGGCTATCCGGCCGTCTTGTGTCATAGGTGTCTACGACTATATACCTCCAGTGTTAGGTGGTGGGTGTAATAAGGTGATTAATACTGAATTGTTGGGGCATCGGTCGAGTGATGTGCCACGTAAGGAAGAAAGAAAATCGTGAATCGACGAGGTTGTGAATCAGTTACATGGATTGAGTGAGATGGTTGGGACATGTGTTGCTCTTGCATGCATCCCTAGCCATCCATCCATCTATCCATCCATCGTCTTCCTCGACTGCCGAGCAAAGTTAGCTTATCTGACATAAGATGGACTGACCAGATCAGTAAAGTGTTAGCTAGAGTGTTAAGCAGTTAGTAAGTTACAGCCAGCCAACCACTCAGGGAGGTATAGACTACTTTCCTAAATGGCTGGTGGAGGTCCTCGGCATGCGGAAAGGACCAATGGCGGCTACAGACAACTTCTTATGATATGGTTCGAAATAATCGGCAGACGTTGTCACCCAGAGATGCAGTCAGAGATACCATCACACTCATCCATTAATGCGCACTGGAAAATACTCGGTGACGCCAAATCGAATTTCTATCTGAAGGGACTTCACAACACAATAAAAGCGTCACTGGAATATAGAAACTGATGCGTCCTGTTATACTGATTACCAGATTATTGCAGACAGAATTTGAACTTCACAAATGAAGAACGGGTGAAAAAGGTAAAGAAGGATATGAATAAACAGTAAGAGTGTCTAACTTGAAACTAAAAGGTTTATAGTGCATAAACTAAACGAACTGCTATCAAAGGTCAAAGAAATGTATGCAAAGTCATTTTTGAAAATTTAAGAGGTTACTTCCTATCTTCACTTATCTAGGTGGCAAGCATCATCTCAAACACACGCACGCCACACGGATGAACATGTCAAAGCCAGCCAGCCAGACAGACAGACAGGATCGGAAAGGCAACGCAACACACCCTCATCAATCTCAAATCAGTTTGGAAATCTCCTCCACTCCACATCACAACAAACAACAAGACCCGGATTCCATTCAACACAAATGTGAAGTCAGTTGGGCAGTCAATCAGTTCCTTTATTTGGGTCAGAAACTTGGCCAATGCGTGTCATGAAAAGCATTTCGAACAGCTATTTGTCGACTTTTATCAACAGCTGTCCACTTCGCTGGCTGGCTGGCTGGCTTCATAATGCGGTGAAATGATCGGCCGGCGAGAAAGAATTTGCAGCAGGAAATTCTGGGATAACGAGTGACGAATTGAGCTCGAAACATCATCAGTAAACATGAATGTATAACAGTGAGATACTTTATTAAACAAATTTTTACCCCTAATGGAATTATACTCTGCCACAGTGCACAAGGTTTATTCTTATATCAAAAAAGCAAGAACCTATCGCTCGACGAATGCGCTGAAAAGAATGGAGATGGATTGAGAGCACGTTCAGGAGGCTAATGGGAAATGAAGAGTCGGGCATTTATCATAACGAGGGTGACATGAAGGAGGTCGTTTGCTGTAGAGAGAGATGACAGACTATGAGGAATCTTCGTGCTTACCAGCTAAATAGGACATCAGAAAGTGGAACAAGGTGAAGATGTGGAAATGTTGAAGCCCTATATTTCACTCTCCACCGAAAGGGGCACTATTAATGAATGTTACATGGTTAAATGTGATTAAATTCCTGCTTTGTCTAGACTCGCTATATTGGCAATCTGATATCTGTCCTTGGGACTGAAAATAAGTTTGAAATGTCTCAGAAATTTAACTGTTTAGTATTTCTTTATTTTTCATGTGATTCCAGTTTCATAGATATGCGAAATCATAAGATAAATTGCTCCAAAGATGACGGGAAAGAAAGCTTACAGAAAACATTATATGATAGTAAATCTGCGTCTGCCATCCCTTGCTAACCAATGTGTTTTTTTTACTATTTATCATTGTATTTATCATAGTGGCGAAACTCAACTCTGACAAAGTACACTGAGATGATTAATGTCAGGAAAACTGAATAAAAAACGTTCGTTTCCGGACGACATAAATTCAATCAGCAGTTCTACATAAACGTATATAAAGCGCCATAACGAAATTTAAGCTGTTTGGAATTCATAGAGCCACACTGATGACAAATACATTTTTTGGGGTTAAATTATTACAGTGTGTGGTCTTAAATGTTTTAAAATATCAGGACACATTTCTGAAGCAGGAATCTTTCTAGTTTGGGTGTTTAATTCTTTTATTTATAGCCTATTTGCAATATCCATATACGCGTAAACCTTGAGCACTATTGTGGTAGTTTGTAATTCCATATTAATTTATTTATGAGATATATAACATACAGAGTGAAACAGTATTACTGTTCACTGGTTGACAAAGCTTCTAACACAATTTATTATTGTTCATAATCATGTCATGTCAATTATAATTACACAACTTCGAAAATTCCGTCTTATAGTTCTCCTCATTCCTTCCTATTCGTTGTCGTAGGGGTTGTAGAATCCACGATAGTGGCAAATATATTCGCGGATAATGGGATGATTTGGCGATTGGAACGTTCTGCCCTGCCTCACCCCACCGCCAAAGTATGGTGGAGGTGCGTAGATGACATATTCAATGCACTTAGAACACATGATTTCAATAGATTCTTTGAACATATCAACTCAAAGGTAGATCCAGTTCACGAAGAGGAGCTGCCGATGTTAGAGTTTCGCATAAAATGGAAAGATGAGAAGTTAAACACAACAGTGTGTTCACAGAAAACCCATACACACATCTGGTTTTCGGGTAATCCCACCCTATCTCAATAGAAATAGGATTGGTGTAATGTTTTAATGACAGCAGGGCACGAAAACTCAGTTGTATCAAGAAAAATCTGAGATGGAAATCGAGGCACTTGAGAGAAGCTTTAAAACTTAATAATTACCCTGTAAATCATTCAGAAAGTATGTGGGGAAATGTACAAATAAAATTAGTAACAATAATATAGTAGTGGTGGTAATAATAAGAATATGGATGACAACATGCACGACAAACGTACAGAATGATAAAAACATCAACAATAAGGAATTTAAATGATCATCAGTAGTACCTCCATACAGAGAAGAAACCTTGGAATTTTGCAGAACAGTTCCCCCACTATAACAGTCAGGACATGCAATTACTCACAACCATGTGATGATATAGGATAGGGCAAGATCGCAGTTCTAAAATCTAATATAACAGGATGTAAGGAGAGAGACTGATAACGCAAGCTTTATTTATCGAATCAGCGGAGACAGAATATGTGTGAAAGGAATGACTCAACACCTGTCTACCTGGGTATCTGGAAAATTCTACTACCACTCCTACGACACGAATGGGAGGGTATATAGAGAACTTTTAAATGAAAGTTTCGAAGTTGTGTGGTCATAATTGATGATATAATTTAGAATGATGATATTTGTGTTAAGAATTTCGTCACTCAGTAAATAATACTGTTTCACTGACTGCCTGATATGTTTAGTAAACGAATTATTGTGGAATTACATTTATAATTTCACTTAAAAACATAATCAGGTTTGAATGAACATATATCAAATACTTATTACTTTGCATTCCACGTGCAGCGCGGGGCTTCAGGCTTGAGCTTCGAATCACCAGCAGCAATGACGTTTATTTGTCTCTTTTGATTGGGTGAGGTTGTAAGTTTCACCCGCAACATTCCGTCTTTACCAGGCTATATACGACCAAAGAGTGGGAATCGAAACCTCGAACACATTCACGGTTGGCGAGTATTTCGACATTCAAAAAACACCGATGCATGGGTTTCATTGAAACTTCTTAACTCATACATCATTAAACAAGTAATAAAAGGAGTTAAGAAATCAGGATTTCATAAATTCATCAAATTTCAGCAGAACTCTTCCCTAGCTATATGGATACTCCACATACGGTGATATGAAAGAAAGCTGAAATCCCATATACATTTCAATTACATTACTTAGATAAACAATTAGTTAGTTATCAGTGAGTGAAAGAAGTTGTACATCTATCGCGAATTGAGAACTAAGTAATATTGATAATAATATTATTAGTAATAGCAACAATAGTAATCATAATGTTAGATGGAGTTAAATTTAGTGGTAATGATAAAAGATAGTTTTAAATAAGTCGGATATAGTTATAATAAGACGTCGCATGTAGAATAAAATATTAATAGTAGTAACACTTAAAAAGTAAAACGTTAACATGGTAGATTCACAGTGACCACTATTTCCTTTTGTACATGTAGATCTGGTTTATCAACCATAATTGCACAAGCCTCCCCTTATTTTCGAGCATCTTCCTGTCTGTTTGTTTGCTGACAACAGTGAATGACTTGACAGCGTCAATGTCGTGTTTGTAGTCCACAAGATGCTTTATTATTGAACTTTTAGGCACTTTGACTTCTGCTGTTTCTAGCCGCTTTGGCAAATGCTGCGTCATGTGAGTAGACAATCATCTTTCTATGTCACTACCTAAGTGTTTTATCCCACAAGGACACTCATCGAATTGATATAGGCAGTTACAAGTGTCGGCGATTGGCGAATACTGGTCTTTCGCAGATTCATCAGGCACCCGCTCTGTTGCGGTGTTAAGGAAGGCGAGTTTTGCAACATAATAAGTTCTCACTAATAATTAATTGTTTATTTGAGTAATGTAGCTCAACAGTATAATACATTTTACCTTAATTTTATATCCCTCTATGTCGAGACTTCATCCAGCTGATGGAGATTTCTACCGAAATTTGGTGAATTCATGAAATTCTTCTTCACTAACAGCACCTTTTGTGACTTGTTTTAAATTCATGTCGGGAAATAAATGTTTCTAACTCATCATCATACATCATTTCTAAGACTTGATCCACTCATTATATTAAATCTCATGCCGAATGACTTTTTTAATGACTTTGATTCACTACATGGAAAAACGTGATCCTAGTGATTGCAGCTAATAGGAACTGTCAAACAACCGAATATCATTCACTGATGGAATATTATATGAAGGTTTATCAACATCAGATGATAGCGTATGTATGTGCCCAATGCCATACAACAGACAAATGCCTAAAAGGAGAAAAAAAATGATTTATGCTATAAATAATTCAAGTATGTCAAACGTTAATATCTGGTTGTCAAAATAATAATAAGCTAGCGGAATGCATTGTTACAAAGTAATCGAGCGATAGTGAATATTTATTATTATTTCTTTGTTTGACGAATGAAATGTAGAGCTTCATCAGCACCAAATCTTAACCTTATTCCACTTTCTGATGTCCGATTTAGCTGGCTAGCACGAAGATTCCTCATAGTCTCTCATCTCTCCCTAAAGAAAACGATCTCATCCATGTCAACCTCGCAACAATAAATGCCCGACTTTTCACTTCCCAATCGCGTTCCAATCAAGAGATGAACTGCTCTATGAACGTGCACCCAATCCATCTCCATTTTCCTCAACATATTCGTCGAGCGATAGGTTCTTGCTTCGATCGTTTACTGAGTTTCTTGTTGCTAACTCTTTCTCGCCGGCCGACCATTTCAGCTCCAATATGGAGCCAGCCACCCAGCGAAATGGGCAGCTGTTGATAAAAGTCGACAAATGGCTGTTCAAAATGCTTTTCATGACACGCATTGGCCAAGTTTTTGACCAACTGACTTCACATTTGTTTTGAATAGAATCCGGGTCTTGTTGTTTGTTGTGATGCAGAGTGGAGGAGATTTCCAAACTGATTTGAGATTGATGAGGGTGTGTTGCGTTGCCTTTCCGATCCTGTCTGTCTGTCTGTCTGGCTGGCTTTGACATGTTCATCAGTGTGGCGTGCATGTGTTTGAGACGATGCTGGCCACCTAGATAATTGAAGACAGGAAGTAACCTCTTTTGAAACTCCCCCCGTTGAAGGCGATTGGTGCTGGTTGTTGTTGCTTTTGGATGGTTGGTTGATTGGTTGGTTATCTTCATCACCTACCTTTGTTTCCCATATATTCACTTAGGGTCCTGTCTTCACTGGCTGCTTCTTCAGTCAGTTTGTTTGTTTGCCTACGCCTATAATTCTTCAAGCGTGTGTGTCACTTAACATAAATCATCCGCGAAATCCAGATAAATGGTCAGTGTTCAATGAGCTGACTTGGTTAGCACAAAGAGCTTGCACGTTTGTATACGAAAACGTTTTCCTCTGATTTTTCATCTCATATTTTCTCATCTGTAGAGTGCATCCGTGTAAGTTAAGTTATGGAAAATAGTTTGTCATATGGACTTTGTAATCAGTTTTGTTTGAAAATCTAATGTAAATTTAGCTAAAACCGAAGAATTAAAGAACACTTATTTGTACATCTAGATAATTCAGCTCCTGGGATCCCATCAAACGGCCAATCCATGAATTCCACCCTCCGCCTATTCGCGATTCATATATATATATATAGTGCAGCCACCAGCTAATATCCCAGGCTAACATCAACTTACTTCAGAAATGGATACAGTGGGATAACAAAGCCAAGATCAAGGCAAAACAAAAACGCGTAGAACGAAGAAGGTTGGAACAGCTTTACTAGAAACTATTTGACTAAGGGTGACGGATGTCGCATATGCTACTGACGAGGTTTACGATTAATGTAAAAAAAGACGTTCATTGACACAAAAATGTCACAGAATTGGCAGAGACAGAGATTTGATGTCAAAGAGAGAGGAAACGAACCTACCAGTATTGCGGCAAAACACGGGAAACCCGAAAAGAAGACAAAGAAAGATAATACGTGAAGGGCAGAAATGGAGCACGATACGGAAGATCGCTGCAAATGGCATCTTTCACATAAGGTGAACATAATTTTCCTATATAGAAGAGAGATCGAATTCCAAATAAACATCCCCTTACCGAGTCTCTAGTCTTCTCCCATTTCACTAGATTGTTACATAACAATGGCTTTTCTTCTTAGGAATCCAAAAGGGAATTTCTCAAGAAATCACTCAGGTACTTGATGATGCATACTCTATTTGTAGCTGATTTAACAAGATGTGAAGGAAATGTAGCTGTTTATATATATATATATACATATATATTGATTATAGCTTGATTCCACACTGCATTTTTGGTACAAGCATAAAATTTTCAGCATGTGATATCGGTAGCCCAAATTTTGTAGGCCGACCATTTATATCAAGTGTGTGTCGGCAGAGGATCGAACCCCACACCATGTGCATGGTCGTAGAGAGTTCTGACTGCTGTGCCACCGACGCATAGATGAAGTTATTCAACTATCCGTCTGAATATATCTGCAAGCTAGTTCTATATACCATGAAAACAATACCAGTTTAAATTAATCTAAGCTGAGTAAAGACCAAAATGAAGTTGTCTTATTTTATGAACAGGTCGACTTTATTATCAAGTCAAAAGTGACGTCACGAGATTCAGAGTGGATAGAAGAATCATAATCTATCTATCTATCTACGGAGCTTTGGCTATATGAAAGGGAGCTTTATTATGACAATAAATAACTTGAAACGTTTACTGATAAATGCAATAATTTACGAAGTGATCTTTTTCTGTTTGACGCGATCAAATCGACAAGATAAACAACCAGCTGATTATTATGGCAATCTCAAATTGTAATTGGTCACTTTAGTAAATTTCCCTGAAATAACTAACTAGCCAATCAGACGTGAGTATGTGTTAGTTAGAAGCAATGAAAATATAACAGAAGTTTATTTTATCTGTTTTTCTCTCATGTAATTTTACTGCAAAATAAAAAATAATTTTATTGTAATAATTTTCAGTCTTTCAAAACTGAATGTTACATGGGACTTACTGGAGGTCTACTGCACATGTGATTGTTGTGCACAGAAATCTTATTAAATGTCCACTAGTAACAGACAGATATTCTATGTAGAATTAGTCATAATTTTTCTTACTGGAATTGGTGGAACATTGGCTTTGATAAGTGTTTGCCTGAGAAGTTCGTGGATATCTATTAAACTGTTTAAAAAACTTCACCGTTATTCTCATTTTGATAATTTGAGTAAGTCTCTGTGTATTTGTTTTTTTTTCAGTTGTCATTCAAGTGTTGCTTTGCAAGGATTTCACTGGTTACATGATTTCATCATTAGCTACACAGCAGTGTCATCCTAGTACTTAGGACTCTTCATCAGTACGCACCCACTACCACGGTTCGGACTCACGACTATCTGGCCAACCACCCCATGAGTTCCAACTTCTGCCAATTCACACGCGATATATAGTGACTGGCAATAGCCGATTTCATAGGTGGCCAGTATTCGCCCTCACACCTGACCTGCTATATCGCACTGGTAGCGATTTCACGCAAGATTTGATTGTCAACTGTCAAGATTTTAAGCTGTCTTTGAAAGGCAATTATGTCAACTCTGTTTGAACTTAGCAGACATTCTTTACTATTCTTCTCGTCGGTGGTTCAGCCGCGGTAGGACGCTAACCAAATAGCCATGCTTCACATTGTTGGTCCGAGTTTTGATCCCCGGTCAATACACTCCTCGCTAAGCTCGTAGTAAGGTCAGTGAAATAGGGAGGTTGGGCGTGTGGCTAGCAGACCCAACCCTTGAAAAAGGCCACTGCTACGAAAACTTCAAAGTTCGGAGCATGAAGTCCTATGTTCCTTGTCGGAATGTAAACGAATAAAAACAAAAATATTCTTTGATTCTATGTAAAGATTTCTGTAGTCGAAAGGGTAGGTGGTGAGAATGGTAAAACTCTGTATACATTGTGACTTTTGTGTGAGGAACCACCTGAACTTAATGGATTGATTTATAAAGTTGGACATACAAACACTGTCGTTGCCAGTGATGATGAGTAGATAGTCTGACCGAATGAAGTCAAAATGGCGCTAACAAAGTCACAGGATGTGCCTTGTTAAGAAGAAATCAATTTTGTTCAATGTGCTGACGACCTTAATGTCTCGTGATCAATTAGTTCCCGAGCTGACTGTTACAAACTGACCGACTGTCCGACATTAGCCAGCCAGCGGTCTAAGGTAAATGGTTTTAAGTTTAATCCCTCCAAATCTCACATAGATAATTTCACCTTCATGAATATACGTGATCTAAATAAACTCATTAGTTCATCAGCCGCTGCTTGTAGCTTAAGTGACATTGAATCAGAAACTAAGTCAAGCTTAGAAAACCTCGGAACATATTTACATCCTCTGACCTTCCTTTGTCTACAAGTATCCTGTTTATTTCTAAGAAAATGTTCCATTTAATCGACTACACTAAGAAGGTAGGACAATCTGGAACCTCTCATCCCCTAATCTTTTACAACTAAGTAATCCTTACATCTTAATCATTAGTCTCCGTTGCTCCCCCATCCCCAGTCTTTCCTGTGTTACTCAAAGGGAACTCTGTCATTCTGTAAAGTGCATTACAAGTTGTCATTATGGCAAGTGGTGTACAACCACTTAATGAACTGATAGATGCACACTGATGGCTCCAATCAGCAGTGGTAGCTTATGCTTCACGACATTCATGCAAATCATTGATTTCGTAGAGAAAGTTGGTCTAAGTTCAGCAGTGAAGAGGGCCTTCTTCACTGGGTGGAACAGGTGTTTCTGCCAATGAATCACTAATAAACTGTAGATTCAGGTAGGAAAGTCTTTTAGGATCAAAATGTGCGTGTGGTTTCAATGTTTCGGGCTTCATGGATTTTGTGATGAATTGACGTTCTGGGTAGCCATTTTCGAGGAATTTTATTTTCAGAGTGTTCACCTCTTCTTTCATAGCTACGGATTCTGTGGCTCAATGAATGGATTAGGTTTCGTTTTGTTTATGGAAACACCCAACTACGAAAGTTAATGAGCTTTCCGTTCCATCTCGGTTTTCTGTAGATGGATCTTTTTAATGTTCCATATTATCCATGCTTCGTTAGTTGAAAGTCCAGAAGAGATATCTGTTATCTAAAATGTGCAATTATAGTGACACATATTTGGAAACATGCCTTTTGTTGCTAAGAAAATTAACCAGCTAAAGAATCATATCAGCGAAAAATGATGAACTCTTAAATGAAAAGATTTTCTTTTATATCTAGCTACGTTACACTTATCAAGACTTGCTACACAGGTAACGGATGAGATGGACTGGAATCTAGATATCTATTGGAGTGTGTTGGCTTTTCACACAAATGTCAGTGAATCATCAACCTTCTCCCGTCTGTTATTAGTTTACATATTCTGACATAGTTAGTCAATTCGACTTGTTAATTTTCTGACTGGGATGTAAATTCTACTCCTAATGCTTACTATTCAGATTATACGTTTGGAGAAGCTAGAGATATGTTCTGTTTTTAACACTGTGAAAGTGTCATCCACCAATCCACATCATATGTTTGGAGTAGGATTAAATATAATGAAAGTTATAGTCTATATTTTCGCTCAACTATCCGTGAAGATATCTGTTACGAATGTGGTGTTTAATAGTGATCTGATTGCTACTCCTTCTCTTTGTTTATCTGTACATCTTTCCTTGGGATTTGAAGAAAGTAGATGTGAGGTATAATTTGATTCCCAAAGTAATTTCGTCAAAGTTTGACGGCTTTGTCCTATGGGTAAGTAAGTTGGGGATGAGCAGTAAGTTCTCTTCGAACTGTTTCGAAAGCCAAACTAATTGTTACATTAGTATAGAGACTGATTAGTTATTTCAAAACTAACCGCATTTCTTATCACTCGCTATTCGAATGTCACTGTAATTCTTCTCCATTTAACATGAATTAATAATCTACATTTTGAAGGATTTCTGCTTAGTGAATGGTGAGTGCATAGATAATTCCCAAATAAGGATATTTATAAAATCAACTGTTGGCCTTATAGGATAACTTGGTTTATGTACGAAGAGTAACATAGTGCTTCAAGAGCACGTCTCCACCCTATCCCATTCTCTATTGTCCTTCCTAGACGGCTAGCTTCACAGTTGCCCATCATCTGTCATCCGTATGTTACGTCAGAACTTGGGGGCACTGTTGTTGTAGAATGTAATTCCATATTAGCTAAATTTATTTCAAATATGAAATTGTTTTAGGGTTACCTCTGTGTCTAGGACACATTGAAGCAGTGCTTTACTCATCCACAGTGGAATAGTCCTCTGATTAGCTTTTTCTGAATTTAGATTGAGAAAAAAAATCATTTTAATGCACCTGATAACTACGGAAATCAAACCTTAGCTGTTCGATAAATTGGATGAAAAGTGATTTAGATAAGAGAAAATAATGCAAACTAGAGATCCCTCTGACTTTTGTTAACCTCAAAAAATTCTACTAACGAAATACCGATTGAAATTGTAGGCCTAACTATACTAGACTGTTAAATATAAAGAATAATGGACGACAGCGTGAAAGTGATGACCTGTAGAGGAATAAGGCACTCTGAAGATACCTTGGATACTACCCAGCTCACTCTCTTTTGGTCAAACGATTGTCAAATTATGACTCAGAGGCCGCAACGAAAAAAAATTTAATGCTATTGTTACTGAATGGATGTCACTCTATTAAACAATTGGCGGGAGGTACATTTAGCTGACGGGTCTCTAAAAGTACGAGGCGCATGTCTTAAATTCTATTACCAGTCTGCTAGAACAAGAAACTTTGTAAGAAATTTTATTTGGGCAGTTATTCATGTCACACAACGGACATGATTATGAAGATAAAAGAATGCCCTTCTTCATTGCAAGTTTCATCGCGGTTCCCGATAAAGGTTTTAGTAGGTATAAGGTTGGGATATGATTAAGTTCAGGGTGAAATTTGCCATGAAAACTAGAGCTCGAGCGAAAATGCAGCGAAGAAAACTTAGGGTTAGAGTGAGTGTTGCAAAGTAGAGTGGGTATACGACGAAACTTGCATTGAAGACTATTTGAAAAGCAATCGTTTGTAATGGTGAGCAGTGATATTATTGATTGGTTCAAAGTGATTTGACTTAGGTGTCTATGCTTTACTGTTGCTATGCTAACAGATAGACGGTGATGTCACATCAATTTCAAATTTCAACTGCCCACGGAATGTAGTATTTGAAATAAACTTATCATATATGGAATTACATTCTACCATAGTCAGTGCTTTACGCTATAAGCAAAAAACCCTCACAATATTCATTGTTCTCAACCGAAACATATGTGACAAAACATGATTTATGTTAATGTTAGAGTGAAACTTGAACATTGTGGTAGAATGTAATTCCATATTAGATAAGTTTATTTTAATAATCACACACTGATGCAGTATTTATAACTGGATAACGTTTCGAGCATACATTATTGCTCATGAGCATATCAATTAAGTCACGTTCTCTTAATTTGTCATATATGCATTTTTTCTATCTTTTTATCTCTTTGAATTCCCTTTGTTGTTTGCTGCCACTGTCCGTATCTCGAGTATAAGCGCTTTGCCATTCCAATTGCATGTGTGTGATGTTGAATCGATAAAAACAACGCTTCAGTGATTTACCTCTCTATCTCTTCACCTAACTATATTATTTTATGATACTCTCACTCTGTCTCACCATATTTTGTGACTACATGCAAGTGGATGCAATGCAATGGCTGAGCTTTTTTCTAAGTAATTTAACTTAGCATGGTCAATTATTCTAGGTTTAGCCAAATGCTTATGTTCCAGTAATCTAGCTGACCCTGGTCTGCTAGTGTCACTGACCTATGTACCTGACCTCACTAGCAGTCATTACATGGTATTTGGTAAATTATACTATATTTATTAATTGGGTCTATTGGGTCCTTAAGTCGAAAGACATAGTTTATCTCTGAAATAGTTGGTTAGTTGGTTTAAATGCCACCCTAATTCAAACCTCATCGAGAATTCTAAATAAGGCCTCTGACGTCTCTTCTTTATACGGCAGACCTACAGAGGCTTTGAAGTCTTTATTATTTTCGTTATTTTTCTCACTTTTATTGCTAGTCTCAGTTTTTCCATGTTTCTTAATATATATAGTTCTGAGTAAATTCTAATGAGCAATTATTCACCAGTAATATTTCCTTTTGTTGATTTCGTATTTTAAATCTTCTGGCCTACTAGTAAAACACTTGGCCCGATTATAAGGACATTTAACTTAAACCTATATTACTACTCTCAAGTATCCCAATGGGAATTTTTATCTCATTCTGGGTGTCGTTTCTTCATTTTCACTGTAGCGATAGGATGTAGCAAGAGATTAGAAAAGTCTATTTTGAAAAATATAGCTCCACGATTCCATTCGATAAAAGTACTTCACATTGATAAACTTGAGTGGAATGTTTGAGAAAATATTAAACAGGCTCTAGGGAAATTTATGCGAGCATGTGACTCAACGATACAGTTGGATTAAAAAAGGAAAGTCGTCAGCCAGGTATACTAGGCTTTCTTTGAAAGGATTAAGATGATTTAAGGTGTAAAAAATGAATATTTTCACAAATATATATGAATGGAGATTGTGGTGAGAGTGAATCTTGCCAAGTATATTAGATATACGATGAAACTTGCAGCGAGGACTATTTGAGCAGCATCTATTTGTAATGGTGAGCAGCGATGTGATTGATTGATTCAGGGTGATTTGACTTAGGTGTCTATGCTTTACTGTTGCTATGTTTACAACTAGATTGTGCTGTCACATAACTCTCCAATTTGGTATAGTAAGCCCATTGAAATCTTAGTTTAACTTCATACTGAGGTGAGCTATTTTGCTTTATGTTATTATGAAAATTTTGTGATTCTTGGATAGAATTTATATCAGCTACTCGACTTGATTTGTTGAGGAATGTTGGATTGTCGACTAATTTTTCGCCAGTATTGGGTCTTTCTTCAGCTTTGCAAAACAAGGGTAGTTGCGTCGGTAGCACAGTGGTTAGGACTCTCGCCGACCATGCACATGGTCCGGGGTTCGATCCCCTGCCGGCGCACATCCGATATCTATGGTCGGCCTGTAAATTTGGGCTACCGATATCCACGCTGAAAATTCCATACTTGTACTGAAAATACGGTGTGGAATCAAGCTGTAATCAAAATAATAAAAAAAATAAAAAAATATTATAACGAGGATTGGATTTTCAGCTAAGGAGGATGATTTTTGTGTTTTTGCTTTCTCTGAGCTGGATGCTCGTTTACTTGAGAAGGCAGCTTCACCAGTATAATGAAATTATCAGAAGAAGACGCTGACAGTGAAGAGATTTTTTCTTATGTACGATTCATTTTCAAATGCCGCTGTACAATCTTAATTCTATTTTATAAAAGAATTCATAAGATGAACAACCAGATACTGGTAAAATTCGCCTCAGATGAATATAATATATAATGCAATGTGTTCTGCAGAAGGGAATGATTGATTAGAAATTAGCAAAAGTTGGGGTGAGGGGCAGAAGTTGGGATGACATGATAAGTATTAGAAGATGACTAATTAGTGTAAGTGTGTAGAGTGGACAAAAACTAATGGAAAGTGTTTTTATCAAATCCGTATGGAAATCCAATATTATGAGTAAACAATAACTGAGTGATAGTTACAATAATAATGGTGAGAATCGCAATAATTATAATAGTTTGGGAATCACTGGAAGCACTCATCCACTGGGGTTCGAACCCAGGACCTCCCGGTTACAAGGCACAGGGACCCACTTGATTCAATGGCCAGTGCATGAATTCTATTTCCTACCAATTTGTTATTTAGCGCGACCACCAACAAATGTCATCGTGGGACCAGTGAGGTCCAACCAGTCAAGTTTGAGGATGGATTTCCCGCCGATGACATTGGTTGGAGGTCGCGTTAAATCACGAATTGGTAGAAGTTAGGATTCATGGACTGGCTATTGAGTGAGGTCCTAGTGGCTGAATGGTACACGAACTTGCCTTGCAACCGGGATGTCCTGGGTCCTAACCCCAGTGGTTGCGTATTGCCAATGATTCTCAAACTAGGATGAAACAGTTGTCTGGCAGTACTCCTTGTTTGTTTTCAATGGTTCTCCAACTGATATCACTCCATGATCAAGATTCAGATTTCAGATTTATTGTTTGAGGATAGAAGGCTTGGAGCCTATGTTAATCCTTTTCTAGTAAAATTCTGTGGTTGTCCAAACCCTTCTTGAACGAATCAACTGAGGTTGCAGACACCACTTCTTCTGGGAGTCAGTTCCAAGAGTTTATGACTCTGTGTGAGAACCAGTACTCAACAGCAATATGATTTCTTCTTGGCTTTTGAACTCTCCTGCTATGTCCTCTAAAGTGTTCCGACCTGGTGGGAAGGAAAAGAGAAAATAGGTCAGGTCCGTAGTCATTATTTAAAATTTTAAACATTGTGATTAAATCTCCTCTCTCCCTACGGTATGACAAGGAGAAGAGATTTAAACTGTCTAGTCTTTCCTCGTATGATAAGTTAGTCATGCCATGAATCATACGTGTTGCTTTCCTTTGAACCCTTTCTAGAATAAGTGAGGGCTGGCGGCCTGGATGCAGTTTTCCAGTCTTGACCTCACCAGGGATGTATATAAGGAGGTGAACATATCTCTGGTGATTCTAGTGAAGGCTCTACGAATTGCCCATAATGACCTGAAACTACGTGCAGCCACCGCGCGACAGTGTGCTGTAGTTTTTAAGTCGTGGCTAACTATGACACCTAAGTCCAAGTAAGTCTGAACTGATGGAAGTGTAATTCCCTCTAGTTCATAAGAGCTCGTGCTTGCTTGTCCAATGCGCATGGTTGCACATTTTGTCACGTTTATCGGGAGCATCCATTCTATGGACCACTCTGACAATTTGTTGAGGTCCTCTTGCAACGTGGACGTGTCACTGTTGCCCTTCAGCTCTCTCCAAATTTTTAAGTCATCTGCGTATAGGACCATAGGGGAATCGGTGAGCAGAGATAACTCATTGATATACAAAATAAATAGGAGAGGTCCAAGTACCGTGCCTTGTAGCACTCCGCTGCGTACTGCTGTCCAAGAGGAGAGTTTCGAGTTGATCCTAACCCTCTGCCTCCTATCTATGAGGAATTCCCTGAGCCAGTTTAGTAAGCTGCCTTTGATACCAAGACTTTCCAACTTCATGAGTAGTCTTTTGTGAGGTACTTTATCAAAGGCTTTGCTGAAGTCTATGAAGACGACGTCAACGGGTCTTCTGTTGTCCCTGGATTTGACCCAGCTTTCTCTTGCAGTGAGAAGATTTGACAGGCATGAGAGGTTCCTTCGGAAGCCATGCTGTGCTCTTGATAATAAGCTTCTATTTTCTAGATATGCCATTATGCTTTTCTTGATGATTCTCTCCAGTGTCTTTATTAAAGTGCTGGTGAGACTGATAGGCCTGTAATTTGAAGGGCTTTGCCTTGATCCTCCTTTGTGGATGGGGGTTACTATGGCGTCTTTCCAGTCACGCGGTAACACTCCATTTTGGAGAGAAAGCTTGAAGATCGTAGTCAAAGGGCCGGCTATGTGTGCTGATAACTCCTTGAGAAGCCTTGGGTGAAGATTATCAGAACCCATTGATTTCCCTGCATCTAGTTTCCTTAGGCAGTTGAGCACGATGCCTTGGTTGATGTCAACGGAATCTATCCCATGTTCTTCTGATGCAGCCAGAGCTGGTCCGGTAGGCAGTGACGACTCCTGAGTGAAGACTTGGGAGAAGTAGTTTGCCATTGCTTCTGCTTTTTCTTGATCTTCTTCGATTGTATCATTGTCAATAGTCAGGTTTGGGACACCATTGGGTGTTTTATTCCTGAAGTTCATGTATGAGAAAATTTTCTTAGGTTGTGCCTTTGCATTTTCAGCCAGGTGTGCTTCGAATTTCATCCTTGATTTGCGGATTTCTGCAATAGCTTTATTTCTAGCAGTGTTATATAATTGCCTGGTCTCAGAAGTCTCAAGTGTGGCAAACAAGTTCCAACATTTGTGTTTACGTCTAAGTAACTTACGAATCTCTCGGTTTATCCAAGGAGGGCAGTGTTTCCGACCCTTTGGGACAGACCAAGGGATGAAAGTTTCAGTTAATTGGGCGTAAAGTTGTTTAAATTGGTTCCATGCGGGTTCTACTTGAGACTCTGGGTTGATATACCAGTTTACTGAGTTGGCTGCTGAGACGATTGCATTTATGGAGGATTTCATCATGAGCTGACATCAGTTAGAGAACCACTGGAAAACCTGGGAGTACTGGACAGCTGTTTCGTCCTAGTTTGGGACTCTTCAGCAGTACGCACCCACCGGGATTCGAACCCAGGACCTTCTGGTTACAAGGCGAGCTCGTAGACCATTGAGCCACTGGGACCCGATCCAATGGTCCTTGAATTCTAACTTCTGCCAATTCACGACATAGCGCGACCATTTCGCAATGTCTTCTTAGATGAGTTACTGTCACATCTTCAACCTGCTGTACCCTACTGGTCACGGCTTCCCACTAGAATCCCAGGTTAACTGCCTGAATAGGGCCAGTCACTAGTGAGCATCAGATTAATTTACAAGTATTGGTTTGGTAGGGATTTTGTTTGATTGTATGGAGGATTTCATCATGAGCTGACATCAGTTAGAGAACCACTGGAAAACCTGGGAGTACTGGACAGCTGTTTCGTCCTAGTTTGGGACTCTTCAGCAGTACGCACCCACCGGGATTCGAACCCAGGACCTTCTGGTTACAAGGCGAGCTCGTAGACCATTGAGCCACTGGGACCCGATCCAATGGTCCTTGAATTCTAACTTCTGCCAATTCACGACATAGCGCGACCATTTCGCAATGTCTTCTTAGATGAGTTACTGTCACATCTTCAACCTGCTGTACCCTACTGGTCACGGCTTCCCACTAGAACCCCAGGTTAACTGCCTGAATAGGGCCAGTCACTAGTGAGCATCAGATTAATTTTCAAGTATTGGTTGAAATCCTCCATACAATCAAACAAAATCCCTACCAAACCAATACTTGTAAATTAATCTGATGCTCACTAGTGACTGGCCCTATTCAGGCAGTTAACCTGGGATTCTAGTGGGAAGCCGTGACCAGTAGGGTACAGCAGGTTGAAGATGTGACAGTAACTCATCTAAGAAGACATTGCGAAATGGTCGCGCTATGTCGTGAATTGGCAGAAGTTAGAATTCAAGGACCATTGGATCGGGTCCCAGTGGCTCAATGGTCTACGAGCTCGCCTTGTAACCAGAAGGTCCTGGGTTCGAATCCCGGTGGGTGCGTACTGCTGAAGAGTCCCAAACTAGGACGAAACAGCTGTCCAGTACTCCCAGGTTTTCCAGTGGTTCTCTAACTGATGTCAGCTCATGATGAAATCCTCCATACAATCAAACAAAATCCCTACCAAACCAATACTTGAAGATTGCATTTATATCAGCTTTCCAAACGTTTGGTCGAGATGGGGTTTTGGCCCTTGCTGCCGTTGCTGTGAACTTGAAAGTGAGCACAGCATGGGCACTTCTTCCTAAAGGAGGAAGATGTTGTATGAGATCTACATCCTCACCATGGGAGAACACTAGGTCCAGAGTTGAGGAGGAGTGCTGTGAGTCATAGCGCGTGGGCTTGATGATATTTTGGACTAGAGCTAACGATATACTAGATTCCAGCAGTTTTAATCAAAGGAGTTGACTGAGGATGGAGTTGTTAGGCTCGTCCAGTCAACTGTTGGGGCATTGAAGTCGCCAACTACGAGACTTCGACATTTCGAGGTCCAGGAGCCTAGCTTCTCTATCAGGAAGTCATCTGCACTGCAGTTAGGACTGCGGTACATAGCAATGAGGTCAATGTCTTGGCCTATGCATTTAAGTCTGCAGCGTAGAAGTTCGCACGACTCACTTTCGTGAGCGAGTGCTTCGATACTACGCACGGTTAAGCATTTCTTGAGGTAAATGACTACGCCACCTCCTTTGCGGTTTAGTCGGTCTACCCTATGCACTTCGAAGTTTGGCAGGTTAACTTCGCTGTCAGTGACATCGGGTGTGAGCCATGTCTCTGTGATAATAATTACATCCGGGTTTCCGGAGTCTGTCATGTTAACCAGCTCAGTCCGTTTATTTAACAGGCTGCGGGCGTTTGTATAGCAAACTGTTAATCCAGTTTGGTGCTTCCCCGGCCTACCCACAGAGGTTTCGGGATCATTAAACTGCGAACTTGAACAACCCGAAAACCCTTAATCTTAAGGTTCTTTTCGCCGTTTCGGCGTCGTTCGCTTAATTCTAGGGCCGCAGACTGTCTTTTGATACGGTCTGCCAGGCTTAAGTCGGCGCGGACATATATGCCTTATCCTTTAAGTATATGAGAGTTGCTTAGAATAGCATCCCCCTCTTCTTTAGAGTTTAGTACGACTTTGAGGAGACGTACAGGCTGACTTACTGTAGGGTCAGGCTTTTGGCCTATTCTATATACACTGTGTATAGTGACGCCTGATACTGTTTGTGGCAGTAGCTTGTCTAAAAGGGGCTTAACCAAGTTAAGGTCATGCTCAAATCTAGTCTTGGGTTCGG
This sequence comes from Trichobilharzia szidati, assembly GCA_944472155.2. NCBI lineage: Eukaryota > Metazoa > Platyhelminthes > Trematoda > Strigeidida > Schistosomatidae > Trichobilharzia > Trichobilharzia szidati. The sequence continues at coordinate 44,726,215 of OX235279.1, forward strand.
GGGCCAATGACTCTTCCACTTTGTGGAGAATGAGCGACCTGTCGGAGAGATCAGGTTTGCTTGCCGTGGTTTTCTTGCTCTGCGGCGTGAATGTCTTCCTGTCCTTCGTGGGCAGTGTGGCCAATGTATTGTCCTTATCTCGCTTTTTGCGAGAGACTACTTTACGCCATTCATTGGCGTTCTCTTCACAAGTCGTAAAAACAAATTTAATCCTTACAAACCAACTGTAGAAACATAATAATAATAGTTAACCTACGTAATAAAATGAAACAAAGTTATAGCAAGAACGTTACTCTGGTCACAGAGCGGCGAGTGAACATAAGTAGTGCTTTTGAACTCAAAGGTGTCCAGTTTCCGATCACAAAAAGCCAATGATTCCGTTAGGTGTAAATGGCGAATTCAAAGTCATTTTTTGCGATATTGGGGAACTCTGTGTAGCATTCATGAATGGGTACTTGATGTCGAGACAAGTTGTTTGGGGACAGAACTGATGGTATTCTTCTTTTGCCTCTGACTAGGCAACCAGTCTGGAGAGTGTTCCAGAATTCGTTTGCGGACTCGCTATTGCATACGGCCGAAATACTTTGCTCCACATGAACAAGTAGGTAAACTGACAAATACACATTGAGGTGGACAGAAGTGGTAATTAACCCCTAACGTTTGACTGGCTGGATTAACTAACTGCTGGAGAATATGATGCGTAAGGCGTTTGCTGTTAGATATAATTAAGGTTGTACGGCCTATGAAAATGAATGGTCTAAAAGAAAGTTTTCTTCTCTGGTTAAGTCTTCTTTTTCATATGACTTAATATGAGGAAATTCTGTTCGATGGTTGAATTAATTTACTGGATTTTTTGGTTTTATTTGGAATTTAGGCATTTGCAATCAATAATTAGGTTTTTTATTAGAAATACAAGTAAATATGTCTGTTAAAAGGGCCGAAGTAACATATACTATTTTCATACTTGAATTTCGTCGAACAAAAAAACTGAGTTTATCCGGGGGTGATGCAAATTCCTAAAGGTTTGAAAAGTCTTGCAGTGATTTCTGATACTATGTATATACAATAAGACAATTTTCTTTGTGTTTTCATTGGGAAATTTCGATTTCGGTCTTTGGGTTGGGAGTAGATGTCTTATGATCAAGGTTCGTGGATTTCCATTCTTCTGGAAGACGTCCATGAGTACACTTGTTTCTGTTCGGAAATGGGAAAATTTCGTCAGAAGGCAAGTATCTACTAGAAATCCACCAGAATTATTCTTTCTCCATGAATGTTTCTGTTATCAAATTCTAACATCAACCAGTGTTAGATACAAACCACCAACCAACTGCCCGATGGGATGGAAATTGGTCGAGTGATGTGGACGACGAATGGTCAAATCAATGATTACAAGTGAATATTATTGGGTCAATAAATATGAACAAATAATGGACGTCCAAAGAGGAAAACCCTTCACTAGGAACACCAGTCAACGCTAATCACCTCCACTGTACTGGAAAGTCGAAGACACAAAGAACAACGATGAAAGTCTCTCTGTAACCAAGCTAGCCAACATTAAAAACAAACAACAACGTGACAACATACCAGCTGATTTTGTAGTCAACTTATCAAGACAAAAGCTATCAAAAATTGAGCGACAACTGCTCCAGAAAGGATTAAACTATAAGACTGAAGACGCTTCACAACTGATTTTTTCTCTGCCCTTGAATCGTCATTCAAACCATAAAAACTAAATGAGGAATCACATAAGGAGACCGGCCAACAAAATCCCACCAATACTCAAACAGAAAAAAACAACATACACACACGAATACGCTCTTTAAGCCTCCAAAAAACTAAAAGATAGGAAAGACATCGTTATAATAACTGCTGACAAAGGAGGAAGAACCACAGTACCCATGGAGAAGGAACAGTACAGTAAGAAAGCTGAAGAACCACCAAAAAATGAAAAAGTATGCCAAAAGCTAGGAGCGAATCCCATCCAAAATTGGATGACTGCATCTAAAGAACCATTAACAAGATGACCAAAACATTTAAGATCGGAAAAGAAGATCAATGGCGAATAAAATCCAATTGACCAATTCTACGCCGATTCAACGCTACTCAAAAAGAACAAAACGAACATCCCATTACAACCAATTGTATCACTCTCAGGAACTCCAACATAAACTTTAACCAAAGAAACATAAAATTATTGAAAGATTTAACAGGATCCTCCTATCACTTCATTATATCTGTTATCGAATTTCTAGAGAAAATAAAAGGCATTCAAATATGTGATCAAGCAATAATGATGTTCTTCGATGTCACAACAACATATACTTTAACAAGACAGAAACTAGCAAAAGAAACCATACAGCACGTACTCAACAACAGCTACAACCTCCCACAACACTCAAAATGCAACACTCAACTTGGATAGAGTGCATACACCTATGTCTATCAACGTATTTGCAGTTCAACGGGAAATATATGGCAGGAGTAAAGGAACACCGATGAGACCGCCTATATCAGGTCTCGTTGCAGAAGGTGTGATGCAAAGACTTGAAAACGTAGTCCTAATGAAGATAAAAATGTGTGATTGACAGTTTGAATATGTTACGTGGATGAGGCATTCGTGATAATCAAGGGAAACGACTTAGATGAAACTCACAAATTTATAGACAACAACATTGACAACGACATCAAATTCACAAGAAAAGACGAATCTGAGCACGAAATTAGACTTCAAGATGTCGTAGTCTAGCATTACTGAAGAGAGCGAGGACTCATTGCACCACTGTTACCTGGAGGAAAGTTGAAGAGAAATATCTCATGGACGTCTTCTAAACACAAAATTGATATCCACGAAACTTCACCAAAGGCATCTACCCCACCCTGGCAATCAACCAAATCAAAGGCCTCAACGCTGAAAACACTTAAAAAAGTCGAGTTACATTATATAAATAATTTCTCAGAAACCAATTCCAGACTTCTGAAACCTTAACGAATTGATGTCCTACACAAACCGACAAAAATCACTACACTCGACGGGCCGTATGTCACGTAAAAGATTCAACAGTGAAAGGAGATAAAAGCAACATCATCTGCAAAATAAATTGCAACAACAGTGAAAGACACTAACTACATTGGTCAACGAGTATGTCAACTGCCTCTTCTCCGCATCCATGAACGCAAACTAGCCGTCAGAAGACATGATATCCCCTCCTTCATCCATATCACTGCATACAGACAACCACAGAAATCAGTTTCATTGGGACAACGTCGTTCAAAATATTAGACAGAGGGAACACCAAAATAACTCCCGAGAATCTGTCGAAGCAATTAAAAAGACGCACTGACACAGACAAGAATACCAATCCATAAGAGGAAAACCTCATGCAGAAAAAAGTAAATTTCAGCTGAAGGAAACCATCAATATCAGTACAAGTAGACTAGACGGCGTGAAAACACACACTAAAACAACCAATTATGACGATCAAGGTCACCAGAAGGGAAGACTAATATGCTCGGGGAGAATCATTAAAAGCCCACTTCAAATTGAAATATGCATGCACGGAAGATGTTGCATAGTAAGGTAATGGAAGTTTCTCAATTGCACCATCCAGCTCGCAGAACACAACTACACGGAAACAATAACACATTCACATTCCAATCCGACTGCAGCATATAATGATACTAGGCTTGAGATCATTACTGAGTGTTCACCCTGTGAATATCTTTGGAATTTTAGTAGAATATTGCAGCGCAGTTAGTCAGTTACGACTTTAGTTTCCTTAGGTAGTCGACTTTGTACTGGGTGACTGCAGGAGTGTTGGGATCAAATTAGGTGTTTAGTTTGGCTTATTCAAGGGTGCTTTATTATAACGGTAGACGACAATGGACTTTGTAACCGAATGTTAAATTAATAACTGGATGTACACACATCGGAAAATTATAGTACAGCTTTCGTGAAAATCGTCACTTGCACAGATCTTACGTTTTGTTCGCTACTTTTCTTCTTCGCCTATTATCTTTCTTTGTCTTCTTTCCCTGCCTCACGTGTTCGACCGCACTACTGGTTGGTTCATTTCCTCTCTCATTGACATCGAATCTATCAATCCTCCATCTAATATTATTTTTGTGCTGATCAGCATCTACTTTTTATACTACTGATAAACGTTGTCAGTAGCACCCGCGACAATATCAGCGTTTTTACAGAGCGGAAATATCTGCGATAGCCTGGACTTTACGCTATGCCCAAAAATACCGAACAACACCATTAATTCTTAACCAAAGTATACAGAATAAATATTGTGATTTATTACAACTCATAAGTATTCCAATGGGAACTTTTAAACTGTTCTGCGTATCGTCTCTATATTTTCACTGTAACGATAGGATGTAACGAAAGATAAGAACAATCCGGGGTATAGACGCACTAATAGATATTTAGATTTTAATTTATCCCATCCGAAATCGCAAAAGGAAGATAGGTTTTTCATAAATGTCTATATAATCGGGCTAAGAGTAAAGATAAAAAGTAAGCGAAAAGATTAAAATAATGAAATCGAAAAAATGAGAGAAATATTACTAGTGAACAAATACACACTAGAATATATATTCCAGGATCTAAGTGAAACCATAGCCAAAATATGATTTGTTATGAAAATGAGGAAAACACGATGACTTCAAAGGTAATCAAAGTCTCTAAACTACTGCCATATGAAGTAGGAATCCCAGAGGCCAAACGCAGGATTCTCCTTGAGCTTAAAATTAGGCGGCGTGGCATTTGAACAAACCGACCAACCAACCAACCATCCAACTCTATCACAGTTAAGCTTTGCCCCATTAAGTACCCGATAGATCCGATAAAGGAAAATTACATACAATTTAGCAAATACCATATAACGGCTGTCAAGGGAACCCAATTACCAAGGAAGAAAGACAGATTAAACAATGGGCGGACCACTTCAAAGGACCCTTGAACAGACCACCACCAGTAACCCGTCCAGAAATACCAACAACACCGCGTCAACAACTGCAAGTTGACACCAACAAAAGCTGAAGTCTTGAATGCAATCAAGCTTCTGAAAGCGGACCCAGAGACGACAGCAGATATGCTGGCTCCACCATTGCAAAAAGTCTGGAAGGAGGGAAAGGTGCCTACTGACTGGAGAAAAGGTTACCTCGTGAAACTACCAAAGAAGGGCGACCTGAGACTCTGCAATAACTGGCGAGGAATCATGCTCCTGTCGACGCCAAGTAAAATTCTGAGTCGCATCATCCTGGAGAGAATCAAGGACGCACTGGATACAGAACTCCGACCAGAACAAGCTGGATTCAGGAAAGGCAAATCATGTTCTGACCAAATTGCAACTCTACACATCATCATCGAACAAAGCATGGAATGGCAATCAAATCTCTACCTCAACTTCATAGACTTTGAGAAGGCCTTCGACAGCGTTGACCGCGAAGTAATTTCGATACTACTCGAGTACTGCGGCGTACCCCAAATATTCATCAACCTCATTCAACAACTGTACGACAACGGCGCATGTCAAGTGATCCACAATGGAAAAGTCAGCGAGGCGTTTGGAGTAAACACAGGAGTCAGACAAGGGTGCTTATTATCACCAATGATATTCCTAATTGTGGTGGACTGGATTATGCATCAGACAGTGGGAAGCGAGAAGACAGGGATATCCTGGACCAACGTGAAGAACTTAGAAGACTTGGATTTTGCGGATGATTTATGTTTGATGGCACACAAAATCGGAGACTTACAAGCGAAAACCGACAAACTGGTCGAAGAAGCAGCAAAGACAGGACTCCAGGTGAACATAGACAAGACGGAGATTATGAAAATAACCAACCGACAACAACAACAGCAGCAACATCCAGCGGCAATCACCATCAACGGCAGGGATTTGAAAGAGGTTACTTCTTTCACTTATCTAGGGAGCATTGTCTCAACCACAGGAGGAACGGACGAGCATGTTCTATCGAGAATCGGAAAGGCGAGAAACAGACTCATCAACCTGAAACCAATCTGGAAATCTTCGTCACTCAGCATCAACAACAAAATTCGGATTTTCAATACAAACGTGAAGTCAATTTTGCTTTACGGATCAGAAACTTGGCGGGTCACAAAGAATATTTCCAACAGGTTGAAGACCTTTATCAACAACTGTCTTCGCTCTATACTGAAGATCAGATGGCCGGAAAGAATCACCAACAAGAAACTATGGGAACAAACAAAACAAGAACCAATCGCCTAAAAAATATGTAGGAGAAAGTGGAGATGGATTGGACACTCGCTGAGGAGGCCGTTGGGTGACACCGTGCGTCAGGCGCTCGAATGGAACCCGAAAGGGAAGCGGCGAATGGGATGTCCAAGGGTGACATGGAGGAGATGGTGTGAAGAGGAGCTGAAACAGTATGGACTAACATGGATGCAGGTGAAAAGTACAGCAGAAGACAGAAGCAAGTGGAGAAGTGCAGTTGAAGTGTTATGTTCCACTAGGAACCCACGGGAACAACAACAACAATATAATGACTACTAGTGAAGTCATTTACATAGGTCAGTCAAACTAGTAGATCGCCGTCAAATTCACATTATCGGGACAAAAATGTCCAGCTGCACGTAGAATGGTTGACACTGAAAAGTTAGACAACCTAGAAGAAGCAGAGCTCAGCCACTGCATTGTATTGCATTGCATCGCATTCATCTGAGTGTAATGACACCACACAGTGGAATAAAGTGAAGTTATTAAAATATAATAATTGCAATCATATATAGAGAGAGAGGTTAATCACTGGACGCTTTTTTATTGCTTCAACAACTAACAGGGGGAATCGACCGACATGATACAACGCCTACCTAGAGGAGATATGGAAAGTGTCAGTGAACGACAAGGAGAAGAGGGAGGGAGACAGAAAAAGAGAGAATATATATATATATATATACCACAGACGAATTGTGAATCCGTGTGGCTCATCTGATATGATGAAGAGTGGTAGAAATTTACGTCCGAAACCTTGTCAATCCGTTGTGAAAACTGGATAACTGTGTAGTACTGAAGGCTTTGCTACACTAAGCAGGAAAATACCTCACAACAGCTTTTATTCTCACCCAAAACATACAGAATAAAACGTGATTTATTTTGCAACTCTCAAGTATCCCAATGGGAATTTTTATCTCATTCTGAGTGTCGTTTCTTGATTTTCACTGTAGCGATAGGATGTAGCAAGAGATTAGAAAAGTCTATTTTGAAAAATATAGCTCCACGATTCCATTCGATAAAAGTACTTCACATTGATAAACTTGAGTGGAATGTTTGAGAAAATACTAACAGGCTCTAGGAAAATTTATGCGAGCATGTGACTCAACGATACAGTTGGATTAAAAAAGGAAATTCGTCAGCCAGGTAGGCTAGGCTTTCTGTGAAAGGATTAAGATGATTTAAGGTGTAAAAAAGAATGAATACTTTCACAAATATATTGGAAGGGAGATTGTGGTGAGATTGAATCTTGCAAAGTAGATTGGATATACCATGAAACTTGCTGTGAGGACTATTCGAAACGCAATCATTCGTATTTATGAGCAGTTATATGATTGATTGATTCCAGGTGATTTGACTTAGGTCTCTACTGTTTACTGTTGCTATGTTCACAACTAGACTGTTCTGTCACATAACTTTCCAATTTCAACTGCCCACAGAATGTAGTATTTGAAATAAACTTATGGCATGTGGAATGGCACTCTATCACAGTCAGTGCAAATGTCATACACTTACATGAAAAGATTTTGCATCAGCACTTTTTTATATCTGGTTTATTTGTTATTCCGTGTGCTACACGGTATACGCGAAAATACCTCACGATAGTTATTATTTCCAACCGAAACATACAAAATAAAACATGATTTGTATTAGCGTAAGTTAATGTTAGTAAAAAGTTTAAGCATTGTTTAATCGACCAAATAAAGTATAATTGTATTTCATTGGTTTACACACAATGATGTTTTGTTGTTCGGTAATATTTCGAGCAAAATTACTGCCCTAACTGTAGGAATTGTTGTGTTTTTAATTCATGCATTTATGATTTGTACTCATATATATATAGTTCTTTTTTTTGTACATTCATTTTTTAGTATTCAGAATCATATTCTAGGTTGTTGACAGGTGTGCTGAGTCACCCTTGTGATATGTATCCGGTGTGACCCTAATGAATATAGATTCTCTGATGAGTTTCTCTTTCCATTTGTTCATATTAGTTGTCAGAATTCAAACATTGTTAGCCAAAGCAATAAGAAGAATTAATTTGTCTGAATCGTGTAGTGTGTTTTTGCGCAACACATTTCGAAAAATCTGATCCCACACACGGACTCGTCATAGGAGTACAGCGGTTAGGACGCTCGCCGACCATGCATATGGTCCGAGGTTTGATCCCCGGCCGACGCACTCCTTTACCTCGCTAAGCCAGTAGTAAGACTGGTAAAGAGGGAAGGTTGAGCATGAGGCCAGCAACCCGATCTCGTGAAAACAAACATCACTGCTACCGAAACTTCAAGCCTCTAGCCTGAAGCCCTATGTTCCACGGGAAACGTAAAGGAATAAAAAAAGTTTGAACATTGTGGAATAGATTAAATAAAATAAAATAATATTTCAGTGGTTTACACACAATTATAAGTTTTGTTATTGGTAATATTTCGAGCAAAATTACTGCCTGTGTTCAAACCAACTATTGGAAATTTTTTGTTCTTTAATTCCGACATTTATGGTTTGTACTCATAAATATATCGTCAAAACAACGTTTACCAAGGAAGGTTTAGTGTGATGACAAATTGTTCCTTTGAGTGCATAAAGTTGGTTTAAACTTACTAACTACGAGCTAGGGCTCCCACAAACTTTAGTATACTCACCAAACACGTTCTATAGATAGGTTTAAAAGATGTGTGAACGTCAATTTTATGTCCTATCTCTATAATATTTTTTGCAGTAGAGGAGCTAGGTCTCCTGTTCTCACCATTAATGGGTTCTGAAGATTAAATTTGCTCCTGGAGCTATTTAAGAATATGCTCTAAAACCCGCCCTTACTTGCAAAGATCGATGAGTCCTCCCTATGTATGTGTGTCCACACGTACATTCAAATTGGTAAATACAGTGGGGTGTGAAATCATTTCTTGCATGTTCAAAAGGCTTAGATGGATGGATATATTGGCTTCACATTCTCAATTATTATGATATTAGCTGCATAAAAAGTCTTTTAAACCCCAACGGCGTTCAATCTTTGTCTAGTTATCAAGCTGCTTTGATGCCCCATATAGGATAGCTTGATGTACACGTCTTTCTTAGGGGCGAGTTGGAGAGTGGGTCTTGGTGCTCTGACTACTTTATATCTCTTGATGAACTTATCTGGATAATTGTTATCAGCTAGAGTTTGTGTCAACTTTCTTTCTTCTTCATCAAGTGTGTCTTCAGTGCATATTCGTTGAATTCTACTGAAGAGGCACCTCGCAGACTAAGGCTCTTTTGTACTGAACAGTGCAGAAACTGTGGTAATTAAGACACTCTCCTGTCCAGATAGGTTTTCTATAAATAGATTTTTTTATTGACCCATAAAGCCGTCGACTAAGCAATATGTCTAGGAATGATAAACAATTATCTTCCTCTTCTACAGACGTAAGTGATATGCTATTCTGAACTTCATTCATTCGATTTGAAATTAAGTCGGCAGAACAAGGCTTATCACTTATGATTACAATATCATCTACATACTTTCTATAAAGAGGAGCATTTTCGATTAAATCCTCCGATAAACACTCAATGTATGACATAAAGATATCTGCTCAAAGGGTCCCTAACGGACTTCCCATAGCAACACCATCAACTAGGCGGAAATAATCGCCTTCAAAATGTAAACCTTACATTGCTAGTACATAGAAGTAATAAATCTCTCAAAATAATATATGTGAACGGGATGACAAAATTATGTGTGGAAACGTAATCACACAAAAACTCAACTGTTTTAAGCAAAATAAATTTAATCCTTACAAACCAACTCTTGAAAATTAATCTGATGCTCGCTAGTAACTTGCTACATGACGGAGTGTCCTGGAGTTCTAGTGAGAAATTTTGACCAGTGGGGATGGAGTTCCCACCGATGGCATTGGTTGGTGGTCGCGCTAAATCACGAATTGGTAGAAGTTCGGATTCATGCACTGGCCATTGAATCGGGTCTTAGTGGTTGAATAGTATACGAGCTTGCCTTATAACCGGGATGTCGTGGGTTCGAACCCCAGTGGGTGCGTACTGCTAATGATTCCCGAACTAGAATCAAACAGCTGTCTGGTAGTACTCCCTGGTTTTCAATGGTTCTCTAACTAATCAACTTGTAAAAACAAAACTAATCTTTACAAACCAACTCTTGAAAACAAAATATTTTGTAAATTACATTGTTTTTACCCATCATTTTTATTGGATCTTTCAGATGATTTATCTTGTTGATATTACATCTTTTCATGTAAGCGCAGAACTTGAGTTCACGGTAGTGGAATGCAATTCCACATAAGATAAGTTTATTTCAAATATTACATTACGTTGATTCTTTTTTATTATGCTTCACGTTCCTGGTGGAGCACAGGGCTTCAATCTAGAGACTTGAAGTTTCTGTAGCAGTGTTTATTTTTACAGGATGGGGTGGCTAGCCTCATGCCTTATCTTTTCTCTTCAGCAGCTTTATTTCTCGCTTAGCGAGGTAAAGAAGTGTGTCGGCCGGAGATCGAACACCGATCCATGTGCGTTGTCGGTGAGCGTCCTAACGGCTATTCCACCGATGCCATTCCGTTGATAGTTGTTGCTAAGAGCCGGTGTGTGACTTTCGGTAATACTTTCCGTGACACGAGCACCAAATCTCCCACCCACGCAGAGGAAATGTCTTAAAATTTGACTGACGACGCAATCATTTATACTTAGCAACCTATTTAAATTTTGAAACAGGTGATTAAACAGTATAGTTTCAACAGCAGTTTGCTCAAACACACTTTTCGCTCTTTTTCTTATTTCATCACCAGCATTTTCTTCCCTGCTTCCATTCACTTCATAGCCAAATGTGAAACATCATGTCTACTGACAATAATTGGCGTAATATGCAGTGCCACCTCAGCATTGATTGGAGTTATACGGCTACGTATGGTCAGTGTAAAAAGAGCAAAAACTTGTAGGACAGTGCAATTTGTGTACCTGATAGCCGGATGTAAGTTAGATAACAATAATGATAATAATAATCTTTTGCAATACTTTCATTAATAGCCATGCACTATATAGCACGAAAGTCATAAAACAACACTTTTAGAGGTCAGATGTAGTCAGACATTGTTTAAAAAGAATCCAAACACACTGTAGCACTCTCATGTTGAAGATATTGGGGTAGAAATACCTACTAACTATCTTCAAATCAGTGAATATCCACACAGTGGCTTCCATCAACAAGAGTTTAAACTTAGATCATAATACTAACAACAAGAAACCGTCAATCAAAGACCAGAAGACTACCAGTTCACTGTACCATATATAAAGAATGTCTCTGAAATAACTAATGGCTAGAATACTAACACCATTTGAAATAAACAAAGCAAAAGAAAAGATTCATCAGTGAAAGAAGATAAGATTATTAACACTATTCACTAAATAAATGGCTTGCATGAACTGCGATGAACACTACACCACTCACAGTAGGCATCGCCTTCATGTCCAAATCCATGAACATAAGTTAACTGTGAAAAAACACGATGTATATTCCTGTTGCATATCGATGCATGTAGATAATTACCGTCACCAGTTTGATTGGCATAATGCAGTAATCTTAAAGAGGGGACACACGAAGAATGTATTCATGAAACTTCTAAAAGCCTACTTGGTACTCAGAAGAATCAGTCAGCGTTTGACAAACACACTACTTACTCTGCATCAAATCTGCCAAATAATAGGACAAACAATAAATCACATGACAAGAGGGTTGAAATTCCAAGTGAATGGAAATGATCTAGAGAGATAGATGTAAATCAACAAAGACCGAATCACGACAATGGCTGCATATCAGGAAACATACAGCTGTATCAACATTCATCGAGAGAGAATTGAAATGAGTTCATTTCTTCACACTAAAACCTGTTTTGAAGCGATGTTGTAAGTAGAAGTTGGATGGTGAAAGCTTTTCAATTAAATCTACAACCAGATTTCCTCAGAGGGTACACAAACAAATCTAAATCATCCAACTGAAGGGCTACAAATCTTCTCTATTTTTTCGAGGTTCCAGTCAGTCACACACTGGAAATTGTTCCACTTACTAGCTTTCAAACATAATTGAACCCGTTGTTTTTCAAAAAAATCTATACCCAACTATTCTTTTACTGAATAAGAAAAAATAATTTTGTTTAAATGCGAAAAACATCTGATGGCGCTCGATACAAAAAGTGAAGAATGAATGACTGAAAAATGAAAACCTGTTCCAAGAGACACCCTACATTCAAAAAATCTGCAGTTATATAGCATTAAAAAGACGCTAGTTTTCAAGTCATTTATGCGTGGCAACCAACTCATACGCCCATGATTTCTACTTAAATTTTACGCCGGCAGAATTCTAGCTCCTTCTTTAATTGTTTCCGGCAAATTGGATTATGTTTAGGAGGCAGCCGGCGCAGATGGGCATAATTCGTGCAAGTCAGAGCGGAGCGAAGTTTAACAGTTAGGGAGGGATGATACCACATGATGCTTGTTTTTGACGAGGACTTCTTCTTCCAGTTATTATTTGTTGAGAGAAAAAAGGAGTCATAACAATAAGTGCGTGAAAAATTCACTGGGACTTTTAATGCTTTTTGAAACCAAACTAGCAGAAGGATCAGTCTAATATTGTTATATGCATAACAAGACTGAAATTTTATGATTACATTTTTAACAGGGTACTTCTGAAACTTGTCAGTTATGGCGTATAATAAGGGTGATAAAAGCGTTTGCTTGTAAAACATTCGCTGTAACAATAAAAAAGCTTTTTATACACACACCGGAGTGATGACTACATCTTGAAAAATAGTTGACAGGAAGGATGTGACGAAAAGCCTAAAAATTCTACCAACTAAAGTTTATCAATTAAAGCTTGAATAAATGACTGAGTAAATGAATGGAACTACATACGACTGATTGTTTGGCATAAGCAGTAGTTGTATACTACTCAAATCAACCAGTACTGTTTGACAGTCAAATCGAGATTGTCTAAGCACCAGTAGACGTACATTTCGTTCGTTGCGGGCTGAGCTCGTCAGAGGTGTACTAGGTTCGACTTAGTTGAAAAACACCTGAGTCATTTCAAATCATCCGATCTGTGGATAGCTACATAGGTGATCAGGTGACATCATCGATCAAATCCAGAATCTGAAAATTAGCTGTCAGTTTAAACAGTTGTAGATGACTATTTCACCCTATTTTCTTTTGGAAACCGAAGGTGATGTAAGTGTTATGCAACTACTCATCACAATTAATGAGTAGTATGAAGTGATAGTAATCGGCGAATGATACATTATGTGATCGGTTGACTGTAATATTTCATTATATTTTTTTCTTATACCTTGGTCCAGTCAATCGTCAGCCTAACCGGATGATTGCCCACCAATCAGAACAATCTACTTTCTACTGCCCCGGGGCAGATTTCAACGTGGTTAAGAAATACATACAAATATGACGTCCTTTCTTTACGTAAATAAACTGAACCCTAACAGCCACAGACGCCAGCCTTTATCTTTTGATATTAACGTGGCTCAGTGAAGCGGAAGATACCATAAACGAATAGGTGTATGTACCATATCAGTGGAATTGTCCATTTTATCAGTATTATTATACCCATAGGCATTAGTCCAATCGGTCATAGTAACCACTGACACGATCACGTCAATTGGCGACAGGTCAACAACATATAGTTATATGCATTTGCATTTAGTTTCTCGATCACTGTTTACGGTGTCCAGGAGATCAGATATATTGTGTCTGATCTGAAAAATCTCAGTTCCACATTGAAACTACAGTGTTGAAATAATCAATTCAAATTGAAGTAAATTGCGATTAAATTGGCGTCACGGGACAGTGATCTGCAAATGATAAATTTGAACTGTCTATAATAATGACGCAGATTCAGGCGATTATAGATCCACATTGTAGGATTCTCAATAAGGCTATAATTAATCGGGGCGGCATTTAAACCAACCAACCAACCAACTCCACCACAGATAAATTTTGTCCCAGTAAGGACCCGATAGATCCAATGAGGATAAATTTCGATAGAGAAAGGAAGACGAAATTTGCAGTATAAAATGATATCATTCTATTTCACAGGTTCTCATCAGCTGCAGACTACCTGAAATTACAATGGTTATATAAATGATAATAACATACTTTAATATTTGAGTAGCAGTAGAGAAGAGATAAAATTGACGCATCCAAAAAAAGAGTGAAAGCATTACTATTTTTAGTTTAAGTTTTCATCACCAATTTATACGCTTTCAAAGTAGAAAATAGGGGGGTGGGGTAAGACAAAAAACAGAAAAAATTACCCAACAGTGTTAGCTTGTAGGTTCACATAGCAACTCAAAAAACAAAAGCAGTTACAGTTTATAAAATTGAGATTTGCTCAGTGAGTTGAGATCACTGAATTAGATGACTAATTGAATGTAATCAAAATCGAAATTCAGTTACCAAGGGAGTGAGAGGTTAATCACACTCTCTTTCTGTATGCATAAGTCTGGTTTAAATCGTTTGATTGCGATCGCTTTGGCAAATCGTAGTAAATTTGCTGTCCTTTGTCTGTTTAGTATTTTGAAGGACTTAAAAATCTCTACGAGATGTCCGGTATCAACAATATGTCTGGTAGCAAATATTCTCAGAGTGCAATTGCTAGACATATTTCTGATGCTGGTCTTCCTTTCTCTATCGAAATTTATCAAGGGAACCAGTTGTATAAAGAAAAATTACGTACAATTTAACAACTACAATATGATGACTGCTAGCGAAGTCAATTACATTGGTCAGTCAAACTAGTAGATCACCGTCAACTTCACATCATTGTAACATAAAATGTTCAGGTTCACGTAGAATGGTTGACACTACAAAGTTAGACAACCTAGAAGAAGCAGAGCTCATCCACTGTATTGCATTGCATTTCATCGCATCCACCTGAGTATAATGACACCACACATTGGAATAGAGTGAACTTATTGAAAATAAAATACTAATAGGCAAATGGAGAGACAAAGAAGTTAATCACTGAACGCTTTTTTGTGGATTCAACAACTCACACATGGAATCAATCGAAATGATACAACGCCTAACTAGAGGAGATTTGGAAAGTGTCAGTGAACAACAAGGATAAGAGGGAGGGAGACAAAGAAAGAGAGAATATATGAATATATACAACAGACAAATTGCGATTCCGTGTGACTCATCTTATATGATGAAGAGTGGAAGAAATTTATGCCCGAAACCTAGTCATCCAGTTGTTAATCCTGAATCATCAATTTCTTTGATGTTTGACGTAAACCTACCTAATATAGGATAACATTCTACCACCACGCCGCTCACAATTTCTGCACCAACACCAATGGAGTCATCATCTTCAATTATTATTATTATTGTTCCCTTGGGTTCCTAGTGGAACATAGGGTTTCAACTGCACGTCTCCACTTGCTTCTGTCTTCTGCTGTACTTTTCACTTGCGTCCATGTTATTCAATACTGTTTCATCTCCTCCTCACACGATCTCCTCCATGTCACCCTTGGACGTCCCACTCGCCGCTTCCCTTTCGGGTTCCATTCGAGCGCCTGACGCACGGTGTCACCCAACGGCCTCCTCAGCGAGTGTCCAATCCATCTCCACTTTCTCCTACATATTTTTTAGGCGATTGGTTCTTGTTTTGTTTGTTCCCATAGTTTCTTGTTGGTGATTCTTTCCGGCCATCTGATCTTCAGTATAGAGCGAAGACAGTTGTTGATAAAGGTCTTCAACCTGTTGGAAATATTCTTTGTGACCCGCCAAGTTTCTGATCCGTAAAGCAAAATTGACTTCACGTTTGTATTGAAAATCCGAATTTTGTTGTTGATGCTGAGTGACGAAGATTTCCAGATTGGTTTCAGGTTGATGAGTCTGTTTCTCGCCTTTCCGATTCTCGATAGAACATGCTCGTCCGTTCCTCCTGTGGTTGAGACAATGCTCCCTAGATAAGTGAAAGAAGTAACCTCTTTCAAATCCCTGCCGTTGATGGTGATTGCCGCTGGATGTTGCTGCTGTTGTTGTTGTCGGTTGGTTATTTTCATAATCTCCGTCTTGTCTATGTTCACCTGGAGTCCTGTCTTTGCTGCTTCTTCGACCAGTTTGTCGGTTTTCGCTTGTAAGTCTTCGATTTTGTGTGCCATCAAACATAAATCATCCGCAAAATCCAGGTCTTCTAAGTTCTTCACGTCGGTCCAGGATAACCCTGTCTTCTCGTTTCCCACTGTCTGACGCATAATCCAGTCCACCACAATTAGGAATATCATTGGTGATAATAAGCACCCTTGTCTGACTCCTGTGTTTACTCCAAACGCCTCGCTGACTTTTCCATTGTGGATCACTTGACATGCGCCGTTGTCGTACAGTTGTTGAATGAGGTTGATGAATATTTGGGGTACGCCGCAGTACTCGAGTAGTTTCCAAATTACTTCGCGGTCAACGCTGTCGAAGGCCTTCTCAAAGTCTATGAAGTTGAGGTAGAGATTTGATTGCCATTCCATGCTTTGTTCGATGATGATGTGTAGAGTTGCAATTTGGTCAGAACATGATTTGCCTTTCCTGAATCCAGCTTGTTCTGGTCGGAGTTCTGTATCCAGTGCGTCCTTTATTCTCTCCAGGATGATGCGACTCAGAATTTTACTTGGCGTCGACAGGAGCATGATTCCTCGCCAGTTATTGCAGAGTCTCAGGTCGCCCTTCTTTGGTAGTTTCACCAGGTAACCTTTCCTCCAGTCAGTAGGCACCTTTCCCTCTTTCCAGATCTTTTGCAATAATGGAGTCAGCATATCTGCCGTCGTTTCTGGATCCGCTTTCAGTGCTTCCGGGGGTATTCCATCTGGTCCAGCTGCTTTTCCAGCCTTCAGAAGCTTGATTGCATTCATGACTTCAGTTTTCGTTGGAGGATTGGTGTCAACTTGCAGTTGTGTACGTGCTGTTGTTGGTATTACTGGACGGGTTGTAGGTGGTGGTCGGTTCAAGAGTCCTTTGAAGTGGTCCGCCCATTGTTTAATCTGTCTTTCTTCTTTGGTAATTGGGTTCCCTTGGCTGTCTTTTATAGGTTTCACTTGTGTTGATCTCTTCCCGGATAGAGACTTGGTTATCTGATATAGTGTCCTCAGGTCCCTTTTGCCTGCTGCCTTCTCAGCTTCAGTAGCCAGGTTGTCGTAGAATTGTCTTTTGTCCTTCCTGGCACTCTTCTTCACTTCTTTGTCCAGTGCTGTGTAAGTTGAGTTCAGCGTCTCTTTCTCTTGTCCATCTTTGCATTGAATCATTTTCTCTTTCACTTTTCTCCTCTCCTCTATTAGTTTCCAAGTGTCTGTTGAGAGCCATTCCTTGTCTTGTTTCTTCTTTCTTCCTAAAACCGTTGAGCACGTTTCGTTGAAAATTACCTTCAGAGAGTTCCAATGGTCTTCCACGGATGATTCCTCAGTGGTGCCACGTAGTGTTTCCTGCTTTGCTCTGACAGTTGCAGTGAAAATGTCCTGTGTGATTGTGTCTTTCAGTTTTTCCGTGTTGAACTTGCATTGTGGCCTATCCCCAGGTATCCCCGAGGCTTTCAGCTTGACCTTGAAAGTCCCTTGTACCAGATAGTGGTCTGAACCCACATCTGCTCCTCTCCTCGATCTTGTGTCCAGTAGGCTCCGTCTCCACTTCCTTGAGATTGAAATGAAGTCTATCTGGTTTTTGGTGTGTCCATCTGGTGAAATCCATGTCGCCTTGTGTATATCCCTGTGTTTGAACACACTGCCACCAATCACCAAATCATTGAAGGCGCAGAAGTCTGAGAAGAGTTCACCATTTTCGTTCATTTCACCGAGGGCCTCACGACCCATGGTGAGTTCTCTTCCTGTATTGTCTCCTCCCAGTTTCGCATTCATGTCGCCCATCAGGATTTTGATATCGCTCTTTGGGACGTTGTCCATTACTGTTTGTAGTTGACTGTAGAAATCCTCCTTCTTCTCATGTTCTGAGGCGTTTGTAGGCGCGTAGCACTGAATGATTGTAACCTTCTTTCCTTTTGAGTTGAACCTGGCTGTCATTATCCTGGAGGAGATTGGTTCCCACTGCATGAGAGCTTTAGCCGCTGTTGGTGACATCATGATGGCTACTCCCTCGGTGTGCTCGTGATTGTCCTCTGGGTGACCGGAGTAGATTATTGTCTCTCCAGTTGATAGTTGGCTCCTCCCACATCCGTTCCATCTGCTGTCGCAGATTCCCAACACTTCTATTCTATATCTCCTCATTTCTGCGGCTACCTGAGCAGCCTTCCCAGCTTCGTACATTGTACGAACATTCCACGTCCCCATCCTTATTTTCGCTTTCATCGAAAGAAGGCACATCGACTGACTGGCTTCCCGAAGGCTTTCACCAGCCCGCGTCATTTCACTTCCCCGATTCCAGCGAAAAATAAGGTCACTATTTGTAATTTTAGAATTTTGAATATATTTGTGCGTTGAAGTTTTAGTAGCAATTTGGTTAAGTTTTGGGGGTGGAGTTGCTAGCACCACGCCATAACCCTCCCTCTTTATCCGGGCTTGGGACCGGCTAGAATACTAGTGACCTAGTAATCTAGGCGAGGTTAAAAATATGGAACGCTTCACGATTTTGCGTGTCATCCTTGCGCAGGGGCCATGCTAATCTTCTCTGTATCGTTCCAATTTTAGTATATGTACCGCCGAAGCGAATAAATGCTAAATGCAGTTGGATAAGATTTTACTATTCTGAATTTTCATATGCTTATATATATATTGTTGTGGTTCTGTTCTGTAAGCTGGATGGTATAATTGAGAAGCTTTCATTGCCTTACTAGGCAATGTTCTCAGTGCATGCATGCTTCGATTTGAAGTGAGCTTTCAATGATTCTCCTCGAGTTTA
Source organism: Trichobilharzia szidati (assembly GCA_944472155.2). Taxonomy (NCBI): domain Eukaryota; kingdom Metazoa; phylum Platyhelminthes; class Trematoda; order Strigeidida; family Schistosomatidae; genus Trichobilharzia; species Trichobilharzia szidati. Next base: position 44,745,384 of record OX235279.1, read on the forward strand.
TTTGTCATCCCTTCAGGTAAACTTGAACTCGATTGGTCAGAAAGAAGGAAAAAAACCATTCAGGCGTTAATCAACAACAACTGCTACTACAACCTCCCACAACATTCACAAATGCAACACTCAAGATGGATAGAAAGCATACACCTATGACTGGCAAAGTATTTTTCATTTCAATGGACAAATATATGAAGAAAATAAAGGAACATCAATGAGATCGTCCATATCAATTCACATTGCAGAAGGTGTGATGCAAAGACTTGAAAACATACTCCTAATGAAGATGAAACATACAATTTTAATACCTTACGTGGGTGACATATTCGTGGTAATCAAAGAAAACGACTTAGATGAAACTCACAACTTAATAGACAACAACATCGACGACTACATCTAATTCAGAAGAGAAGACGAATCCGAGTAGGATATTCCACTTCTACATGTCTTAGTCTAGCGAACAACCACAAAAATATTAGAGACGTAAGTGAACAGAAAATCCAGTCACACAGAACAAATACTCAACTATAGCAACAACAACAACAACCCAATAACACACGAAAGGGTTTCCACATAAACAATACTGAAGGGAGCCAGGACTCATTGCACCACTCCTAACTTTAAAAAAAGTTAGAAAGAAAAATCCTTTAGACATCTTCCAAACAAGAAATGGATATCGACTAAACACAATTCGGACCTTTGATTTGGTTGGTTGGCACGGTGGCTGTAAATGTTTCTTGATGAAGCTTCGTGGATATCAATTTTGTGTTTAGAAGACGTCCATGAGATATTTCTCTTCAACTTTCCTCCAGGTAGCAGTGGTGCGATGAGTCCTGGCTCCCTTCAGTAATGCTTGACTACGACATCTTAAAGTCTAATTTCGTGCTCAGATTCGTCTTCTCTTCTGAATTTGATGTTGTCGTCGATGTTGTTGTCTATTAATTTGTGAGTTTCATCTAAGTCGTTTCTTTAGATTATATATATATATATATACGTATCTGGAATATTCGGGTTGTCACCAATAGCTAACGGTTTATCAACTGGAGGTGAGAAAGTAAACTCTCTATGGAATCATTCTCCATCGGAAAACACCGGACAAAATGTGAATTATCCACTTTTTTCATTTTTGTTTTGCCGCTGATCAAAATATCATAACACCGATCTGATATAAATGAAATTTATCAGATCTCTAGTGTATATGTGTGTGTCGGGGGGAGAAGGGGTTAGAAACATCCAGAATTTAGAGGCAGTTGTTCTCGCATTCAACAAGTCAATTATGTTATGAATGACGACGCTTAGTACTACACAAAACGTTAATGTTTTTGCTGCAAAAACACAAAGAGTTTACGTCAGTTGCAGTGTAAATAGCATTCCGTCTCAATTAACTTACTTCATAAAAAAGTCGTCGACAAGCAAAAAGAAGAGAACATTTCTTTTATCTGCTTCCTAATCAGAGATATCAACGTAATGGTTTTCTTTTTATTTCCTGCCCGTCTATATTATCCATTTATGTGAGTTATGTGTATGATAGAAATAATTTATAAGAGTCTGGAATGCTAATAGAGTTCATATAAATGAAGTTAACAATATCATATAGTTTGTGTTACCATGCCGGAAGCCCTGCGTAAACCTAGGTTTCCTGTTTTGTTCGCCCACAGAAGTTAGCAAAACGTAACTGCAGCCTTGAAGAGACTCATGTCCCTTCACAGACGTTACCATTGGGCTGTTTTCGCTTGCAATTGACCTCCTGTAGATGGACTGAGTTAGATACTTCGATTGGGCACTAGTTAGTTACTAGTCCGATGCGTCTAATTCTTTGTTTGTTGCAGCAGACTGAACTGTACCACTCAGGCTCTCAGAAGAGATATGAGCTACTTCGAGACTGAGGATACCACGTGCTGACTGTTGAGTGCCAACTATCACGAAACGTAGATCCAAGGCTTCCTATAGCCGGTTCCTTCCAACTACGTAAAATCAACTATTCACATTGCAATGCATTCGTGATGCTATGTCACTTAGTGAGGTGGTGACCACATCGCAAACTTGATTGATAGAATTCGATCTGCACCAACAAAAAGGACTGAACACATTAAACTAGTTATTAGCTAGTGTCCAATCAGAGAAGTTAAATATTTTCTGCTTTAGGTATTCTTATCAACTGTTCATCAGCTGTCTACCAATGTTTTAGTCATTTTAAGTATCTCTTCTTATAACCTTTCTGTTGTTGCTATACTCTAGAGTGTTTTATTACGGAAATCTCTCACTAGGCAGCCATCTACGAAGTTATGAATAATTCAAAGTCTCAATCTAAATTTATCACTAATTCAGATTTTGAGTGAGTGCAGGAGTCACACAAGGTTGCCCATTATCACCGAAGATGATATTCCTAATCGAAGTAGACTGGAGTATGCGGAACACTACCAGTGAAGAGTGAGAAGATGGAAATATGATGGACCGATAAGAAGAATCTACAAGACCTGGACCTCACCGATGATTTATGTCACATAAAGACGAAGACTTGCTGGCGAAAAACAACAAACCAGCTGAAAAACTTGTATTTAAGACAGGACTTCAAGAGGACAGAGAGGAGACGGAGATGATGAGTGCAACCAACCCACTAAGCAACAAAAACAATAACAACGAGCTATAATTGAGAGAGATAATGTCCTTAATCTACACAGAAATCATGCTTTCAACCACAAAGAGTTCGAACGTATTTAGACATTTACTGCCAACAAGAAAATTTAATTTCCATCATTCTGAAACAACTATTTTTTGGCCACAGTTTTCACGAGAGTTAGTTCATTTTCCGTAAGATATATTTATCATTCAGGGAAGTTTTAAACTTTTATAGGTGTTATTAAGATCAGAATTTCCTTAATCACTAGTGGCAGCAGCTTGCCGACTCCGAAGTCAATGATAGCGAAAAGTCTCCCAAACATTATTTTTACACTGAAACTAAGAGTATGTGAATAATTGGCAGTTTGCTTAAAACATAGGCCACCGAAAGAATTGCATGAGAATTGCACATTTTCAGGTTTCCATGATTAACAGATTCATTATTATGTGATAATCGTTCACTAAACTAATTTTGAGTTTCCATTAAATCATCATTATTATTTCAGCATCATTATTATTGTCATTTGTTACACTTGAACTCACGTCTAGTCTGTCGGTCTGTTTTTCTGCGGTATTCATACTGTCTCTCTCACACTGCTGATTACCCGCACCCTCAAAATCTGCACTTTAGTTGACTATATATATACCTATCATTGAATTATTTCACCTCAACTTATCGCACGTCCTGACTGATCATGAATATTATAAATGTTGGAAAAAAAAATAGCAGACAACATGCAGAATTTCATGATCAACTGAAATGGTTTACAGAACCAATGAAGATCCGCTGGAAGCACTGCTAGACAGCTGCATCGTCACAGTTGGGAAGCCTCTGAGTTCGAAAGCTAGCAGTGGGTGCGCACTGTGAAGAGTCCCAAACTAAGGGGCTGGGAAAAGCTATCTGGCAACACGTTCAGCTAGTTATCCAATGATCATATATTAACGCATGTCAGCTTATGATGGATGACATTCTGTAAACGAAACCAAATCCTTGCAAAACAACACTTCAATAATTCACTATTGTTTCATCCCATATTATACTTGTTCCACAATAAATCTTCTGACAAATTTTCCATATGCCTATACTGTCTGACGATTCGTTGTATGTTAAACAACTAATGGATTTATAATTGTAGAACCTGAGGAAGGAAGAGTTTATTGAAACCACAATTGTTCGCTCAAACTGTGTTTTGTCATGAATGTTTCAATTCATTGTTTGTATTTAGACCGACACGAAAAGTATATTTGATAAAAAAATAACTCAGAGGATTTACTGAGGTAGGCAAGACATTCTGTGCAAATGATTTACTTACGAATCATACATGTCTTAGTGGTAAAACACGAACACATTGTTCAGTGGAGTAAAACCAACGGAAAATATATTCCATGTGATGAACAGACTGGAAATAATCTCAGCAACTGCAGGCATGTTAAGTGACTGTATCTTGTGCTCATTTGACACTATAATAGCCTTCTATTAATTCATGAGTCATTTACAGCTTCAATTAATATGAAAGACAATCGAAGGTGTCGTTCGTAGTGGTACAGTTGAACCTCTCATCACTTAACAGTGTAAAACAAATATTTTACAGACAACTTAAACAATTTCAGATTTGTTACAGGATTTTCATCATAAGCTGACATTAGTCGGAGAACCATTGGAAAACCTGGGAGTACTGGACAGCTGTTTCGTCCTAGTTAGGGACTCTTCATCAGTACACACCCACCGGGGTTCGAACCCAGGACCTTCAGGTTACAAGGCGAGCTCGTATACTATTAAGCCACTGGGACCCGATCCAATGGTCCATGAATTCTAACTTCTGCCGATTCACGACATAGCGCGACCCTTAGCCAATGTCTTCGGCGAGTATTTGTCCTCAAACCCGACCTGCTGCACCCTACTGGTCATGACTTCTCACTAGAACCCCAGGTAACTACTCACCTGAATAGGGCAAGTCACTAGTGAGCATCTCATTGATATTCAAGCATTGGTTTCTAGGGATTTGATTGGTTACAGGATTTCCATCATGAGCTGACATAATATATATGGTGTATGATAAATGTCAGTGCGTCGGTGGTATAGCGGTTAGGACGCTCGGCGACCATACACATGGCCCAGGGTTCGACCCCCAGCCGACGCACTCCTTTAACTCGTTAAGGCAGAAATAATGCTGGTGAAGAGGAAAGGTTGGACATGAGGTTAGCAACCTCATCCTGTAAAATAAACACTGCTACAGAAACTTCAAGCCACTAGCTTGAAGCCCTATGTTCCACTGGGAACGTGAAGGAAAAAAATGATAAATGTCTCTATTTCTTTTTTACTACTAACAAAACATTATCAGTAGTTTATTAGTCAACACCAATCTAATCAAGCCACACTTCCGAACATTACAGCGTGAATTCAAAACACTGTTTCAAAACATTATTAACGACATCATTGCTACGCATTATTGAAGATAAGGTTGGTAATGACATGAATCTAATTAATAAGGTGGCCTGTTTAAAACATCGGCCACAGAAACAAACTTCCATCAATACAGTTTGCATTTTACTTCTCCTATTCACTTTCTTCAAATCTAGTGAAATATCACTTCCAATAGTATTGATTACTTTACTGGCGAGTATTTAAGTAGCCTTCAACCTGATCTCTTTCTCTAGTTTCTATCTACTAAACATGTGATGAAAAAGCATTATGAAACTCGATTGATGGCAGCCTATCCCGATACACGAGGCAATTGGGTCTGAGTTATATCCTTGCTTCACACAATGTACTCCTGAACATTTTAGAATTGGCTCTCAACAAAGTGCCGTCGTGTATTTCTCGAAGGGGAGAGTGAACAGACGTTATAATGATGGAGCTGTGTCACACGATTCACTCTCAGTCAGTTAATCGCTTTTATGTAAAGGCCGTGGATGAAGAGGAAATATCATGTAATAAACTCTGATGAAAATTCTGTACATTATATAAAGAGTGGTAAGAATAAAGCTATTGTTTTTTATCATTACCTAACTTTCTATAGTGAAAGCCACTTCGCTTTTATGTGAGGATAGCCAAATTGCAGAAATTCACCAACTTCTTTCTTCCCTTCTCCACTTTTCTCCCTTTTAGTTATTAGCCTGCTTAGCTCCGTTGCTGTTTGGGCTGATTTTCTTCGTCATCTCCCTAACGAAAGTGTCTATCCTTTGAAGAAGAAATTCACAAAATATTTGCTTAACAAACAAAGACAACAACTCAAAGATGACAAACCAGTAGTAGTAGCAGATCCCAGTGATGAGAACATCAAACACTTTCATTCACCAGTGAAATGGATTAAATTTGTCGAAACTATTCACAGAGATTCACATTCGCATCAGAGTGCAAGTGATCTGTTCGGCTGGGCGTATTGGATATGTGTGGTGTCAGCGGTGTTTTTATTTCTGGGTAATTTGATTTATTTAATGAGGAAGGATTGTGAACGACAACAAGCAACAGAAGCAGTTTGATTTTGAACAGCATTTCAACTAGGAGAGATTGATTCCAACTGAAGTTCAGAAAACAATAACTTATGCAATAACTCAAAACACAAACATTCACAGGACGTAATCTATTTTACTGTTTGTATATTAGAGAAAATAAAGCTTTGAGGAGAATTTGATTGCTTTTCTTTTCAAGACCCTTGTTTGGGGCAGTATTCTTCCTGTAGATCCCTTCCTCATTCAACTAAAGTTCTGTGTGCTTGAATGGCTAGAAGTAGCATTGCAATGAAACCAGTGAAGAAACTTAGTAATGGATGATTATAACGAGGAAAAACACACCATATTTATAAGTTTTAAGCCGCATTTATGGTCTGATTCTGATGAGATGTAATGACTGACTGCTGATTTTCAGAAGGTTAAACTTTCAGATTTTTCCCGACCACATAGCAAGCCCAATCCAGATTCGAGAAATAAACGCTTCTACTTCTGTAGCCACTGGCTTAAAATAATCGTTTTTTGATTTCGGCTACCTCCTACTAGTCTGCGTCTATGCACTGATGATAATTCTTGCTTTTAGCACAAGTCACAGCATATATGATTATCCTCATGTTATCACAGGCATTATATCGGCAGCAGTTGTGAGATTAGATCAGAACATTATGCAAATGATTCATGTGTGTGGTGGTGGTGGTGGTTGTGGTTGTGGGTGTTATCATCAAGCGATAAGAACGAAAACAAGTTGAATGTGAATTACAATATATGGCGAACAAGTAAACGGTTGTTCATTTTTGAAATATTTTAATGGACATTCTATTCCGCTCAAGCGTTAGTTAGTTAATTAAAGTTAAGTTAACTAAAGACATTGAACACTAGGTAGTGAGTAACTAGTGTCATGCATGTCTGGTCCTTTGTTAATTTGGTTCAGAAAGAATTCTATCAGTCAAGTTTGTAATGTGTTAAGCATCAAGCCAGGTGGCTCATCATCACGATGCACTCTGAACTGTTGTTATTATTAGATGGTAAAAGGTAGTCGTTGAGAAGCCAAGTGTAGACCTAGCTTCCGTGCTAGTTGGCACTCGCCAAAGAGCAGGATGTTTCTTCAGTCTTGATATTCGTGTCACCCAGTGAGTGCTACGGTGAGAGACGTTGCCACTGAGCTATTTTGGCTCGCGATTCACCCCTCCCCCTGTAGTATTGCATTCGAAGGACGAGTGGCTCTAGTCACTCACTGCCCCTGGTGTCCAATCACAGTATCCATTACGGAGTTCTGGAGCTTTCTCCCCCATTTACTGTAAATGGACAAATGGAAAGCGTAGCTGATTGTGAATTACTCGAATGAAAAAGTCTTTTTTCGTTGCAACCGTCTTTTTATTTAATGTTTTTTTCCCATATTTAGTAGAAACTTGATAATCAGCAGGTTGTAAGCGTTTTAAATACTCAACAGAGTAAAGAAAACTATTAGAGATCATATTTTATTATTTTGAAACAAATCGAGCAAGGGGAATTACATTAAGTATATACTGATGGATGTTGTTCTCGGTAGGCGAAACCTTTAAGCAGACGGCCAAAGCCAAGGTATGCACAGAAAACTACAGAGTACTTACGGTATTCAGTAAACACACATCAAGTTCTGAACCTACCTAAGCGCCTGTTTCATTAACTCAACAGATTGAGTGACAAAGTATATCTGTTGATAACCAACATCATCGCAGACTTGTACAGCTGCTTTATTTATATCAAAGGGTGCTTTCACAGAATCCTCACTGAAAGCATTCTCTAATTCACCAGGGGATGATATTATTATCGCTTCCGTGACACATATTTAATTATTCCCATAACACAAACCAAATACCAAGGTAAACCAGTATAACTGTAAAGAAAGCAAATATAACTGCTATATTCAAAATCCAGTTCTATTCAACTATCATGAGAAATAATAAATGAAAAGAAGTCAACTGCGTTCAGGAGAAAACTTCTCTCCCTTCTTCTCTCTCTCTTCTTCATTAACTGCATATTAAGTTTGTAGATATGTACCGACAGAAGATAAGGGCCAGGCAGCATATCGTTTATTGAGGAAATCAACAGGTATTTATATATTTTTATGTACATTATTATAGGTTATTGTTAGCAGACAAAGAGAGTCTTCTGACTAGTTGTTTTCTCTCTGAAAGTTAATCTGTCATCTCTTTGTGGCCGTTTCTTTGAAGGTCAGATCATCTATCTGCGAATTGTATCCGCCCACGCAAAGTTTTTGTTCTTGTTTTTCTCATGACAAAGATTTGGGAAGTAAACGATGACGTAAATTGCTGTTTACCAATTTTGACTAGCAGACAGCTCTCATCACAGATATATTTCTTAAAAAAATCAGAATATGGAAGGTGAGAATGATGGAAAGTTTCACTCCCCACTTTGTCATCGTGCTGTGCAATACCCGTAAGATGGAGAAGTCTCCAGAGGTTAATTTTTACTGAAAGCAACCGACTCGGGATGGACAGTACCCATATTTGAATAGTTTTTGTCCTAATAGCTGAATATAAACCAGCACTGGTAAAAACACCTTGTGGTTCTATAGAGTCCGTCAAGAGAATTTACTCTGCAGAGAGATGAGTGGAAAAATTTCTGATTCTCGAAAAGATGCTGAAAAACAACGGTTTCCCTCAGAAACATTTGTTAAGAAGTACGGAAAATGTGAAGACCCAAGTGTCAAACAAACACCAGTGGTAAAATGAAAGCCTATGTTCATTCAACGCTATTTTGAAGGTGATAATATTACAGGAATATTCAACAGAAGGTTGAATACGTCACTAACCAGAAACCAATCTCTATGTTCTAATGCAAATATTCGACAAAACTTCTTTAAGACATCGAAACGTTCTAAACACATGGAGACGACGATCATTCTTCCTCTTCTATATTTCAGCGGTTCTATTAAACAACAAAAACAATAGTAATAACATCAAAATTCAAATTCACCTCAAAAGTGCTGTGAGGCGGGTAGATATCCGGGCAGGTAGGCACGCATGCACTTAGGCAATGTAGCTTTCTAAATTCAAAACAAGTACTGTAAGACAAAATTAGTTAGTCAACCAAGGATTTTCAACTGAAAGAGGTACGTAATAACCGTGGAGTAGGCTATTCCCAACGACATGTCACAGATGTCTCTGTACACAGGAATCATACACACACACTAAGACTTCCCACTACAAACAGTCTGGGAGAGTAAGAATGTACACACAACCAAAAAGAGAAGTGTTATACGATTGAAGATCAAACAAGGATAAAGGTGATGAAAAATAAAGGTGAAAATCAACATGTCATCTATAAATGTAGAATTAGTGCTATACAGTTTGGAGGATGTAAACGTATACTAATTGCAAGGCTGGTTGAAAGGTTCGGATAAGCGTAAATATTAATAAATAGATGCTGGAGGAAGCAATTTTATAATATTTGTCCATGAAAAACAGTGATAATATTGGCGACCAGTTGTAAGGTAATGAAGAACACAGAAAAGTGAAAAAGAAAGATTGGGTACAAAAAATAATAGTACGAAATTAAAACAAATAAAAATAGCAAATGCAGCAATAAAAGGATGATAAGGATGACAAGAAAATAAGGAGGGAAAACCAGAGGATCCCATAGGCTCGTTTTGCGACCATGTCCAAAATGCCAAAATTCGTGAAATTTTCAAGTTTACTGGGAAACGATGGCAGAAGCGCAAAGTGTGTGTGGTATCAATGATAGATATTTGTGTGTTCTACACGATGCAAGAAAGCGGATTGCGAAATGCCTCTTCCTTCAAACGTTATGAAGTGAAAGGTAGCATAAATTGATCACCCGTAATGACCATGTCCAAATTTCACATAAGTCAAAATATCTCGGAAACGGTGACAGCTGGATACCTCGCTATCCATTATCTAAGGTAGATATCAATGAGATCTATCAAATAGAAAAGACTGCATTGAAAAATATTGCTCTGGTGAAACGTTATGACGAAAACATTGAATTTCCCAGAGGATCCTATAGGCTCGTTTTGCGGCCATGTCCAAAATGCCAAAATTCGTGAAATTTTCAAGTTTACTGGGAAACGATGGCAGAAGCGCAAAGTCTATGTGGTATCAATGATAGATATTTGTGTGTTCTACACGATGCAAGAAACCGGATTGCGAAATGCCTCTTCCTTCAAACGTTATCAAGTAAAAGGTAGCATAAATTGATCACCCGTAATGACCATGTCCAAATTTCACATAAGTCAAAATATCTCGGAAACGGTGACAGCTGGATACCTCGCTATCCATTATCTAAGGTAGATATCAATGAGATCTATCAAACAGAAAAGACTGCATTGAAAAATATTGCTCTGGTGAAACGTTATGACGAAATCATTGAATTTCCCAGAGGATCCTATAGGCTCGTTTTGCGGCCATGTCCAAAATGCCAAAATTCGTGAAATTTTCAAGTTTACTGGGAAACGATGGCAGAAGCGCAAAGTCTATGTGGTATCAATGATAGATATTTGTGTGTTCTACACGATGCAAGAAACCGGATTGCGAAATGCCTCTTCCTTCAAACGTTATCAAGTAAAAGGTAGCATAAATTGATCACCCGTAATGACCATGTCCAAATTTCACATAAGTCAAAATATCTCGGAAACGGTGACAGCTGGATACCTCGCTATCCATTATCTAAGGTAGATATCAATGAGATCTATCAAATAGAAAAGACTGCATTGAAAAATATTGCTCTGGTGAAACGTTATGACGAAAACATTGAATTTCCCAGAGGATCCTATAGGCTCGTTTTGCGGCCATGTCCAAAATGCCAAAATTCGTGAAATTTTCAAGTTTACTGGGAAACGATGGCAGAAGCGCAAAGTCTATGTGGTATCAATGATAGATATTTGTGTGTTCTACACGATGCAAGAAACCGGATTGCGAAATGCCTCTTCCTTCAAACGTTATCAAGTAAAAGGTAGCATAAATTGATCACCCGTAATGACCATGTCCAAATTTCACATAAGTCAAAATATCTCGGAAACGGTGACAGCTGGATACCTCGCTATCCATTATCTAAGGTAGATATCAATGAGATCTATCAAATAGAAAAGACTGCATTGAAAAATATTGCTCTGGTGAAACGTTATGACGAAAACATTGAATTTCCCAGAGGATCCCATAGGCTCGTTTTGCGACCATGTCCAAAATGCCAAAATTCGTGAAATTTTCAAGTTTACTGGGAAACGATGGCAGAAGCGCAAAGTGTGTGTGGTATCAATGATAGATATTTGTGTGTTCTACACGATGCAAGAAAGCGGATTGCGAAATGCCTCTTCCTTCAAACGTTATCAAGTGAAAGGTAGCATAAATTGATCACCCGTAATGACCATGTCCAAATTTCACATAAGTCAAAATATCTCGGAAACGGTGACAGCTGGATACCTCGCTATCCATTATCTAAGGTAGATATCAATGAGATCTATCAAATAGAAAAGACTGCATTGAAAAATATTGCTCTGGTGAAACGTTATGACGAAATCATTGAATTTCCCAGAGGATCCTATAGGCTCGTTTTGCGGCCATGTCCAAAATGCCAAAATTCGTGAAATTTTCAAGTTTACTGGGAAACGATGGCAGAAGCGCAAAGTCTATGTGGTATCAATGATAGATATTTGTGTGTTCTACACGATGCAAGAAACCGGATTGCGAAATGCCTCTTCCTTCAAACGTTATCAAGTAAAAGGTAGCATAAATTGATCACCCGTAATGACCATGTCCAAATTTCACATAAGTCAAAATATCTCGGAAACGGTGACAGCTGGATACCTCGCTATCCATTATCTAAGGTAGATATCAATGAGATCTATCAAATAGAAAAGACTGCATTGAAAAATATTGCTCTGGTGAAACGTTATGACGAAATCATTGAATTTCCCAGAGGATCCTATAGGCTCGTTTTGCGGCCATGTCCAAAATGCCAAAATTCGTGAAATTTTCAAGTTTACTGGGAAACGATGGCAGAAGCGCAAAGTCTATGTGGTATCAATGATAGATATTTGTGTGTTCTACACGATGCAAGAAACCGGATTGCGAAATGCCTCTTCCTTCAAACGTTATCAAGTAAAAGGTAGCATAAATTGATCACCCGTAATGACCATGTCCAAATTTCACATAAGTCAAAATATCTCGGAAACGGTGACAGCTGGATACCTCACTATCCATTATCTAAGGTAGATATCAATGAGATCTATCAAACAGAAAAGACTGCATTGAAAAATATTGCTCTGGTGAAACGTTATGACGAAATCATTGAATTTCCCAGAGGATCCTATAGGCTCGTTTTGCGGCCATGTCCAAAATGCCAAAATTCGTGAAATTTTCAAGTTTACTGGGAAACGATGGCAGAAGCGCAAAGTCTATGTGGTATCAATGATAGATATTTGTGTGTTCTACACGATGCAAGAAACCGGATTGCGAAATGCCTCTTCCTTCAAACGTTATCAAGTAAAAGGTAGCATAAATTGATCACCCGTAATGACCATGTCCAAATTTCACATAAGTCAAAATATCTCGGAAACGGTGACAGCTGGATACCTCACTATCCATTATCTAAGGTAGATATCAATGAGATCTATCAAACAGAAAAGACTGCATTGAAAAATATTGCTCTGGTGAAACGTTATGACGAAATCATTGAATTTCCCAGAGGATCCTATAGGCTCGTTTTGCGGCCATGTCCAAAATGCCAAAATTCGTGAAATTTTCAAGTTTACTGGGAAACGATGGCAGAAGCGCAAAGTCTATGTGGTATCAATGATAGATATTTGTGTGTTCTACACGATGCAAGAAACCGGATTGCGAAATGCCTCTTCCTTCAAACGTTATCAAGTAAAAGGTAGCATAAATTGATCACCCGTAATGACCATGTCCAAATTTCACATAAGTCAAAATATCTCGGAAACGGTGACAGCTGGATACCTCACTATCCATTATCTAAGGTAGATATCAATGAGATCTATCAAACAGAAAAGACTGCATTGAAAAATATTGCTCTGGTGAAACGTTATGACGAAATCATTGAATTTCCCAGAGGATCCTATAGGCTCGTTTTGCGGCCATGTCCAAAATGCCAAAATTCGTGAAATTTTCAAGTTTACTGGGAAACGATGGCAGAAGCGCAAAGTCTATGTGGTATCAATGATAGATATTTGTGTGTTCTACACGATGCAAGAAACCGGATTGCGAAATGCCTCTTCCTTCAAACGTTATCAAGTAAAAGGTAGCATAAATTGATCACCCGTAATGACCATGTCCAAATTTCACATAAGTCAAAATATCTCGGAAACGGTGACAGCTGGATACCTCACTATCCATTATCTAAGGTAGATATCAATGAGATCTATCAAACAGAAAAGACTGCATTGAAAAATATTGCTCTGGTGAAACGTTATGACGAAATCATTGAATTTCCCAGAGGATCCTATAGGCTCGTTTTGCGGCCATGTCCAAAATGCCAAAATTCGTGAAATTTTCAAGTTTACTGGGAAACGATGGCAGAAGCGCAAAGTCTATGTGGTATCAATGATAGATATTTGTGTGTTCTACACGATGCAAGAAACCGGATTGCGAAATGCCTCTTCCTTCAAACGTTATCAAGTAAAAGGTAGCATAAATTGATCACCCGTAATGACCATGTCCAAATTTCACATAAGTCAAAATATCTCGGAAACGGTGACAGCTGGATACCTCACTATCCATTATCTAAGGTAGATATCAATGAGATCTATCAAATAGAAAAGACTGCATTGAAAAATATTGCTCTGGTGAAACGTTATGACGAAATCATTGAATTTCCCAGAGGATCCTATAGGCTCGTTTTGCGGCCATGTCCAAAATGCCAAAATTCGTGAAATTTTCAAGTTTACTGGGAAACGATGGCAGAAGCGCAAAGTCTATGTGGTATCAATGATAGATATTTGTGTGTTCTACACGATGCAAGAAACCGGATTGCGAAATGCCTCTTCCTTCAAACGTTATCAAGTAAAAGGTAGCATAAATTGATCACCCGTAATGACCATGTCCAAATTTCACATAAGTCAAAATATCTCGGAAACGGTGACAGCTGGATACCTCACTATCCATTATCTAAGGTAGATATCAATGAGATCTATCAAATAGAAAAGACTGCATTGAAAAATATTGCTCTGGTGAAACGTTATGACGAAATCATTGAATTTCCCAGAGGATCCTATAGGCTCGTTTTGCGGCCATGTCCAAAATGCCAAAATTCGTGAAATTTTCAAGTTTACTGGGAAACGATGGCAGAAGCGCAAAGTCTATGTGGTATCAATGATAGATATTTGTGTGTTCTACACGATGCAAGAAACCGGATTGCGAAATGCCTCTTCCTTCAAACGTTATCAAGTAAAAGGTAGCATAAATTGATCACCCGTAATGACCATGTCCAAATTTCACATAAGTCAAAATATCTCGGAAACGGTGACAGCTGGATACCTCACTATCCATTATCTAAGGTAGATATCAATGAGATCTATCAAACAGAAAAGACTGCATTGAAAAATATTGCTCTGGTGAAACGTTATGACGAAATCATTGAATTTCCCAGAGGATCCTATAGGCTCGTTTTGCGGCCATGTCCAAAATGCCAAAATTCGTGAAATTTTCAAGTTTACTGGGAAACGATGGCAGAAGCGCAAAGTCTATGTGGTATCAATGATAGATATTTGTGTGTTCTACACGATGCAAGAAACCGGATTGCGAAATGCCTCTTCCTTCAAACGTTATCAAGTAAAAGGTAGCATAAATTGATCACCCGTAATGACCATGTCCAAATTTCACATAAGTCAAAATATCTCGGAAACGGTGACAGCTGGATACCTCACTATCCATTATCTAAGGTAGATATCAATGAGATCTATCAAATAGAAAAGACTGCATTGAAAAATATTGCTCTGGTGAAACGTTATGACGAAATCATTGAATTTCCCAGAGGATCCTATAGGCTCGTTTTGCGGCCATGTCCAAAATGCCAAAATTCGTGAAATTTTCAAGTTTACTGGGAAACGATGGCAGAAGCGCAAAGTCTATGTGGTATCAATGATAGATATTTGTGTGTTCTACACGATGCAAGAAACCGGATTGCGAAATGCCTCTTCCTTCAAACGTTATCAAGTAAAAGGTAGCATAAATTGATCACCCGTAATGACCATGTCCAAATTTCACATAAGTCAAAATATCTCGGAAACGGTGACAGCTGGATACCTCACTATCCATTATCTAAGGTAGATATCAATGAGATCTATCAAACAGAAAAGACTGCATTGAAAAATATTGCTCTGGTGAAACGTTATGACGAAATCATTGAATTTCCCAGAGGATCCTATAGGCTCGTTTTGCGGCCATGTCCAAAATGCCAAAATTCGTGAAATTTTCAAGTTTACTGGGAAACGATGGCAGAAGCGCAAAGTCTATGTGGTATCAATGATAGATATTTGTGTGTTCTACACGATGCAAGAAACCGGATTGCGAAATGCCTCTTCCTTCAAACGTTATCAAGTAAAAGGTAGCATAAATTGATCACCCGTAATGACCATGTCCAAATTTCACATAAGTCAAAATATCTCGGAAACGGTGACAGCTGGATACCTCACTATCCATTATCTAAGGTAGATATCAATGAGATCTATCAAACAGAAAAGACTGCATTGAAAAATATTGCTCTGGTGAAACGTTATGACGAAATCATTGAATTTCCCAGAGGATCCTATAGGCTCGTTTTGCGGCCATGTCCAAAATGCCAAAATTCGTGAAATTTTCAAGTTTACTGGGAAACGATGGCAGAAGCGCAAAGTCTATGTGGTATCAATGATAGATATTTGTGTGTTCTACACGATGCAAGAAACCGGATTGCGAAATGCCTCTTCCTTCAAACGTTATCAAGTAAAAGGTAGCATAAATTGATCACCCGTAATGACCATGTCCAAATTTCACATAAGTCAAAATATCTCGGAAACGGTGACAGCTGGATACCTCACTATCCATTATCTAAGGTAGATATCAATGAGATCTATCAAACAGAAAAGACTGCATTGAAAAATATTGCTCTGGTGAAACGTTATGACGAAATCATTGAATTTCCCAGAGGATCCTATAGGCTCGTTTTGCGGCCATGTCCAAAATGCCAAAATTCGTGAAATTTTCAAGTTTACTGGGAAACGATGGCAGAAGCGCAAAGTCTATGTGGTATCAATGATAGATATTTGTGTGTTCTACACGATGCAAGAAACCGGATTGCGAAATGCCTCTTCCTTCAAACGTTATCAAGTAAAAGGTAGCATAAATTGATCACCCGTAATGACCATGTCCAAATTTCACATAAGTCAAAATATCTCGGAAACGGTGACAGCTGGATACCTCGCTATCCATTATCTAAGGTAGATATCAATGAGATCTATCAAATAGAAAAGACTGCATTGAAAAATATTGCTCTGGTGAAACGTTATGACGAAATCATTGAATTTCCCAGAGGATCCTATAGGCTCGTTTTGCGGCCATGTCCAAAATGCCAAAATTCGTGAAATTTTCAAGTTTACTGGGAAACGATGGCAGAAGCGCAAAGTCTATGTGGTATCAATGATAGATATTTGTGTGTTCTACACGATGCAAGAAACCGGATTGCGAAATGCCTCTTCCTTCAAACGTTATCAAGTAAAAGGTAGCATAAATTGATCACCCGTAATGACCATGTCCAAATTTCACATAAGTCAAAATATCTCGGAAACGGTGACAGCTGGATACCTCACTATCCATTATCTAAGGTAGATATCAATGAGATCTATCAAACAGAAAAGACTGGATTGAAACATATTGCTCTGGTGAAACGTTATGACGAAATCATTGAATTTCCCAGAGGATCCTATAGGCTCGTTTTGCGGCCATGTCCAAAATGCCAAAATTCGTGAAATTTTCAAGTTTACTGGGAAACGATGGCAGAAGCGCAAAGTCTATGTGGTATCAATGATAGATATTTGTGTGTTCTACACGATGCAAGAAACCGGATTGCGAAATGCCTCTTCCTTCAAACGTTATCAAGTAAAAGGTAGCATAAATTGATCACCCGTAATGACCATGTCCAAATTTCACATAAGTCAAAATATCTCGGAAACGGTGACAGCTGGATACCTCACTATCCATTATCTAAGGTAGATATCAATGAGATCTATCAAACAGAAAAGACTGCATTGAAAAATATTGCTCTGGTGAAACGTTATGACGAAATCATTGAATTTCCCAGAGGATCCTATAGGCTCGTTTTGCGGCCATGTCCAAAATGCCAAAATTCGTGAAATTTTCAAGTTTACTGGGAAACGATGGCAGAAGCGCAAAGTCTATGTGGTATCAATGATAGATATTTGTGTGTTCTACACGATGCAAGAAACCGGATTGCGAAATGCCTCTTCCTTCAAACGTTATCAAGTAAAAGGTAGCATAAATTGATCACCCGTAATGACCATGTCCAAATTTCACATAAGTCAAAATATCTCGGAAACGGTGACAGCTGGATACCTCACTATCCATTATCTAAGGTAGATATCAATGAGATCTATCAAATAGAAAAGACTGCATTGAAAAATATTGCTCTGGTGAAACGTTATGACGAAATCATTGAATTTCCCAGAGGATCCTATAGGCTCGTTTTGCGGCCATGTCCAAAATGCCAAAATTCGTGAAATTTTCAAGTTTACTGGGAAACGATGGCAGAAGCGCAAAGTCTATGTGGTATCAATGATAGATATTTGTGTGTTCTACACGATGCAAGAAACCGGATTGCGAAATGCCTCTTCCTTCAAACGTTATCAAGTAAAAGGTAGCATAAATTGATCACCCGTAATGACCATGTCCAAATTTCACATAAGTCAAAATATCTCGGAAACGGTGACAGCTGGATACCTCACTATCCATTATCTAAGGTAGATATCAATGAGATCTATCAAACAGAAAAGACTGCATTGAAAAATATTGCTCTGGTGAAACGTTATGACGAAATCATTGAATTTCCCAGAGGATCCTATAGGCTCGTTTTGCGGCCATGTCCAAAATGCCAAAATTCGTGAAATTTTCAAGTTTACTGGGAAACGATGGCAGAAGCGCAAAGTCTATGTGGTATCAATGATAGATATTTGTGTGTTCTACACGATGCAAGAAACCGGATTGCGAAATGCCTCTTCCTTCAAACGTTATCAAGTAAAAGGTAGCATAAATTGATCACCCGTAATGACCATGTCCAAATTTCACATAAGTCAAAATATCTCGGAAACGGTGACAGCTGGATACCTCACTATCCATTATCTAAGGTAGATATCAATGAGATCTATCAAACAGAAAAGACTGCATTGAAAAATATTGCTCTGGTGAAACGTTATGACGAAATCATTGAATTTCCCAGAGGATCCTATAGGCTCGTTTTGCGGCCATGTCCAAAATGCCAAAATTCGTGAAATTTTCAAGTTTACTGGGAAACGATGGCAGAAGCGCAAAGTCTATGTGGTATCAATGATAGATATTTGTGTGTTCTACACGATGCAAGAAACCGGATTGCGAAATGCCTCTTCCTTCAAACGTTATCAAGTAAAAGGTAGCATAAATTGATCACCCGTAATGACCATGTCCAAATTTCACATAAGTCAAAATATCTCGGAAACGGTGACAGCTGGATACCTCACTATCCATTATCTAAGGTAGATATCAATGAGATCTATCAAATAGAAAAGACTGCATTGAAAAATATTGCTCTGGTGAAACGTTATGACGAAATCATTGAATTTCCCAGAGGATCCTATAGGCTCGTTTTGCGGCCATGTCCAAAATGCCAAAATTCGTGAAATTTTCAAGTTTACTGGGAAACGATGGCAGAAGCGCAAAGTCTATGTGGTATCAATGATAGATATTTGTGTGTTCTACACGATGCAAGAAACCGGATTGCGAAATGCCTCTTCCTTCAAACGTTATCAAGTAAAAGGTAGCATAAATTGATCACCCGTAATGACCATGTCCAAATTTCACATAAGTCAAAATATCTCGGAAACGGTGACAGCTGGATACCTCACTATCCATTATCTAAGGTAGATATCAATGAGATCTATCAAACAGAAAAGACTGGATTGAAAAATATTGCTCTGGTGAAACGTTATGACGAAATCATTGAATTTCCCAGAGGATCCTATAGGCTCGTTTTGCGGCCATGTCCAAAATGCCAAAATTCGTGAAATTTTCAAGTTTACTGGGAAACGATGGCAGAAGCGCAAAGTCTATGTGGTATCAATGATAGATATTTGTGTGTTCTACACGATGCAAGAAACCGGATTGCGAAATGCCTCTTCCTTCAAACGTTATCAAGTAAAAGGTAGCATAAATTGATCACCCGTAATGACCATGTCCAAATTTCACATAAGTCAAAATATCTCGGAAACGGTGACAGCTGGATACCTCACTATCCATTATCTAAGGTAGATATCAATGAGATCTATCAAACAGAAAAGACTGCATTGAAAGATATTGCTCTGGTGAAACGTTATGACGAAATCATTGAATTTCCCAGAGGATCCTATAGGCTCGTTTTGCGGCCATGTCCAAAATGCCAAAATTCGTGAAATTTTCAAGTTTACTGGGAAACGATGGCAGAAGCGCAAAGTCTATGTGGTATCAATGATAGATATTTGTGTGTTCTACACGATGCAAGAAACCGGATTGCGAAATGCCTCTTCCTTCAAACGTTATCAAGTAAAAGGTAGCATAAATTGATCACCCGTAATGACCATGTCCAAATTTCACATAAGTCAAAATATCTCGGAAACGGTGACAGCTGGATACCTCACTATCCATTATCTAAGGTAGATATCAATGAGATCTATCAAATAGAAAAGACTGCATTGAAAAATATTGCTCTGGTGAAACGTTATGACGAAATCATTGAATTTCCCAGAGGATCCTATAGGCTCGTTTTGCGGCCATGTCCAAAATGCCAAAATTCGTGAAATTTTCAAGTTTACTGGGAAACGATGGCAGAAGCGCAAAGTCTATGTGGTATCAATGATAGATATTTGTGTGTTCTACACGATGCAAGAAACCGGATTGCGAAATGCCTCTTCCTTCAAACGTTATCAAGTAAAAGGTAGCATAAATTGATCACCCGTAATGACCATGTCCAAATTTCACATAAGTCAAAATATCTCGGAAACGGTGACAGCTGGATACCTCACTATCCATTATCTAAGGTAGATATCAATGAGATCTATCAAACAGAAAAGACTGCATTGAAAAATATTGCTCTGGTGAAACGTTATGACGAAATCATTGAATTTCCCAGAGGATCCTATAGGCTCGTTTTGCGGCCATGTCCAAAATGCCAAAATTCGTGAAATTTTCAAGTTTACTGGGAAACGATGGCAGAAGCGCAAAGTCTATGTGGTATCAATGATAGATATTTGTGTGTTCTACACGATGCAAGAAACCGGATTGCGAAATGCCTCTTCCTTCAAACGTTATCAAGTAAAAGGTAGCATAAATTGATCACCCGTAATGACCATGTCCAAATTTCACATAAGTCAAAATATCTCGGAAACGGTGACAGCTGGATACCTCACTATCCATTATCTAAGGTAGATATCAATGAGATCTATCAAATAGAAAAGACTGCATTGAAAAATATTGCTCTGGTGAAACGTTATGACGAAATCATTGAATTTCCCAGAGGATCCTATAGGCTCGTTTTGCGGCCATGTCCAAAATGCCAAAATTCGTGAAATTTTCAAGTTTACTGGGAAACGATGGCAGAAGCGCAAAGTCTATGTGGTATCAATGATAGATATTTGTGTGTTCTACACGATGCAAGAAACCGGATTGCGAAATGCCTCTTCCTTCAAACGTTATCAAGTAAAAGGTAGCATAAATTGATCACCCGTAATGACCATGTCCAAATTTCACATAAGTCAAAATATCTCGGAAACGGTGACAGCTGGATACCTCACTATCCATTATCTAAGGTAGATATCAATGAGATCTATCAAATAGAAAAGACTGCATTGAAAAATATTGCTCTGGTGAAACGTTATGACGAAATCATTGAATTTCCCAGAGGATCCTATAGGCTCGTTTTGCGGCCATGTCCAAAATGCCAAAATTCGTGAAATTTTCAAGTTTACTGGGAAACGATGGCAGAAGCGCAAAGTCTATGTGGTATCAATGATAGATATTTGTGTGTTCTACACGATGCAAGAAACCGGATTGCGAAATGCCTCTTCCTTCAAACGTTATCAAGTAAAAGGTAGCATAAATTGATCACCCGTAATGACCATGTCCAAATTTCACATAAGTCAAAATATCTCGGAAACGGTGACAGCTGGATACCTCACTATCCATTATCTAAGGTAGATATCAATGAGATCTATCAAATAGAAAAGACTGCATTGAAAAATATTGCTCTGGTGAAACGTTATGACGAAATCATTGAATTTCCCAGAGGATCCTATAGGCTCGTTTTGCGGCCATGTCCAAAATGCCAAAATTCGTGAAATTTTCAAGTTTACTGGGAAACGATGGCAGAAGCGCAAAGTCTATGTGGTATCAATGATAGATATTTGTGTGTTCTACACGATGCAAGAAACCGGATTGCGAAATGCCTCTTCCTTCAAACGTTATCAAGTAAAAGGTAGCATAAATTGATCACCCGTAATGACCATGTCCAAATTTCACATAAGTCAAAATATCTCGGAAACGGTGACAGCTGGATACCTCACTATCCATTATCTAAGGTAGATATCAATGAGATCTATCAAATAGAAAAGACTGCATTGAAAAATATTGCTCTGGTGAAACGTTATGACGAAATCATTGAATTTCCCAGAGGATCCTATAGGCTCGTTTTGCGGCCATGTCCAAAATGCCAAAATTCGTGAAATTTTCAAGTTTACTGGGAAACGATGGCAGAAGCGCAAAGTCTATGTGGTATCAATGATAGATATTTGTGTGTTCTACACGATGCAAGAAACCGGATTGCGAAATGCCTCTTCCTTCAAACGTTATCAAGTAAAAGGTAGCATAAATTGATCACCCGTAATGACCATGTCCAAATTTCACATAAGTCAAAATATCTCGGAAACGGTGACAGCTGGATACCTCACTATCCATTATCTAAGGTAGATATCAATGAGATCTATCAAACAGAAAAGACTGCATTGAAAGATATTGCTCTGGTGAAACGTTATGACGAAATCATTGAATTTCCCAGAGGATCCTATAGGCTCGTTTTGCGGCCATGTCCAAAATGCCAAAATTCGTGAAATTTTCAAGTTTACTGGGAAACGATGGCAGAAGCGCAAAGTCTATGTGGTATCAATGATAGATATTTGTGTGTTCTACACGATGCAAGAAACCGGATTGCGAAATGCCTCTTCCTTCAAACGTTATCAAGTAAAAGGTAGCATAAATTGATCACCCGTAATGACCATGTCCAAATTTCACATAAGTCAAAATATCTCGGAAACGGTGACAGCTGGATACCTCACTATCCATTATCTAAGGTAGATATCAATGAGATCTATCAAACAGAAAAGACTGCATTGAAAAATATTGCTCTGGTGAAACGTTATGACGAAATCATTGAATTTCCCAGAGGATCCTATAGGCTCGTTTTGCGGCCATGTCCAAAATGCCAAAATTCGTGAAATTTTCAAGTTTACTGGGAAACGATGGCAGAAGCGCAAAGTCTATGTGGTATCAATGATAGATATTTGTGTGTTCTACACGATGCAAGAAACCGGATTGCGAAATGCCTCTTCCTTCAAACGTTATCAAGTAAAAGGTAGCATAAATTGATCACCCGTAATGACCATGTCCAAATTTCACATAAGTCAAAATATCTCGGAAACGGTGACAGCTGGATACCTCACTATCCATTATCTAAGGTAGATATCAATGAGATCTATCAAACAGAAAAGACTGCATTGAAAAATATTGCTCTGGTGAAACGTTATGACGAAATCATTGAATTTCCCAGAGGATCCTATAGGCTCGTTTTGCGGCCATGTCCAAAATGCCAAAATTCGTGAAATTTTCAAGTTTACTGGGAAACGATGGCAGAAGCGCAAAGTCTATGTGGTATCAATGATAGATATTTGTGTGTTCTACACGATGCAAGAAACCGGATTGCGAAATGCCTCTTCCTTCAAACGTTATCAAGTAAAAGGTAGCATAAATTGATCACCCGTAATGACCATGTCCAAATTTCACATAAGTCAAAATATCTCGGAAACGGTGACAGCTGGATACCTCACTATCCATTATCTAAGGTAGATATCAATGAGATCTATCAAACAGAAAAGACTGCATTGAAAAATATTGCTCTGGTGAAACGTTATGACGAAATCATTGAATTTCCCAGAGGATCCTATAGGCTCGTTTTGCGGCCATGTCCAAAATGCCAAAATTCGTGAAATTTTCAAGTTTACTGGGAAACGATGGCAGAAGCGCAAAGTCTATGTGGTATCAATGATAGATATTTGTGTGTTCTACACGATGCAAGAAACCGGATTGCGAAATGCCTCTTCCTTCAAACGTTATCAAGTAAAAGGTAGCATAAATTGATCACCCGTAATGACCATGTCCAAATTTCACATAAGTCAAAATATCTCGGAAACGGTGACAGCTGGATACCTCACTATCCATTATCTAAGGTAGATATCAATGAGATCTATCAAACAGAAAAGACTGCATTGAAAGATATTGCTCTGGTGAAACGTTATGACGAAATCATTGAATTTCCCAGAGGATCCTATAGGCTCGTTTTGCGGCCATGTCCAAAATGCCAAAATTCGTGAAATTTTCAAGTTTACTGGGAAACGATGGCAGAAGCGCAAAGTCTATGTGGTATCAATGATAGATATTTGTGTGTTCTACACGATGCAAGAAACCGGATTGCGAAATGCCTCTTCCTTCAAACGTTATCAAGTAAAAGGTAGCATAAATTGATCACCCGTAATGACCATGTCCAAATTTCACATAAGTCAAAATATCTCGGAAACGGTGACAGCTGGATACCTCACTATCCATTATCTAAGGTAGATATCAATGAGATCTATCAAATAGAAAAGACTGCATTGAAAAATATTGCTCTGGTGAAACGTTATGACGAAATCATTGAATTTCCCAGAGGATCCTATAGGCTCGTTTTGCGGCCATGTCCAAAATGCCAAAATTCGTGAAATTTTCAAGTTTACTGGGAAACGATGGCAGAAGCGCAAAGTCTATGTGGTATCAATGATAGATATTTGTGTGTTCTACACGATGCAAGAAACCGGATTGCGAAATGCCTCTTCCTTCAAACGTTATCAAGTAAAAGGTAGCATAAATTGATCACCCGTAATGACCATGTCCAAATTTCACATAAGTCAAAATATCTCGGAAACGGTGACAGCTGGATACCTCACTATCCATTATCTAAGGTAGATATCAATGAGATCTATCAAACAGAAAAGACTGCATTGAAAAATATTGCTCTGGTGAAACGTTATGACGAAATCATTGAATTTCCCAGAGGATCCTATAGGCTCGTTTTGCGGCCATGTCCAAAATGCCAAAATTCGTGAAATTTTCAAGTTTACTGGGAAACGATGGCAGAAGCGCAAAGTCTATGTGGTATCAATGATAGATATTTGTGTGTTCTACACGATGCAAGAAACCGGATTGCGAAATGCCTCTTCCTTCAAACGTTATCAAGTAAAAGGTAGCATAAATTGATCACCCGTAATGACCATGTCCAAATTTCACATAAGTCAAAATATCTCGGAAACGGTGACAGCTGGATACCTCACTATCCATTATCTAAGGTAGATATCAATGAGATCTATCAAATAGAAAAGACTGCATTGAAAAATATTGCTCTGGTGAAACGTTATGACGAAATCATTGAATTTCCCAGAGGATCCTATAGGCTCGTTTTGCGGCCATGTCCAAAATGCCAAAATTCGTGAAATTTTCAAGTTTACTGGGAAACGATGGCAGAAGCGCAAAGTCTATGTGGTATCAATGATAGATATTTGTGTGTTCTACACGATGCAAGAAACCGGATTGCGAAATGCCTCTTCCTTCAAACGTTATCAAGTAAAAGGTAGCATAAATTGATCACCCGTAATGACCATGTCCAAATTTCACATAAGTCAAAATATCTCGGAAACGGTGACAGCTGGATACCTCACTATCCATTATCTAAGGTAGATATCAATGAGATCTATCAAACAGAAAAGACTGCATTGAAACATATTGCTCTGGTGAAACGTTATGACGAAATCATTGAATTTCCCAGAGGATCCTATAGGCTCGTTTTGCGGCCATGTCCAAAATGCCAAAATTCGTGAAATTTTCAAGTTTACTGGGAAACGATGGCAGAAGCGCAAAGTCTATGTGGTATCAATGATAGATATTTGTGTGTTCTACACGATGCAAGAAACCGGATTGCGAAATGCCTCTTCCTTCAAACGTTATCAAGTAAAAGGTAGCATAAATTGATCACCCGTAATGACCATGTCCAAATTTCACATAAGTCAAAATATCTCGGAAACGGTGACAGCTGGATACCTCACTATCCATTATCTAAGGTAGATATCAATGAGATCTATCAAACAGAAAAGACTGCATTGAAAAATATTGCTCTGGTGAAACGTTATGACGAAATCATTGAATTTCCCAGAGGATCCTATAGGCTCGTTTTGCGGCCATGTCCAAAATGCCAAAATTCGTGAAATTTTCAAGTTTACTGGGAAACGATGGCAGAAGCGCAAAGTCTATGTGGTATCAATGATAGATATTTGTGTGTTCTACACGATGCAAGAAACCGGATTGCGAAATGCCTCTTCCTTCAAACGTTATCAAGTAAAAGGTAGCATAAATTGATCACCCGTAATGACCATGTCCAAATTTCACATAAGTCAAAATATCTCGGAAACGGTGACAGCTGGATACCTCACTATCCATTATCTAAGGTAGATATCAATGAGATCTATCAAACAGAAAAGACTGCATTGAAAAATATTGCTCTGGTGAAACGTTATGACGAAATCATTGAATTTCCCAGAGGATCCTATAGGCTCGTTTTGCGGCCATGTCCAAAATGCCAAAATTCGTGAAATTTTCAAGTTTACTGGGAAACGATGGCAGAAGCGCAAAGTCTATGTGGTATCAATGATAGATATTTGTGTGTTCTACACGATGCAAGAAACCGGATTGCGAAATGCCTCTTCCTTCAAACGTTATCAAGTAAAAGGTAGCATAAATTGATCACCCGTAATGACCATGTCCAAATTTCACATAAGTCAAAATATCTCGGAAACGGTGACAGCTGGATACCTCACTATCCATTATCTAAGGTAGATATCAATGAGATCTATCAAACAGAAAAGACTGCATTGAAAGATATTGCTCTGGTGAAACGTTATGACGAAATCATTGAATTTCCCAGAGGATCCTATAGGCTCGTTTTGCGGCCATGTCCAAAATGCCAAAATTCGTGAAATTTTCAAGTTTACTGGGAAACGATGGCAGAAGCGCAAAGTGTATGTGGTATCAATGATAGATATTTGTGTGTTCTACACGATGCAAGAAACCGGATTGCGAAATGCCTCTTCCTTCAAACGTTATCAAGTGAAAGGTAGCATAAATTGATCACCCGTAATGACCATGTCCAAATTTCACATAAGTCAAAATATCTCGGAAACGGTGACAGCTGGATACCTCGCTATCCATTATCTAAGGTAGATATCAATGAGATCTATCAAACAGAAAAGACTGCATTGAAACATATTGCTCTGGTGAAACGTTATGACGAAATCATTGAATTTCCCAGAGGATCCTATAGGCTCGTTTTGCAGCCATGTCCAAAATGCCAAAATTCGTGAAATTTTCAAGTTTACTGGGAAACGATGGCAGAAGCGCAAAGTCTATGTGGTATCAATGATAGATATTTGTGTGTTCTACACGATGCAAGAAACCGGATTGCGAAATGCCTCTTCCTTCAAACGTTATCAAGTAAAAGGTAGCATAAATTGATCACCCGTAATGACCATGTCCAAATTTCACATAAGTCAAAATATCTCGGAAACGGTGACAGCTGGATACCTTACTATCCATTATCTAAGGTAGATATCAATGAGATCTATCAAATAGAAAAGACTGCATTGAAAAATATTGCTCTGGTGAAACGTTATGACGAAATCATTGAATTTCCCAGAGGATCCTATAGGCTCGTTTTGCGGCCATGTCCAAAATGCCAAAATTCGTGAAATTTTCAAGTTTACTGGGAAACGATGGCAGAAGCGCAAAGTCTATGTGGTATCAATGATAGATATTTGTGTGTTCTACACGATGCAAGAAACCGGATTGCGAAATGCCTCTTCCTTCAAACGTTATCAAGTAAAAGGTAGCATAAATTGATCACCCGTAATGACCATGTCCAAATTTCACATAAGTCAAAATATCTCGGAAACGGTGACAGCTGGATACCTCGCTATCCATTATCTAAGGTAGATATCAATGAGATCTATCAAATAGAAAAGACTGCATTGAAAAATATTGCTCTGGTGAAACGTTATGACGAAATCATTGAATTTCCCAGAGGATCCTATAGGCTCGTTTTGCGGCCATGTCCAAAATGCCAAAATTCGTGAAATTTTCAAGTTTACTGGGAAACGATGGCAGAAGCGCAAAGTCTATGTGGTATCAATGATAGATATTTGTGTGTTCTACACGATGCAAGAAACCGGATTGCGAAATGCCTCTTCCTTCAAACGTTATCAAGTAAAAGGTAGCATAAATTGATCACCCGTAATGACCATGTCCAAATTTCACATAAGTCAAAATATCTCGGAAACGGTGACAGCTGGATACCTCACTATCCATTATCTAAGGTAGATATCAATGAGATCTATCAAACAGAAAAGACTGCATTGAAAGATATTGCTCTGGTGAAACGTTATGACGAAATCATTGAATTTCCCAGAGGATCCTATAGGCTCGTTTTGCGGCCATGTCCAAAATGCCAAAATTCGTGAAATTTTCAAGTTTACTGGGAAACGATGGCAGAAGCGCAAAGTCTATGTGGTATCAATGATAGATATTTGTGTGTTCTACACGATGCAAGAAACCGGATTGCGAAATGCCTCTTCCTTCAAACGTTATCAAGTAAAAGGTAGCATAAATTGATCACCCGTAATGACCATGTCCAAATTTCACATAAGTCAAAATATCTCGGAAACGGTGACAGCTGGATACCTCACTATCCATTATCTAAGGTAGATATCAATGAGATCTATCAAATAGAAAAGACTGGATTGAAACATATTGCTCTGGTGAAACGTTATGACGAAATCATTGAATTTCCCAGAGGATCCTATAGGCTCGTTTTGCGGCCATGTCCAAAATGCCAAAATTCGTGAAATTTTCAAGTTTACTGGGAAACGATGGCAGAAGCGCAAAGTCTATGTGGTATCAATGATAGATATTTGTGTGTTCTACACGATGCAAGAAACCGGATTGCGAAATGCCTCTTCCTTCAAACGTTATCAAGTAAAAGGTAGCATAAATTGATCACCCGTAATGACCATGTCCAAATTTCACATAAGTCAAAATATCTCGGAAACGGTGACAGCTGGATACCTCACTATCCATTATCTAAGGTAGATATCAATGAGATCTATCAAACAGAAAAGACTGGATTGAAAACTATTGCTCTGGTGAAACGTTATGACGAAATCATTGAATTTCCCAGAGGATCCTATAGGCTCGTTTTGCGGCCATGTCCAAAATGCCAAAATTCGTGAAATTTTCAAGTTTACTGGGAAACGATGGCAGAAGCGCAAAGTCTATGTGGTATCAATGATAGATATTTGTGTGTTCTACACGATGCAAGAAACCGGATTGCGAAATGCCTCTTCCTTCAAACGTTATCAAGTAAAAGGTAGCATAAATTGATCACCCGTAATGACCATGTCCAAATTTCACATAAGTCAAAATATCTCGGAAACGGTGACAGCTGGATACCTCACTATCCATTATCTAAGGTAGATATCAATGAGATCTATCAAATAGAAAAGACTGGATTGAAACATATTGCTCTGGTGAAACGTTATGACGAAATCATTGAATTTCCCAGAGGATCCTATAGGCTCGTTTTGCGGCCATGTCCAAAATGCCAAAATTCGTGAAATTTTCAAGTTTACTGGGAAACGATGGCAGAAGCGCAAAGTCTATGTGGTATCAATGATAGATATTTGTGTGTTCTACACGATGCAAGAAACCGGATTGCGAAATGCCTCTTCCTTCAAACGTTATCAAGTAAAAGGTAGCATAAATTGATCACCCGTAATGACCATGTCCAAATTTCACATAAGTCAAAATATCTCGGAAACGGTGACAGCTGGATACCTCACTATCCATTATCTAAGGTAGATATCAATGAGATCTATCAAACAGAAAAGACTGGATTGAAACATATTGCTCTGGTGAAACGTTATGACGAAATCATTGAATTTCCCAGAGGATCCTATAGGCTCGTTTTGCGGCCATGTCCAAAATGCCAAAATTCGTGAAATTTTCAAGTTTACTGGGAAACGATGGCAGAAGCGCAAAGTCTATGTGGTATCAATGATAGATATTTGTGTGTTCTACACGATGCAAGAAACCGGATTGCGAAATGCCTCTTCCTTCAAACGTTATCAAGTAAAAGGTAGCATAAATTGATCACCCGTAATGACCATGTCCAAATTTCACATAAGTCAAAATATCTCGGAAACGGTGACAGCTGGATACCTCACTATCCATTATCTAAGGTAGATATCAATGAGATCTATCAAACAGAAAAGACTGGATTGAAAACTATTGCTCTGGTGAAACGTTATGACGAAATCATTGAATTTCCCAGAGGATCCTATAGGCTCGTTTTGCGGCCATGTCCAAAATGCCAAAATTCGTGAAATTTTCAAGTTTACTGGGAAACGATGGCAGAAGCGCAAAGTCTATGTGGTATCAATGATAGATATTTGTGTGTTCTACACGATGCAAGAAACCGGATTGCGAAATGCCTCTTCCTTCAAACGTTATCAAGTAAAAGGTAGCATAAATTGATCACCCGTAATGACCATGTCCAAATTTCACATAAGTCAAAATATCTCGGAAACGGTGACAGCTGGATACCTCACTATCCATTATCTAAGGTAGATATCAATGAGATCTATCAAATAGAAAAGACTGCATTGAAACATATTGCTCTGGTGAAACGTTATGACGAAATCATTGAATTTCCCAGAGGATCCTATAGGCTCGTTTTGCGGCCATGTCCAAAATGCCAAAATTCGTGAAATTTTCAAGTTTACTGGGAAACGATGGCAGAAGCGCAAAGTCTATGTGGTATCAATGATAGATATTTGTGTGTTCTACACGATGCAAGAAACCGGATTGCGAAATGCCTCTTCCTTCAAACGTTATCAAGTAAAAGGTAGCATAAATTGATCACCCGTAATGACCATGTCCAAATTTCACATAAGTCAAAATATCTCGGAAACGGTGACAGCTGGATACCTCACTATCCATTATCTAAGGTAGATATCAATGAGATCTATCAAACAGAAAAGACTGCATTGAAAAATATTGCTCTGGTGAAACGTTATGACGAAATCATTGAATTTCCCAGAGGATCCTATAGGCTCGTTTTGCGGCCATGTCCAAAATGCCAAAATTCGTGAAATTTTCAAGTTTACTGGGAAACGATGGCAGAAGCGCAAAGTCTATGTGGTATCAATGATAGATATTTGTGTGTTCTACACGATGCAAGAAACCGGATTGCGAAATGCCTCTTCCTTCAAACGTTATGAAGTGAAAGGTAGCATAAATTGATCACCCGTAATGACCATGTCCAAATTTCACATAAGTCAAAATATCTCGGAAACGGTGACAGCTGGATACCTCGCTATCCATTATCTAAGGTAGATATCAATGAGATCTATCAAACAGAAAAGACTGCATTGAAACATATTGCTCTGGTGAAACGTTATGACGAAATCATTGAATTTCCCAGAGGATCCTATAGGCTCGTTTTGCGGCCATGTCCAAAATGCCAAAATTCGTGAAATTTTCAAGTTTACTGGGAAACGATGGCAGAAGCGCAAAGTCTATGTGGTATCAATGATAGATATTTGTGTGTTCTACACGATGCAAGAAACCGGATTGCGAAATGCCTCTTCCTTCAAACGTTATCAAGTAAAAGGTAGCATAAATTGATCACCCGTAATGACCATGTCCAAATTTCACATAAGTCAAAATATCTCGGAAACGGTGACAGCTGGATACCTCACTATCCATTATCTAAGGTAGATATCAATGAGATCTATCAAACAGAAAAGACTGGATTGAAACATATTGCTCTGGTGAAACGTTATGACGAAATCATTGAATTTCCCAGAGGATCCTATAGGCTCGTTTTGCGGCCATGTCCAAAATGCCAAAATTCGTGAAATTTTCAAGTTTACTGGGAAACGATGGCAGAAGCGCAAAGTCTATGTGGTATCAATGATAGATATTTGTGTGTTCTACACGATGCAAGAAACCGGATTGCGAAATGCCTCTTCCTTCAAACGTTATCAAGTAAAAGGTAGCATAAATTGATCACCCGTAATGACCATGTCCAAATTTCACATAAGTCAAAATATCTCGGAAACGGTGACAGCTGGATACCTCACTATCCATTATCTAAGGTAGATATCAATGAGATCTATCAAACAGAAAAGACTGGATTGAAACATATTGCTCTGGTGAAACGTTATGACGAAATCATTGAATTTCCCAGAGGATCCTATAGGCTCGTTTTGCGGCCATGTCCAAAATGCCAAAATTCGTGAAATTTTCAAGTTTACTGGGAAACGATGGCAGAAGCGCAAAGTCTATGTGGTATCAATGATAGATATTTGTGTGTTCTACACGATGCAAGAAACCGGATTGCGAAATGCCTCTTCCTTCAAACGTTATCAAGTAAAAGGTAGCATAAATTGATCACCCGTAATGACCATGTCCAAATTTCACATAAGTCAAAATATCTCGGAAACGGTGACAGCTGGATACCTCACTATCCATTATCTAAGGTAGATATCAATGAGATCTATCAAACAGAAAAGACTGGATTGAAACATATTGCTCTGGTGAAACGTTATGACGAAATCATTGAATTTCCCAGAGGATCCTATAGGCTCGTTTTGCGGCCATGTCCAAAATGCCAAAATTCGTGAAATTTTCAAGTTTACTGGGAAACGATGGCAGAAGCGCAAAGTCTATGTGGTATCAATGATAGATATTTGTGTGTTCTACACGATGCAAGAAACCGGATTGCGAAATGCCTCTTCCTTCAAACGTTATCAAGTAAAAGGTAGCATAAATTGATCACCCGTAATGACCATGTCCAAATTTCACATAAGTCAAAATATCTCGGAAACGGTGACAGCTGGATACCTCACTATCCATTATCTAAGGTAGATATCAATGAGATCTATCAAACAGAAAAGACTGGATTGAAAACTATTGCTCTGGTGAAACGTTATGACGAAATCATTGAATTTCCCAGAGGATCCTATAGGCTCGTTTTGCGGCCATGTCCAAAATGCCAAAATTCGTGAAATTTTCAAGTTTACTGGGAAACGATGGCAGAAGCGCAAAGTCTATGTGGTATCAATGATAGATATTTGTGTGTTCTACACGATGCAAGAAACCGGATTGCGAAATGCCTCTTCCTTCAAACGTTATCAAGTAAAAGGTAGCATAAATTGATCACCCGTAATGACCATGTCCAAATTTCACATAAGTCAAAATATCTCGGAAACGGTGACAGCTGGATACCTCACTATCCATTATCTAAGGTAGATATCAATGAGATCTATCAAATAGAAAAGACTGGATTGAAACATATTGCTCTGGTGAAACGTTATGACGAAATCATTGAATTTCCCAGAGGATCCTATAGGCTCGTTTTGCGGCCATGTCCAAAATGCCAAAATTCGTGAAATTTTCAAGTTTACTGGGAAACGATGGCAGAAGCGCAAAGTCTATGTGGTATCAATGATAGATATTTGTGTGTTCTACACGATGCAAGAAACCGGATTGCGAAATGCCTCTTCCTTCAAACGTTATCAAGTAAAAGGTAGCATAAATTGATCACCCGTAATGACCATGTCCAAATTTCACATAAGTCAAAATATCTCGGAAACGGTGACAGCTGGATACCTCACTATCCATTATCTAAGGTAGATATCAATGAGATCTATCAAACAGAAAAGACTGCATTGAAAACTATTGCTCTGGTGAAACGTTATGACGAAATCATTGAATTTCCCAGAGGATCCTATAGGCTCGTTTTGCGGCCATGTCCAAAATGCCAAAATTCGTGAAATTTTCAAGTTTACTGGGAAACGATGGCAGAAGCGCAAAGTCTATGTGGTATCAATGATAGATATTTGTGTGTTCTACACGATGCAAGAAACCGGATTGCGAAATGCCTCTTCCTTCAAACGTTATCAAGTAAAAGGTAGCATAAATTGATCACCCGTAATGACCATGTCCAAATTTCACATAAGTCAAAATATCTCGGAAACGGTGACAGCTGGATACCTCACTATCCATTATCTAAGGTAGATATCAATGAGATCTATCAAACAGAAAAGACTGCATTGAAACATATTGCTCTGGTGAAACGTTATGACGAAATCATTGAATTTCCCAGAGGATCCTATAGGCTCGTTTTGCGGCCATGTCCAAAATGCCAAAATTCGTGAAATTTTCAAGTTTACTGGGAAACGATGGCAGAAGCGCAAAGTCTATGTGGTATCAATGATAGATATTTGTGTGTTCTACACGATGCAAGAAACCGGATTGCGAAATGCCTCTTCCTTCAAACGTTATCAAGTAAAAGGTAGCATAAATTGATCACCCGTAATGACCATGTCCAAATTTCACATAAGTCAAAATATCTCGGAAACGGTGACAGCTGGATACCTCACTATCCATTATCTAAGGTAGATATCAATGAGATCTATCAAACAGAAAAGACTGGATTGAAACATATTGCTCTGGTGAAACGTTATGACGAAATCATTGAATTTCCCAGAGGATCCTATAGGCTCGTTTTGCGGCCATGTCCAAAATGCCAAAATTCGTGAAATTTTCAAGTTTACTGGGAAACGATGGCAGAAGCGCAAAGTCTATGTGGTATCAATGATAGATATTTGTGTGTTCTACACGATGCAAGAAACCGGATTGCGAAATGCCTCTTCCTTCAAACGTTATCAAGTAAAAGGTAGCATAAATTGATCACCCGTAATGACCATGTCCAAATTTCACATAAGTCAAAATATCTCGGAAACGGTGACAGCTGGATACCTCACTATCCATTATCTAAGGTAGATATCAATGAGATCTATCAAACAGAAAAGACTGGATTGAAAACTATTGCTCTGGTGAAACGTTATGACGAAATCATTGAATTTCCCAGAGGATCCTATAGGCTCGTTTTGCGGCCATGTCCAAAATGCCAAAATTCGTGAAATTTTCAAGTTTACTGGGAAACGATGGCAGAAGCGCAAAGTCTATGTGGTATCAATGATAGATATTTGTGTGTTCTACACGATGCAAGAAACCGGATTGCGAAATGCCTCTTCCTTCAAACGTTATCAAGTAAAAGGTAGCATAAATTGATCACCCGTAATGACCATGTCCAAATTTCACATAAGTCAAAATATCTCGGAAACGGTGACAGCTGGATACCTCACTATCCATTATCTAAGGTAGATATCAATGAGATCTATCAAACAGAAAAGACTGGATTGAAACATATTGCTCTGGTGAAACGTTATGACGAAATCATTGAATTTCCCAGAGGATCCTATAGGCTCGTTTTGCGGCCATGTCCAAAATGCCAAAATTCGTGAAATTTTCAAGTTTACTGGGAAACGATGGCAGAAGCGCAAAGTCTATGTGGTATCAATGATAGATATTTGTGTGTTCTACACGATGCAAGAAACCGGATTGCGAAATGCCTCTTCCTTCAAACGTTATCAAGTAAAAGGTAGCATAAATTGATCACCCGTAATGACCATGTCCAAATTTCACATAAGTCAAAATATCTCGGAAACGGTGACAGCTGGATACCTCACTATCCATTATCTAAGGTAGATATCAATGAGATCTATCAAACAGAAAAGACTGGATTGAAAACTATTGCTCTGGTGAAACGTTATGACGAAATCATTGAATTTCCCAGAGGATCCTATAGGCTCGTTTTGCGGCCATGTCCAAAATGCCAAAATTCGTGAAATTTTCAAGTTTACTGGGAAACGATGGCAGAAGCGCAAAGTCTATGTGGTATCAATGATAGATATTTGTGTGTTCTACACGATGCAAGAAACCGGATTGCGAAATGCCTCTTCCTTCAAACGTTATCAAGTAAAAGGTAGCATAAATTGATCACCCGTAATGACCATGTCCAAATTTCACATAAGTCAAAATATCTCGGAAACGGTGACAGCTGGATACCTCACTATCCATTATCTAAGGTAGATATCAATGAGATCTATCAAACAGAAAAGACTGGATTGAAACATATTGCTCTGGTGAAACGTTATGACGAAATCATTGAATTTCCCAGAGGATCCTATAGGCTCGTTTTGCGGCCATGTCCAAAATGCCAAAATTCGTGAAATTTTCAAGTTTACTGGGAAACGATGGCAGAAGCGCAAAGTCTATGTGGTATCAATGATAGATATTTGTGTGTTCTACACGATGCAAGAAACCGGATTGCGAAATGCCTCTTCCTTCAAACGTTATCAAGTAAAAGGTAGCATAAATTGATCACCCGTAATGACCATGTCCAAATTTCACATAAGTCAAAATATCTCGGAAACGGTGACAGCTGGATACCTCACTATCCATTATCTAAGGTAGATATCAATGAGATCTATCAAACAGAAAAGACTGGATTGAAAACTATTGCTCTGGTGAAACGTTATGACGAAATCATTGAATTTCCCAGAGGATCCTATAGGCTCGTTTTGCGGCCATGTCCAAAATGCCAAAATTCGTGAAATTTTCAAGTTTACTGGGAAACGATGGCAGAAGCGCAAAGTCTATGTGGTATCAATGATAGATATTTGTGTGTTCTACACGATGCAAGAAACCGGATTGCGAAATGCCTCTTCCTTCAAACGTTATCAAGTAAAAGGTAGCATAAATTGATCACCCGTAATGACCATGTCCAAATTTCACATAAGTCAAAATATCTCGGAAACGGTGACAGCTGGATACCTCACTATCCATTATCTAAGGTAGATATCAATGAGATCTATCAAACAGAAAAGACTGGATTGAAAACTATTGCTCTGGTGAAACGTTATGACGAAATCATTGAATTTCCCAGAGGATCCTATAGGCTCGTTTTGCGGCCATGTCCAAAATGCCAAAATTCGTGAAATTTTCAAGTTTACTGGGAAACGATGGCAGAAGCGCAAAGTCTATGTGGTATCAATGATAGATATTTGTGTGTTCTACACGATGCAAGAAACCGGATTGCGAAATGCCTCTTCCTTCAAACGTTATCAAGTAAAAGGTAGCATAAATTGATCACCCGTAATGACCATGTCCAAATTTCACATAAGTCAAAATATCTCGGAAACGGTGACAGCTGGATACCTCACTATCCATTATCTAAGGTAGATATCAATGAGATCTATCAAACAGAAAAGACTGGATTGAAACATATTGCTCTGGTGAAACGTTATGACGAAATCATTGAATTTCCCAGAGGATCCTATAGGCTCGTTTTGCGGCCATGTCCAAAATGCCAAAATTCGTGAAATTTTCAAGTTTACTGGGAAACGATGGCAGAAGCGCAAAGTCTATGTGGTATCAATGATAGATATTTGTGTGTTCTACACGATGCAAGAAACCGGATTGCGAAATGCCTCTTCCTTCAAACGTTATCAAGTAAAAGGTAGCATAAATTGATCACCCGTAATGACCATGTCCAAATTTCACATAAGTCAAAATATCTCGGAAACGGTGACAGCTGGATACCTCGCTATCCATTATCTAAGGTAGATATCAATGAGATCTATCAAATAGAAAAGACTGCATTGAAAAATATTGCTCTGGTGAAACGTTATGACGAAAACATTGAATTTCCCAGAGGATCCTATAGGCTCGTTTTGCGGCCATGTCCAAAATGCCAAAATTCGTGAAATTTTCAAGTTTACTGGGAAACGATGGCAGAAGCGCAAAGTGTATGTGGTATCAATGATAGATATTTGTGTGTTCTACACGATGCAAGAAACCGGATTGCGAAATGCCTCTTCCTTCAAACGTTATCAAGTAAAAGGTAGCATAAATTGATCACCCGTAATGACCATGTCCAAATTTCACATAAGTCAAAATATCTCGGAAACGGTGACAGCTGGATACCTCACTATCCATTATCTAAGGTAGATATCAATGAGATCTATCAAATAGAAAAGACTGGATTGAAACATATTGCTCTGGTGAAACGTTATGACGAAATCATTGAATTTCCCAGAGGATCCTATAGGCTCGTTTTGCGGCCATGTCCAAAATGCCAAAATTCGTGAAATTTTCAAGTTTACTGGGAAACGATGGCAGAAGCGCAAAGTGTATGTGGTATCAATGATAGATATTTGTGTGTTCTACACGATGCAAGAAACCGGATTGCGAAATGCCTCTTCCTTCAAACGTTATGAAGTAAAAGGTAGCATAAATTGATCACCCGTAATGACCATGTCCAAATTTCACATAAGTCAAAATATCTCGGAAACGGTGACAGCTGGATACCTCACTATCCATTATCTAAGGTAGATATCAATGAGATCTATCAAATAGAAAAGACTGGATTGAAACATATTGCTCTGGTGAAACGTTATGACGAAATCATTGAATTTCCCAGAGGATCCTATAGGCTCGTTTTGCGGCCATGTCCAAAATGCCAAAATTCGTGAAATTTTCAAGTTTACTGGGAAACGATGGCAGAAGCGCAAAGTCTATGTGGTATCAATGATAGATATTTGTGTGTTCTACACGATGCAAGAAACCGGATTGCGAAATGCCTCTTCCTTCAAACGTTATCAAGTAAAAGGTAGCATAAATTGATCACCCGTAATGACCATGTCCAAATTTCACATAAGTCAAAATATCTCGGAAACGGTGACAGCTGGATACCTCGCTATCCATTATCTAAGGTAGATATCAATGAGATCTATCAAATAGAAAAGACTGCATTGAAAAATATTGCTCTGGTGAAACGTTATGACGAAAACATTGAATTTCCCAGAGGATCCTATAGGCTCGTTTTGCGGCCATGTCCAAAATGCCAAAATTCGTGAAATTTTCAAGTTTACTGGGAAACGATGGCAGAAGCGCAAAGTGTATGTGGTATCAATGATAGATATTTGTGTGTTCTACACGATGCAAGAAACCGGATTGCGAAATGCCTCTTCCTTCAAACGTTATCAAGTAAAAGGTAGCATAAATTGATCACCCGTAATGACCATGTCCAAATTTCACATAAGTCAAAATATCTCGGAAACGGTGACAGCTGGATACCTCACTATCCATTATCTAAGGTAGATATCAATGAGATCTATCAAACAGAAAAGACTGCATTGAAAACTATTGCTCTGGTGAAACGTTATGACGAAATCATTGAATTTCCCAGAGGATCCTATAGGCTCGTTTTGCGGCCATGTCCAAAATGCCAAAATTCGTGAAATTTTCAAGTTTACTGGGAAACGATGGCAGAAGCGCAAAGTGTATGTGGTATCAATGATAGATATTTGTGTGTTCTACACGATGCAAGAAACCGGATTGCGAAATGCCTCTTCCTTCAAACGTTATCAAGTAAAAGGTAGCATAAATTGATCACCCGTAATGACCATGTCCAAATTTCACATAAGTCAAAATATCTCGGAAACGGTGACAGCTGGATACCTCGCTATCCATTATCTAAGGTAGATATCAATGAGATCTATCAAATAGAAAAGACTGCATTGAAAAATATTGCTCTGGTGAAACGTTATGACGAAAACATTGAATTTCCCAGAGGATCCTATAGGCTCGTTTTGCGGCCATGTCCAAAATGCCAAAATTCGTGAAATTTTCAAGTTTACTGGGAAACGATGGCAGAAGCGCAAAGTCTATGTGGTATCAATGATAGATATTTGTGTGTTCTACACGATGCAAGAAACCGGATTGCGAAATGCCTCTTCCTTCAAACGTTATCAAGTAAAAGGTAGCATAAATTGATCACCCGTAATGACCATGTCCAAATTTCACATAAGTCAAAATATCTCGGAAACGGTGACAGCTGGATACCTCACTATCCATTATCTAAGGTAGATATCAATGAGATCTATCAAACAGAAAAGACTGGATTGAAACATATTGCTCTGGTGAAACGTTATGACGAAATCATTGAATTTCCCAGAGGATCCTATAGGCTCGTTTTGCGGCCATGTCCAAAATGCCAAAATTCGTGAAATTTTCAAGTTTACTGGGAAACGATGGCAGAAGCGCAAAGTCTATGTGGTATCAATGATAGATATTTGTGTGTTCTACACGATGCAAGAAACCGGATTGCGAAATGCCTCTTCCTTCAAACGTTATCAAGTAAAAGGTAGCATAAATTGATCACCCGTAATGACCATGTCCAAATTTCACATAAGTCAAAATATCTCGGAAACGGTGACAGCTGGATACCTCACTATCCATTATCTAAGGTAGATATCAATGAGATCTATCAAACAGAAAAGACTGGATTGAAAACTATTGCTCTGGTGAAACGTTATGACGAAATCATTGAATTTCCCAGAGGATCCTATAGGCTCGTTTTGCGGCCATGTCCAAAATGCCAAAATTCGTGAAATTTTCAAGTTTACTGGGAAACGATGGCAGAAGCGCAAAGTCTATGTGGTATCAATGATAGATATTTGTGTGTTCTACACGATGCAAGAAACCGGATTGCGAAATGCCTCTTCCTT
This sequence comes from Trichobilharzia szidati, assembly GCA_944472155.2. Classification (NCBI taxonomy): domain Eukaryota; kingdom Metazoa; phylum Platyhelminthes; class Trematoda; order Strigeidida; family Schistosomatidae; genus Trichobilharzia; species Trichobilharzia szidati. Next base: position 44,785,585 of record OX235279.1, read on the forward strand.
CAAACGTTATCAAGTAAAAGGTAGCATAAATTGATCACCCGTAATGACCATGTCCAAATTTCACATAAGTCAAAATATCTCGGAAACGGTGACAGCTGGATACCTCACTATCCATTATCTAAGGTAGATATCAATGAGATCTATCAAACAGAAAAGACTGCATTGAAAACTATTGCTCTGGTGAAACGTTATGACGAAATCATTGAATTTCCCAGAGGATCCTATAGGCTCGTTTTGCGGCCATGTCCAAAATGCCAAAATTCGTGAAATTTTCAAGTTTACTGGGAAACGATGGCAGAAGCGCAAAGTCTATGTGGTATCAATGATAGATATTTGTGTGTTCTACACGATGCAAGAAACCGGATTGCGAAATGCCTCTTCCTTCAAACGTTATCAAGTAAAAGGTAGCATAAATTGATCACCCGTAATGACCATGTCCAAATTTCACATAAGTCAAAATATCTCGGAAACGGTGACAGCTGGATACCTCACTATCCATTATCTAAGGTAGATATCAATGAGATCTATCAAATAGAAAAGACTGGATTGAAACATATTGCTCTGGTGAAACGTTATGACGAAATCATTGAATTTCCCAGAGGATCCTATAGGCTCGTTTTGCGGCCATGTCCAAAATGCCAAAATTCGTGAAATTTTCAAGTTTACTGGGAAACGATGGCAGAAGCGCAAAGTCTATGTGGTATCAATGATAGATATTTGTGTGTTCTACACGATGCAAGAAACCGGATTGCGAAATGCCTCTTCCTTCAAACGTTATCAAGTAAAAGGTAGCATAAATTGATCACCCGTAATGACCATGTCCAAATTTCACATAAGTCAAAATATCTCGGAAACGGTGACAGCTGGATACCTCACTATCCATTATCTAAGGTAGATATCAATGAGATCTATCAAACAGAAAAGACTGCATTGAAAACTATTGCTCTGGTGAAACGTTATGACGAAATCATTGAATTTCCCAGAGGATCCTATAGGCTCGTTTTGCGGCCATGTCCAAAATGCCAAAATTCGTGAAATTTTCAAGTTTACTGGGAAACGATGGCAGAAGCGCAAAGTCTATGTGGTATCAATGATAGATATTTGTGTGTTCTACACGATGCAAGAAACCGGATTGCGAAATGCCTCTTCCTTCAAACGTTATCAAGTAAAAGGTAGCATAAATTGATCACCCGTAATGACCATGTCCAAATTTCACATAAGTCAAAATATCTCGGAAACGGTGACAGCTGGATACCTCACTATCCATTATCTAAGGTAGATATCAATGAGATCTATCAAACAGAAAAGACTGCATTGAAAACTATTGCTCTGGTGAAACGTTATGACGAAATCATTGAATTTCCCAGAGGATCCTATAGGCTCGTTTTGCGGCCATGTCCAAAATGCCAAAATTCGTGAAATTTTCAAGTTTACTGGGAAACGATGGCAGAAGCGCAAAGTCTATGTGGTATCAATGATAGATATTTGTGTGTTCTACACGATGCAAGAAACCGGATTGCGAAATGCCTCTTCCTTCAAACGTTATCAAGTAAAAGGTAGCATAAATTGATCACCCGTAATGACCATGTCCAAATTTCACATAAGTCAAAATATCTCGGAAACGGTGACAGCTGGATACCTCACTATCCATTATCTAAGGTAGATATCAATGAGATCTATCAAACAGAAAAGACTGGATTGAAACATATTGCTCTGGTGAAACGTTATGACGAAATCATTGAATTTCCCAGAGGATCCTATAGGCTCGTTTTGCGGCCATGTCCAAAATGCCAAAATTCGTGAAATTTTCAAGTTTACTGGGAAACGATGGCAGAAGCGCAAAGTCTATGTGGTATCAATGATAGATATTTGTGTGTTCTACACGATGCAAGAAACCGGATTGCGAAATGCCTCTTCCTTCAAACGTTATCAAGTAAAAGGTAGCATAAATTGATCACCCGTAATGACCATGTCCAAATTTCACATAAGTCAAAATATCTCGGAAACGGTGACAGCTGGATACCTCACTATCCATTATCTAAGGTAGATATCAATGAGATCTATCAAATAGAAAAGACTGGATTGAAACATATTGCTCTGGTGAAACGTTATGACGAAATCATTGAATTTCCCAGAGGATCCTATAGGCTCGTTTTGCGGCCATGTCCAAAATGCCAAAATTCGTGAAATTTTCAAGTTTACTGGGAAACGATGGCAGAAGCGCAAAGTCTATGTGGTATCAATGATAGATATTTGTGTGTTCTACACGATGCAAGAAACCGGATTGCGAAATGCCTCTTCCTTCAAACGTTATCAAGTAAAAGGTAGCATAAATTGATCACCCGTAATGACCATGTCCAAATTTCACATAAGTCAAAATATCTCGGAAACGGTGACAGCTGGATACCTCACTATCCATTATCTAAGGTAGATATCAATGAGATCTATCAAACAGAAAAGACTGGATTGAAAACTATTGCTCTGGTGAAACGTTATGACGAAATCATTGAATTTCCCAGAGGATCCTATAGGCTCGTTTTGCGGCCATGTCCAAAATGCCAAAATTCGTGAAATTTTCAAGTTTACTGGGAAACGATGGCAGAAGCGCAAAGTCTATGTGGTATCAATGATAGATATTTGTGTGTTCTACACGATGCAAGAAACCGGATTGCGAAATGCCTCTTCCTTCAAACGTTATCAAGTAAAAGGTAGCATAAATTGATCACCCGTAATGACCATGTCCAAATTTCACATAAGTCAAAATATCTCGGAAACGGTGACAGCTGGATACCTCACTATCCATTATCTAAGGTAGATATCAATGAGATCTATCAAACAGAAAAGACTGCATTGAAAACTATTGCTCTGGTGAAACGTTATGACGAAATCATTGAATTTCCCAGAGGATCCTATAGGCTCGTTTTGCGGCCATGTCCAAAATGCCAAAATTCGTGAAATTTTCAAGTTTACTGGGAAACGATGGCAGAAGCGCAAAGTCTATGTGGTATCAATGATAGATATTTGTGTGTTCTACACGATGCAAGAAACCGGATTGCGAAATGCCTCTTCCTTCAAACGTTATCAAGTAAAAGGTAGCATAAATTGATCACCCGTAATGACCATGTCCAAATTTCACATAAGTCAAAATATCTCGGAAACGGTGACAGCTGGATACCTCACTATCCATTATCTAAGGTAGATATCAATGAGATCTATCAAATAGAAAAGACTGGATTGAAACATATTGCTCTGGTGAAACGTTATGACGAAATCATTGAATTTCCCAGAGGATCCTATAGGCTCGTTTTGCGGCCATGTCCAAAATGCCAAAATTCGTGAAATTTTCAAGTTTACTGGGAAACGATGGCAGAAGCGCAAAGTCTATGTGGTATCAATGATAGATATTTGTGTGTTCTACACGATGCAAGAAACCGGATTGCGAAATGCCTCTTCCTTCAAACGTTATCAAGTAAAAGGTAGCATAAATTGATCACCCGTAATGACCATGTCCAAATTTCACATAAGTCAAAATATCTCGGAAACGGTGACAGCTGGATACCTCACTATCCATTATCTAAGGTAGATATCAATGAGATCTATCAAACAGAAAAGACTGGATTGAAACATATTGCTCTGGTGAAACGTTATGACGAAATCATTGAATTTCCCAGAGGATCCTATAGGCTCGTTTTGCGGCCATGTCCAAAATGCCAAAATTCGTGAAATTTTCAAGTTTACTGGGAAACGATGGCAGAAGCGCAAAGTCTATGTGGTATCAATGATAGATATTTGTGTGTTCTACACGATGCAAGAAACCGGATTGCGAAATGCCTCTTCCTTCAAACGTTATCAAGTAAAAGGTAGCATAAATTGATCACCCGTAATGACCATGTCCAAATTTCACATAAGTCAAAATATCTCGGAAACGGTGACAGCTGGATACCTCACTATCCATTATCTAAGGTAGATATCAATGAGATCTATCAAACAGAAAAGACTGGATTGAAACATATTGCTCTGGTGAAACGTTATGACGAAATCATTGAATTTCCCAGAGGATCCTATAGGCTCGTTTTGCGGCCATGTCCAAAATGCCAAAATTCGTGAAATTTTCAAGTTTACTGGGAAACGATGGCAGAAGCGCAAAGTCTATGTGGTATCAATGATAGATATTTGTGTGTTCTACACGATGCAAGAAACCGGATTGCGAAATGCCTCTTCCTTCAAACGTTATCAAGTAAAAGGTAGCATAAATTGATCACCCGTAATGACCATGTCCAAATTTCACATAAGTCAAAATATCTCGGAAACGGTGACAGCTGGATACCTCACTATCCATTATCTAAGGTAGATATCAATGAGATCTATCAAATAGAAAAGACTGGATTGAAACATATTGCTCTGGTGAAACGTTATGACGAAATCATTGAATTTCCCAGAGGATCCTATAGGCTCGTTTTGCGGCCATGTCCAAAATGCCAAAATTCGTGAAATTTTCAAGTTTACTGGGAAACGATGGCAGAAGCGCAAAGTCTATGTGGTATCAATGATAGATATTTGTGTGTTCTACACGATGCAAGAAACCGGATTGCGAAATGCCTCTTCCTTCAAACGTTATCAAGTAAAAGGTAGCATAAATTGATCACCCGTAATGACCATGTCCAAATTTCACATAAGTCAAAATATCTCGGAAACGGTGACAGCTGGATACCTCACTATCCATTATCTAAGGTAGATATCAATGAGATCTATCAAACAGAAAAGACTGCATTGAAAACTATTGCTCTGGTGAAACGTTATGACGAAATCATTGAATTTCCCAGAGGATCCTATAGGCTCGTTTTGCGGCCATGTCCAAAATGCCAAAATTCGTGAAATTTTCAAGTTTACTGGGAAACGATGGCAGAAGCGCAAAGTCTATGTGGTATCAATGATAGATATTTGTGTGTTCTACACGATGCAAGAAACCGGATTGCGAAATGCCTCTTCCTTCAAACGTTATCAAGTAAAAGGTAGCATAAATTGATCACCCGTAATGACCATGTCCAAATTTCACATAAGTCAAAATATCTCGGAAACGGTGACAGCTGGATACCTCACTATCCATTATCTAAGGTAGATATCAATGAGATCTATCAAATAGAAAAGACTGGATTGAAACATATTGCTCTGGTGAAACGTTATGACGAAATCATTGAATTTCCCAGAGGATCCTATAGGCTCGTTTTGCGGCCATGTCCAAAATGCCAAAATTCGTGAAATTTTCAAGTTTACTGGGAAACGATGGCAGAAGCGCAAAGTCTATGTGGTATCAATGATAGATATTTGTGTGTTCTACACGATGCAAGAAACCGGATTGCGAAATGCCTCTTCCTTCAAACGTTATCAAGTAAAAGGTAGCATAAATTGATCACCCGTAATGACCATGTCCAAATTTCACATAAGTCAAAATATCTCGGAAACGGTGACAGCTGGATACCTCACTATCCATTATCTAAGGTAGATATCAATGAGATCTATCAAACAGAAAAGACTGGATTGAAAACTATTGCTCTGGTGAAACGTTATGACGAAATCATTGAATTTCCCAGAGGATCCTATAGGCTCGTTTTGCGGCCATGTCCAAAATGCCAAAATTCGTGAAATTTTCAAGTTTACTGGGAAACGATGGCAGAAGCGCAAAGTCTATGTGGTATCAATGATAGATATTTGTGTGTTCTACACGATGCAAGAAACCGGATTGCGAAATGCCTCTTCCTTCAAACGTTATCAAGTAAAAGGTAGCATAAATTGATCACCCGTAATGACCATGTCCAAATTTCACATAAGTCAAAATATCTCGGAAACGGTGACAGCTGGATACCTCACTATCCATTATCTAAGGTAGATATCAATGAGATCTATCAAACAGAAAAGACTGCATTGAAAACTATTGCTCTGGTGAAACGTTATGACGAAATCATTGAATTTCCCAGAGGATCCTATAGGCTCGTTTTGCGGCCATGTCCAAAATGCCAAAATTCGTGAAATTTTCAAGTTTACTGGGAAACGATGGCAGAAGCGCAAAGTCTATGTGGTATCAATGATAGATATTTGTGTGTTCTACACGATGCAAGAAACCGGATTGCGAAATGCCTCTTCCTTCAAACGTTATCAAGTAAAAGGTAGCATAAATTGATCACCCGTAATGACCATGTCCAAATTTCACATAAGTCAAAATATCTCGGAAACGGTGACAGCTGGATACCTCACTATCCATTATCTAAGGTAGATATCAATGAGATCTATCAAACAGAAAAGACTGGATTGAAACATATTGCTCTGGTGAAACGTTATGACGAAATCATTGAATTTCCCAGAGGATCCTATAGGCTCGTTTTGCGGCCATGTCCAAAATGCCAAAATTCGTGAAATTTTCAAGTTTACTGGGAAACGATGGCAGAAGCGCAAAGTCTATGTGGTATCAATGATAGATATTTGTGTGTTCTACACGATGCAAGAAACCGGATTGCGAAATGCCTCTTCCTTCAAACGTTATCAAGTAAAAGGTAGCATAAATTGATCACCCGTAATGACCATGTCCAAATTTCACATAAGTCAAAATATCTCGGAAACGGTGACAGCTGGATACCTCACTATCCATTATCTAAGGTAGATATCAATGAGATCTATCAAACAGAAAAGACTGCATTGAAAACTATTGCTCTGGTGAAACGTTATGACGAAATCATTGAATTTCCCAGAGGATCCTATAGGCTCGTTTTGCGGCCATGTCCAAAATGCCAAAATTCGTGAAATTTTCAAGTTTACTGGGAAACGATGGCAGAAGCGCAAAGTCTATGTGGTATCAATGATAGATATTTGTGTGTTCTACACGATGCAAGAAACCGGATTGCGAAATGCCTCTTCCTTCAAACGTTATCAAGTAAAAGGTAGCATAAATTGATCACCCGTAATGACCATGTCCAAATTTCACATAAGTCAAAATATCTCGGAAACGGTGACAGCTGGATACCTCACTATCCATTATCTAAGGTAGATATCAATGAGATCTATCAAATAGAAAAGACTGGATTGAAACATATTGCTCTGGTGAAACGTTATGACGAAATCATTGAATTTCCCAGAGGATCCTATAGGCTCGTTTTGCGGCCATGTCCAAAATGCCAAAATTCGTGAAATTTTCAAGTTTACTGGGAAACGATGGCAGAAGCGCAAAGTCTATGTGGTATCAATGATAGATATTTGTGTGTTCTACACGATGCAAGAAACCGGATTGCGAAATGCCTCTTCCTTCAAACGTTATCAAGTAAAAGGTAGCATAAATTGATCACCCGTAATGACCATGTCCAAATTTCACATAAGTCAAAATATCTCGGAAACGGTGACAGCTGGATACCTCGCTATCCATTATCTAAGGTAGATATCAATGAGATCTATCAAATAGAAAAGACTGCATTGAAAAATATTGCTCTGGTGAAACGTTATGACGAAATCATTGAATTTCCCAGAGGATCCTATAGGCTCGTTTTGCGGCCATGTCCAAAATGCCAAAATTCGTGAAATTTTCAAGTTTACTGGGAAACGATGGCAGAAGCGCAAAGTCTATGTGGTATCAATGATAGATATTTGTGTGTTCTACACGATGCAAGAAACCGGATTGCGAAATGCCTCTTCCTTCAAACGTTATCAAGTAAAAGGTAGCATAAATTGATCACCCGTAATGACCATGTCCAAATTTCACATAAGTCAAAATATCTCGGAAACGGTGACAGCTGGATACCTCACTATCCATTATCTAAGGTAGATATCAATGAGATCTATCAAACAGAAAAGACTGCATTGAAAACTATTGCTCTGGTGAAACGTTATGACGAAATCATTGAATTTCCCAGAGGATCCTATAGGCTCGTTTTGCGGCCATGTCCAAAATGCCAAAATTCGTGAAATTTTCAAGTTTACTGGGAAACGATGGCAGAAGCGCAAAGTCTATGTGGTATCAATGATAGATATTTGTGTGTTCTACACGATGCAAGAAACCGGATTGCGAAATGCCTCTTCCTTCAAACGTTATCAAGTAAAAGGTAGCATAAATTGATCACCCGTAATGACCATGTCCAAATTTCACATAAGTCAAAATATCTCGGAAACGGTGACAGCTGGATACCTCACTATCCATTATCTAAGGTAGATATCAATGAGATCTATCAAACAGAAAAGACTGGATTGAAACATATTGCTCTGGTGAAACGTTATGACGAAATCATTGAATTTCCCAGAGGATCCTATAGGCTCGTTTTGCGGCCATGTCCAAAATGCCAAAATTCGTGAAATTTTCAAGTTTACTGGGAAACGATGGCAGAAGCGCAAAGTCTATGTGGTATCAATGATAGATATTTGTGTGTTCTACACGATGCAAGAAACCGGATTGCGAAATGCCTCTTCCTTCAAACGTTATCAAGTAAAAGGTAGCATAAATTGATCACCCGTAATGACCATGTCCAAATTTCACATAAGTCAAAATATCTCGGAAACGGTGACAGCTGGATACCTCACTATCCATTATCTAAGGTAGATATCAATGAGATCTATCAAACAGAAAAGACTGCATTGAAAACTATTGCTCTGGTGAAACGTTATGACGAAATCATTGAATTTCCCAGAGGATCCTATAGGCTCGTTTTGCGGCCATGTCCAAAATGCCAAAATTCGTGAAATTTTCAAGTTTACTGGGAAACGATGGCAGAAGCGCAAAGTCTATGTGGTATCAATGATAGATATTTGTGTGTTCTACACGATGCAAGAAACCGGATTGCGAAATGCCTCTTCCTTCAAACGTTATCAAGTAAAAGGTAGCATAAATTGATCACCCGTAATGACCATGTCCAAATTTCACATAAGTCAAAATATCTCGGAAACGGTGACAGCTGGATACCTCACTATCCATTATCTAAGGTAGATATCAATGAGATCTATCAAACAGAAAAGACTGGATTGAAAACTATTGCTCTGGTGAAACGTTATGACGAAATCATTGAATTTCCCAGAGGATCCTATAGGCTCGTTTTGCGGCCATGTCCAAAATGCCAAAATTCGTGAAATTTTCAAGTTTACTGGGAAACGATGGCAGAAGCGCAAAGTCTATGTGGTATCAATGATAGATATTTGTGTGTTCTACACGATGCAAGAAACCGGATTGCGAAATGCCTCTTCCTTCAAACGTTATCAAGTAAAAGGTAGCATAAATTGATCACCCGTAATGACCATGTCCAAATTTCACATAAGTCAAAATATCTCGGAAACGGTGACAGCTGGATACCTCACTATCCATTATCTAAGGTAGATATCAATGAGATCTATCAAATAGAAAAGACTGGATTGAAACATATTGCTCTGGTGAAACGTTATGACGAAATCATTGAATTTCCCAGAGGATCCTATAGGCTCGTTTTGCGGCCATGTCCAAAATGCCAAAATTCGTGAAATTTTCAAGTTTACTGGGAAACGATGGCAGAAGCGCAAAGTCTATGTGGTATCAATGATAGATATTTGTGTGTTCTACACGATGCAAGAAACCGGATTGCGAAATGCCTCTTCCTTCAAACGTTATCAAGTAAAAGGTAGCATAAATTGATCACCCGTAATGACCATGTCCAAATTTCACATAAGTCAAAATATCTCGGAAACGGTGACAGCTGGATACCTCACTATCCATTATCTAAGGTAGATATCAATGAGATCTATCAAACAGAAAAGACTGCATTGAAAACTATTGCTCTGGTGAAACGTTATGACGAAATCATTGAATTTCCCAGAGGATCCTATAGGCTCGTTTTGCGGCCATGTCCAAAATGCCAAAATTCGTGAAATTTTCAAGTTTACTGGGAAACGATGGCAGAAGCGCAAAGTCTATGTGGTATCAATGATAGATATTTGTGTGTTCTACACGATGCAAGAAACCGGATTGCGAAATGCCTCTTCCTTCAAACGTTATCAAGTAAAAGGTAGCATAAATTGATCACCCGTAATGACCATGTCCAAATTTCACATAAGTCAAAATATCTCGGAAACGGTGACAGCTGGATACCTCACTATCCATTATCTAAGGTAGATATCAATGAGATCTATCAAATAGAAAAGACTGGATTGAAACATATTGCTCTGGTGAAACGTTATGACGAAATCATTGAATTTCCCAGAGGATCCTATAGGCTCGTTTTGCGGCCATGTCCAAAATGCCAAAATTCGTGAAATTTTCAAGTTTACTGGGAAACGATGGCAGAAGCGCAAAGTCTATGTGGTATCAATGATAGATATTTGTGTGTTCTACACGATGCAAGAAACCGGATTGCGAAATGCCTCTTCCTTCAAACGTTATCAAGTAAAAGGTAGCATAAATTGATCACCCGTAATGACCATGTCCAAATTTCACATAAGTCAAAATATCTCGGAAACGGTGACAGCTGGATACCTCACTATCCATTATCTAAGGTAGATATCAATGAGATCTATCAAACAGAAAAGACTGCATTGAAAACTATTGCTCTGGTGAAACGTTATGACGAAATCATTGAATTTCCCAGAGGATCCTATAGGCTCGTTTTGCGGCCATGTCCAAAATGCCAAAATTCGTGAAATTTTCAAGTTTACTGGGAAACGATGGCAGAAGCGCAAAGTCTATGTGGTATCAATGATAGATATTTGTGTGTTCTACACGATGCAAGAAACCGGATTGCGAAATGCCTCTTCCTTCAAACGTTATCAAGTAAAAGGTAGCATAAATTGATCACCCGTAATGACCATGTCCAAATTTCACATAAGTCAAAATATCTCGGAAACGGTGACAGCTGGATACCTCACTATCCATTATCTAAGGTAGATATCAATGAGATCTATCAAACAGAAAAGACTGGATTGAAACATATTGCTCTGGTGAAACGTTATGACGAAATCATTGAATTTCCCAGAGGATCCTATAGGCTCGTTTTGCGGCCATGTCCAAAATGCCAAAATTCGTGAAATTTTCAAGTTTACTGGGAAACGATGGCAGAAGCGCAAAGTCTATGTGGTATCAATGATAGATATTTGTGTGTTCTACACGATGCAAGAAACCGGATTGCGAAATGCCTCTTCCTTCAAACGTTATCAAGTAAAAGGTAGCATAAATTGATCACCCGTAATGACCATGTCCAAATTTCACATAAGTCAAAATATCTCGGAAACGGTGACAGCTGGATACCTCACTATCCATTATCTAAGGTAGATATCAATGAGATCTATCAAATAGAAAAGACTGGATTGAAACATATTGCTCTGGTGAAACGTTATGACGAAATCATTGAATTTCCCAGAGGATCCTATAGGCTCGTTTTGCGGCCATGTCCAAAATGCCAAAATTCGTGAAATTTTCAAGTTTACTGGGAAACGATGGCAGAAGCGCAAAGTCTATGTGGTATCAATGATAGATATTTGTGTGTTCTACACGATGCAAGAAACCGGATTGCGAAATGCCTCTTCCTTCAAACGTTATCAAGTAAAAGGTAGCATAAATTGATCACCCGTAATGACCATGTCCAAATTTCACATAAGTCAAAATATCTCGGAAACGGTGACAGCTGGATACCTCACTATCCATTATCTAAGGTAGATATCAATGAGATCTATCAAATAGAAAAGACTGGATTGAAACATATTGCTCTGGTGAAACGTTATGACGAAATCATTGAATTTCCCAGAGGATCCTATAGGCTCGTTTTGCGGCCATGTCCAAAATGCCAAAATTCGTGAAATTTTCAAGTTTACTGGGAAACGATGGCAGAAGCGCAAAGTCTATGTGGTATCAATGATAGATATTTGTGTGTTCTACACGATGCAAGAAACCGGATTGCGAAATGCCTCTTCCTTCAAACGTTATCAAGTAAAAGGTAGCATAAATTGATCACCCGTAATGACCATGTCCAAATTTCACATAAGTCAAAATATCTCGGAAACGGTGACAGCTGGATACCTCACTATCCATTATCTAAGGTAGATATCAATGAGATCTATCAAACAGAAAAGACTGCATTGAAAAATATTGCTCTGGTGAAACGTTATGACGAAATCATTGAATTTCCCAGAGGATCCTATAGGCTCGTTTTGCGGCCATGTCCAAAATGCCAAAATTCGTGAAATTTTCAAGTTTACTGGGAAACGATGGCAGAAGCGCAAAGTCTATGTGGTATCAATGATAGATATTTGTGTGTTCTACACGATGCAAGAAACCGGATTGCGAAATGCCTCTTCCTTCAAACGTTATCAAGTAAAAGGTAGCATAAATTGATCACCCGTAATGACCATGTCCAAATTTCACATAAGTCAAAATATCTCGGAAACGGTGACAGCTGGATACCTCACTATCCATTATCTAAGGTAGATATCAATGAGATCTATCAAACAGAAAAGACTGCATTGAAAAATATTGCTCTGGTGAAACGTTATGACGAAATCATTGAATTTCCCAGAGGATCCTATAGGCTCGTTTTGCGGCCATGTCCAAAATGCCAAAATTCGTGAAATTTTCAAGTTTACTGGGAAACGATGGCAGAAGCGCAAAGTCTATGTGGTATCAATGATAGATATTTGTGTGTTCTACACGATGCAAGAAACCGGATTGCGAAATGCCTCTTCCTTCAAACGTTATCAAGTAAAAGGTAGCATAAATTGATCACCCGTAATGACCATGTCCAAATTTCACATAAGTCAAAATATCTCGGAAACGGTGACAGCTGGATACCTCACTATCCATTATCTAAGGTAGATATCAATGAGATCTATCAAATAGAAAAGACTGGATTGAAAAATATTGCTCTGGTGAAACGTTATGACGAAATCATTGAATTTCCCAGAGGATCCTATAGGCTCGTTTTGCGGCCATGTCCAAAATGCCAAAATTCGTGAAATTTTCAAGTTTACTGGGAAACGATGGCAGAAGCGCAAAGTCTATGTGGTATCAATGATAGATATTTGTGTGTTCTACACGATGCAAGAAACCGGATTGCGAAATGCCTCTTCCTTCAAACGTTATCAAGTAAAAGGTAGCATAAATTGATCACCCGTAATGACCATGTCCAAATTTCACATAAGTCAAAATATCTCGGAAACGGTGACAGCTGGATACCTCACTATCCATTATCTAAGGTAGATATCAATGAGATCTATCAAACAGAAAAGACTGCATTGAAAAATATTGCTCTGGTGAAACGTTATGACGAAATCATTGAATTTCCCAGAGGATCCTATAGGCTCGTTTTGCGGCCATGTCCAAAATGCCAAAATTCGTGAAATTTTCAAGTTTACTGGGAAACGATGGCAGAAGCGCAAAGTCTATGTGGTATCAATGATAGATATTTGTGTGTTCTACACGATGCAAGAAACCGGATTGCGAAATGCCTCTTCCTTCAAACGTTATCAAGTAAAAGGTAGCATAAATTGATCACCCGTAATGACCATGTCCAAATTTCACATAAGTCAAAATATCTCGGAAACGGTGACAGCTGGATACCTCACTATCCATTATCTAAGGTAGATATCAATGAGATCTATCAAATAGAAAAGACTGCATTGAAAAATATTGCTCTGGTGAAACGTTATGACGAAATCATTGAATTTCCCAGAGGATCCTATAGGCTCGTTTTGCGGCCATGTCCAAAATGCCAAAATTCGTGAAATTTTCAAGTTTACTGGGAAACGATGGCAGAAGCGCAAAGTGTATGTGGTATCAATGATAGATATTTGTGTGTTCTACACGATGCAAGAAACCGGATTGCGAAATGCCTCTTCCTTCAAACGTTATCAAGTAAAAGGTAGCATAAATTGATCACCCGTAATGACCATGTCCAAATTTCACATAAGTCAAAATATCTCGGAAACGGTGACAGCTGGATACCTCACTATCCATTATCTAAGGTAGATATCAATGAGATCTATCAAATAGAAAAGACTGCATTGAAAAATATTGCTCTGGTGAAACGTTATGACGAAATCATTGAATTTCCCAGAGGATCCTATAGGCTCGTTTTGCGGCCATGTCCAAAATGCCAAAATTCGTGAAATTTTCAAGTTTACTGGGAAACGATGGCAGAAGCGCAAAGTGTATGTGGTATCAATGATAGATATTTGTGTGTTCTACACGATGCAAGAAACCGGATTGCGAAATGTCTCTTCCTTCAAACGTTATGAAGTAAAGGGTAGCATAAATTGATCACCCGTAATGACCATGTCCAAATTGCACAAAAGTCAAAATATCTCGGAAACGGTGACAGCTGGACGCCTTGCTATACACTATCTAAGGTAGATATCAATGAGATCTATCAAATAGAAAAGACTGCATTGAAAAATATTGCTCTGGTGAAACGTTATGACGAAAACATTGAATTTCCCAGAGGATCCTATAGGCTCGTTTTGCGGCCATGTCCAAAATGCCAAAATTCGTGAAATTTTCAAGTTTACTGGGAAACGATGGCAGAAGCGCAAAGTCTATGTGGTATCAATGATAGATATTTGTGTGTTCTACACGATGCAAGAAACCGGATTGCGAAATGCCTCTTCCTTCAAACGTTATCAAGTAAAAGGTAGCATAAATTGATCACCCGTAATGACCATGTCCAAATTTCACATAAGTCAAAATATCTCGGAAACGGTGACAGCTGGATACCTCACTATCCATTATCTAAGGTAGATATCAATGAGATCTATCAAATAGAAAAGACTGCATTGAAAAATATTGCTCTGGTGAAACGTTATGACGAAATCATTGAATTTCCCAGAGGATCCTATAGGCTCGTTTTGCGGCCATGTCCAAAATGCCAAAATTCGTGAAATTTTCAAGTTTACTGGGAAACGATGGCAGAAGCGCAAAGTGTATGTGGTATCAATGATAGATATTTGTGTGTTCTACACGATGCAAGAAACCGGATTGCGAAATGCCTCTTCCTTCAAACGTTATCAAGTAAAAGGTAGCATAAATTGATCACCCGTAATGACCATGTCCAAATTTCACATAAGTCAAAATATCTCGGAAACGGTGACAGCTGGATACCTCACTATCCATTATCTAAGGTAGATATCAATGAGATCTATCAAATAGAAAAGACTGGATTGAAACATATTGCTCTGGTGAAACGTTATGACGAAATCATTGAATTTCCCAGAGGATCCTATAGGCTCGTTTTGCGGCCATGTCCAAAATGCCAAAATTCGTGAAATTTTCAAGTTTACTGGGAAACGATGGCAGAAGCGCAAAGTCTATGTGGTATCAATGATAGATATTTGTGTGTTCTACACGATGCAAGAAACCGGATTGCGAAATGCCTCTTCCTTCAAACGTTATCAAGTAAAAGGTAGCATAAATTGATCACCCGTAATGACCATGTCCAAATTTCACATAAGTCAAAATATCTCGGAAACGGTGACAGCTGGATACCTCACTATCCATTATCTAAGGTAGATATCAATGAGATCTATCAAACAGAAAAGACTGGATTGAAACATATTGCTCTGGTGAAACGTTATGACGAAATCATTGAATTTCCCAGAGGATCCTATAGGCTCGTTTTGCGGCCATGTCCAAAATGCCAAAATTCGTGAAATTTTCAAGTTTACTGGGAAACGATGGCAGAAGCGCAAAGTCTATGTGGTATCAATGATAGATATTTGTGTGTTCTACACGATGCAAGAAACCGGATTGCGAAATGCCTCTTCCTTCAAACGTTATCAAGTAAAAGGTAGCATAAATTGATCACCCGTAATGACCATGTCCAAATTTCACATAAGTCAAAATATCTCGGAAACGGTGACAGCTGGATACCTCGCTATCCATTATCTAAGGTAGATATCAATGAGATCTATCAAATAGAAAAGACTGCATTGAAAAATATTGCTCTGGTGAAACGTTATGACGAAATCATTGAATTTCCCAGAGGATCCTATAGGCTCGTTTTGCGGCCATGTCCAAAATGCCAAAATTCGTGAAATTTTCAAGTTTACTGGGAAACGATGGCAGAAGCGCAAAGTCTATGTGGTATCAATGATAGATATTTGTGTGTTCTACACGATGCAAGAAACCGGATTGCGAAATGCCTCTTCCTTCAAACGTTATCAAGTAAAAGGTAGCATAAATTGATCACCCGTAATGACCATGTCCAAATTTCACATAAGTCAAAATATCTCGGAAACGGTGACAGCTGGATACCTCGCTATCCATTATCTAAGGTAGATATCAATGAGATCTATCAAATAGAAAAGACTGCATTGAAAAATATTGCTCTG
The DNA here is from genome assembly GCA_944472155.2 of Trichobilharzia szidati. Lineage (NCBI taxonomy): Eukaryota > Metazoa > Platyhelminthes > Trematoda > Strigeidida > Schistosomatidae > Trichobilharzia > Trichobilharzia szidati. Next base: position 44,801,893 of record OX235279.1, read on the forward strand.
GTGAAACGTTATGACGAAATCATTGAATTTCCCAGAGGATCCTATAGGCTCGTTTTGCGGCCATGTCCAAAATGCCAAAATTCGTGAAATTTTCAAGTTTACTGGGAAACGATGGCAGAAGCGCAAAGTCTATGTGGTATCAATGATAGATATTTGTGTGTTCTACACGATGCAAGAAACCGGATTGCGAAATGCCTCTTCCTTCAAACGTTATCAAGTAAAAGGTAGCATAAATTGATCACCCGTAATGACCATGTCCAAATTTCACATAAGTCAAAATATCTCGGAAACGGTGACAGCTGGATACCTCACTATCCATTATCTAAGGTAGATATCAATGAGATCTATCAAATAGAAAAGACTGCATTGAAAAATATTGCTCTGGTGAAACGTTATGACGAAATCATTGAATTTCCCAGAGGATCCTATAGGCTCGTTTTGCGGCCATGTCCAAAATGCCAAAATTCGTGAAATTTTCAAGTTTACTGGGAAACGATGGCAGAAGCGCAAAGTGTATGTGGTATCAATGATAGATATTTGTGTGTTCTACACGATGCAAGAAACCGGATTGCGAAATGCCTCTTCCTTCAAACGTTATCAAGTAAAAGGTAGCATAAATTGATCACCCGTAATGACCATGTCCAAATTTCACATAAGTCAAAATATCTCGGAAACGGTGACAGCTGGATACCTCACTATCCATTATCTAAGGTAGATATCAATGAGATCTATCAAACAGAAAAGACTGGATTGAAACATATTGCTCTGGTGAAACGTTATGACGAAATCATTGAATTTCCCAGAGGATCCTATAGGCTCGTTTTGCGGCCATGTCCAAAATGCCAAAATTCGTGAAATTTTCAAGTTTACTGGGAAACGATGGCAGAAGCGCAAAGTGTATGTGGTATCAATGATAGATATTTGTGTGTTCTACACGATGCAAGAAACCGGATTGCGAAATGCCTCTTCCTTCAAACGTTATCAAGTAAAAGGTAGCATAAATTGATCACCCGTAATGACCATGTCCAAATTTCACATAAGTCAAAATATCTCGGAAACGGTGACAGCTGGATACCTCGCTATCCATTATCTAAGGTAGATATCAATGAGATCTATCAAATAGAAAAGACTGCATTGAAAAATATTGCTCTGGTGAAACGTTATGACGAAATCATTGAATTTCCCAGAGGATCCTATAGGCTCGTTTTGCGGCCATGTCCAAAATGCCAAAATTCGTGAAATTTTCAAGTTTACTGGGAAACGATGGCAGAAGCGCAAAGTGTATGTGGTATCAATGATAGATATTTGTGTGTTCTACACGATGCAAGAAACCGGATTGCGAAATGCCTCTTCCTTCAAACGTTATCAAGTAAAAGGTAGCATAAATTGATCACCCGTAATGACCATGTCCAAATTTCACATAAGTCAAAATATCTCGGAAACGGTGACAGCTGGATACCTCGCTATCCATTATCTAAGGTAGATATCAATGAGATCTATCAAATAGAAAAGACTGCATTGAAAAATATTGCTCTGGTGAAACGTTATGACGAAATCATTGAATTTCCCAGAGGATCCTATAGGCTCGTTTTGCGGCCATGTCCAAAATGCCAAAATTCGTGAAATTTTCAAGTTTACTGGGAAACGATGGCAGAAGCGCAAAGTGTATGTGGTATCAATGATAGATATTTGTGTGTTCTACACGATGCAAGAAACCGGATTGCGAAATGCCTCTTCCTTCAAACGTTATCAAGTAAAAGGTAGCATAAATTGATCACCCGTAATGACCATGTCCAAATTTCACATAAGTCAAAATATCTCGGAAACGGTGACAGCTGGATACCTCGCTATCCATTATCTAAGGTAGATATCAATGAGATCTATCAAATAGAAAAGACTGCATTGAAAAATATTGCTCTGGTGAAACGTTATGACGAAATCATTGAATTTCCCAGAGGATCCTATAGGCTCGTTTTGCGGCCATGTCCAAAATGCCAAAATTCGTGAAATTTTCAAGTTTACTGGGAAACGATGGCAGAAGCGCAAAGTGTATGTGGTATCAATGATAGATATTTGTGTGTTCTACACGATGCAAGAAACCGGATTGCGAAATGCCTCTTCCTTCAAACGTTATCAAGTAAAAGGTAGCATAAATTGATCACCCGTAATGACCATGTCCAAATTTCACATAAGTCAAAATATCTCGGAAACGGTGACAGCTGGATACCTCGCTATCCATTATCTAAGGTAGATATCAATGAGATCTATCAAATAGAAAAGACTGCATTGAAAAATATTGCTCTGGTGAAACGTTATGACGAAATCATTGAATTTCCCAGAGGATCCTATAGGCTCGTTTTGCGGCCATGTCCAAAATGCCAAAATTCGTGAAATTTTCAAGTTTACTGGGAAACGATGGCAGAAGCGCAAAGTGTATGTGGTATCAATGATAGATATTTGTGTGTTCTACACGATGCAAGAAACCGGATTGCGAAATGCCTCTTCCTTCAAACGTTATCAAGTAAAAGGTAGCATAAATTGATCACCCGTAATGACCATGTCCAAATTTCACATAAGTCAAAATATCTCGGAAACGGTGACAGCTGGATACCTCGCTATCCATTATCTAAGGTAGATATCAATGAGATCTATCAAATAGAAAAGACTGCATTGAAAAATATTGCTCTGGTGAAACGTTATGACGAAATCATTGAATTTCCCAGAGGATCCTATAGGCTCGTTTTGCGGCCATGTCCAAAATGCCAAAATTCGTGAAATTTTCAAGTTTACTGGGAAACGATGGCAGAAGCGCAAAGTGTATGTGGTATCAATGATAGATATTTGTGTGTTCTACACGATGCAAGAAACCGGATTGCGAAATGCCTCTTCCTTCAAACGTTATCAAGTAAAAGGTAGCATAAATTGATCACCCGTAATGACCATGTCCAAATTTCACATAAGTCAAAATATCTCGGAAACGGTGACAGCTGGATACCTCGCTATCCATTATCTAAGGTAGATATCAATGAGATCTATCAAATAGAAAAGACTGCATTGAAAAATATTGCTCTGGTGAAACGTTATGACGAAATCATTGAATTTCCCAGAGGATCCTATAGGCTCGTTTTGCGGCCATGTCCAAAATGCCAAAATTCGTGAAATTTTCAAGTTTACTGGGAAACGATGGCAGAAGCGCAAAGTGTATGTGGTATCAATGATAGATATTTGTGTGTTCTACACGATGCAAGAAACCGGATTGCGAAATGCCTCTTCCTTCAAACGTTATCAAGTAAAAGGTAGCATAAATTGATCACCCGTAATGACCATGTCCAAATTTCACATAAGTCAAAATATCTCGGAAACGGTGACAGCTGGATACCTCGCTATCCATTATCTAAGGTAGATATCAATGAGATCTATCAAATAGAAAAGACTGCATTGAAAAATATTGCTCTGGTGAAACGTTATGACGAAATCATTGAATTTCCCAGAGGATCCTATAGGCTCGTTTTGCGGCCATGTCCAAAATGCCAAAATTCGTGAAATTTTCAAGTTTACTGGGAAACGATGGCAGAAGCGCAAAGTGTATGTGGTATCAATGATAGATATTTGTGTGTTCTACACGATGCAAGAAACCGGATTGCGAAATGCCTCTTCCTTCAAACGTTATCAAGTAAAAGGTAGCATAAATTGATCACCCGTAATGACCATGTCCAAATTTCACATAAGTCAAAATATCTCGGAAACGGTGACAGCTGGATACCTCGCTATCCATTATCTAAGGTAGATATCAATGAGATCTATCAAATAGAAAAGACTGCATTGAAAAATATTGCTCTGGTGAAACGTTATGACGAAATCATTGAATTTCCCAGAGGATCCTATAGGCTCGTTTTGCGGCCATGTCCAAAATGCCAAAATTCGTGAAATTTTCAAGTTTACTGGGAAACGATGGCAGAAGCGCAAAGTGTATGTGGTATCAATGATAGATATTTGTGTGTTCTACACGATGCAAGAAACCGGATTGCGAAATGCCTCTTCCTTCAAACGTTATCAAGTAAAAGGTAGCATAAATTGATCACCCGTAATGACCATGTCCAAATTTCACATAAGTCAAAATATCTCGGAAACGGTGACAGCTGGATACCTCGCTATCCATTATCTAAGGTAGATATCAATGAGATCTATCAAATAGAAAAGACTGCATTGAAAAATATTGCTCTGGTGAAACGTTATGACGAAATCATTGAATTTCCCAGAGGATCCTATAGGCTCGTTTTGCGGCCATGTCCAAAATGCCAAAATTCGTGAAATTTTCAAGTTTACTGGGAAACGATGGCAGAAGCGCAAAGTGTATGTGGTATCAATGATAGATATTTGTGTGTTCTACACGATGCAAGAAACCGGATTGCGAAATGCCTCTTCCTTCAAACGTTATCAAGTAAAAGGTAGCATAAATTGATCACCCGTAATGACCATGTCCAAATTTCACATAAGTCAAAATATCTCGGAAACGGTGACAGCTGGATACCTCACTATCCATTATCTAAGGTAGATATCAATGAGATCTATCAAACAGAAAAGACTGCATTGAAACATATTGCTCTGGTGAAACGTTATGACGAAATCATTGAATTTCCCAGAGGATCCTATAGGCTCGTTTTGCGGCCATGTCCAAAATGCCAAAATTCGTGAAATTTTCAAGTTTACTGGGAAACGATGGCAGAAGCGCAAAGTCTATGTGGTATCAATGATAGATATTTGTGTGTTCTACACGATGCAAGAAACCGGATTGCGAAATGCCTCTTCCTTCAAACGTTATCAAGTAAAAGGTAGCATAAATTGATCACCCGTAATGACCATGTCCAAATTTCACATAAGTCAAAATATCTCGGAAACGGTGACAGCTGGATACCTCGCTATCCATTATCTAAGGTAGATATCAATGAGATCTATCAAATAGAAAAGACTGCATTGAAAAATATTGCTCTGGTGAAACGTTATGACGAAATCATTGAATTTCCCAGAGGATCCTATAGGCTCGTTTTGCGGCCATGTCCAAAATGCCAAAATTCGTGAAATTTTCAAGTTTACTGGGAAACGATGGCAGAAGCGCAAAGTCTATGTGGTATCAATGATAGATATTTGTGTGTTCTACACGATGCAAGAAACCGGATTGCGAAATGCCTCTTCCTTCAAACGTTATCAAGTAAAAGGTAGCATAAATTGATCACCCGTAATGACCATGTCCAAATTTCACATAAGTCAAAATATCTCGGAAACGGTGACAGCTGGATACCTCGCTATCCATTATCTAAGGTAGATATCAATGAGATCTATCAAATAGAAAAGACTGCATTGAAAAATATTGCTCTGGTGAAACGTTATGACGAAATCATTGAATTTCCCAGAGGATCCTATAGGCTCGTTTTGCGGCCATGTCCAAAATGCCAAAATTCGTGAAATTTTCAAGTTTACTGGGAAACGATGGCAGAAGCGCAAAGTGTATGTGGTATCAATGATAGATATTTGTGTGTTCTACACGATGCAAGAAACCGGATTGCGAAATGCCTCTTCCTTCAAACGTTATCAAGTAAAAGGTAGCATAAATTGATCACCCGTAATGACCATGTCCAAATTTCACATAAGTCAAAATATCTCGGAAACGGTGACAGCTGGATACCTCGCTATCCATTATCTAAGGTAGATATCAATGAGATCTATCAAATAGAAAAGACTGGATTGAAACATATTGCTCTGGTGAAACGTTATGACGAAATCATTGAATTTCCCAGAGGATCCTATAGGCTCGTTTTGCGGCCATGTCCAAAATGCCAAAATTCGTGAAATTTTCAAGTTTACTGGGAAACGATGGCAGAAGCGCAAAGTCTATGTGGTATCAATGATAGATATTTGTGTGTTCTACACGATGCAAGAAACCGGATTGCGAAATGCCTCTTCCTTCAAACGTTATCAAGTAAAAGGTAGCATAAATTGATCACCCGTAATGACCATGTCCAAATTTCACATAAGTCAAAATATCTCGGAAACGGTGACAGCTGGATACCTCGCTATCCATTATCTAAGGTAGATATCAATGAGATCTATCAAATAGAAAAGACTGCATTGAAAAATATTGCTCTGGTGAAACGTTATGACGAAATCATTGAATTTCCCAGAGGATCCTATAGGCTCGTTTTGCGGCCATGTCCAAAATGCCAAAATTCGTGAAATTTTCAAGTTTACTGGGAAACGATGGCAGAAGCGCAAAGTCTATGTGGTATCAATGATAGATATTTGTGTGTTCTACACGATGCAAGAAACCGGATTGCGAAATGCCTCTTCCTTCAAACGTTATCAAGTAAAAGGTAGCATAAATTGATCACCCGTAATGACCATGTCCAAATTTCACATAAGTCAAAATATCTCGGAAACGGTGACAGCTGGATACCTCACTATCCATTATCTAAGGTAGATATCAATGAGATCTATCAAACAGAAAAGACTGGATTGAAAACTATTGCTCTGGTGAAACGTTATGACGAAATCATTGAATTTCCCAGAGGATCCTATAGGCTCGTTTTGCGGCCATGTCCAAAATGCCAAAATTCGTGAAATTTTCAAGTTTACTGGGAAACGATGGCAGAAGCGCAAAGTCTATGTGGTATCAATGATAGATATTTGTGTGTTCTACACGATGCAAGAAACCGGATTGCGAAATGCCTCTTCCTTCAAACGTTATCAAGTAAAAGGTAGCATAAATTGATCACCCGTAATGACCATGTCCAATTTTCACAAAATTCAAAATTTCTCACCAATGGTGAGTGCTGAATATACATTCTGCTCTGTGGAATAACACACTGGCAAAATAGCTACATCATCACTTTTCTTCCAGCCGACTTTTTCTTACCATCTTTTAATAACTTCAATGCATACTGAATTTTGATTTTGTGCCACCTGTCTTGATGCTTGACACACTACCGTTATGATTGATAGAAGTTTGTCTGAACCAAATAAACATAGGACCAGACATGCCTGACTCCAGTTACTCACTACCTAGTGTTCAATGTCTTTAGTTAACTTAACTTTAGTTAACTAACTCACGCTTGAGCGGAATATAATGTCCATTAAATTATTTCAAAAATGAACAACCGTTTACTTGTTCGCCATATATTGTCATTTACATTCAACTTGTTTTCGTTCTTATCGCTTGCTGATAACACCCACAACCACAACCACCACCACCACACACAAGAATCATTTGCATAATGTTCTGGTCTAATCTCACAACTGCTGCTGATATAATACCTGTGATAACATGAGGATAATCATATATGCTGTGGCGTGTGCTAGTAACAAGAATTATCATCAGTGCATGCATAGATACAGACTAGTAGGAGGTAGCCAAAACTGAAACCAACTGAAACATCAGTGAGCTACAATGATGTCATTGATAAAATTTTACATCAGTGTTATGAATACCCACAGTAATTCTCAATAATGTGTCTTGATTAGATTTGTGTTCAGTCGTAAGCTACTGAAATTGTTTTTAAGTAGTAGATTCAAAGTAAAGTAAATTTGTTTTGATGTGGTTGTCTTCTCTCATCTGGATAGTTAATTTGCGTAGCTTTCATTGCCCTACTAGGTGACATCTTCAGCGCATACTTCAATTTGAAGTGAGCTTTTAGATTTCTCCATGAGTTTAGTAATCATCTCTCCCGGTTACCTTGGACGTGATTGGTTGTTTTTGTGTGTTTTTACACCTTATAGGCTACTTGTATTGTAACTCATTCTTTCTTTGACTTGAACTTAGACCCTTCGTGTATGAGGTTTCTTTCTTATCGGTTGATATTTTTCGCCTTTCTCGATGTGTCTGTTGATTGATGATTCACTGGAATGCCAAGCTTCTAAAAATTCTCTAGCATTCTTGTTGTTTCCTCTGTCTAATATTTGAACATTGTTCCAATCGAATTGATGCCCGTGGTTGTCTGTATGTAGTGATATGAGGGGATGGATGTCATGTCTTTTGATGCCTAGTTTATGTTCGCGGATACGAAGACGAAGGGGACGTCCACTTTGGACAATGTAGTGTTTTTCGCAGTTGTTACAATTTATTTTATAGATGATGTCGGTTTTATCTTCTTTCGCTTTTGAGTATTTTGGTTGACATAGAACTGAGTGGAGTGACTTTGTTGGTTTGTGTACGACGTCAATTCCTAAAGGTTTTGCGAGTCTTGTAGTAATTTCTGATATATCCTTTATATATGGCAGGGCGACTTTCTTTGTGTTTTCTTTTGGGGCTTTTGGTTTGACAGGTTGGCTTGGGGGTGATGAAATTCCGTGGACATCCATTCTTTTGGAAGACGTCCATGAGATATCTTTCTTCAATTTTCCTTAAGGTTGGAGTGCTACAATGGGTCCTGACCCTCTTGAAAAGTGTTTGTATGCAATTCCTCTTGTGTGCTATTGTACTGTTGCTGTTGCAATTCAGGGTTTGGTCTGTGTGAGTTGATTTTCTATAGACTTGAGTTTCTAGTTGTCCTGTGCTCGTTCGCTTGACTAAGACGTACAAAAATAGGATTTGGTTTCCTGATTCCTCTTCTTTTATGAATTTGATGTCATTGAAGACGTTGTTTATCGGGTTGTGAGCTTTATCTAACTCCTTTCTTTTGATAATTACAACTGCGTCGTCTACGTAACGTATCCAAATCTTGGGTTTGATCTTTGGTAGGATTATGTTTTCGAGCCTTTGCATCACTGCTTCTGCAATCAAACCTGATATTGGCGATCCCATGGGTGTTTCTTTGACTTTTTCATGTATTTGGCCGTTGAATTGGAAGTAAGTTGTTAGACGTAGGTTTATGCATTCCATCTAGCTTGTGTGTTGCATTTTTGAGTATTGTGGAAGGTGTTCGTTGTTGCTAAGTAATTGCTCCATGGTTTATTTTGCTCGTTTTTGTCCGATTGAGGTATACGATGCTGTGACGTCGAAGGATATCATTATCTCTTGTTCATCTATTTGGATGCCTCTGATTTTCTCTAGTAATTGGATAGCGGAGTTGATGGATTGATCACGAGATTCCGCTAGGTGTTTCAGTTTTCTGTATAATTCTTTTGATAAGTTATGTGTTGGAGTTCCTGGGAGCCATACAGTTGGTCGTAACGGGATATTTGGCTTGTGTATTTTGGGTCTGCCGTATAATCGGGATAGGACTGGTCCAATGGATTTCATTCTCCATTGATCTTTATCTTGTATCATGTAAACCTGAAAATGTTTAATTGTCATGAACATCCTTCTTTTACACAGTTAAGTGATGATGAATGGTGTATGAGTTGTCTGACTGCACCATTAAGGACGACATTTTCGATTGTCTAGAATATTAATTGAACATTAATGTAGTAACATGTAATTTCTGAACGTTTCGCTGTGTAAGCTACAGCTTCTTCAGCAGAATTATTAGGATTTTATTCCTCATCAAAATATATCGTCGAAAATTGCACAAATTGAAGTCAGTTCACTTGAAGGTCACTTGTCGGTAGACATTTGTACCGACAGAAAAATGCTGAAGAAGCTGTGACTTACACATCGAAATATTCACAAAAATCTTGTTTTGATTTTTCTTAAGCACGCTGGGATTATTTTAAATAATTTATAATTATTGTTATTAGTTACTCCTGAAATTACATCTGGTCCTTCTCATTTGTTGGTTTATTTTTTTGTAGTATTCACACTGTCTCATAAACCACTGATTACACTCACACCTGAAACATGTACTTTTCATCATGAGCTGACATCAGTTAGAGAATCATTGAAAACCATGTGGCAGTACTGCCAGATAACTGTTCCGTTATCCTAGTTTGGGACTATTCATCAGTGCGCATCCACTGTCAGGGTTCGAACCCAGGACCTTCTGATTAGAAGGCTAGCTCTTGTAACCATTCAGCCACTGAGACCCCATTGATCCAGTGGCCAGCCCATGAATTCCAACTTGTGCCAGTCGGCGCGCGATGCAGCGTCACTGGTCAGAACTCCCAAGTGAATGAGTGGGTGAACATTCCTTATATCCTCTCAATTTTTGTAATATGACATCCGATAAAATGTAGATTATCCAACCTCAAATGATCAGATCCATTAAGGAAAAAGTAGCCATAAACAAAGAAAATTTGACACGTTCCCCTACTAAAAAAGCAATACGCGTGTGTATTCATTAACACTAAAACTTACTGTCACCCTAAGAAGACAGTCATTCCATTTTTCTCCTTGACAGGTTGACAGGAAAGTCAAGGTGTATGTGGTGTTTAATTCCAGTGATAATTAATTACTCACCAAAATTAAAAATGATTATAATTTGAGTAATATATTAAATGCATTTAGTGGTTGCCATCGAACGATAATATTCAAACTCGAAATGCAGAACGAGTCTAGCGCTCATTTTATCTATGTAAACTTATCAAGGAGAACCGATGCTACTCTAAGGAGATCAATTCATAGAAAACTATAGTGGAATGGTCAACTGACACATTTTTACAGCTAGGTACCCATTGTTCATAAATGAATCTCGATTCGACCAATAGCTACTTGCATTTGACGTATATGTAGTCCTGATATTGTGGAAGAAGAGTTAAGTCGTTAAAGAAAAGTCCTAATGCAAAATGGATTTCCACAACGTTTTAAAGGCAATATCATACAGCCAAAACCTATGAAATGTGACTTAACGTTCATAACCAAGAAAATGCTGCACATGAACTTGGAATTCATAGGTGACTTAACTGCCAACATCATTGAAAGAAGGATCTCACCGTCCCTGAAAAAGACATTCCTTGCTGTGCATCAATGAGAATAGCATTTTTTAGTTTTCGACCATTACTATTGTTCGATAACCTGAAGGACAAGTTCCTATAGTCGATCAACTCTTTGCTCGTTTTTCAACTCATTTACTTGTGTGGAGCTAGGTATATGTCTGTCGTTCGACTCAGATTTTGTACAAGGGAGGTTGCGAGAACACTATCCTGCATGGCGATTACGTAGAAGTGGAACTGGAGCTATAAGAAGCGCAACCATTGAACATCTGTCCGATGCTGATCACCCTTTCTCCTCAGCCTCTAACTTTAGAATCATCTACAAGGCAATGAAAAATTATATGCCCAAATTAATTCAATTTGTATACTTCTCCCTTATTACATCGGTTGTTATTATAAATATTATTATTCTCACTGTGAATTATCCCTGGTATAATTTCACTCGTCACACTTGTCCTTCTGAATCGATTTTGTTTTGCAACGTTACTTTCTATGTTATCAAATTTCACAGCATGTTGCGTAACGTTTCTATTTTGTTTGCCTTCGAACATCTATACAGCCTATGAGTTATCCTACATATGTGATACTAATTGTTCTGTCACTTGACATTTAACTATGATTACACTCACAAGTATTTTAATTCCATTGCATAGTACTAATATTGTTATTTTACTTATTCACACCTTGGTTTAAATTTCCTCGAGGGGTATACTTTCTTAATATAAAAAACCATATATGTATGATTGTACAGCTTGATGATAAAGATTCATGTAAAATTCCCATTGGGACATACGGAAAATCACATTGAACTATGATTATAACCGCAAATATTTTAATTATATTTCATACTACTACTATTATTTTTATTTCACGCATTCATTCTTATAATTTAATTCCCCACCAGTTATAATTTCTTAAAAACAGTATACAAACGGTTGTACAGCTTGATAATAAATTGGTTGGAAAGTGTTTCTTCGCTGAATCACTTGCTTTATTTTCTATATGCCCAATGGGCATTTTCCACCAAACTTAATTTCGTCATCGATAGAATGTGTGTATCTACTCAAAACTATATAACCAATCACAAACATTTTACGAATCTCTGCCAATAAAATGTCTTCAGAAACGTAGCAAACAGCTTTGCTTATGTAATATCGATGAAATGAACAAGTTTAACGCATAAAAATTTTCTCCTCATTTTATTTTATCACTGTCATGATAAAAATGACTCCCTGCCTTGTCCTATTGTTGTTTCACTGACAACCACAACAGCACACATATCAATTCACAGATAAGTTATCCCAGTATGTCATCTCTAAATCAGAAACAGTACATCTTCTATGTTGAACTTGTTGTTATTTCATTCACTGGATTAGGAGGTCTGCTGTCTTTGATAAGTGTATGTGTTAGACGTTGTTGGATATCTGACAAATTTCTTGAAGCAGTACATATGCACACAAATTATCAAAACTTGAGTAAGTTTATACTGGAGGAGCATATTTTTTGAGTTCTCGCATTATTATTACTATAATTGTTCTGGTGGGTTCCGAGTGGAACATTAGTCCTCAACCGGAGCACGTCTCCACTTTGTTCTGTTATATGCTGTTTCCTTTAGCTGATTGGCTCTATGATTGTCTATAATCCCTCATCTTCTCCTCCATGTCTCCCTCGGGCCAACTACACCTGACTTGTCACTGAATACCATTCACGTTCAACCAATCAAGTGATGATCTGGCTAACGCGCGACGACATTCAATGGTCTCCTCAGTGGCGTGTACTCAATCTATTTGCATATTTATGAGCAATAGGTTCCTCACTGGATTGCTCCAATAGTTTCTTGTTGCCAGTTTTTTCTCGCTGGTCACCTGACCACCAGGATGGAGACAGTGAAGTAGGCAGCTGTTGATAAAAGTGTGCGGCTGGCTGTTCGAAATGCCTCCTGTGATGGGCTATGGCCAAGTTTCTGATCCAAAAATAAGAACTGACTGGCTGACCGACTGACTTCACATTTACGGTGAAAAGAATCTGAATCTTGTTGTTTATGCTGAGGCGGAGTAGAGAAGATTTCCGAATGATGCAGGAGTACTGCCTTGCCTTTCCAATTCTGCCTGACCGTCTTTGACATCCTCAAAAGCCCGTAATTGAAACAGTGCTGCATAGCTAGATAAGTGAAGGAAGTGACCTCTTTCAAATTCCTCCCGTTGATGGTGATTGGTGCTGTCTGTTGCTGCTGTTGGTCCGTTGGTTGGTTTGTTATCTTCATCAGCTACCTCCGTCTTCTCCGTCTTTACCTGGATCCCTGTCTTCGCTTGCTGTTTCTTCTACCAATATTTTGGTTTTCTCTTGCCCACAAGTCTTCGAGTTTGTGTGACTTGAGACATAAACCATCCACGAAATCCAGATCTTCTAAAGTCTTCTTATCGATCCAGCATGTTGCTGTCTTCTGCCTCTGGACGCCACGTGTTCCTCATAATTCAGTCCTCCACAGTTAGGAAAATTATCGTACTTGATAATAGGCGGCATTTCTTACTTCTCTGTTGACTTCAGATGCCTCACTGAGGTTTCCGTTAGAGATCACCTGACACATGCCATCATCGTGTAGCTATTGAATGAGGGTAACAAAGTTTTGGCTTACTGCACTGCACAGTGTCGAAGTAGTTTCCAAATAACTTCGAGGTCAACTCTATCGAAGGCGTCTCCAAAGTCGATGACAGTGAGGTAGATATTTAGCTGCCACATTCTGTGCTCTTTTCAGTGATGATGATAATAATGCGTAGACGTGCGATTTGATCAGCACATGGTTCGCCTTTCTTGAATCCGACTTGTTTCGTGGGGATAGCGGAGTTCTGAATCCAGTTCATTTTTTATTCAAGTGTTCGTTTGCAAGGATTTCATTGTTTACATGATTTTATCGTGAGCCGACATCGGTTACTGGACCATTAGAAAACCAGTAGAGAGTACTGCCAGATAGGTGTTTCACCAACCTAGTTTGGGACTCATTGGTATTACACAACTACTGCGAAGATTCGAACCGAGGACAATCTGGTTACAACGCGAGCTCTTGTAGATCACCATTCAGCCACTAAGACCATAACCAATGGTCCCTGAATTCTGGCTTCTTCTGATTCACGAAATATGCTGAATGATATGCAAAGTTGCTTTGTAAATGGAACATCCTTGGTAGACGCATGCTTGTGCTCTTCTGAGGAGTCTCAAACTAGGGGGGAAAAGCCATCAGGTAATCCCCAATGGTTTTCCAATGGCTGTCTAGGTGATGTTAGTGCGTGACAAAACCCATAACCAGTCAAATCCTTGCAAACCGTACTGCGAAATTAAATTTGGTTAGCTTATATTTCTAGTTCAGTATTCCCTAGTCACCAAAAAATCATACCCATCAGCATAGTACAGTTAGAAATAGTATGTTGCATAATAACTTAATTTTTTTATCTTCCCTGGTTGCTGTCGAATAGCGCCACCTTGACTGTTGAAATCTATAACCGACAGCTTATCTGTGCTCATGGTGACAGCACTGAATGGACGTAATTTTCACAGTTTCCACCTTCAAACGATTATCTTTGAGACTTAAATTAAATTGGTGGATGGTGATCAGCAGTGGATGGGATCCCCTGAGATGCGTATTTCGTCCTGTTTGGGACTACTGGTCATCTCCAGTGAATCAGTGAGTGGTGGTCTTTCCCAACTGAGACTCGAAGCCAGTACCCACCAACATATTCAAACGCCGCCAAAACGTTGCCTCCACTAGACCACTTGTGTCACGATACGAGTCACCTCTTTATTGTGCAACAGGTATCACAGTAATTATTTAACTCAATAATTTGAACTTTCTCGTTAACTCATGATTGGACCGAAGTACTCGGTCTCAGACATCATCTGCAGAAGGAGCTGCTGATATGTCAACCTGTCCAGTCACCAACAAACGGGAAATTTCAAGTAAAATTAAAGATTATCGTTTTAGTTGAAATAAACCTGCATGTAAACAGATAATTTCGCTGTTAACGTAGGAAAGAAATCAGAGAGAGCGCCTTTTTTCATCAATTCAAAGTTTTCAATGAAATTTACATGTGTGAACGAGAATAATCACATTAGAAAAGAACTGAAGTCTCTCTTTTTGTTGATGTAATCACAAATGTCTTCACGCTGCTTATTATAGTAAATGTAGAATTTACTTTGCTTTCCCGGTGGAACATTGGGCTTCAAGCTTGTGTGTGTTGAAGTTTCGGTATCAGTGGTTTTATTTTCTAAGAATGGGACTGTCAGCCTCTAGTACAATCCCCCTCTTTACTTATCCTTCTACTGGTTTAGTGACATTTAGGAATACGTTAGCAGGAGATCGAAGCCCGAACCACATCCATGGTTGACAAGTATTCGACGGTTGAACAAGTAACGTCGAACATAGAAGTGGAGAAGTTGACAACAAACCATAATTTTAATAAGGCATTAAGAAGACACATTTCGCGAGATGATATCATTTTGTAGATTCTTTACAACCGCTTTACAACTAACATGGTTAACAATAATAAAATAAAGTTCATGACAGTTACTCAGTTAAATGAAAAACAAAAGTACACACTAATGACCAATCATATTTAGATAGGTCATGTTGTCCATTCTAGGCGAAGATTGAAGTCTATTGATTTTTGTACACACAGTTTAGGCTGTATATTTCCAAACCAAGTTCACTTTTAACAGTTTGAAAAAATTTGGACATCGAGTATATGATATTTATTATAATAAAAGTTTTTGTATTTCCCAATGAATGAAAAACAAAACGACATTTTTTTTACTGACGTTTCGCTATTTAATGCTAATAGCTTTATCAAAGTATTATTAAACCGGAATTTATATAAATATATATATATGCTGAGATTTTGTAAATTCTGATTTAACTCCTTCTAGTAAATATAATCTTGACTGGTTTAAAGTTAAACTGGTGGACATTTCTCACCAATTTCTAAATGCTAGAATACACCAGAAAAATGGTTTATCACAATAACACCACGCCGCACTTAAGGAATTAATCGAAAAAGATAATCTTATGATCCTTAAACCTGACAATGGAGAAGGCGTTGTCATTATGGACAAATAGGATTATCAAAATAAAATGAATGATATCCTCAGAGATCAGTCTAAATTTCTGGTGTACAATGCTGCTGATAATGCGCTGCTTGTGGAAAAGCAGATCAATCGTCAGCTTCAGATCTTATTGATGCATGGTTTTATAGATGAAAAACTTTATAAACAAATTAAAGCAACTGGGTCACATACTCCCCGGCTTTAAGGCCTTCCGAAGATCTACAAAACTGGGAACCCTCTGAGACCCATCTTAGACATGTCGAGTTCTCCATGGCACAAAATCGCAAAATGGATTACAGAGGTCCTTATGCCTGTAAGAGACTCATTATCGAATCATTCTGTAAAAAGTTCATTTGATCTGACAGATATACTAGACACCTTGAACATCAAGGATAAGGTTATGTGTTCAAATGACATAGAATCTTTATTCACCAATGTTCCCCTTGATGAAACTGTTGATTTCATCTGCGATTACAACACAAGCAATGAAATAAACTTACCTATTCCTGTAACTTACATCAGAGACATCATCTTAATGTGTACAGAAAATATTAGATTCACCTTCCAAGAAAAGGCATACAAACAAATCGATGGTGTTGCGATGGGTAGCCCTCTTAGGGCCCCTGTTAAGAGATATTTTCATGTCGAAATTGGAGAGACAAATGCAAGGTATGCTTGGAGAATTTATGCTGTATAAGCGTTATGTAGGTGATACTCTCATTATTGGTAATAATAGTAAATCTATTGAAAAGTTTATTACCCTATTTAATCATATTCATCTATTTTTCGTAAACAGACATGGAGTGGACAATATCTTTATTTCACCCGTTTTGTTCCTATCCAGTATAAACGTTCCCTAGTGAAATGTTTGTTCTCAAGGGCCCGAAAAATATGCACGAGTGACACATTGATGAAGGAGTTTCGACATATACATTCAGTTTTGTTAGCTAATGGTTATCCAGAAAACTTTATCAATTGTTACAGTAAAGAAAGACCACATGTAGAAAAGACAGCTTCTGTACCAAAGAAAGCTATCTTTATTAAACTACCATTCAAGGGTGACCAGATTATGCAGTTGACAGCTCAAAGACTTCGGTCAGCCATCAAACGCACATTCTACGCCGCATCTCTTTTTCTCAGATGCCGAACATTTTCGATCCCTGTACCAGCGATTAAGGGACCAAATTCTGTGAACTCTACTTCAAACTGTATCTACAAGTTCACCTGCAGCTGCGGTGACACCTACATAGGTTGAACCAATAGAATGTTCCAATGTCGTCGGAAAGAGCATGTTCCAAAATGGCTACTAAATCATATAGAAAATCCCAATGCGAGTCATCTGAATAGAAATCCAGCATCATCCATTGCAAAACACTTATTAATGTCAGGTCACAAAATCAATATTAATGACTGTTTCACAATTATTTCACATAACTCTAATTCAAGGTTATTGAAGGTGATGGAAGCACATGCATGGGACAAAAACCACAATATCAATTGGGACAATGTGTGTATTCTAAAAACTAACATGAACAAATGGAAAGAAAGACTTATAACAGAATCGATATTCATTAAGGTCACACCGGATACATGTAACAATGGTGACTCAGTACAATTATCAACAACTTGGAATATAATTCTGAATACAAAAACATGAATGAACAAAAATAATGAACTATATATATGAGTACAAAACATAAATGTGTGAACAAAACAATTCCAACAGTGGTGTGAACACGGGTAGTAATTTTGCTCGAAATATTACCAATAACAAAACTTATCGTTGTGTAAACTATTGAAATATAATTATACTTTATTTATTCACACAGACTAAACTGTGTGTACAAAAATCAATAGACTTCAATCTTCGCCTAGAATGGACAACATGACCTATCTAAATATGATTGGTCATTAGTGTGTACTTTTGTTTTTCATTTAACTGAGTAACTGTCATGAACTTTATTTTATTATTGTTAACCATGTTAGTTGTAAAGCGGTTGTAAAGAATCTACAAAATGATATCATCTCGCGAAATGTGTCTTCTTAATGCCTTATTAAAATTTATCAAAGGGACTAATTGTTTTCAACCATAATTTCTGAAAATGTTATGGTTAGCTGACAAAAATTATTGATGAGGATTTCCTTCGACTGCAGTAAGCCATCTGTAAAATGACTATCAAAAACCAGCAAACTTCTCAAATGCTGGTTTGAAAAGTAACCAGCTAAGATAATAAAATGGGAAGACTGGATTTCACTACACCTACAGTATAGATAATAGGAATAGGCTTAAATTAGTAAGCTTCTTATAATTCATTGTGTGATCGGTCGACTATACAATTTCATCATCTTTTTCTTACACCTTCGCCTTGGTCTAACCAATCGTCAACCAATCAGAAAATTTATTTTTCGATGACCTTGCAGAATTGCCGACCAATCAGAACTATCTGTTTTCCATGGCCTAAGGTAGATTATATATATAGAGTCTCAAACTTGGACAACGGAGACAGCTGTCTGATCCTATTCCCAGCTGCTTTACCAATGGTTGTCCTCTAACCGATGTCACCTCGTGATCAATCCTGTGACCAGTCAAATCCCTGAAAACCGACACCTGAATTTAAAGAATGGTTGTCTTACATAGGTGATTCAATAGTAGAATGCTCACCATTCATGTGGCGATTTGAGATTCGTTTCCCTGTCATCACACTGTTTAACTTCACTTCGTTTAGTATCTTAAATTAAGCCTGATGAGGAGTGAAGGTTTGACGTATGACTAGTAACCCTACCGTGGAAATAACAACAGTCTTATCTCATTTTAAATAAGTTTATTCCAAATATCACACAAAGTAATGGTGCAGTATTAACAAGTGGATGATGGAAAGGTTTCAAGCATAAGTTATTCCTGCTCATAATCACATC